>JALJCO010001527.1:0-610600 GCA_023101725.1 Atherinomorus stipes | reverse complement strand
GCTACACACAAACATTGTCTGGGTCACCAAACTTGCAAATCTTACTGACATTGGCCGCGTTTCCCAGTTAAGATTCTTCTTTGGATTAAAGAAGGCCTCAAGGAAGCTCTTCCCAACAAAGGATCGCAAAGATACGCCCGTTTCCCAGATTGCTTCTTTCACGCGTTCTTATTTCCTGAGAAACGTCTTGGCTACGCTACATCTTTAGAAGGTCCTAACAGAAGCTATCCACTTCCGGGGGTGCTGAAAAAAAAGCAATTGAGGTCAGGTATATCGATCGACACCATTCATTTAGTGTGGAGGTTATTTTCCGACGCTGATATTGAGCCCATTTATACGTTTATGTGTTTGTGCAAGAAGACAAACTGTTAAAAATATGCATGTGATTACCAGTGATTGCAAATATTCATTGAAAAGCTCATTGTATATTGTGTAATTGGCCAAATTGTGCTAAACAGGTGTAGGCGATTGGAAATTTACAGATGCCCCATAAATAATGGTCATTCTGACGCTATTTGTTGACGTAATGGCTGAAGGGAACCCCACCAAGAGGATGAAGCGCTCTCCGGCCTTCACGCCAGAGGAGAGGTAGCCACAAGTCTGATTGAAGAAGTAGCAGGTAAAAAAAGCATTCTCTTTGGAGGGACAAAGGGGAAAAAAGACATAGAAGCAAAGGCCAGGGCATGGCAATCAATAGCGCTGAAAATGTCCCCATCCAGCCCTTGCAGTGTGCGCGACTGACGCGCCTTGCTGAGTCCGGTTCCATCCCCCACTACCTCCAGAAAGCTCCCCACCGCGTAGAAACGCAACGCAGCCAGGCACTGCACCTCTGGGCTCAGAGCAAAGTTGCACCTTGTGGGCCTCCTGATGTGTGGAGCAACTATTTGAATGATCCGCTCGATTTCGTCGCGCGGTAGCCTGTAACGCATCTGAATAGCGCGATCTGACAGCACATCTAGAGGACTGAAATGCTGGCGCATGAAAGCATGTACATACACAGTGTCACTCCGTCTACGGCGACGCTGTTGGTTTGCTACCAAAATTTGCTGTAAAGCAGCCGTGATGTCTGATACGGGTATGCGTAAATGGCCATGCTTTTATTGAGCGAAGCAGGTGCATCTCATCATGAACAGCTGACAAATGCGTAAATATGACGTGAGTCCTCATATGTTGCGTATAATTTGCGTACAATTCCTACCGCAATGTTTTTGTTTCTGTGGTTGATACCCACAGCTTTATCTAACGTAAGCTAAGTATAGGGAGGCCTATCTTGCCATAATGATTAAACTTAACCACAATATTTTCTGTCATTCACTCGGTAACTACAGTTTTCTTCCATCATAGATGATTGACATTATGACATGAGTGAGAAAACATGACTCAAAATACAACAACTGATCCGTGAATAGGTCCATTTTTAATAATTTCCATTTTCTACTTTTTTTTCACGGGAAATAGTGTCGTTTCCAAAAGTGACCAGTAGATGGGCCTGTTGTTCCCTTAGCAGGGGGAACGTTAAAGAAGGGTCGAAAGAGTGGGTCTGGCCGCTCCTGAAAATAAAGAAGCTACTGAGTTAAGAGCGCATCTGGGAAACGCAACGTCCAAACAAGGCACCTTTAAGAAGTGACTTAAGGAGGACCTCAGCGTTAAGAGTGTCTTAACTAATCTGGGAAACGCGGCCATTTTCAAAGAGCTAAAATAACTTAACAGGTTGCAATATGCATGCCTTTCAGCTGTATGATGGTCCCTGCTTCATCTCTGCATCCATTTGGAGCTCTTTGGCCCATAAAATGTTGAAGACTCCGTTTTAAAAGACATATCCATACTAATCATTTTTATTGGTTGATATTTTTGTTAGATTTGGCATAGAAATTATTAATTATCACAATTATTCTGATGAATTTCAGTCTGTTCGTTAAATTGTTGAGGCTATATCTCCTATATAATCCCAAATTATGATTTATTTACATTTTTGTATTTAACTGACCCCTTCATCATATCATCATAACATCCAGATAGTTACATCTTGTGCTCAGTTGGTCTCAATATGTGGCATGTAAAAATAATAACACATGAAAAAGTAAATAACAGCTGGTAAGTGAGAATAAGTGGCAACAATAGCTCAGAGCCCAAACTGCAGTTTGTTTGTTTGACTGTTGCTGGCTTGATTATCTTTTTCCAGTGGAAAGGGACTTAATGGTTGGAGGAGGAAAGAGGCGATGTGCTGGGAAAATTTCTGCCAGTTCCAATAGCCATTTGCCTTTGATTTAGATATGGCTAGAGCAAGGATGAAAATAAGTAAAAATGATAAAGGATGGTTCAACAGAAAATAAGTCACCAAGTCAAGAGACACCAAATGGAGGGGCAAAAGGAAATCACAACTAATGTCCTACTGAAAAAGTAGCACTAAAGGAGAAAGACAAAGAGATAAAACACATTTTATGGAACCATGCTCATTATTTAAAAACCAAAACAAGAAATGCAGACACACATGAAACAGTTAAGAAGATTTCTGTACTTATATAACTGACCTTGGTGTGTAAGAGCCTCCTTCGCCCATGGCCAGGTTGCAGCTCCTGCCAGTTCTTCACGTACCGAGTTGCTGGCAAAGAAAACATTGAGGGTGTCTGTGCCGCTCAGGTTTAATTCCTCCTTTAGCTCTTTCACACTCATATAAGCCCTACAGAAGTAAAAAAGAGAAAACAGCAGAAATTAGAAAAACAAAAATATGAAGTGGCAGACTTGACAGCTGAACTGGCTTGTGGCTGTAATCATCAAAAATCTGCTCTACAAGAGCCTTTAGCAAATGACTAATGACCAGAAGGTGGTGGCTCCACAACATCTTTGCTTCAGTGAAACCCTATTAAAGTTTTGCTCTTCAAATGTAATGTTAAAGTTCTAAAAAAAAAATTCACCCCCTCACAGTTGACATGAAGGTAAACTTGACCTATTAAACCTAAAATGATTTTTTGAACCTGGCTGTAAACATGTTTATTTCTGCTGTAAAGTTGGCCTTTTTTTAACATGGTTGTCGATGGGATTTGCTCTGTTTTGGAGCCAGTCCCAAGCGGATCAAGAAATAATTACAATCAAAAACTTCACTTCCTGGTTTCACACTTTTCCAGCAGAGTTTGCCCCTTGCACCAATGTCATCTTGGAACAAGCTCATCTCACATGGAGAGAAACACAGTGGGCATATTCGAAGTTCAGAAGAGTCCATAAACAGACATTTGGCTCTTTAATCCTTTGTGCTGGAATCAAAGTTTAGGTGTGTTTTTATTCTCTAAACGAGAGTTGGTCTGCGAAGAAAATAAAAATAGTTTCAACTTAAAAAGCACTCAGAGTGCGCAGACCTCCACCAAGCAGCTCAATTCCCCCTATATGGCTCTATCTTGCAATGATAAAAAAAAATGGATTCAGACAGTGATTTGGATCAATACCTAATCAGTTCGTCCTTGTGCCATTATTAACATTCCCTGAAAATTCAATCCAGGTCCATTCATAACTTTTTGAGTTATGAGTTTTTGAGTTAGGCTAACTAACTGACAGAGAAACTTTAGGTTACTTGCGTAACCCCGGTTCTCTGAGTAGCATGAGTGAGTGTCTCACTATGGGGAACGCCTCCTGCGTGACCTCATCAGAAGCTCAAATGTCATTACGCCAGCCCAGATTGGCTGGCCCAAGTGACGTCTATGTCAGGCGGGGCTCCGCCTTCCCCCCTATATATAGGGCTGACATAGCGGCAGTCGTCATTCAAAACAAGTTCACCTCTGCCTCGCTTCTGCAGCAAGGAGGGTGGTCTGGTGAGACACTCACTCATGCTACTCAGAGAACCGGGGTTACGCAAGTAACCTAAAGTTCTCTTTCATAGCATTCGTTTCGTGTCTCACTATGGGGAGAAATACTGACTCCCGAATTGCCAGACAAGCCTGTAATGAAGACAACTGTTCCCAGTGGCACTTCAGAGAGGGCCACCATTCTGAGCGCTAGGGCTGTCAACGAATATTCTAAATTCGAATATATGTTCGAATATTAATAAAAATCCAAGATTCGAACGTGAAAATTAATATTCGAACTTTAAATAAACGGTGGGAAAAACAGCCTATTTAAGGCCTATTATTATTATTAGGCCTACATTTGCTACACTGGTTTGATTACAGGCCAACTGTTTCAAGTTGTTCCATGTTTATTGCAGCTGCTCGAGCATCATTGTTCGTTAATTTCATTTCAATTTGTCGGGATCTTTAATCGCTCGCACAAGTTAAGGAGATGCGGGGGGGGGGGGGGGACTGCAGCGAGTTCATTTTCTAATTTCCAGGGCATTGTTAAAGATGTTAATAATGAAATAAACACTAAAAAAAAAAAAAAAACATAGACGAAACCGGCTAAACGCCACAACTAGACCGTCCACTATTGCCTGGGCAGTGTTTCTGTACATAATTAGAACAGATGAGAATGGGACTTTTTTCTTAACATGGAGGAAATCTGGAAGGACTGTCACATTCCTGGTTGTTGGAACAGCATTGGAAAACTGTAATTGTGGTAATAAGCGAATAAGAAGATCGCGGACATTTATTTCAAGATCTCTTCTGTCTGTGACAAAAGTGGACATTTCTGCTGCTCGCGCTCAGTCCACTGATGTCAGTGTGTTCGTATCAGGAAGGAATATCGGACACACAGAACAGAGGAGGAATAACTTGCTGCCACGTTGGAGAAAACACTGGATTTAATCACTAACAACAAAAACACGGTAAATTATGATGAACACTCATTAACCTGACACTTTAATTTACGTATCTATGCTCCCGAAAATGAGGCACTGCATAACGTTTTTATGCTAGCTAATGCTAAACGAGACAGCTGAGTGTTGCTGAAAGTTAATGAATTATCAGGGAGATATTGTGAAATATAAGGTTATTTGCTCTGATCAGGGCAACGTTGATACCAGAAAATAAAAACAGTTCAGTCGCAAACACAAAGAAATCAGGAAGACGGTTTCCTGCAGCCTTTAGTCTCATTTGCAGGACATGTGAAGGCTACGTGGTCTGTACAGTCCTTAAACAAAACCAAAAGCCAAATTTATGACAAAATAGATAAGTAACGAGCTCTAAAAGGGTTTGGTTTTTTAAACTTTGATAAGTAATCACGAGATTTCCGTGTTATTCCGGTGTGGCTTGTCATTAAAGCCAGTTTCCAGAGATGAATAATAGTTTAAATCAATGCTCCGATGTAAATAAATAAAATGTCAGAATACTTTAGAGATCTCTGGATAACATACCTATAGGTTATCATGACCTTAGACGACTGTCCAACATTGTAAATCCAGATATTCACGCTGCTTTCCATGTTGGCAGATAGGAGGTAATTGGGACTCGTTCCCTAGGCAACGGCGGCAGCGCAAGATGGCGCAACACACAAAACGCTCGTCGGCTGAGTCTGTACAAGTAGTTATATCTTGTATTAGTTTGTCCTCCTGTACATTGCTCAAATGGATATTCGAATTTATTCGAATTATGTGTAAATTTTAGAGCAAATATTCGAATGTCATTTTGGAGCAATTTTGACAGCCCTACTGAGCGCCCACCTCCAAGACAGAATGTGCCAGGGTTGGAGCTGTAACATCCAACTTATAAAACCTAGCAAATGTATTGGGGGAAGCCCAGCATGCTGCTGCACACACTTCCTGTATTGAAACTCCCTTAAGTAAGGCCCAGGAAGTAGCCAGACCCCTTGTGGAATGTGCACGAAGCCCAGTCGGGGGTTGCAAACCCTTGCTACTATATGCCAGGGCGATGGCCCCCACTATCCAGTGGGAAAGGCGCTGCTTCGACACAGGCTTCCCCAAATGTGGTTTGGCCCAAGACACAAACAGCTGGTCACTCTTCCTGAAACCCTTGGTCCTGTCCAAATAAATTCTAAGAGCTCGGACTGGACACAAAGTATGTAGAAGCCTCTGCTCCTCCGATGCAAATGGAGGGGGGCAGAAGGCAGTCAGCTCTATGAGAGAGCATGAGCCTATGACCTTAGGGACGAAGGCCGGATTAGGCCGCAAGCTGACCTTTGAATTATCCGGAGAAAACTGCGTGCATGCCTCATTCACAGATAGAGCATGGATCTCACCCACTCGCTTAGCTGAAACCAAAGCGAGCAGTAGGGCCGTCTTTAAGGACAGCATCTTCAGCTCCATCTGTTCTAGCGGTTCAAAACAGGGACCAGAAAGCGCACCCAGAACCGTGGGGAGCAGTGTTGTTTTCGTTAACGATGACGATGACGAAATCATTTCGTTGACGCCCCTTTTTTTCATGACGATGACGACACGATGACGAGCTAAACATGTCTCTTTGATGACTAAAATATGACGGGACGTGTGTAAATTTTCATTGACGAGACGAGACTGGACGAAAATGTGAATCTCTGGTCTGTCAGACGTTCATAATGCAGGAAATGTCTACCTATTCTGCATTTATCTGTCTGTCAAAAGTTAAAAAGTAGTTGTATCCTTACTCGCATCCGCCCAAACCGAGACCCGCGAACCGCGACTCTTCCTGTCAAACCTGACCCGCATGTCGCACATTAATATCTTAAATTCACAGCAGTCTCTGTCATTTTGCCACGTAGGGGCTTTATCTATTTGATTCAGAGATTCCAGCATAAAAGATCATCATCCCTGGTTATAACAGTGTTCGCTGTTCCCATTACCTGCAGTGCCTCTGTCTCTGCCTGATCTGGAAACGATCCCAATGTTTGATGTTTAAAAAGCGTCTTGTTCAACGAAAAAGAAATATATTCTCACCGCCACCCGCCCGAACTACATAAATATCCGCCCACACCTTAACCATGATATGAATCTTTGTCATTTCTATCTGCTTAACAGCGTTTTTGCGTGTTACCGTCGGGTATCTGAACTGCTGTTCATGTTTTGAGTCGGTTCCTAAATGTTTTTGCATTCAGTATTTTTATGAGAAGCTTTAAAATGTATTCTATCTTCAAACTTTTTTATTTGACAGGGACAGTACATATTAATGAACTGCTGAGGGACTCTGGTGAACACCTGCGGTCAGACGCGCAGCTGCTTGGCTGCGCTGTTCAAACGGTGGGAAGTTCGTCTCTTTTCAGAGAGCTGGTCTTTTTGATTCGGTTCCCAAAGAGTCGGCTCTTTTGAGTCGGTTCCTAAAGAGCCGGCTGTTTCGACTCCCAAATGGTTTGTAATTTAAGATATTTGCCGCCCTATATTTTACCTTAATTTTGCAATAAATTGATGGTTTGTGTGTCAAAAATGTTTTTGCATTCAGTATTTTTATGAGAAGCTTTAAAATGTATTCTATCTTCAAACTTTTTTATTTGACAGGGACAGTACATATTAATGAGCATATAGCAACATGTTGAATTGTCATTAGTAAGCTAATTAGCATCAGCAGTCCCTTGGCAGGTAAAGAAAAGATACACAATATAATAAAACAACAAAATTAAACTTTCATGTGCCACATGATTATAATACAAGACAACGCAACTCACTCCCTTCACCATTAACTGCTGTCTCCACTTGCAATGGAACAAAGTCTTATTTTCTGTTTTCACATACAAACCTATATGCTCAAATGTAACCGGCAGCATGGTCTCCTTAGTGGCCAGTTATTCTTTTTTTTTTTTTTTTTTTTTAAATATAGCCTACCTGACAAAAACTAGACTAAAATGTTTTCAATTTCGTCGACTAAAACTAGACTAAAACCTTTTTGATTTTCGTCGACTAAAACTAGACTAAAACTATCAGATACAGAAATGACTAAAATATGACTAAAACTAATAAGCATTTTCGTCAGAAAGACTAAGACTAAGACTAAAACTCAGATAGCTGCCAAAAACAACACTGGTGGGGAGGTCCCACGATGGGACCAGTAGCCTGGAAGTGGGCAGTTTACGGCGCGCACCCTTCATAAAACGACAGACTAAAGGGTGCTGACCCACAGTCTTACCATCAAAGCCGATATGACAGGCTGAAATAGCCGCCAAGTATACTTTGATGGTGGAGAAAGCTTTGCCTTTGTCAATGAGGTTCTGCAGGAATGAGAGGACAACTGCTACTGAACATTGAAAAGGCACAACCTGAGATTCAGTGCACCACTGTTCAAACACATGCCATTTGTGTTCATATAGCGTCCTAGTTGATGATGCCCTAGCACGCCGAATAGTGTCAATAACGCCTTGAGGGAGCCCTGCCGTATTCAGGTTAAGCCACTCACGGGCCAAGCCCACAGAGCCAGCCTCTCTGGATGTGGGTGAAAAATTTCCCCTTGTGCCTGAGACAGCAGATCTCTGCGCAGGGGTAATGGCGACGCTGGCCTGGACAGGAGCTGAAAGATCTCCGCCAACCAATGCTTCCCTGGCCATCGTGGGGCGATCAGAATTACAGACAGGCCCTCCTCCCTCACTCTGGCTAGGGTTGGGGAAATGAGAGCCACGGGGGGAAAAGCATAGAGAAGGGTTTTTGGCCACCTGTGAGCCAGTGCATCTACCCCCAGTGGGGCACACTGATCGTGGAGGGAGAAGAACAGAGGACACTGTGCATTCTCCGCTGACGCGAACACATCCACGGTCGCCTGACCAAACCTCAACCAGATCTGCTTCATCACCTCGGGGTGAAGCTTCCAGTCGGCGTACAGGGGGTCGCCCCTGGACAGCAGGTCCGCCCCGTAGTTTAGAACCCCCGGTATGTGGGTTGCCCTCAAGGACTGCAGATGTATACTGCTCCAGACTATCAGTCTGTGTGCCAGTGTGTGCAACTGAGGAGACCTCAGTCCCCCTTGCCTGTTGATATAAGCCACCACTGTGGAATTGTCTGACCTCACTAAAACGTGATGGCCCCTCAGCCAGGGATGAAAGTGTTTCAGCGCTAGGTGCACTGCCAAGAGTTCCAGGCAATTTATGTGGGTGGGATGCATATGAGGGTCCCATCTGCCATTCACAGATCTTCCCTCGTGTGTGGCCCCCCAGCCTGTCAAAGAAGCATCTGTGGTGACCACTTTCCTGGAGGAAACTATTCCCAAAGGAACACCCTGAGTTAGAAAGCCTGGACTTCTCCACCGGCGAAGCGCCAGAGAGCAGAGTGTTGACACCCTCACTCAACGATGACCATCGCGGTGTGGATCCAGGCCCAGAGAGGCAACCCAGCGTTGCACTGCTCTCATGTATAGGCGTCCCAAAGGTATAACGACAACCGAAGAGGCCATCAGGCCCAGCAGTCTCTGGCACTGTTTGAGAGTAACCAGGCTGCCTCTGTGGAACAGGTTTAGAAGGGACTGCATCGTTTCCACTCTCTCTGGAGACAGAGATGCCCTGAACCGGACAGAGTTCAGGGAGAGCCCAATGAAGGCAACGTGCTGCCGTGGTGTCAGGACGCTTTTCTCTGAGTTTATTTGAAACCCCAGGTTCTCCAGATGTCGCACCAGAACCTCTGTGTGCCAGGCGACATCCTGGCAGGTGGGAGCTGCCACCAGCCAGTCGTCTATGTATGTGGCCACACGGATGCCTCTTTCCCTCAGGGGGCTCACTGCTGCCTCGGTGCATTTGACAAATACTCTGGGGCTCAGTGACAGGCCAAACGGCAGAACCACAAACTCGTAAACCACCCCCCTGAAAGGCGAACCTCAGGTATTTGCAGTGGGGAGGGTAAATGGGAATGTGAAAATAAGCATCCCTCAGGTCGATTGACGTGAACCAGTCGCCTACCTGCACAAACCGCAGCAGAGTGGCGTGTGTCAACATCCTGAACTTGTATTTCCTCAAGTGGCGGTTCAGGGCACGGAGGTCCAAAATGGCTCTCATTCCCCGCCCCTTTTCTTTGGAATGAGGAAATACCTTGAGTAAAACCCGCAGAGAGTTTCCGCCACCGGGACAACTCTTATGGCTCCCTTTAATCTCAGGGAGGAGATTTCTTCCAGAAGAATATCGGCAGACTCTCCCCCAGCGTGAGACTGAATGATTCCGCTGAATTGAGGAGGGGCGGATTTGAATTGGAGCCTGTAGCCCCGCTCGATTGTATGCAACACCCATTTCGACTGGGTACATGCTGCCCAGCTCTCTCTGTGCACAGTGAGGGGGCTGACCGGCCACTCCGACCAAACTGGAGTGTTGGCACCCCCTGGTGGAGGAAGCGAGCCACCCGCACTGGGTACGCGCGCTGCGGCCGTGGCGGGACGGCCCCGCGATGCTGGGGCTGTCTGCTTCATTGCAGCCGAGGGGCGTGGGGGCCCCAGGAGCTGCATTATAGCAGATTGCATGTTCATTTGATTTTTTTTTTTTTTTTAACAACGCCCTTGGCACTCTGCCTGGATGCGTGTGTTGGGACAACTTTAATACAGAATGCATGAGAAAAGTGCTTTTGTGACCACTCTGGTGACAATGACACTGCCTCCCTCTGGCTAAACTGGGAACATGAACGCCAGATGGGGGTCTGCAAACTGTGTGCAACACGTCCCGCTGAACACGCTCTTGAACGAGGCGGAGTTGGGGAAGAGCGGCCTGCGGCGGTGGCAATCCGGGCGCGCTCTCCTTCAGAGCAGAGGCTGTCAGGCTGACCGTTTCTTCTTCCTCACGGTCGTGGCCGCGGTAGGGGGAGGCGGAGCTGCCTGAGGTCTGGTCTAGGGAGACTGCTTCCTGGCCCACGGGGTTTTGGGACCTCCAGGAGCCTGTGAAGCTGACTGGGCTTTTGGCACCTTGGGGATCCTGAAAGCGGGGGCCGGGTGAGACGTCGTCTGTGTAAAAGGCTGCCGTGATGCTGCGGGAGCGGCAGGAGGAGCCCTCCTTGGCAGGCAGAGTTTCAGCGCCTCATCGTCTCTCTTTTTCTCCTCACATCTCTTCTGCATGGAGGTGACTGCCGCGCCGAAGAGACCGTGAGGAACCACAGGAGTATCGAGAAGCTCTTCTTTCTCCTTCGTGGTGAGGTTGGTGAGCCCGAGCCAACGTGACCTCTCCTGAAGAACCATGAGACCCATGGCTCTTCCTGTAGCTTGGATCGCCACTTTGTGGAGGCGGAGGACGTGGTCTGTTATGACACAGATTTCTTCCCACAGGGAGTTATCCGGTTTGGCAGTCATATCCTCTTCCAGTTCGGCTTGGTAGGCCATGAGGATGGAAGAGGCGTTGAGGGCTCTAGCAGACAGCGCAGCCGCCTTGTAGCACTTGTCAGTAAGGCTGGACTGGAAGCGGTCTGCCTTGGAGGGGAGAGAGGCCACTGAGGACGACAGCGAAATCTTCGGATGAAGATGGCGCGCTACCAGCGGCTCTATGGGTGGAATCTGTCGTATGCCACGAGCTTCCATCCCTTCACACTCCAACAGGGAGCTTCCCGCAATGGGATGCTTCTCGCTGTAAGGCTTAGCTTTCCACGTCACCGCGATCTCGTCGAGCAGCTCTGGGAAAATGGGCAGCACTTGTTTCCCTGTCTTCTTCGCCTTTGGCAGTTTCTTGCCATCAAACCGAGATTTGACAACCTCGGTTTGAACAGTGGGCCACGGGATGTTTAGCCTGGCGGCTGCACGTTTGCACATGTCCTGCATATCGAGATCCAGGGGAGACGGCGCATCGGGTTTGTCACCCGCGACCGTCGCGGGAGACTTTGCAGCCCCGCGGGTGTTGACGCAGGAGGAGGGCTCCTCCTCGTCGTCATCCGACAACACAAGTTCCGAGTCTGCAGACTCCACTTCGTCATCGTCACCTTCCCCTTCCAGGATACCGAGAGAGGCGGCAAAGCCTCCGCAGACATCACCCGTATCGAGCAGTGGAAACATGGAAGGAGCCGGCTGGGGTTCTATCTCCGCCCAGCTCGGTCCAGAGGCCGGCTGGGGGTCAGCATCCGCCCAGCTCGGACCAGGTGTAGCGACCAAGCCTTCGCCTTTTTCCTCTCCTCCGTGAGGAAGAGCCGTTTCACACATAAGCGGGTCTCCGCCTGACAGATTAGCTTGGCGAGCTAATCTGCGGCGAAGCAGCTTGCGTGGGAATGCGGCACAGTGAATGCACTCGTCCGTGGATGCTACACCAGCCTGGGCGTGAGCCAAGCCCAGGCATGTCGCACACACGGGCTGAGTGTCCCAGGAGGAAATTTTGTTGCCGCAGGGGCAAAGCTTCGGACCTTGCTCGCCTACACCGGGGTTGATAGCTGTAGCCATGGTTAGCTATGGGGCTATCGGGGCTAGCCAACTCCGACTGCTTTAAAGCTTGTGCAGCTGAAAGCGGGAGAGATGGAGGGGGAATATTGCTATTCTCTGACTAGTGAAACGGTGAGAAGTAGGACACGATGGTGCTAACTCTCCTGGTATTGCTACCTGATGCAAGCGAAGTGTCGCCACTTCGTGCTGTGAAATATCGCTATTCCTTATGGTGGAAGTATTGCTACTTGGCACCTGTGTGAGCTGACGAAAGTATTGCTACCTTCGCGAGCTAGCAAGCAACTGCGCTGGAGGGAACAAGCGCCCGGTGACCGAGTTGTGCACTCGTTCGGTGGACAGTTTAGCTTAGCTCCCAGTGTACAGTTGTCTGCAGGCTTCTGTGAGAAGCGAGAAGAGGTTTTTGAATGACGACTGCTGCTATGTCAGCCCTATATATAGGGGGGAAGGCGGAGCCCCGCCTGACATAGACGTCACTTGGGCCAGCCAATCTGGGCTGGCGTAATGACATTTGAGCTTCTGATGAGGTCACGCAGGAGGCGTTCCCCATAGTGAGACACGAAACGAATGCTATGAAAGAGAACACAAGCCAGCATTACATTGCCTCCTTGGCAGAGGTAATGAACTTTCAAGGATTTCTAGGAATTAATTATCTTACAAAACTTCTTGCATGTGAACGTCTGGTAAAACATTCCTAACAACTGTCTTAAGTCAAATAAGATAAGATTTTGTAGGGTTTGGTTCTGAAAGTAGGCCTACTTGCAGTCTAAGCTGCTAGCTCAAGATAGCTAGTTTAAAAGCAGTACAGTAAAACCAAAAAATACAGATTCACACCTGTTCCAAAATAGTCTAACCCCTTGTTGGCAAGTAAACCGTATCATACTTGATAAGCATCTGTCCTGACTTTGATTTTTTTTTTTTTTTTTAAAGTGCGTGAAGCTTAAAAAACAGGAGTTGCTACATACTTGGGATTATGCAGTTAGCTTGCTCTAAAACAGATGGCTTACCTAAAACCTCAACATGTTTTTCCATATTGTCACATTTTTATTAAGGCTTTACACTTCAATTGTTCACAAGCACAGGTGTTTTAACTTATGCTCGTAATTATTGGAACAATGAATTGGCACTGACAATACATTTTGTTGCACCTGTTAAAAGTTGTAATTGCAAGTATACATTGTTTTACTAATTTGGGAGAACATGTTTGTAGTCTTTCTGCTAAAACAGGCTAAAA
Organism: Atherinomorus stipes; assembly: GCA_023101725.1. Classification (NCBI taxonomy): domain Eukaryota; kingdom Metazoa; phylum Chordata; class Actinopteri; order Atheriniformes; family Atherinidae; genus Atherinomorus; species Atherinomorus stipes. The sequence continues at coordinate 597,205 of JALJCO010001527.1, read as the reverse complement.
CATCTAGAATTGGTCTGTTCTCTATACAGAAGCTGACTCTTCTCAGCAAGCCCAAGGCATTTTAAGCAAAAAAAAAAAAAATCATTTAACAAAACATGAATGTTTTCATAGGCATGCTGACATCATCTCTGCTTGACATGAAGCAAATCAGTCTCTTGGGAACAGGTTTGAGGACTTTTGTACTCAGTGTAGGGCAAATTTCTTGCAGACGATAGTTTGCTTCAATCCATCAACATCCATCTTTGCCTTGAACATAACTTCAAATCATAATTGTTTGAGTTGGTCAGGTTACTTCACACTGCTGCAACCCCCTCTATGCGGACCACCATTCCCACATCTTTTTCTGTCTGTCAGTGATAAATTACCCCAGAAGCACTTTGATGTGTGAAGCAGAATTTGTTATTCCTTGGTGCACTGATGTCACTTGTCATTTTCTCTCCTTGCTTTCATAGCTGGAAAACGTTTGCACCTATCATCATTAGGCCCCACTGGGTCTGAGAGCCGTGCAGTGGGTCTCACCAACTGCCCAAAGCCTGAAAGTCAGACAGTTCGGGCTTTTAGCTGAGTCTCTAGTTTTCCAGAGCGTCCTAACTGATTGATTCAAGAAAGTTATTTGGGTGTATGGACCAAGAACAGCACTAGTTCAGGTTACTTCACATTCATGAAAAATGTTCTCTGGTAAATGTATGAATCATCTTGTTGGTGTGGTCTTCTTTTATTTTAGGTTTTGATAGGAAGTTGTGTGATTTTCATAACATAATCATGTCCTGTTGTTGAGCAGGGAGTAAAGTTAATGTTATTAGTTTCAGCTGTGTGGATCACTTTGTTTAAATTATTAAACCACAGAGTTCTATGTTTTTGATCATGCTCCAAAGTAGGGCTGTTTTTAAATTAGCGAATCATCTTAAAAAATGGTAATGTCCTTGTTTTTTTTGTTCTTTTTCCAGAAATATTGTTTACATTTCTCATTAAAAATGCTCTTCAGATCTGGCTCAGATTTATTTACATTGTTCTAATAGCCTAAGGGTTAGACTGGTGAGCTTTTCTAGGAAAAAACGAAGTGCATGAAATAAGGAAAACAAAATCATCCTCCTCCAAAACACCTCATGTACATGTACCTTTATGGAGGGCACTTTACCTTCAAATTGGTCCAAAAGTGCTGCCCAGCAGCCAAGAGCCCTGCATGTGGCTAATCCTCCGCCTAATGCTATGCCTCCCTCAGAGAATGTGTTAGACAGTAAATAAGAGTGTGTTTTCTCAGGCACATTGCCTGAGCAAATAAGGTTTAAGATTTAAGATGCTTCAGGGAAACCTTGTTCTCACTTCATTACTGGTGCTGAGTTCAGCTGAGGTTGTGTGCAGTATCCATCACCATACGCCGCGCAATTACAAGTGACAGAAACTGACCACTAAAGAGTTGACTCTTCAACTTCTGAGACGGAGAGGATGCCTCAAAGGAAAAGCACTGCCAAAGGAGAATAAAAATAAATGGGTCCACATGATTGAAGTGAAAACCCTGGTTATGAATTAGCAAATTTGCGGTCAAGTCAAATACTGTGTATCGACTGAAGAGTCACCACTAACACAGTCCTTATTCAGAGCTATAGATGTGTGTCCATTCTAAATATTATTGTTGACAAGTCAGTCACTTAGAGACCTCAGAAATGGGGAAACAGACTTAAAATGTCACACCAACTGTAGTCAAATATTTTGACACATTACATACTTTACTATACACTTCACATGCCTTTGAAAGATGTTGGAGCACTGTCAAGCATCCGAAACTCAAACAGTTGCTCAGGTGTTGATGGCCGCAGTGAGAAGATAGCCCTGATCCGCTTGGATCATTTTATAGCTTGAGCACAGAGCACCTTGCTGTTTTTCTACTCACTGAGAACAAGCCTGGTTTAATAGTGACAGACTATAATCAAGGAGCTGGCTTTTGTCAACAACTGCCTGGTTCAAATTTTGTTTAATAAATTACAAAAACAATCTTAAGGGTAAATAAATCTCTTCCAAACTTTATGGAATGTTTTATACCCACTGCATTCAAATACTACACTGTGAACCCGAACAGTACTGTGAACTCAAAACTATTGCATGCAACTGTCCTCTTCAACCCCGACGCTTTCTGCAAGGGGGGCCGCGGTCGCTCTCCCCGCCGCCGCGGATTCCCCCGTCCGGGTCCCTAGCGACGCGGGTCCTTCAAGGCGGCCTTTCTCACAGCCTGGACCCGGTCCTCGTGTGCTCATCCTCGGAGACTCCATTGTTCGACATGTCCACATCAACAGGTGCCACACATCTTCACACTCAGGTGCAGTACTCAATGACATCATCAACTCCACCCACCAACTTCTCCAGGATCATCCCTCAGCTTCCACTCTGGTTATACATGCAGGTACAAATGATATCAAATCCCAACAGTCAGAATCATTAAAGGCCGATTTTATCAACCTAATCCACAACATCCAACAGCTAAATACACAGTGCATCATTTCTGGACCACTACCTTCACCCCGTTACGGAGACTTCATGTTCAGCCGCATCCGATCACTTCATATCTGGTTAAAACATTACTGTCACTCTTTCAATATTCCATACATTGACAACTTCACCACCTTTTACAATAGACCACACCTTTTCAACCCAGATGGCCTTCACCCCAATCCTACAGGTTCACATCTTCTCTCTATGAACATTGAGCTCACCCTCCACTCCTGTAAAGTTTTCTCTGATTGATGGTCCAGCCAGAACACATCCTCACCAGTTAAAACCCTGCTTACACAACACATACCAGTACACATCACCAGTAGAAATCACCAATATACACATTCATATCCACATAACTCTGTCAGATGTCTCCATCCCATACACACTACTTGTGTTACAGAACCCTTAGCAATAATCTCACAACAGGACTCACCCGCATCTTTTAACATGGCTCTTTTAAATGTCAGATCACTGTCCAACAAGTCTTTTATCATTAATGATCTGATTTTAGATAATAACATAGACTGTCTCTTTTTAACTGAAACCTGGCTTGGCACTGATGCACCAGTTATCCTCACTGAGGCTTCCCCTCCAGATTTTAAGTTTTTATTTTCTATCAGGGGAGGTAAGAGAGGCGGTGGAACAGCATCAATTGCTCAACAGTCACTATCAGCACAACCAATAACCCTGACAAACTATTCTTCATTTGAGCATCATTCCTTTGTTTTTAGCAACCCGCCCATTTTATCCATAACAGTTTATAGACCACCAAATCCTCCTTCCTGTTTTATTCAAGAGTTCTCTGAGTTTTTAGCCACCATATACATAAAATACAACAAAATTTTGATAACTGGCGATTTTAACCTGCACACTGATAATTTTAGAGATACCCATACCAGTGAATTTTTAAATGTTTTAAACAATATGGGGTTTCAACAGCACATCACACAGCCGACTCACAACAGGGGACACACCCTGGACCTGGTCATAACCTATGGCCTGTCCACTGGTGTGTCCTCTGTTGTTGACTTGGCTGTGTCGGACCACTACTGTGTATTTTTTAACATCGCCAGTTTTAACCAGCGGGGAGGCCTCAGTGAGAACTGTGAGGAAGCGATATATTACTCCTGAAGTGGCTGCAAAATTTATTAACGTTTTAAATGAATCTCCTGCTCAGATTTTACCTTCATCGTGTGATTTTATTGTTGATCATTTTAACAAAAGACTGGCATCAGCCCTTGACACAGTGGCTCCATTGAAAACAAAAACATTAAAAACAAAATCCAAAACACCATGGAGAAATGAAGAAATTAGAAATCTAAAGAGAAGGGTCAGGAGAGCAGAAAGGAAATGGAGGAAAACTAAACTAACAATACATTATGAAATCCTACGTGAACAACTCAAAACTTACAATAATACAGTCAAACAGGCAAGAACACTCTACTACTCAAACCTCATTACTGTTAACAAGAACAACCCCAAATTCCTTTTTAAAACCATTGATCTTTTAATAAACACAGATTTTAACAGGTCCTCCATGCCACCATCAGATGCGGCATGTGAGAGCTTTGCATGCCATTTCAGGAGTAAAATTAATGCTATTAGATCAAACTTTTTATCACAACAAAATGTCAGTTTTAACAGATCTGAAGCATTGGTTCTACCTGAGGAAACACTGGAAAGTTTTGTCCTGGTTGATGCGAAGATGCTTGGTCGAGTTTTCTCCCAGCTGAACCCAACAACCTGCCTTTTAGACCCCATTCCCACATCGCTTTTAAAGACGTTTTATGGTTTCTTTGAGTCTGAGCTTTTAAATATTGTAAATTGCTCTCTTCAGATGGGTGTCTTCCCATCTGCCTGTAAAACGGCGGTGGTGAGGCCCCTTCTGAAGAAGAGCAATTTAGATCCCAACATCTTTGATAATTACAGACCTGTATCCAACTTACCGTTTTTAAGTAAAATCATTGAAAAAGTTGTTTTTTATTCAATTACACGAGTTTTTAAATAAACACAACATTTTAGAAAAGTATCAATCTGGTTTTAGGACAAACCACAGTACTGAGACGGCCCTTTTAAAGATTGTTAACGACCTTAGGTGCAACTTGGACTCTAAAAAACTTTCTGTCCTCATTCTACTGGATCTTAGTGCTGCATTCGATACAGTAGACCACCAGATTCTATTAAACAGACTGAGAAGTCTGGTGGGCCTCTCAGGTACTGTTTTAAAATGGTTTTACTCCTATCTCTCAGATCGACAATTTTTAGTAAGTATGGATACATGCTCCTCAGAAATCCATAAAATGAAGTGTGGGGTTCCCCAAGGATCAATTTTAGGCCCGATACTTTTTAACCTGTACATGTTGCCACTTGGGGACGTCATCAGGAGACACGGCATTGACTTTCACAGCTATGCTGATGATACCCAGCTTACATCGCCGTGTCTCCTGATGACCTGGAGCCAGTTAACACCCTTTTAAACTGTATTTTAGATATAAAGTCATGGATGGCAGAGAACTTCTTACAGCTCAACCAGGACAAAACTGAAGTTTTAATCATCGGTCCTGAAGACAAGAGAGAGATCATTTTACCTAAATTACAGAATTTTAATCCTTCTCAATGTGTGAGAAACTTGGGTGTTCTTTTCGACTCTGAGCTGAATTTTATTCCACACATCAGAAATGTCACAAAGACAGGTTTTTATCATCTTAAAAATATCGCCAGAGTCCGCCCATTTCTCTCTCTTGCCAGCACGGAGGTGCTGATGCATGCTTTTATTTCCAGTAGAATAGACTACTGTAATGCCCTGCTCTCTGGTCTTCCTAAAAAGTCTGTTTCCAGCTTACAGTTACTGCAGAACTCGGCAGCACGAGTTCTGACGAGGACCAGAGGGCGGGAACACATAACACCAGTTTTAAAATCGCTGCATTGGCTCCCCGTGCGTTTCAGGATCGACTTTAAGGTTCTCTTAGTGGTTTATAAATGTCTTAATGGTCTTGGGCCCTCTTATTTATCTGACCTGCTTTTAAACTATGAACCCTCGCGGACCCTGAGGTCCTCTGGTACCGGCCTTTTAATTGTTCCCCAGGTGAGAACTAAAACTCACGGCGAGGCCTCATTCCACCACTATGGTCCTCGTTTGTGGAACAGCCTGCCAGAGAACCTCAGGGCTGCAGAGACTGTTGATGTTTTTAAGAAGAGGCTCAAGACCTACCTTTTTAACTTAGCTTTTTGATTTTATTTCATTTTACTTATTTTACTTTATTATTCATTTATTTTTTATGTTATCTTTAAGTTATTTTAGATTTTATTGACTTGTTTAGCATATAATTTTATGAATACCTATTTATTTTTCTATGTTGATCTTATCTGTTGTTTTATCTGTTTTAACATTTTAACACCAGTGTTTCCTCATGGGGATCCTTCACTCTGGGAGCTTTGCCTACATGGTCTGGAGGGAGCTGGCGGGGGGCTGCCCTTGTCCTGGTGGCTGGGGCCCCGCACTGCAGCCCTATCACTGTGGTGTGGACCCCGGCCTGCCCTGATCTGGTTGGCTCCTGCAGGGGCGCCCTCTAGGACCGTGTCTGGCTCCTGGAGTGAACGGATCCCCAAGATATCGCTTCCTCACAGTAGGTCAAGCCAGATGTTTATTAGTCTTAGTGTGGGTGGGTGTGGGGTGTGTGTGTGTGTGTTTGTGTGTGTGTGTGCAAATGTTTATAGTTTTGTGTGCTGTGTTTTGTGCTTGGGTGTGTGAAGGGCTGTTTTTATTTTAAAAATGTGTTTGTTTTTATTTTCTTGAAAAGCACTTTGGGTTGCCTTTGGCAGGAAAAGCGCTTTATAAATAAAGTTTGATTTGATTTGATTTGAACTAAATCAAAGTGGGCTAATTAGTTTCTCCGACAGACCAAAGCTGAAACATTCTGAAGTATTCTTAATCTCGTTTCGATTTCACAGTGTTTAATATGTCTAAGTGAACACTGTCACTTAACTTGAAATGTCTAAGTTAACAGGTGTACGTGAGGGGATGTGATGTCTGGCATCTCTAAACCCAACCATTCAGGGCACATATCAAGAAAAGTAAATTATGGCTGGGTGTTAGCAGGTGGTTGCATCCCTCTCTAATCTGATTTTTTTTTTTTTTTTTACTTTCACTCAAAGTAAATTTATTAAGTTGTTGCAACTTTAGCATGTATGGACAACAAAGGATATAAATTTATTCAACTGAACATATTTTTAAGTAAAGTGTAACCAAAACATTTACCAGCAAGGGGAGGGGTGGAATGAGTCTGAATTCTTAGTCCACCTACTTTTATTTTACGCATATTTGAGAAATCCCGAAATCTCCAGAAACCAAAATGGCTGCCAGAACGGCTGCTACCACAGAGCACCTCCAATACCATGACACTCCTCCCCCCTCCCTTGCCAACTCCACCCCACCAGAGCATGAGTGTTGTGAGTGGGTGTGTCAGAAACAGCAGGAGGCATCTTAAAGGGACAGCAGTGAATTTTTACGGCGTCAGATACAGAAATGGAGTGATGTCACATTTCTTTTGGTTGTTTTTTTATGTATACTGTATTTTCAAAACTACTGAAGGTAACACAGTTATTTGGTTGTGTCATAAAAGGGAATTATGCCCCTAATAATGACATGAAACCCCCTCTTTAAAAGTTCTAATGTAATTATGTAACAGTTACGACAAATATTTTGAGTTTTCTGAACTTTCTGAACTCCACTTTACAGTGTACAGAAATACACCCCAACAGATGCTCGTTAGACTCTGAATTTACACCCTTCTGTTTTATGTTGACATGTTTTAGGGAGTGGAGTGACCACCAATGTCTTCTGCATGGTTGGCCTCTCTGAGATCAGCAGTTCTCAGCAACCCTAAAAACGCACTAATACATACTGTACATATATATATATATATATATATATATATATATACACACACACACACCTAAATGCAATGCAGCAGTGGAGTGGCTCGCAGCTGACTGTGAAGCAGCTGGGAGGAAAGTCTGACATGATTGGGTGACATGATTCCTTTGGTTTAGGACAGGGGTGGGGAACTTTGGCCCTCATCCTGCAGGTCTTCCACTTGTCCTTGCTCCTGCACACCTGATTCAAATCAATGACTCTGTGCAGAACTTGACTGGCTGTTAGATCCATTTGATTTGAATCAGGTGTGCTGGAGGGGGGAGAAATGGAAAGTCTGAAGGGACACCGGCCCTTGAGGACCAGGGTTCCCCACTGCTGGTTTAGGGATTGGTCTATGCCTCAAGCAAAAGAGGATCTTGTTCAGGATGCCACATAGGATGGACAGACAGAGAAGGGCTTCGGCAGCAAGAAGCAGGGAGCTGAATCAGGCCTTTGAGGTGAAAAGGAGAGGTTATATGTCCCCTCTGGCCTGGGAAGACTTCAAGATAATCCATGAAGATCTGGATGTCTGGGGATGTCTGGGTTATTTGTCAAATAGGGGATTATCATGCTTCCATTTTCCGGTTTCCGTAAACTTGAAACATTTAGCTGCTTCTCTTCCGGGCCAGTTCAACAGTAGCTGAATTCAATGTCCCTGCTCTGTTCCACTTCATAAATTGAATAATCGCCAACCCTACTTAAATTTTCATGGATTCCTGACTAAAGTGATACTAAGGAAGAAGTGGATCAAAGCAATTCGACAGAGTGAAGGGCCGAACTTAATAATAAACAACGTAGCACGTTTGTTTGTAGCCAGCACTTCAATGATACTAACAGCTGGCGTTAGCAGGCTAGCATTAGCAGGCTAGCATTAGCAGGCTAGCGTTTGCTGACATGCCTAACTTTCTGCGTCTTAAAACACACAAGCATCTGAAAATCGGGTCTGTACCCTCCCGTTTCCAGTGGAACAACAGGGGACTGCCAAGAAAAAGAGACGCTTTCAGATGCTTGTGTGTTTTCAGCCACACAAAGTTAGACATGTCATCAAATGCTAGCTGGCTAATGCTAGCCTGCTAACACCAAATGTGTAGTCTCCCTTCTACAAACAAACGTGCTACGTTGTTTCATTATAAAGTTCGGCCCTTCACCCTGGCGAATCGATCGCTTTGATCCACTTCTTCCTTAGCATCACTTCAGTGGAGAATAAATGAAAGGAGTCATCACTCGGAAATCCCACTTTTTCACGTTAAAACATGGTCCATTGGAACAGGACCTCAGTTATAACGTGCCAGAAACTCCGGATAGTGAAAGTAATTTCGTCTTTGAGTGCGGGCACTCTCTTCTCACCAGAATCGGCCACAAGCATGCGCTCTCCACACTACGCGGTTTGGATTTCTTTCTCCGAATGACGTGAACGAGAGAGGCTGCTAGCTGCTAAGCTAGCCTCTTTACCGCCACCTAAAAGCAGCTGATTACCTGCCGCTGAGTCGTTATGATCAGCTGTTATGACGTGAAGATGGGCTGCGAGCGAGCTGCCAAGCTAGCGTCTTTAGCACCACCTGAAGGTAGCTGATTACCTGCCACGGAGTAGACCAGCTTTGTCAGAAAGGACGCCGGCGACAAGGAGGAGGAGGAGGAGGGAGATTGCCATGCTGAGTTGCCTCGGCAGAAGTTTAGCAGTTTTCAGTGCTTTAACAGGAGGGACAGCACTACCAGGGAGCAGTGGATTATACTTATCAGTGAGGATGTGCAGTCAGTAAGTGTTGCTGCTTGTGCAACTTATTATCTTTTGTGTCAGAGACCAGTAAACGGTGGTTGACGAGCGGACAAGCTGCTAATGTAGCTACAAAAGCTAACACTGTTTGTATAACTTCACGTCAGACGTTCGCTCCTTATATTAATCCAGCCCTTTTACTCCGGATCCTCTCTATCAACCGCACCGTTACGTTTTTATCACTTTTTTCTCTGTTGGGACATCATTTCCTTCACCTGCTCTGTCCTGATAAAACTTTGTTTTGACTTTGACGTTTGCCTCGTGAACGCGCCTACAGACAGGTCTAACTTTCATACCTATTCTTGCGACACACAATAGTTGGGGATAAAAAGAGGTTAAAATGAGCTCATTAAATTTTTGTCCCACCCCACCAGAATTAAAAATTCATTTGAAGATAATTTAAGAAGGATTGTGTATGTAAAACAGCAGGTTATGACACCTTTAAAACTTAAGTAGCCTATGGTTGGCGTTTATCCGATTTACAAAGTGTAACAGAGCAGGGACATTGGATTTACCTATTGTTGAAATGGCCCAAAAGAGGAAACGCCTAGATTCCGGAAAGTTACAGAAAGTGTGATAATCCCCTATGAGCAGCAGAGTTGAATATGTAGGCTGTACCTATGAAAAACCAGATAGGCTATATATCATGGTCCATACCAAGCAGCTTATTCTGCTAGTACTGACTCTTGTTTGGAGTTATTTATTGAAAAAAACAAGACAGATTGGCGTTTTAACCTTTTTTTTTTTTTTTTTAAATTCCGAGCATGCATAGCTTTATCTTTCAATGAATACAGCAACACAGTATTTCATCCTATCACATGCCCGAAAAGCAGTGGAAGGAAGAGGAAAACTTATTTACTTAGTCAAAAAACAGGGGTCTCAGTGGGAGAACCATACACAGCCACAACATTAGCTGGTCACCATCTTGATCTACACGGCTGTGGGAAGGCATCTCATCCTTCAACCAGCATTTGTCCCAAGGCAGCCAGTGTGGTTATGTTGGTCACTCTAGCACGACAGCAAACCCAAACTGATCCCAGAAGTGTACTATGGGTAGAGGTGTGGACTGCAGACAGGCGACTCCATCCTCTCATCCTCTAAAGTAGTCTACAGTTGTGCTTGAAAGTTTATACATCCTCCCGTTTATGACCAAAGAAAAAATCAGCTGCCACTGAAATAAGTTGAAATTGACAAAATTAACAATAAATTAAAATGTTATGAAAATCATGACATTAATTTTGTATTGTGGTTCAACAGAAATACTTTATCAAAAACAAACAACCAAAATGAAGTGTTTTCTGTAATGTTCAATAAGGTTTCTGAAAGTGTTGACAGGTTGTTTGGGACAGTTTGTTTGTTTCTTTGTTTTGTTTTTTAAAAATCAAAAATAAATATCTTATTTTACTAAATTATAAATTGGTAATTTTTTACTTATCATCTTTTTCAGTTTCTTGTTATTTGAATAGCTATTGTGAATTTAGCCTTTTCTTCAATGGGAGGTTATGAAACTTTCAAGCACAACTGTATAATAAACCCAGCTCTGTGGAGTGGGTGTTATCATTTTGGAGGAAAAAGTTTGGTCCCACATTCTGGAGATGTGCATTGATGATGATGACAAGCCATGTTTTTCCAGTAAGGGAGATGCTGTCCCAAACCATCACACTGCCGCCACCAGAAGCTGTGACCCTAAGCTTTGGGAGAGACGTTTTGGTGAGTTTTTCCTGGGCACAACCCACAAAAGTCTGGCTCCATTTAAATAGGAGCATAAATGGCTTGCCAATTGCATAATCCACCAAACACAAACTTCTACTTTTTGCTTAGATAACTTATGATGAAAATTTGAAATGAAATGGCGAAAAACAAGTTTCACTTCTCACTTCTGAAATAAAGTAAAAGCAGCAGGATTTGAATTTGAAGTTTGGGGGTAAAGATGAAGGTTCTGGACAAGGCTGGAAGGGTCTTGAGCTTTTCTATCCAGAGCCAGTAAGAACTGGCTCAATGATGAGTTATTTTATAAACCAAAGAAGCCCCTTATAAAGTACCAGGAATGTTTTTTTTGTTTTGTTTTTGAATGTGCCACATGTTGAAACATCAAAATGAATAAAAAAAAAGTTTGTTTTTTTATGTCCCCTTGATTGGTTTATATAAGATCCTCTCAAAACTTGCAAACCTTGATTCTCTAGTTTGATCTGCACACTACACAAAACTTGCATGAACAAAGATCAGACATCATGGAAATATATTGCTTCATGATTGGAAACACTGCAGCATTTAATAGTAAATAAAACATGAGAACAATAAAACCAAACCCTAATAACATTTAGCACGCATGTTTAGCGTCACACAATCCTGGAACAGAGTAGTTCTTTCAGGGGAGTTGCCTTTGCACACAAGAGCAGTGTCCAGGTTTGACTGACCAAAGAAACGTTAGAAAATCCTGGACATGTAATGAGCATAAACGGACATGATGTCCCCCACCACCCTATCACTCTCTCTCAACTCTCGCTTCCATTTTCTTCCCTTCCGCCTTTTCTTTATTGTTTTGCCAGAAGCTGCAGAGTACCTGGCTATCGCTGCAGAACTGGCTCACAACAACAAATGTGTGTCGTGACAGCAGCTGGCTTTGAAAAAACCTCTGGCCTTGTACTGGCCGGCAGCAGCTGCTCGCATATAGGGTCCCACAATCAGAACAGCTGGCCAGGGGCTCAGGGAAGGAGGGGGGATATCAAAAACCCAGATCCAAAACATAAAAATGCTTCAGTGCTCCACAAATGCCAGCGAAATGTCATCTTCACATTAATTCTCCCTCTGCCTGAGAAAGTTTGAGTTGGGATCCAGGAACACAGATGCACACATGCATGTCTGCATGTTGAAGCAATCGAACTCACACACAAGCATTTCTAACAAGCTGGGGTCAGAACCTTTCAAGAAGACCTACACTACTGTTAGCCCGCTGGGTCCAGGTTTTACGGCGCACCAGTCTCCTGTGTATTGGCCGTTCATGTTGTTTTTAGTGGAGGGTCGGGAGCTTATAGACAGGAACACTGGCAAGATTCACTACCTTTCATTGCGACATTCACACACACACACACTCTCACTTCTGACTTTTGCTTTCAATATCTTAACAGAGGAAACCTTATTTCTGAAAGTCTGTCTAACAAAACTATGCTACGCAGAATTAGCTCAAAACCACTGTTACGATTTATAGAAGTGTTTTCTCCATGAAAATCGGCACCTCATGCTGGTCTCTCCTATTCTCAGTCACATATCAAACGAAAATCATTACCCAAAGGAAAGTGTGGGGAGATATTTTTTTTCCAATTCTTCTTTGGATTATCCTTCACAAAAGATATCAAATTAAACCTGAAATAAATCAAAGAATATTTTATATAACTGAGGCCAAGAAAGAGCTCTGATTAACAGCGTGTTTCTGCAAAACATCCAAGCACAGCACTGTCATCTCCCCAACATCTTTCATTACAGTAGTGTCCTCCCCTCTCTGCAGGGTAGAGAGCTCAAACTGAGTCAGGGAACGTCTGACTACCATCTACCGACTGCACTTTTTCCTCTCTGTTTCCCCGTTTCTATCCCACCCGGTTCATGACAGGACAACATAACTCAACATTTACTTATGACGCACCTGAAGGACTTCCTGAAATATAGCTAAGCAACCAGACCACACACGCATGAGCTCTGCCTAGCTTTAACCTGTGTCTTCCAGGGGAAGTAAAGCAAGCGCTATGTTCTTTTCCAGCAACAGCCTGTTTCACATTCGCAAGCAAATTCACACTTGGGAGCCGAACGGTGCAGCCACGGTCTCCATCTGTTGGCCGTTGGGAGCTGTCCAGTTAAACATGTCTTCATCTGTTGGCCACTGAAGACATTGAAAGTTAAGTGTCCTGCTCAAGGGCACATATTGTTTTATGTAGGGAAAAATCAAGCCTGTTGCAAAAGAGTTCAAGCTGTAAGGTCCCACTTAAAGTCGACGACTGATATCACTACAAAAATAATAACCAGGACATCTTTAAGGAAAGGTAAACAGCTCAGCTTCTTTGTGTAAAGTTGTCACTTTGCGTCAACACCAAACCTCAAATGCTAAAGCTGCCATTTTTAAAATCTGTCATTCTTGTGTTCTGTTTCCCAGGTCTGTGTGAAGCTTGTGGTTACCATTTGCATTGAGGACTTGGATAAAGGTCTTTAGGAAACCGTGCCGACGACCTCATAGCGAGGCTTCATGCATGCCATTTTGGAACTCTGTGTGAGCTTGTCTGTCAGGCCAATTGGAAGGCAGCAGGCTGCTGCTCAAGTTGTTTAGTATAAATAAGTGTATACTTTGGCCTCACAACCCACTATCCCCACTTCACAGAGCTGTCTCTAAAACCGCTGGAGAAAGTGAGAGTACCAATTTGCACATGCAGCATGTTGAGCTGTTTATTGCACAGCTCAGCTGAAGAAGTGCACCACGCTAATGCAGATGGAGACAATTACATGAGTTCTTCTCTGTGGACATGTAATCCTTACCAGCCTCTTGTTTCTTGCCCTCCAACAACTCAGCATTTTAAATGTTACTATGCCCATAGTATGCCCACTACATAAATTCATATGCAAACTGTAGATGGATAGACCGGTGTTTTTCAACCACTGTGCTGTGAGAGCTCATCAGGTGTGCCATGGGAAATTACCATCTTATCTAATTGGTCTAAAGAACACTTTTCTAAGAAGAACTTATTAATTATTATTTGAAAAAAAAAGGGTCGCTGTCGTCTAGCGTCTAGTGTTGCTGTCGTGACTGGCAGAGTAATTGTATAATACTCTTCCATATCAGTAGGTGGCAGCAGGTAGCTAACTAATGAATGGATGCGACAGGTGGCAGTGACAGTGACATTGTGGTTAGCGAGACTGTATGTTGACTGATTGGAGAAATTTTTGAAAAAGAAAAATCCTAACTTCAAACTGGGCTCAGACATGTCTACCAGACATTTAACAGCACTGGGTCCAGTGTGCTTGGTGTGTGGTGAAAACCTAGCCAACAGTGCTATGGTCCCAAGTAGCTTAAACGCCATCTTAAAAATGAAACATCAATTGCTTCAAAACAAGAATGTGGGCTATTGTGATTGCCTGTGTGAAAACACGGGAGAAACAGGTAACAATCACAAAGGTAAACGAGGGAGCGCTTAAAGCGAGCTACCACGTTGCTGAACTTGTCACTAAATCAGAAAAGTTCCACGCTGTGGCAGTCATTAATACTTGTCAGTGAGATGTTCTTGCAAGAGAAGCGGAGGGTGCAGAGACCGTAAGAAGAGAGAGGAGGGGGGGGGGGGGCTGTTTGATTGACGGTGTGCTCTAATTGGAGCACATGTATTACGTAGAATGAAAGAACTACGTACCGATGCGGGCATGAAAAAGTTCCCCTTTTTGCCGACTGCCAACCACTCACCAGCAACTTGTCTGCTAATTCAATCGCACAGAGACACGCCTGTGTGCCCAGGGGAAAGAATTTCAGAGCATAAATGAATGCCCATAACAAGGACGTTTCCACACGCCAAGTTTGGACACCGTGCGTGATGACGTATTCGCGGGACAAATTGTTCAGCCAGTGATAGTGCAGTAATAGTGCATCATTACTGCACCACCTCTAGCAGAAAAAGGCGGAACTTTTTCATGTCCGCGTCTGTAGAATGATAAGCTGCTGTCTGATTCAACCCTTTTTGAACAAAGAAACAAAGCTGACAGACCATAAACTGGAACTTTGATACTCTGGACATTCACATGGCCTCATCAGTGCACAACAATCATATTATACCCCCAAAACCCCAGAAAAGTTAAATTTGACGTCATGGCACCTTTAAAAGAATTGTCTGTCTTCATTTGATTCTATTCAAGACAATTTGACAAGAACGTAGTTTTTATAATTAATATAGCGACAGAGTTTTTTTTAAAAATAACATTTTTGGTTGGTGGTGTGCTTTGTGATTTTTTTTTAATAAAAAAAAAGTGCCTTTGCTCAAAAAAGGTTGAAAAACACTGGGATAGACCACTGTCTTTTCACTATGTTCATTAACCTCACCTGTCAGGAGATTCGGGATCAAAGCAGGTCTTGAGGACATCTGTGACTTCTGGATCACAACAATCTCCATCGTCATAGTCGTAGTGTATGCTGTTGCACTCCATGTTACAAACTCCATCCTGTCTCTTCCAATTATAGCACGACCCCAGCCTAAGGCAATCCCCTCCATCGTGGCCTGTCCTCGGGTGGTCACACTCAGGATCACATTGGCGGTTCCCGATCTTGCCGATGCGACAGTTGCTGAGGATAAATCTCTGTTGAAGGCTGGAGTTTTTGACAGTGTAGACGCTGAGCTCCAGGGTGATGTTGTAAGGCCGGAAGGCCTCGTTCAGAGCTCGATGCTGGAGCTGGATCTGGGATGAAGTCACCGTGGGATTTCCGCCATCGTCGTTGGCTAGGTTGACAATCCGGTAGCGAACTCGCTTGGGGGTACGGAGCTGCCAGTTGCTGTTGTAGCCAAGGATGATGTCTGTGTTGTCACATGACGTCAGGCCACAGGGCGGTGGCAGGAATGAGGACACGAGTTCTTGGTCAGGTACAGGGGTGGTAATGACAGTTGGGTGGAGGCCAACTTTATACGGAGTCCACAGCCGTTCCACCTTAAATACAGACGGAATATTTCAGTAAATTTTCACAATAATCTCAGTCCAGTATTCCCAATTCCCATCAATATCAAATCTACTAGACTAGACTGACTAAGAACCATTAACCTCTAGAAAGACTTGACACCTGACAGCATAGAAATTCATTTAAGCCATTTACATTAGTGAAATCTGCCCACATGGCCAGAACTGGCTTGCTCGTGTCAACTTGGAGTGGTCGTTTCAGTAGGTCCTCATGGGAGCGGGCATAGCCCCACAAGACCACACCTCCAATGTGGCCCCTGAAGCTTTGTCCTAGATCGGATTGTTTACTTCCAAGGAACAGGGTTCTGCAAGTCCTCATGAAGGGGCTGTAGAGGTTCCCAGACTGGAGACTACTTTCTGCCACCTGAGACAAATGAAGACAGGAAACAACCAAAGAGGGGCTTAAACTTATTTTCATTTCATTATGTCATGATTATAAATCCAAATGAAGAGTTTAATCATGTTTCCAGGAGAGACATTTCAGTAGTACAGCCAGAGCTCCACTGGTATCAACTCAAAATTAAGTTACACTATATAATGCATGTGGACACAAGAAAGACAAAAGACAGGTCATTGAGAACAATTTATACAAACCATCATCATAACTTCACACAAGTCCACCCATCTATCTGTTTTCTTCCGCATATCTGAGGTAAGGTCACAGAGACCACAGGTCCGGGGGGAACCCATACATCCCTACACCAACACTTCCCAGCCCCTCCTGAGGGATCCCAGGAATTCCCAGGCCAGAGGGGATACATAATCCCTCCAGCCTGTTCTGTGTCTACCCTAAGCTCTTCTTCCAGTTGGATGTGTTCAAAATCCCTCCAAAGGGACCTAAGCAAAGGCATCCTAATCAGACTACCACAGCAAATCACAAGCAGATATAAGAACCAAGCTGAAGAATACCAATATATACTTATCTATTTAGTAGGAAAATAATCTCCACACATATGTGAGTATCATGATACTATCACCACAATGTTTTACAAATGGGATTAAGTTCTTAGGCTGGAATGTTGTGTGATATTTTGGTCTCATCCTTCCACAAAACATTTCTCCAACAGACTTATGGTTTTCATCATCATGCTTTTAAGACGAGACTTTAATCCCTCCCTTTTCTTTTAATTAAACAAGACGTTTACTTGCATCAGATTTTCATCCTCTTCATGAGAAAGACCTAATTATAATGTTACTTGTATGTTAGCTACCAGTGAAGAATAGACCAATACAATGGCTGGTTGATATTTTTGGCTGTACTTCCATTTTTTTGCCGGAATCAGCATATATATATATATATATATATATATATATAGATATAGATATATATATATATATATATTAGGACTGTTAAAAAAATTTATCCTGATTAATCACATTATTTTTATCACTTCTAGAACATATTTAGGATGAAAGGTGTCTCACCAGTAATTCTGCATTTATCTTTAGTAGACTAATACTAAATCCTGTCCTTACATGTCTCCCTTAAGTCCTTCAGACTGCAGCAGTATAGTCCAGAATGTTGCTGATACGGTCCTCACAGGCTGACTTCACAACTGTCTTAATGTAAAGCTGAAATTCAGGTCTGAATCCTGGCTCTACTCACAGACCTCTGACATGGTTTTAGCCTTTAAGTTTCAAAATAAAAGTTAATGTATTTTCTGCATATAGCAGCACAAAAAAAAATGATCTCTTGTTTTAAAATGGGATTAATCTAGGATTAATCTTTTGAGACCCAATATATATATATATATATATATATATATATATATATATATATTACAAGTTTAATGTTTTTATTTAATATTTGTTTACAAGTGTGCTGTTTCTCTTTGATATATTTATTTGAAGTGTTTGTTTCTATTTTTTTTAATCTTAAAAGGGTTTTCAAAATTAGTTTTCATTGTGTCCCTTATTATACTAACTTTGGGGTCAAATGCAGTATCGGCATAAGTAAAAATCGGCGGGTTGTATTGGCTGAGGTTGATGAGAAAATACTGGTATCGGCCCTAAAAAAATCGGTTTTGGCCGATCCCTTCAACTAATCCCTATGGGTCACATATGTTTGGCAATATTTTTGCCTGATTCATTTCACTTTTTGGAACTTGGAAGCAATCTGATATTGTTCAGATAGTATTAAAATGAAAATGTGTGGTCATGGTAGCTGCTTCGATTTCATTTGCTGGATTTTTAAACTTTCTCACAAGTTAGCTTAAAGGGACTTGAGGCAAGATTAAGAAATGAAACTCGCGACTGCCACGACTGGCGCTTCACGCTTCACGCCTGCAGCCACGAGCCAAGCCGTCACGGGAGCGTGCACAAACTGAAGCTATAATGTTGTTTACTAAGCTTTTTCTTCGTAGTTACACTTTTTAGTGTCTTGCAGTTGATCTGGATCTTTTGCTGACGGCAGAAGAATCCATAACTATCGCTTACAGTGTTTGAATTTACCGCGACTGTCTTCTTCCTGTATCAAAACTGCAGATGTAGCATCATTTGACGTCACGTCCGCAGGGCAGCGCGGGAAATTCGGACACCGAATTGCAGCGCATTTTGCAGCACACAGCCTGTTCAAGGCAACGGAGAGAAATCTGAGTGGAAATGTTATTTTTGGTATTTAGCGCTTCATCACCTATTAGTATTAAAAAAAATTGGACATGCATGTTTGTTGGTTTTTTTTAATTCCTGCCTCTAGTCCCTTTACAACTCAAGTTAATTCCTGGTCATATCTGCAAAGGAATATTAATACAACATTGTTAGAAACTTTAAAAACCCTACGAAGCAGACTTTCATTGAGATTGTTTTTGTCCAAGTATCATCTGTGTTTTAATAAAGTTCAACCGTGCACAAAAAGCCACACACCTTAGCTCCATCAACATACAGGGTCATATTGTGGCCGTTGTAAGTGGCCATTAGGTGAGTCCAGACGTTGGCTCGGTACCGGTGGTGGCTGTAGACCGTGGTGGATTTTACGGCTCGGTCTGTGCGAAGCGTGAAGTAGAAGCGTGCATCTTTGGTGCCTGCTTGTTCCACAGTGCGAATGCCCACTGACCAACCCTTCTCACTCAGCGAATGGGAGCAGTTGTCAAACACACCTGGAGCACAAAGCAAAGGAAATATAAAGCAAGAGAGTTTATGGAAAAAAGCAAAATCATATGAAAGCCAATGGCCTTTTCCCACAGGAAAATGAATAAATAACCACACAAATAAGCAATCTGTCCTCGTGGATTTATACTCCTGCACTTAAGGGCCGAGAGAGGCGAAGGTGCATTGAGGCTGACACAGACAGATACAGGGAGAAAAGACAGAGCCAGAGAAAGAGGGAGAGAACAGAGAGGGGAAGAAGGACGGAGGTATTTAACTAAGCCGAGGCAAAGCCCTGATGTTTCCATCTGCCGTTGCAACAGACACACACAGACCCACATCTGCTCCCCAGATGTCAAACACTGGGACAGAAAAGGGTCAGGGAACCCCTTCACCCTCCTCAGCGCTGTATGTGTGCCTGCATGAATGTATACTTACATGTGTACGTGTGTAAAGTGGGAATCTGTTGCAAAACATCCCCATGGAGGCGTGCCAGTCATGACTGAGGGTTTATTCAGTTAAATAAACCAGTTAAGTAGCTATAGATTCGTTAAATGAATCGGAATATAATGAATGCAACTACCGTACAGCTGTATGTAATCACACAAACAATCAAGGTTAGAGAAGAAAATCAAATTTACACTCAAAAAGCCACAAAAAGCACCAAGTGTCACCTCTAACACTGCATTACCAGACATGTAGGTCATGTCTTGGGAAAATCCAATGAAACGCTTTAGTGTATGTTATGCTGTGGATACATTATTTAATGGCACAAAACAGGAAGAGGGTGTTGTTTTTAGTGGTTCGTGCAACACCAGATGAGAGCATTTTGTTTGCAATGCAAAACAACAAAGTTTATGGTAAATGTGGTCTTAATTTTGGGAGACATTTGCACTACCACACATTACCATGATTATTGTACTGAATCAAATTAGATGCTGATGTTTTAAAGCTGTATTTGTTTTGGACGCCAGCCACGCAGCACTGGGGAACATGTTAGCAAACCATTGGCTATTTGCACATTTCGCAGCTTGGCATCATGTCTGTAGCAAATCCGCCTTTCGCTCTGCTCCAACTCTGCAGGGAAATCTTTGGTTCTTTAGCTGCTAAATACTCTGCTCTGTTCTCCAGCTTGATTTGAGCTTAGTTGGTCTGCTGTTTGCTTGCTAGGTCATTAGCAGACTGCATCAGATCTTCGCTAAGGAATTCCTTCTGAAATTGTCCACATAAAAAAAAAAGGTCCTGTTATTCTGATCACATTCTTCCGCACTGTTCTGGTGAGGCATAAAAACACCACAATGTTATCAAACTAAAACATATACAGTAACTTGATTTTAGGCTTTTGAAATGTTAAAAATTGAAAGTTATCTGTAGTTAAAATAGCACTTTTTTATCTTTCTGACCTTATATCAATCAATCAATCAATCAAAGTTTATTTGTATAGCACTTTCCAACAAGAGAATTAACTTGACCAAAGTGCTTCACATAAAAAGAAAAAAGTCAAATCTATCAATAAAATACAGTAATAATAAAACACCCTAAAAGACAAAAATGTGATTAAAACAAATAAAATAGCAGGTCATGGATTGTTAAAAGCAGCTATATGGGTTTTTGACTAGATTTGATGGCACAGTGACATTTATCATGTATATTTCTGGATCCCAGCAGCGGCCCCGACCTTTCACAACTTTTTCTTCTGTAAAGCTGTGTCACTTTACTGCTGAGTTTCACTTTGCAAAACATGTGTAACATGCTCGCAACTGGATACTAACACTCCACTTTAAGCGTGCACCATGGCTGGTTTAGCAAAGAAACACAGGACGAAAGAAAGAAGGAACAGAACAAGAGTGAGGAACAGAGCAAGACATTAGACAAGAATTAACATTGGATTGTTTTTTCCTTACTGAAAGGCTCAGAGGCAGGATACAAGATGCAAATTAGCTGCAGAAAATCTACCAGAGTTCAATTGTGCTTCTTTAAAGCAACACTACATAAGTTTCTGACCATAAAACTTTGTGCATCTAACTTGTTTCATTGCCACACTGACATTTCTTATGCACATTCCTGGGCCTGTCAGTGCCCTGCAGTGCCCCAAAGGCTGAAAAACTGCATTTCAAAACTTTGTGTTCCAGCCCAGTCACATTACTTCACATTACAGCTGCATTCTGCTTTACAGCACTGCAACACACGCCAGCAACTGGATGTCCATGGCTGATTTAGTTAAGACGCCCAGGTAGACATTATTAGAGGAAGTGAGAAAGGGACACAGCAAGAAATAAGACAAGAGTCAACATGATGGGACTGACTTTCATTTGCTGGAGATAGCTCAGAGAAGAGACAGGAAGCAAGATGGATTAGTATACATAATGGGGCACCAAAGAGGCAAAAATCTGCCAAACTAGTAGTGCAGCTTTAAGATGAAGCTTAAAACATCTCATTGAAAAATGTTTTACTTATGGGCCTTTTCCACTGCACATTTCCGTAACCCTTCCACACGGCACAACACCCTTTATCTGTGTTTCCTCTGGGAAAACCCGTTACGAGCTGTTACAATTTTTCGCACCCGTTTCAAAGCTAGCTCTAACCATGCTGAGCCTACACAAAACTTGACGTACCTGACGGCTCTCCACTGACTGGCCAAAGGAAGTTGTTGTCATACGCGTCATACGTGTTTCGCCTCGCCTCTTCTAAAAATATCTGGTTCTGTTTTCGGTGACTACAAGCCACAGAGAAAACAACAGCAGTAACACCTCGACATCGTCCAAAGCCTCCATTGTTGTTTTTACTTTACTGCCCACCGCGTGGCACGGCAGTGACGTCACAGCAGTCTGGACCGCGCCAGCTCCGCCCACTTCCAGGTAGTGGACGACAACTTCTCCTGTGTGGAAACAAAAACCATCCTGGTCGTCTTTAGCGTGTGGTGCTGTACTGTGCTGTACTGTGCCGTGTGCAGCTGCAATGGAAAAGGCCCATTACACACTAAAACTTCTGGGTCCCACTGCTGGGTTAAAAAGGGATCGACCAACTAAGTTCTGGGTTACTACGACCTAGAAAATTGGGTTATTTTTTTTGACCCAACATTAGGGTTGAATATTTGACCCAGAATTCGGGTTATATTGAATACAATGTTTGGTTATTTCAACCCAGAAGTTAAGTCAACAAACCACAAACCCAAATGTTTGGGTTGAAGTAACCCGGAAATTAGTTAGTCCCTTTTTAACCCTGCAGTTTGACCCAGGAGTTTTTTAGTGTGTAATTTACTGATCCTTTAGAGAACTGCTCTTTTTAGGTTTGGGAGTGGGGAGGGGGGCATGCAAAATTTACTCCTTTTTTTTTTTTTAGCTTTTAGTATGTTATCATGTCATTCCCTCCCCCAGGGGTTACTTTGACTCATTCACGCATATTTGAGAAATCCCTAAATGTCCTCTGGAAACCAAGACGGCTGCCAGAATGGCTGCTACCACAGAGCACCTCCAATACCACGAAGTTCCTCCCCCTCCCTTGCTGAGCTCCACCCCACCAGAGCATGAGAGTGTTGTGATGAGTGGAGGGGGCGTGTCTGAAACAGCAGGAGGCATCTTCAAGGGACAGCAGTGAATTTTAAAGGTGTCAGATACAGACATGGAGTGATGTCACATTACTTTTAGTTTGTTTTTTATGTATACTGTATTTTCAAAATTACTGAAGGTAACACAGTTATTTGGTTGTGCCATAAAAGAGAATTATGTGCCTCTTTAAATATTAAATTTCTGTCTTTCATGGAATCAATAGCCCTGTTTCCACCAGCGGGTCTGGGTCAGGTCAGGTCAGGCCGGGTTGGGTGGGGTTCTAGTTGATTTTGCATTGCGTCCCCACAGCAAACTGTACACTTACCCTGGAGGCAGAGTATGAACCAGATAGCGCTGCTACGTGATCACGTGACATCACAGTGCAACACCTTTTAACCAAAGCACCACACCAAACGTGACAGAAACAAAGGGGTCATCCCTGCTTTGTTTTTATGCCGGGTCGCGTGGGAAGTGACATATTTTTTCAACCAATCAACAGATTCCAGTGTGTTAAGCTCCACCTTTTTGGTCCGGATTTTTTTGATCAGTACCCCTACGGAAGGGTACCAAAAAAGTAGGACAGGTTGGGTTGGATATAAGGGTACCTGTCCCAGTTTTTATCTTTGGAGACGCAAAAAAACGTAGCCTGGTACACCAGCCTGACTATCGCCATGTATGAGATACACGGCAAGAAACGAATGGAGGGAATGGGTTCCCTCCATTGGAGACTGAATTCCAATGTGAGACAAGAGGCGGGACGAACAGGAACAAAGTGACCCAGAGAGAACCAATCAGAGGAACACGGAAGAGCGCAAACGTCTTTTTGTAAGAGGAAAGCCATCAGAGCAGCAAGTTGTTGTGGTTTTAAGGACACGTGCAGCTCATTTAAGACATCAGAAAAAGCATAGTAATATCGTCGCTCCTCTGCGGTCGCCATTCTGGTTAGAGAACTGAGTTGCGTGTCGTAAAGCCCCACCTCCTGCACTTTGACTGGTCCGGTCAATTTTTTACCGGAGTGGAAATCACTTTCTAATGGAGGAATCACAGACTGACTTTCCATGTATCTCATACACGGCGTTAGTAAAGCTGGTGTGCCAGTCTAAAAAAACCATGACCTGACCCGGGCCGACCCGACCCAGACCCGCTGGTGGAAACGGGGCTCATGTGTAGGGTCTTGTGACATCTAGTGGTAAATTGAAAACTGGAACCAACCACATAGAGGGGCGAGGAAAGTATACTTCTGGATAAACTGAAGGATAACTTTTCATTTCAAGTGATTTTGTGCCTTTGAAAACACAAAGACTTTCAAACTCCTGCCAATTAATCACTCTAAATGCTACACATTGAAATTTTAATTAAAAACAGTACACAAATGGCATTGCACTGTTTGTCTGGCTACCTACTCAGTGTGTGCAACATTCTATGGTAACTAAGCAGTATAGTGAAACATAACGGACCATCAGTGACCACTATAAGTCCAACTGATGTCAGTGTCATGTCTAGCAGAAACAATAGGACTTTGTTTTTCACCATATTTGTCAAATTCCTCCAGGACACTACAAAGAAAAGGGCCCATGCCACAAAATGCCGCCCTCGCATAAGGAAGCAATGAGGAGAAAAAAAACGTTAAGTAATGCAGTCGGATCTTTGATCAGAGTAAATGTGAGCAGACGTAACAGTTTGTGGTTTGCCTCACTATCTGGACAGCTGTGGTGCTGCTGCACCCTAGCGCTTTTATCCTCTTCAATTTGTTTGATGTATGTGTTGTTCTGTCAAGTGTGCAGCTTTTCAAATGCGGCAGTTTTGATGTTGGAAAAAGCAGCAATGTTTTGTCGTCATGCAAAGAGCCTGCAAATATGATGCAGCCGCTGCTCAAAATCAGTGAAATCCCTCAGGTACCACGCTGTGAGGAGAAGGACACACTCCAAATCTTTCTTGCTTCCATGTGGTGTCTAAACGGCATGCATTTAAGGAAATCACATCTCCCTGGGTGCAGTAGCAGTGCTTTAATATGCACGGAAACAAATCTCATCAATACCTCCACCTTAACCACTAAAGAATCATTAACTGTGGCAAGGATGATCATTTGCTATCATTACACAACCATTCATGAAAAAGTTCACCGTCAACCACTGTTCATTTTCATCACAACCAGATTATAAGTAACATGATCAAGCCAGATGCCATTATCCATCTATGATCATCATAATTATCACTGTTGTCAGCAGAGGTGAAACCAGACCCTAAAATATGCCACAGTTAAAAGGGATAAGGTACGCTGTACATCTAAGGAGCACTCTGTTTTGTCTTTCATTATGTAATTTAGTTGCCCCTCAATTCTTTAAAATTGTAAGTAATGTGCCTATGAAAAACATCAGCCGTTGCTATTCACAAGTGGAAAATGGAAATGAGCCATGCAGACTGTGGGGGAGACAAAAAAAAAGGAGAAAAATCTCAGTTAAGTCACCTCAGATTTCTATTTAGTTTCTTGCGCTGACACATTTTGGCAAACAAGCCTCAATCAGAACATAAGATCAATGCTAATCTCCTCCTCTTATAGTAAATTAGCAATCATTTCAGGATGTGCAGGGGAGGCATTAATTTATGTAACCACATTGAAATGTTTCTGCAGAGTCCAAAAAGTGCATATCCCAGTGCTTAAGCTGTCATCTTAGCAGCATATCCAAAGACGTTATGGCAAACTTTGAAAAGGTTGCACTCCTTCTATGTTACCTCAAACCCAGCTGGGCATTACTGTGATGCAATCACTGTCCAACGTTTACCTAATAGAGCAATACGAATATATCTGCTATCAAGTCATGTAAGCCAGGGTATCAGCCTGGCCGATTTATTGGTCTAACTTTCCCTGAAAGTGCATCTGTCTTAGATTTGACATATCATTTGATATGTCATCGCTGTAAAGTGATGACATATCAAATCCAGATAAACCAATAACATGAAACTGAGCAAATCCTCAGAGCTCAGATGCAAAAACGTGCACAAGTTTGATGAGATGTGGCAACAAGTTATAGGTTTGTCAATCAACTAATTAACCATATAAATTCCTTAGTACTGTGATTCTTGGAACATTTCTCCAGCTGTATCAGTACAAATCTGTTCAGTGTTGTGAGAGGGGGATCCGTCTTTAGAGCAAGTCAATCAGATTGTAATTACAACACCATGTGGGAAAGTTTTGTGACAAAGTTTATCATCAAGCAGTGCTTATGATGCAGTGAGGAGCAGTTTCCACCCACCTGCTATGACCGCAGGGTTGCTCTGCCCGCCTTCTGGCTTCACCCACAGCTCCAGGCTGAACCTGGCCCTTGGCAGCTCTACTTCGTCGGACAGTTTCACCTTAAGATGCTCCTGACGCCCACTGAAGTACAGGGCAGTCATCCAGGAGGGGGGTACCCTTGGCACGGGGCTTCCCCAACTGTTTATGGGCAAATTGACGGGCGCATCCACTTCCTCCACCTCCCCGGAATAATCCTCCGCAGCGTCCTCCAAGGCCACCCTCGCGGACTGGTTGTCATCACCCTGCTGAGGTCTGTGGAGGACCTGGCGCCCACTGGAATCAGTCGAGCCTTGGGGGGAAACTTTCCCCCACCCAGAGTCGTCCACTTCCCAGTAACGAAGCTTCCCGTCGAGGCTGCGGGGAAACCTGGAGCGAAGGTCGCGTGGGGTCCGCGTGTGTCCCTCAGAAACAGCCTGACCGTTGTCTTTGGGGACAAACATCCCGGGATGCAGGGTGACGTCTTTACCGCCATAATTTGCGTCTCTGTCGTTATTTCTTGGGCTTTTCTCAAAAAAACGTCCCAGTAACGAAGCATGTCCAGCCTGCGCTCTCACTGCCGCCGCCTCGGTGTCACCCCAGCCTCCCTGGTCGCTCTCCGGCGGAGCGACCCGTCGCACCCCGGTGTCAAACCTGCAGCTGCCTGCACAAACCGCTGGAGCGCTCCTCTCTGTGTACAGCGCTCTCCGGCTCGTGGCTGTCCTCGAGTGGGCCGCTGGAGGGCGGTGTTGGGCCGGGTGAGAGGAGCGAGGCGGCCGCCGGGACCGCCACAGGCCGGAGATGGTGCAGGGTTCACCTGCTAGCCTGGAGAGCTCCCGGTCCACCCGCCGGGCCAAGGAGCGCTTGTAGCGGCTGAGGGCGTCGGAGCGAACTGGGTTGAGCAGCCACGTGTTTGTGATGAGGATGAGGAAGATAGCCAGTAGTCTGATCAACAACATTTTTTTCAGGTTAAGGAAGGTTTTTGGCAGAGTTTTGTGTTGAATAAAAAAATGGGAGGAGGGGGGTTAAAAACAAAGCAAAGAAAAAAAAAATAAACTAAGTCAGTAGTGAGAGGTTTACTGTGTTTATCGGATTATGCCTCCACATTTCCTCAGCTCGGCTATAAAACTGCTTTGTTGAAATTAATTTGTTTAAATGGTTGAAAATTAATCTAGCTACTTTGGTTATTTTTTTACAAAATTAATAAACCATCAGTGCATTTAAAAGTTCAAACTAATAAAGTCACGTTCAAAGTTTGACATATGGAATCCTTATACATGTTTTGTAATAGTCTGTACTAGATGGGTTATTAATTTAGACAATTAAAAAAATATTCTAAGAAAGTAGAATCAGCCAAATGAACCCTTAGTCCATTCTTTACGCAGATGCGATGGCTCGCTCCACTCCTGCACTTCTTTTTCATGTGCACTGACTCCTTGATTTTTCTTACTTTTCTTATCTCTATTTTTTTTGTTTGTTTTATCAGATAGAGAAGACGCCTCAGTACCTAATGCTTTCAGCTTGCCTAGGAGACAAAACCACACTTATTGGATGTCACCAGGGGGATTTTTTAGAAGGTCAAAAATCACCTGTTACATAGCCTACAACTTCTTTATGAAAAATGTGGGTGCAGATTAAGACTCATAAATCATTTGCATCCGATTTCACCCCTCCAAAAAACAACACCTGTTTCTTTTTACCTGACCATTGTGGCATCGTTTAGCGCGTCCTGTTTTCCCCCAGCAAAATAATTCGGCTGCAAGGTGAGACAAGCTGCAAAAGCAAAATGAGGCGAAGTGCAAAGTGTCAGCCCCTAAAGTATCAACTTTACTTGTCGGACAGAAGCTGTTCTGTGAATTGTGAGAGAGGGCAAAAAAGAAGAAGGAAAAAAAATTCTTGTCCAATAAATGGCAGTTCGGCATCTGCACGTCAGCTCCTCTTTTTTGGTTTTTGTTGTGCGTCTGCGTGCGTTTTCAGAGCGCGTCTCTCTGCTGCTGTTGCTCTGCACCGGTCCAGGCAGTAGTAGTAATATCCACCTCCATTCACTCCTCCATCTCTCCCTCTCTCTATTTCTCTCCTTCCCCCGAGTCCAAAGGTTTTTATCAGGGAGCCCCTGCCCGCCCTTACATCACCGGTAGGGGAAGTGTGGTGGTGGAAGGTGGAAGGGAAGGAGAGGGGTGGGGGGGGGCGAGTGCGTCCTGCCCTTGCTTCACACTTGAATTTTACAAGGGAAATCCTCTTCTCTCCTCTCCTCTCTCTCTCTCTCTTCCCCCTCTCCAGCCCAGTCCTGAGCTGTCTGTACACCCCTCTGATCCAGAGTGGAGACAGGAAAGGGGTTGTAAAGTTTATTTATGTAGTTCTTGTCCTGACCTCATCCATCCACCCATCCATCCATCACCAGAGGTGGAACAAGTATCCAGATCTTTTTACTGGAGTCAAGGTGGCAGTACAAGAAAGTAAAAATGTCTTGTTGAAAGAAGCAGTTAGCAAAATGCAGTGATGTAATGAAAACAAGTGCGCTGCATTGTACTTTCACCCCCCCAGCCCCCTTGTAATTCCATTTTCCACGGCTTCTATATGTCTTTGACAAGCTCAATCACCAGTTTCCAGATCTGGAGAAACATGGAAAACAAGTGAAGCAGCTAAAAAAAATGACACATGTGCTCTGCTATGACTTCACTTGCATCCCTCGTCTACAGACAGGGAAATTGTCAGTCACACTTTCCTCTAATGGGAGGCTCTGCTGTCGATCTGCAGCGGATGAATGCTTTGGAGGTGCTTGAGATGAAGATGGAGGGATGTTTGCTCCTGTTACAGTAACACAAGTGTGTTTGATCTCTCCCTTGCCACCCTTCACTCTTACTTCCCCTCTCTCCAATGCACACATGAAAAAGTACAGGTCAAAGTAAGCCCCATCTTTCTCTCTCTACCTTTTTTGTCTTCTTAGTCCTGCCTGCCTGTTCTCTTGATCTATCTATCTCCCTTGCTGCAGCTCTGGCTCTCTGCAGTGGTACAACACAATCAGGCGCAACATCTGTCTTGCACATGAAAAGGGGTTCTTCCAAAATATGCTACCTGCTTTATGCTGAGTTCTTTCTTGGGCCGAGCCAGGGCTGAAAAGGGGCTAAGCGGGGAGAGGAAGCAGCGGGTGAGAGAGAAAAATGAGGTATGTTATATATTAATGGCACAAGCGAAAGAGGAAAATGCCCCCAAATGCATGTTCAGTTCTGTTTGTTGCACAATAAAATGCAAGACTGCTTTAACAAGCAAATAAAATGCCATATTATATGCATCTGCACACAGACGTGCATTTATGCTCACAAAATGATGTAAAAATGATGGTGTTATTCTAGTTTTCCTTCTTTTCTACCTTAATAACTCCAGGGCCGCCTGCTCTTTTTCTATTCTCAGACGATGATGATTTTGGCTAAACTACAACATCAAGTTGCTCACCAATCATTGTCATGGAAACCATCAGTATTAAACTGTAGAAAAAGGTTTGCTTTCACTTCATGCCTGCTTAGGTGGCAGATGAGGTGAGTCTGCATACCTCAGTTCAAATCAGCAAATATAACTCACCTCTTCACTGCTGAGGAGATGGAGCGCTGCTCTAAAATTCAGCTCATGTCATCAGCTGAATGAATCCATGCAAGTTTGAGTAAACGTGCATATAAAGACAATCTATTTCTTTGTCCTCTTCCAGCCAGCTGTTTTTTGTTTGTTTGTTTGTTTTGTTTGTTTTGCAGCTTATCATATCCGGGTGAATATTTTGATTCATGACAAAATTTCTTGCGAATAGGAAAAATAGCTTGGCAACTAGTTCAGGCCCACTAACTCAAAAGACAGGTGGACTTACCATGATGTTTCCAGACACAGCAAACAGAATCTATACGGATCCGAAAACGCAGCGAATCTTTTGTAACTGCAAAACATTGATAGCTGCTTGTGTTTGTGTTTTTAATATCTGTTTCAGAAGCACCCAAACATTTGACGCTGATTTGTTTTTCAAGATTAACATCTGTATTCATTAAAAGGTAAATGAAGGATTTTTTGGGGGGGGGGGCTGTTGTTTCACATCCTCTGAAATATTGCCCCCTTCTTTTCCTCTAAACCCTGTTATTTTTTGTCAGGCTCAATCTGCAAACAGGGCTCCAGGCTGGAGATGAAGATGGAGGAGGAGGCCGCTGGCAGTTATGGCAGGGGCCCCCGAAGGGGCAAAAAACAGTTCCTAAAGAGTGGGAGGCAGGAATTCCACAATCCCAGCCTGCCTGACTGAGGATCTGCCTGCTAAACATTCACTTTCTCTGCTGGCCCTTTGAAATCCAGCTGCAAGTGTGTTAGGAGAAATTTAAAAAAAAAAAAAAAAACAAGAAAACGATCAGTGAAGAGAATGCTCTGAAAAGGGAGGATGAAGGTGAAGAGACAGAAGAGAAACAGAGAAGGAGAGAGATAGAAGGGTGCAGTGTCTGGTGGAGAGTGAAAGTCTGAATGGGCGTGCCCCACTGGGGCCTCACCCCCCACTGTAAAGGACCTCCACAGATTATCCTTCATCTGAGCTTGTCCGTCTTGACCTCAACAACCCTGAGGCCCATTCTCTGTTTTCACCTCTCTCTCTTTCTTTCACACACACACACACACACACACACACTTTTCCTACTTACTCGTTTCCCCTCATCCCCTCTCAGCCCTCCTCCCACCCCCCAGTTTCTTTCTCTTACCTCTCTGACCGTCTGTAACATCCAGCACACCAACGTTGCTGACCCTCCAGCTCCACCCCATTGACACCACCACACACATTCCCCAATGAACACACACATTCACACCACACACACACACACACACACACACAACCTGGGCCTTCATGCAAAAAAAAAAAGGGGGGACCAAGTGGGAGAAAATCCAGGCTGATGTGCAGGACAAATGAGGAGAGGAAGAAAGAAAAATGGGGTGGGGGGAAGCTTTTCACCACCGCTGGTATTAAATGGAATGAGGGAGGAGGAGGTGGGCTGAATGGGGGGTGGGGACTAATGCAACACGGTGTATGTACAGCTCTGCAGGTGTTTGGCTCAAAAGATTCAAGGCAAATCCTGAATGAGCACTTAAGGTGCACAAAAACTGATGTTTGTGTCCGACTTTAATAGCAAATTGTCCATTTTTAACGACCTTTCTATTGATTTCTTTAAATTTAACTTTTAAAACTCTGAAAAGCAGCGTTGAAAAACACTCATCAGCCGACATATTTACAAATGCATCGTTTTAGAAATTAGTTTCATGACATTTTACACGGTGGTCCTGCTCGGTCAAATTAGCAGACTTCTCAATACATCAGTAATTTTCCTCTCACTAAAATCTGCACTCCATAATGACACATATAAACTTCTTCCACAAACAAAAACATGGGAAAATCCATGTTGCTCGTGCTTATGCGGAGGACCCCTTTATTTGTCCACGCGGAGGTAAAGATGGAAAAGCAAGTAGCAGGCTGCATAAACTGTGAGTCTGAATATGTTAGTGCTCCTTAGGTTTTATTTGCAGAGCTGCAGGTGGATGCCTGAGAGACACAACGCTGTGTTTCTTGGCTCAGTGACTGGCCACACTTTCTGGATGTGAGCCGCCAGCTTGGATTTGATGTAAAGGCAATAAAAAGAGTGAATCTAATGTTGACAGAATTTAAAGAAAAATCATCTGTGTTTATGATTACTATGTTGCTACTAAGATACAGTAAGGAATTTAAGAATTAAAGTAATTCTTCTCTCATTTCATCTTTATATCTGAGTGCTAATAGGCCTGTTTGTCTTGAATCAGGAAAACTCTAAATGTAATCTTATTCTTTATGCAGCATGTTCATGAGAAATATATTTGATATTTATTTCACTTGTGGAAATGTAGGTGCTCTGTTGGCAATCATGTATCCTCACTTTTTTATGCCTAGAGCCTGTCTATTGATTTTTTTCGTCTACAAATAATTTTTGACTGTTTAATGACTATACTGGTGTTTAAGTTTGTGAATGTGACCCAAAATTCCACTTCATTTTTCTGAGACTTGAAAAAAAACTAAAACAAATATATAGTTTTGCTTTTAGACTTTTTAAAGTGTTGAATTCAATTGAGAAAAAGAGGAAGGGGAAAAAGCAAGAAAAAAGCTGAGGAGGGCAAACTCAGAAGAGGGAGAAGCAGCAGAACAAGAGAGTAAGAAAAAAAAGGGCTATTGTGGCTTCTAATTCACCTTGTGGCCTTGTGGTTTTTTTTTATATACTTTTAAAGTGGAACAAATAAATTAATATGGCCTACAAAGGTTGTAGGCTACTTACTTTAAAATTTTATTACAATAAACAATGATATATCATTGTTTATTGTATATTTTATATTGTATATATTGTATATTTCTCTAGTTACAAGTTGTGGCCCTCCTTTCTTATAATGATGTCTGAATCAGAAATTTAGGAACTAAAGAAAAATAAGAAAATGCAAACTTGGTTACCTAATTCTGTAAATAACAGTTGGTGACGCATCTAAAGAAATTAATAAATAAAACAGACAGGTGTATTTTACCAGCGCCCTCATTGACCTCCTTCTCGCTAGAGGGCGGTATAGTTACAATTACAACGACTATTTGTTTAATTAAGAAAACAAAAGAGTTCACTCCTTGGTTTTCTATCCAGAAAAATGCCAATTAACTGAATATAGAAGTTGTTTATTTATTTGTTTGTTTATTTTTGCTTGTTTGTTTCTTGTTTATTTGGCTGTCTATCCTGACCTGCACTCCTTACCACTTGGTGGCGGTAATGAACCACTGTAAGCTGTTTGCCAACCGCCATTAAACCAGTAGTAGAAGAAGAAGATCCCTCTCCCCCCCCTGCTAACAGTAGCTAGCTGGCTAATCTCTTGGACAACGCAGTCACGGTTATTTTATTGTCCGTTTCAGATTCTCTGTATTTTCGCCGTTTGTAATCCAATGATTTTGTAATCTTTCGTCAGGGACAAGCGCGAGGCAGACGCCAACAGATAAGTTTTTAACACGCTTAATGTTTGGCTACTGCTGCTTTCTCCCAGGATGCTAGCACACAAGCAAGCCAGCTAGCTTGCCAGTCAGCTAAAGTAGCCAAATAGCAGTGCTGTACGGATGCTTTGAACAGCAAGGCAGCGGATTTTGGTGGAGTTTTTAGTCGGCCTTGCATGATGTCAAACAGCCGGCCGCAGCAAAGCGCCGGCGGGGCAAGTTCAGTGCCCAGTACAAGTAGTAGCAGCAGCAGTGGAGGAGGCGGTGGGAGCAACGCCGTTACAAGTAATGGGAACAATTCTGGAAATGTTGTGCCCTCCCGGACCCTGGCAGCAGCCAACGAGGGAGGCTTATCGGTGCCAAGTCTGGCCACGGTGCCGTCGTCCCGGGCCGGTTTTGCTTCCCTAAGCAGACCCTCTGCGTCCTCAGGCAGCAGAAAGAAATCTCTTCATCAAGCACCCTTATACAACGGCCTCTTGAATTCATACGAAGATAAAAGCAACGATTTTGTCTGGTTAGTCTTTGTCAGTTAATGAAGGTGAAACACTTTAATCACACTCACAGAATAGTAAGTTTGGGATCTAAATTTTGGCCCAACTTTTTGTGTATTTTTCAGTCCCATTTGCTTCGAAATGATAGAAGAGGCACACATGACAAAGTGTGGACACAGTTTTTGGTAAGTGTTCAGCTTTATGGGATCGTGGGAGAGCTGTTGCACATTATATGGCTTTAGATTTGTTTTGCAATTGGGACACACCCACCGAAGAGCTGCTAACCCTGTTAATATTTATGAAAATATAGCCAGCAACTTGTTTTGCCCGTAAGAAGTGCCATTTATGTTCCTATGTTGCTTACAGCGAAGGGGTGCTTGGAAATAAAAACAAATTTGAAGTCCATGATGATGTTTATATTATGTTCAGACATTTCATACAGGTGACGTTTGAATTGGTGCCAAACACATGTTGAGTAATGTAAACAAAGGATGAACAAGTTCCTAATGTCATTTTAAGCATAACTGTGGATGTTCAAATGTAATTGCTGTAGATTATTGTTGTTTTCGTGACAATTTCTTTGAAACTTTTATATATTTAGTTCCTTTTTTGTGTTTTTTTTCTTTTTTTTTTTTTTTTATCTTGCAGTTACAAATGTATTCGCCAGAGCTTGGAGGACAGCAACAGATGTCCCAAGTGTAACTATATTGTTGATAATGTGGATCAGCTGTATCCTAATTTTCTAGGTAGGTATTTCAAGCTTGAAGATTTGAGTTATTTCAACAGTGCAGGAGGTTATTGTTCACATTCGAGCAAAAGAAAGCTTGTACAGAGTAGTTTTCATGAGCAGACATCCAATTAAATGAATGTTATTGTGCTCCAGAAATAAAGTTTGTGTTTTTAAGAATGCATGGTTCCTTTCATGAAGGCAATTATACTCTCATAACCTCTGATTTGTTTTACAACTTCACTGACTAAGCCATTGAATTATTGCTGTATTGTTAAGTGAAGCTGCAGCCCTGTTTCTGCTACATTTAGCATGTATTATTTTATTTACCCCTACCTTATCTGACTCTATTCTGTCCTATCACATTCTAGTAAACGAACTGATTCTTAAACACAAACAAAGGTCGGAGGAGAAGAGACTGAAATTAGATCATCCGGTAAGTAACTGCTCTTTTTTTCCTTCGGTAAGTTTGTGAAATTTGCCCAGTTTTGTATTTTTCTTATTCTTACAACATCTAACAGATCTATAATTATGATTCCCAGAACGGGTCTCGGTGGCAGGTCTTTCAGGACGTTTTGAGTCCTGATCAGGAGAACTTGGATCTAGCAAATGTCAATCTGATGTTGGAGCTTCTGGTGCAGAAGAAGAAGCAGCTGGAGGCGGCAAGTTAATTATTTTCATTTCAAGTTTTTGTATTACTCATTTCATGCTTATTCCTTCACCAAGAGATGACCGTATTCCAGAGTAATGTGTGTAATTATGATTTTTACAGTCATCTGATTCATTCCTTGTGAAAGAAGCATGAAGACACACGTTACAGGGTTAGTTTACATGAGAGCTTGGTAAAAGAATGGTATGAAATGACCATGTGGTCCTGGCACATTAGTATTGGCAGATTACATTTGGAAGTTGGGCGTGACAAATAATCCTGCCAGTTTGCTGGTATTTGTGGTCTTTGTGTGCCAAAGTCTTGAATATTTCTCTCACATGGTGCAGACATTTTGTACTGCTTATATGAATGCTGAAGTGCCTGCAATTAGTAAACAAGTCAGAATACTGCTTTTCTCCCAATCTCATATATTTGATAAAAACTGAGACTTTACTTTCAGTTGAATTATCTGTGTTCCGTCTATTTTCAAGGCTAACAATGAAAGCTTTTTAAGCATATCAGAGTTTATACGGGGGTTTTGTTATGGTGATGGCCCGTGATGCAGTCATGTGTTCAACCACTGAACTCATGTCTTCTGGATCTATAGCCATTTGGTTAATGAGGGTTGTCCTTAGTTAAAGCCTTATCAATCTATACAGAACAACTTCAGCACCTCTTCATATATACCTCATGTTTGAGCTTTCCACAACATTCCTTTTGGATTAAGGTCACAGTTGGTTAGAAGTTCATATGAGCCCACACTACGTATACATATTGTTTGATTTCTAAAATCCACTGGTTTGTCTTCATGATCTTTATTAAAACTGCAGATATGCATCAATCTTCATAGTAGAGAGCATTTACTTGCTCATCGCAGCCCTGTCATACATAATAACAATGTTCAGTGACCCTAGGGCCCCTGTTTTAGTCTTGGGATGATCTTCGGTGAATAGCCACTCTTAGGAAGGCTGACAGTGATGTTGAATCTCCTCCATGTCTGCACAATCACTTGGACATTGAATCAGTGGAGTCAGATTATTTAAGAGGTTTTGTAATGTTTTTTCAACACCAGCTT
This sequence comes from Atherinomorus stipes, assembly GCA_023101725.1. Classification (NCBI taxonomy): domain Eukaryota; kingdom Metazoa; phylum Chordata; class Actinopteri; order Atheriniformes; family Atherinidae; genus Atherinomorus; species Atherinomorus stipes. The sequence goes on along the minus strand of JALJCO010001527.1, from coordinate 561,488 downwards.
TGATCTAAGGTCCTCAGAAATCCCCTTCATACTGTTGTGGCATTTTTCTCTTTTACCTCTGACCAGTGAGAAATTAAGGAAATGACAAAGCTAAACCAAGTCAAAAAGGTTTGATTTTGCAAGAGAGAGAGGTCACACACACCGGCTGTTCTCACATTTGAGTTGAGGAGTTCTCTGCCAAGGTAGATTGAACTCAGTATTTTATACCCTTATCTAACACTCCTTTGTTGGGGAGATGAAATGGTTGGAAACAGAACAATGGTAGCTTCTTCTCTACTGTCTGGTATGGACTTGGATGTGGATGTTTAATTTTCACAGACCAGAGGCCGGTCTGGCATATCCCACAATCTATGAGCATAAGAGTAGCAAGCTCATTAGCGTCTATTAAATTATTGTGACCTTGACTGCTGCGCGAACACCTTCAGTGGTTTTTGGTACTGTTCAGAGTGCCAGTCAGGCAGTGGCATGGCATGAAAAGAGCAAGCAGAGTTCACAGCACCAACACGCACTCACAGTAATCTTCATTCTAACGCTATACACTTGTATCTGTATGTAAAAGAGGTTAGATTTCAGGGTTAGTATAAAACAACTGGATTTTTGTATATTAGGCTGTGGAAGACATGCATGTATGTAAATGTGAAAAGGGTTTGACAATATTCTCTGTTGAAGCTCACAACACACAGTTTCATGTTGGGCCTTTTTTTTAAGTGTTAGTGACAGTGTCTCTTCCTGAAGACAGCGCAGTCTTGTCTGGACTTTTGGGAAAAAATATTAAAAGTTAATGGTAACAGAAGTTAACAGCATGACAAAACACCATTCAGTTCCTTGTGAAATGTTGCAAAGGGTTCGAAGAAAAACCTTCTAGAGGGAAACATTTAAAGTTAGTATCCCTTGTCTGTGTCGTCAAGTACATCCATAAAGTACTTAGGATATTTGGAAACTTCAGCCTGTGCATTTCATAATAGCAATAGATTGACAGGAAAAAAAAAACACGAACCTGCCATTTGGTTGACATAAAGATCAATCTGTTGGCATTTGAACTTCTGGCAGAAAAAAGGTTTTACTCATCAACACCTCTTCAGGTCTAGAAATGAGAGCAGTACCCATTTTACACATTGGATCTTGGGGCAGCAATGGGCTCTATGCACGACTCCACCACTTCCTGAACTTAAGGTTGCCCCTTTGTTTCCTGTCTTTCATTAGTGGATGAACTGACTAATCCAGGTGTGTCTGGCCAGTCACTGAGGTCAGACATACCTAGATTAATCAGTTCGACCAGTAATGAAAGACAGAGAAACAAAGGAGCTACCTTAAGTTCAGGAAGTAGTGGAGCTGTGCATAGAGCCCATTAGATGGGCAATCTGGAGAAAGTATAAATGCATGTGTGAAGGAGTCACCCTCATGATGTATTTTGAGAGATTGAGCAAAAAGAACAAAAAAGAATCCTCAGTGGGTAACTGAGTAGTCAACCAGCATTGATGATAACTCAGGAAATGGTGCTGCTGCCAGTTCACTGTACTGGATGTATAGTACTGCAGAAGCATAGTATAGTAAATATAGTAAAAGAATAGTAAAATTGTGAGAATTAAGAAAGGGTTAGTAAGCAAGCTTTTGGATATTCAAAGGACTTTTGAGGACAAACTACACTATTGCGATTGACTTGATATGTTTTACCCTCTGCTACAATGTATATGAGCAGATTACAAAAATCTTAAATTAAAATGCATTACAAACTTATCAACATAGAGCACTGAAGTAACAAAACGCAGTTAAATGAATGTCTTAGTAAATTTATGCTTCTTAATAGTTTGATCTTATGGTAGTTGTCTCAACTGTACTGCTTTACCTAATAAAGAAGGCACATAGTGTATTCATTACCTTCAGGATGTGTTGACAACAGTCAAGGGTTATTGAGTCATATAAATGGTGCTACTGAGTAATGTTCAACATGCTGTTTTTATCAGAAGGTCAGAGGTTGACATGCTGTCAACAGTGTGGCACATCCCCTTTTTTCTTGTTTTCCTTTATCTATGTGACATTAAAGGAGAAGTAAGAACGACAGCTTATCCTGTTGACTTGTGTTCTGTCGCATCAGTGCGGTCTTTGAGTTTCAGAGGTCAGAAAAGTCCTTACTGGGCTTTAAATTCAGTTGCCTTACAGTCAGGTAATACAAGATGGAGGCTGTCAACTTTTTCTTTCAAGCACCATGCACTGTCTCTCTGTCTCATTCTGCTTTTCACACAACAGCAAAACCAATAACTTAGCTGAGATGAGACTACTGGGTATTAATCAGTTTCTGCAAATATGTTAAGTAACTTAAAAAACAGAGATGTCAAAGATCATTTGGAACTGCTGCCAGTGTTATGTTTTCCCACAAGGAAGGACTGTAAACTTTATATTTCACCTGTAAAATGTCTTGTTTTGTAGGAACTTTTTTAACAACTCTATAAAAGAATCTATTGGGCATGTTGTAGTCATCAAAATGACTTTGTTGCAGTGATGCAGAGTGTCAGTCAGCGTTCTGCAGGCCATGTGATGACTTCCACACATGCATGGTGTTGCTGTAAGGTTTTGCAACATGGAAAGTTGCTGCAGCTAGCATTCTGGTGTCACTGTTGTTCAGTTAGCCAAAGAGTTTGCCCGTAGGATGGTACGCAACTACATGTGCAAGGACATTAGGCTAAGGACACAGTTATGGACAAAAAAGAATCTTGCTTAGTAGCATTTTTTGTTATGAATTTTCCAGGCATGTTTCTCAGGAGCAACATGCAGCAACTGTGTGCACACCCCCCTGGCTTCTTGATGATTTTTAGCCTCCAGTAAAATGTCTGGAAAATTACAAGTGTGTAAAAACAGCAGCATATCCTCCGGAGCATTTACAGCCTACACGTGTCCATATAGGAGATGCTTTTTGTTTTCCTCTCTTGGCAGATAAGCATCCACACTGTTGTGTGGTGGTGTTTTATCTTTGTTGCAGTTCTGTATCTGAGTCCTGTGAGGTGAGACAGGGAAGAAAGCATTATGATCAGATATGGCAGCAGCCCATTTCCTGTAAGAGTTTAAAATCTAACTGTCAAAATTTTTTGCCGGAGCCTCCAAGATTTTTATGTAAATTTTAAATGCACTGTAATTTTTCTAAGGATTTTTCTTTTAATATACTAGCATTTTGCATTATTTTCTGATTGAATTTAAGGCCATTTTAATATTGAGTGTGTGATTAAGTTGTGCTGTACAAGAAGGAATTTTTTTTGTTTGTTGCACTGATTTTTTGATTCAAATATTTTTCTGCCCCCCACTTGTATTTACAACTATTCATGATCTGATCCAACTGTGATAACATGTTCCCATTTGGCATCTGAAATTTTTGGGCTGAAGCTACTCCTATTTTTTATCAGAGATAGTGGCTAAAAGCTAACCTCGATGGAAAAGGCAACTTGAAGAAATTACGAATAGTTTATTTCAGTAAAACTTTGATTAATTTCTTTTGGTAAATTTAAATAAAATAGGCCTTGAGTATCTCATGCTTCACGCCACAGCTGTCGAGTCATTTTCTGACACATACAGTAAGTTTTCTGATTTTTTTTTCCTGATGTCATGGTGTGATTTGTATGATCTACCAAATGTATCACTAAAATAATTATTTTCGATCTTTAGAATTGATTTTATTATGTGCTTGAGAAAATGTATGCTTGTGTTTTAACTTGCACTCAACTGAGGAGCGACTTTTCTTGATGTCTCCGAAGCTGATCAGCAGTGATGTTCTCAGGTTGCAGCTGTACTTTTATTTAATAAAATGCTTGATGTCTTTATCTACATTAGGAATCCCAAGCAGCTCAGAGACAGATCCTCATGGAGTTTCTTAAAGAAGCCCGGAGAAACAAGAGAGAGGTACCTGCTGTTTTCACAGATAAAATCTAAAGATTTACAGTACATACAGAAGCAAGCAAGTAAACAAAAAACAAATCTATTTGCATATTTATTTATTCATTTATTTGTGTTTTTGGCTTTGTCAACAGCAACTGGACCAACTACAGAAAGAACTTAATTTCCTTGAAGAAGACATTAAGCGTGTTGAGGTTAGTGAACAGAACTTTTAAATATTTGCACTAATCTAAAGATGCGTTTCAATGCCCTCATTTTTGTTGCTTTCTACATAAACGTAGAAGAACTACTCCTTACAGCTTGAGACAGACCTGTATTTTATTTGTTGTTTTCTTCAGGAAATGAGTGGGCTTTATTCACCTATGGTGGAAGCAGAGTGTACTGTGCCTAACGTTGAGGCTCCCTCTCCAGGACCCAGGTAAAACTGATCTCAAATTAATTGCATCTGTACAGGAAATGGAGTCATCAAGCGTAGAATTACCATCACTGTTGAAATTGTTTTCCATTTGGCAAAAAAATGTGTATGACATTTTCTAGTTTTTATTGCCTCCTGTATTTATGTATTTTGTATGATTGTTTCCTTGCACAGCTGCAGTAGTATCATTGAGCCACCAGATTACAGCCAACCTCCAGGATTTGGTGGAGCAACCCAGGTAAATCACAAGCTATGCTTGAATAGACAGGTCATTTTTCAGTGTGACTGAAATACTGAGTTGCTTTCCCAACTTTATTCCCAATGTAGAAACGTGTGCTTCTGCTTGTAAATTAGTAGACCCTCATAGTTCAGTTCACTCTGTTACTTCCAGTGATAGACTGGGAGACTGTAAATGCCTCATACAGACAGCTCTTCTGAATTTACTGCTCCAGATTGAAGCACAGTCTAATTTTGTAATTGGTGTTCTAATGACTATTCCATCACCAAAACTATCCATTTCACCTGTTAAGTTTTGCTTTGGCTGTTTCTACTCATCTGAATCTCATTGTGTCCCCTTACCCCTCCCATGTGATTTAAACGTGCAGAAAAATACATTTATTTCAATCAGAGATAATTTGATTGTATACATGCCAACATTTTCCTTTTTGCTATTATTTCCTATACAAGCTATAAAAATGTTTAAACCAGCCCTTTTAATCTTATTGTTTCACCCTGATTGAGCCATTTGGATGATGATTTGATTGAAGTTTTTTTTTTTTTTATAAGAGACATTTTTATTTAGATTTGACTGCTATTCTGATTTGAAAAGGGTCCATGTAAAACAGCCACAGATACACATGCTGTGAAGCAGATTGAACTTTCTGTCAAAGTAATGTCTGTTATTTTTGTGGTCCTACTCATCTGTTCTTTTATATTGGATGTTCGTACAGGGAAAACGTCAGACCTGGTACAACAGCACTCTGGCATCAAGAAGAAAACGGCTTACTGCTCATTTTGAAGATCTAGAGCAGTGCTACTTCTCCAACAAAATGTCACGAATCACAGGTACTTGGCACAGGTTGCAACTGGATATATGTTATCCTGTTTTAATGTGGTACATCATTGGAGAAAGTGGGCGGAGGGACCATAAGTAAAAGCTTGTTCCTCTGAATTACACAATCTTTCCCACCTGTGTTACAGTTATTATGTCGTATCATTTAAGCATTTACCACAAACACTTCTGCTTGCTTCACATTTTTGTAAAGAATTAGCCTAAAGCATCAGTAGATTGACAGCATGTTTGTGTTTTGTGCTGTGAACTAATGGATCAAGTTTTTAGAAGAAGGGGAAAAAAAACAAAACAAGTATCTACAATGTTCAGTTTTGACTTATTTAGTCTCTTTCACCACAATTTCTTTACAAATTTGTCATTTTCAGATGAGGGCAGGAACTTGAATCAGCTGGATGATTTTATGGAGTGCTTGTCTAAGTTCACACGCTATAACACTGTGCGGCCGCTGGCTACCCTCTCCTACGCCAGTGACCTCTATAACGGCTCCAGTATTGTCTCAAGGTAAGAGAAAGAACAGCTTGATCTTTCAAATTGCTTTGTACTCAATGTAGCAAAGATCTCTGACCAATAGTGCTTCATTAACATATTTTAACACAATGATTGAGTGACAGAAGGATGTTGAATAATGTAAGTCAGGAGTATGAGCTTATCCTCCTTCTCTGACAGCATCTTTATGTTTGTTTCAGTATTGAATTTGACCGCGACTGTGACTATTTTGCTATTGCTGGTGTGACCAAAAAGATCAAAGTGTTTGAATACGGCACGGTGATCCAGGACGCAGTGGACATCCACTACCCCGTCAATGAAATGACCTGCAATTCCAAAATCAGGTAAGGAAATCTGTTCCTCTCAAAGAAGTCTGATGTGAATATGTGTTTCACTCCTCTCAAATTTCATCAACAAACCCTATAAATGCCACACGAGTTCCACATTCATTTAAAAATCTTAAGTGTAAAGTTGATTACATTGCCAGATATTGCATTATGTGCTTTTGATTTTGCTGACCCATCCAAGAAATTGTATTGTAGGTTTTTTTGAAAGTATTGTAATTGGAAATGAGCTTGAGATGTGTGACAGAGCAGGCTGTCGCTTTTAGCAGGCTATTGACTTCAGATTCAGATTCAGTTTTATTAGTGTTCTCATAGGGCAATTATTGTTGCAGCAAGTAAAAACAAACACAAGACATGACTCTAAAAAGAAAGAAATAAAAGGGTATAATAGGGAGGAATAATATAGTGTGCCGAGTCAACAACAGTGACAACTTAAATAGCCCATATGGGAAAGTGCAAGCAGTGCGCATGATCAAATACTGCTGACATTAGCATAGCATCAGATGAGAACAGAAGCAAACCAAATCAGATACCAAAGCAAAAACAATCTGCCTCTAAGAGAAAAACCTAGTTTTAACCAATCAGGTATGACTTGCTGAACACATCCACACACACACTAGTGCTCCTAAATGATAAAATTTAGGAGCACTGTGAATTTTCTTAAATAGCACATTTAAATCAGTCAGTCAGTCATTTTCTGTACCACTTATCCAGTTCAGGGTCGCGGGGGTAGCTGGAGCCTATCCCAACTATTATCAGGCGAGAGGCTGGGTACACCCTGGACAGGTTCCCGTCTGTCGCAGGGCCAACACAGAGAGACAGACCACCATTCACACTCACATTCATACCCTAGGGCCAATTTAGAGTGACCAATTAACCTAACATGCATTTGACGGTGGGAGGAAGCCGGAGTACCCTGAGAGAACCCACACATACATGGGGAGAACATGCAAACTCCACACAAGAAGGCCACTGATGGAATTGTTCAAACCCCCTCCCCAGCTGGGAATCAAACTAGCGACCTTCTTACTATGAGGCTGCAGTACTAACCACCACACCACCGTGCAGCACATTTAAATATTAATAATAATTAACATTTGCCCACCCAGGCAATAGGCCCAATGATGCAATACACCGAGAAACAAACTGTTTTAAATACAGAGAACTTCTCTGTCCTACAGTTTTTTGTTGTCTAGTCACCTGATACACTTGGCTATGTCCATCCAGCGGTCCACAGCAGGACTTGGTCTGGGTCAGGTGGGCTTTGGTATGGATGTTGATTTTGCATTATGCATTGTTGTTAAAAAGGGCACCAAACCGGTGTTACAGCAAAACCTGTGACCCATAAAAACCTATGACTGTAGGGGGCGATAACGCCTGCTCCCTGATTATTCTTCTGCAGATACTTAGCTGTCAACAGCAGGTAACCTCTTCATTTAATCTTTGTTAAATGGCAATATGGTGAGAAGTTGCCGCGTTATGAACCGCCATAACTTCTCATGACTGCAAAGGTTCTCATAAAAACCCAGAGACTCATTACTGGTTTCACTACATGGAAGAAAAGCTGCACTAGCCATGCTAACATGTAAAAGAGATGTTTAATGGTTTAGATTGTAGCTGTAACCAAACATCACCTTCAATCAGAAAATCTCCCAGATATATTATTATTAATATGATGATGATGATGATAATAATGGTAATAATAATAATAATAATAATTATTATTATTATTATTTTTTATGTAAAGTGTTTTTTATGTACTGTGTGTTTATGTATTATTAACTGTTTTTACGTGTTGAAATGTTTTGTATGTTTTTTTTCTGACATGAACCTCCCTTTTGTGTCCGGAATAAAGCATTATATATTATTATTGTTTAAAGCCCACAAAGACACTTGCAGTGCTAAGCTTTGACGTCACCGGTTTGGTTGGCGCGGCTCTGAAGAGGGAACCTCTGACTCCAGATCATGTGTAAACATTTTATAGAGAAAATGAGGAAAATGATCAGGAGACTTGGAGTCTGGTAAACTTAGAGGTCCACAGACTAAAGCCTGAAGCTGCTGAGTGGTTTTAATATCACCGCCAGAGCTGAGCTCTACTAACGGGGGGGTCTGCAGCATCGGTCCGTACAAACATCACTGCGTAATTCTCCAACTACGTTCCTCTTTAAGCCTCTTATTAGAAACACCTCAATCGGCAACACTCATAAATCCCTTTGCCACAGCCCGATGATGATCAGAACACCTCTGCAGCAGGTTTCTCTGAAATGACCCTCATTAACTGTTTCTAACCGGGACTCCCTGTTATCAGCGGCAGGTCCAGTTATACCAAACACCACACTCTCCCTCACCATCCTGCAGCCTGGATGTTTGCATCTTTCCCATCATATCCCTGTCTCGCTAAACCACTTATTTTGTTTTACATTTAATCACCGGCAATTACGAACGTTAGCTTGTCTACCATTTAGCCTACCTGCAGTTTACGCTCCAGCGCCTCCGCTCCAATCTCGTTTAGCGACGACATCCTGCCTCCGAAACGTCCACCTCCCAGTACAGTAATCCAAATGTGGAATCCAAATTGTTATACAAAATTCTCCGTGGACCTCCTGGCATGACCTGGTCCACGTGGACCACCTAACATGACCTGGTCCTTGTGGACCTCCTGGCATGACCTGGTCCACGTGGGCCTCCTGACAGCAGACAGCCTCCAGCAGCCACTCACACAGGTGCAGCCAACCCGCTCCAGACCCAGACCAAAACTGGTTTCTTCTCTAGTCACGCGGCCTACGAGCTGGAAAGCATCAGCAACAGGATCTGGATGCTGGACTGGCCTTTCAGCTTCACCTTTCATTATGTCCATCTTCTAAATTGTGTTACGGCTTGTTAGTTGCTGTAGCTGGTGATACCGATGGGTTCAATGTGGAGCTGAAGCGCAACCCGGTGACTTCAAGCTGCCTCATGGCGGTGTCCTGACCATAAAAACATAAAACGTCGCTATGTTTTTCTCTTATATGCTCATATTTTTCATGTATTTTTCAACTGTCAAATTAATAAATTGTTTGGTTGGCAGTTTCATTTCCACTTTAAATCAATCCTGACTTATTTTAGGAGCAAAGTGTAAATTAGAGGGGTGAAATCTGTACTCGCACGCGTGCTCCCATGTTTTTTCCTTCAACTCACACCAATCTATTTTTAGGGGGCATGGATGGAAGGATTATTTAGAGCAGAGGGAAAGGGGTGTGGGGATGGAGATTGTTGTGATCAGGAGAAGTAATAAACTCCCTGTCAAACACAGCCTTTGACCATCATTCTCCCAGCACCATATTGTGGCAGTGGAGTCTGTCACACTTCAGTAGCAGTTAAACTTTCTGTGCTATAGATTTTTAATAGATTGATATAACAAAAGGGCTAAAAATCTTGAAATAATTCTGATCATGAAGCTCGTTAACGACCGCTTTTGTTTCAGCTGTATCAGCTGGAGCAGTTATCACAAGAACCTTCTGGCCAGCAGCGACTATGAGGGTACTGTCATTTTGTGGGATGGATTCACTGGCCAGCGTTCCAAAGTCTACCAGGTGGGATATCTAGAGCTGTGATTTCACACTCATTATTACAATTAGAGATTTTTTGTCACAACATTTTAATGAGACATCTTCTCTTCTTTTCAGGAACATGAAAAAAGGTGTTGGAGTGTCGACTTCAACCTGATGGACCCCAAGCTCCTAGCCTCTGGTTCTGATGATGCTAAAGGTAAAAAAAGAGCATACTGTTTGAAAACAATACATCAGTCCTCTTCTAGCTTTTCAGCCTCTAATGTACTCATAAGTGTTGCACGATTCTGGGAAAAATGTGAATCACGATTTTTTTTGCTTAAAATTGAGATCACGATTCTTTTTTTTTTTTTTCATTTAACCTCCTAACGAGCTACAGACTGTCCTCCATTTTAACTCGCGTCTCGCTCACTGTTTTGAAAAACCAGCTAACTGCAGGTGGGCTTGCTCCACTGTTGTAAAGACACTTTACCATTGGTTAGGGGGTGGGGAGGACACGGCAGTGCTGCATTTGAGGGCACTTGAAAAAAATCCGTGAAGAATGGAAACTTTTATTTGTGATTATCTCATGATTAGTTTGTGATTAAAAATGCTTCAGAATCGTTGTGGGTAGAAAGAAATGAGATCACGTGTATGTGTGAATTGAGATTGTGACTTTTTTTTTTTTTTGCGATTAATCGTGCAGCCCTAGTACTCAAGGCTTTCTTATTTTGCTTTTTTTCTCTTCAGTGAAGTTGTGGTCAACCAATCTTGACAACTCAGTGGCTAGCATTGAAGCTAAGGCTAATGTCTGCTGCGTTAAATTCAGCCCAACCTCCAGGTATCATCTGGCCTTTGGTTGTGCAGGTAAGATCTGGATTGGTTTTGTGAATTAAACTGACATTAGTAATTCCAGTAGACACACACATCTTTACCATGCTGCATCACTATCAGCTCAGTTACTTTCAGATGTTGAGAAAGAGGAGAGAAACTTATCATTGCATCCAGATGTCTCCTTTTAAAGTCAGATGTAAAGCTTAGAATGTTTTTTTTTTTCTGATTTTGATGTATTATTGTTATTGTCCTCTCCTCACACCACTGCCTGAGACTACAAAATTTCTTCTGCGCCACACAGACTCTGGTGGTCCAGACAAATAGTTGAAAACTGCATTTATCACTCTCCCAAAGGACAAAAAGAATTGTGATAAATATTCAGTTATGCACTGGAAAATCCATGACAGACACACACAGAAAACTGCGGTATCCAAAGATGAATTGCCCCTGGCATTTTCACCCCACAGCTTCTGTCTCTGAGGTTCACTAAGCCTCCACAAGGAAGTTCCTCCTTGACCTTGGGCTTGTTGGTTTACCTCTGGAACCAAAGCAAAGACCCTGAAGTAAAAGCAAACTGACATCGGGGTCCATTAATTGAAAACCAACTTTGATGGAAAAAACATTACTTGTTCAAAACATTCATTTCAGCACATGTTAATAAAGGTATTCCACCATCTTTTTATCCAGCATGCCTCGGTGGTTTGTGAATAGCACTGACAGGAAGTTGTTAGCAGTAATGGAAGATGAATAACAGCCCCATCAGCAACGTTCTCTCATTTCTCCCATCTGAATGCTTGCTGTTTTTTTTTCCCCATTTATTTATTTGTCTCACTGTCTTTTGCTAACAGACCACTGTGTCCACTACTATGATCTGCGCAACACTAAGCAGCCAATCATGGTGTTTAAAGGCCACAGGAAGGCCGTGTCCTACGCCAAGTTTGTAAATGGAGAGGAAATTGTTTCTGCGTAAGTCCATTTTGATACTGTTTCAACAGTGGAGTTTAGAAATGCTTTCTTTTTTTTTCTAATGCAATGATTTTATATCAGAAATGCTTAACTTCAATATTAAATGCAAACATGTTCAATGTGCGTTTTATTTTGAATTTCTGAGAAATTCTCTTTATAATGTTATACTTTATAAGTGACACTGAGAAGTGCTTTTTCTAGCATATTTTTCTGTTCTTTTTCTTTACTAATTAATAAAGCAGATTAAATATGAAATACAGTAGGTTAAAATTAACCATTTCAAGAATTTCAACCCTACAGGAATTTCATCACAAAAAGTAGTAGAAATGTTGTCGGAATTCTGATTAATTTTTTTAACCTGCTAAAATCTTTGTAGCAGTTTCTTACCCAACAGCCCAGACTGTGCAAAGAAAATGCAGAAAGGATCTTAGATCTTATACAGTCAGTTGAATAAAACCACGGCAAAACATGTTAGTCTGTCAAACATGGGCCAGTCCTGAGCTGTGAAACGTTAACACACTGTATTGTGATCTGTAGATCTACAGACAGTCAGCTAAAGTTGTGGAACGTCAACAAACCTCACTGCTTGCGATCCTTCAAGGGTCACATTAATGAGAAGAACTTTGTTGGGCTGGCATCTAATGGAGACTACGTCGCCTGTGGTAAGAACTTAAAAGATAAATTGGTATTGCAGAATTTAGTATAAAAATACTCTGAATAAAATCTAACTTTGTTATTGTGTGTGCATTTTTTTATGTGTGTAAACAGGCAGCGAGAACAACTCCCTGTATCTGTACTACAAAGGACTTTCCAAGACACTGTTAACATTCAAGTTTGACACAGTGAAGAGTGTCCTGGATAAGGACAAGAAGGAAGATGACACCAATGAGTTTGTCAGTGCGGTCTGCTGGAGGGCCTTGCCTGATGGCGTGAGTTCACCTCTATATTTAACAAAAATGACTGTTTTTAGTGCTGGAGAGCACAAACTGGATGTTTGTTTTCGCATGTTGTATCTATTGGCTCTTGTTAATGTTAAAAAAGGACCCATTTGACTTGCCAGTGTTTGGTGATTCAAATGTGCAAATCAGTCCCGCGCTGCATTAGTGTGTGCTCACATAAAAAGTGAATGATTGCAGAATTAGAGTGGACTGTTTGACCCCTTTTTGGCTCAGAGGTGTATTGGCCTCTACTTTCTGCAAGGCACAGAGGTATCAGTCTCAGCTTGAAAGTCTTATCTGAATTGGCTTTTAACCAGGCAGTAGGTGTATTTTATATCATGCGTGCTGGTGAGTCATGTCATTTGAGTCTTTGCCAGATCAGATAAAATTCCCTAAATTCAGATTTCTCCTAGTAATTTGTGTAAAATGTTCTTCAAAACTGTGGATGGTTCTAATTTTTGTTCCTGTTTTCGTTTACCTTTTCTTAATCACATCTTCTATATGCACATTAAAAACAGCATTGAAACCCAGCTGATGTCATTCGTTTGTTTTTTTGTTTTTTTCAGGAGTCAAATGTTCTCATTGCTGCAAACAGTCAAGGAACAATCAAGGTTAGTGTTTTAAATTTTTAATTCAAATTCTATACATATTTAACAGGAAGTTAAGTTTTCTACAAGATTTCACATCTTTTCTGATGGAGAGCTTTTAAGTACTGCTTCACTTCTGAAATCAGGTATTCGTGTAGTGATCAGACAAAGCCATTCCTCATAACAACACAAATGGAAGCGTTGCCTAAAAAAGTCGGTTCAATCACCCTCAGATCATGAGATGTGTGAAGTCTTGTGGTCTGGTTAAACTGAGATTGAACTATTTGGCTAAAATCCCAACTGCATGTATGGAGGAAACCAGACATGCAGCATCAGCTTCAAACATGGGATGGCAGCATCATTTTGTGTCCATGTCTTGCTCTGTAAAGGGAGTCGGAATTGTAGCAAAAATACATGCAGAAACATTTAAATTTCCAGTATCTCTGTATCAGGTCAAATGGTCTGCTTGTTTAACACTGCATCATGTGAGATAATTTTGCAATCTGGAAAAAAAAAAGCCTTTTAAGTGGTTTAAAATATTATGTAGAATGATGATAATAATACACAAGTTACTGCTTTTCCTGCTGTTTCTACTCCAATGCTGTTAATTTAGTTTAACATGATAAACCAAGCTATTATTTTTTACATTATGGCATCATCTCATTCTCTTTCTTACCACTATCATGCCAGAGGTGACAGTACCGGTTTACTTTTTCCTTCTCGTAGGTACTTGAGCTTGTCTGAAGACCTGCCTGTCTTGCGTGGGTGTTTGAACCCCCGTCAGCCTCCCTGTGGTGGAACAGTCAGTCAGATGCAGGGAGATCCCAGGATGCCTGCTGAGCACCAGGACAGCTGAAATAAACTGAACCTGTCTTCATTTTATCGAGCTACGTGTCTTTTTGGTCAGCAGAACAGACTTCGGACCAGTACATCGAGCATTGCAGATGCTCTGCCATTTTAGCGCATTGAGCATGGGCACAAAAAGGAACAAGAGACCTTGGTAAAAGGCAGTTTTGTTTCTTTTCAGTCATATTATATTGGCTACAATAGAACACCTCTTTCTGGTTTTAGGTCAAATCAATGCTTACACTTTTTTTCTTTACTTCTTTTAATTAAGCTGTTTGTCTCAATGGTACATCCAGCCAAATGCTACCTGTATGATGCATTTTCTCTTTTAAAGGCCAAAGCACAAGACAAAATCACATGCAAAAGTGATGTCTTCACACAAAGCTTTTAATACCCCTTGTTTTTGTCCTGTTTTTTTATTTTACTTCCCCTCCTTTATGTGTAGTTTTGTGTTTTTCAGCTTGGGAAAGAGCTTTTTTTTTTTTTCTTTAATTTTAAATGACTTGAATTTCATTCTGTCAAGCGTACACGAGTTTCTTTTCTGGCTTAAGACAGGATGTGAAGTAGTGTCTGCTTATATTTCTGTTAATCAGAACAAAATGAGAGTTCATATGTTTGTAATCACAACAATTGTCTAACTCAAGGCCGCAGTGCCATGCAGAACTGGACTTTTTGTCATTCTTTGGCTGTTTGTTGCTTTTTGCAAAATGACAACCTCACAAAATCCGTTTTAGTTCTTTTAAAGTAGCAACAGAGTTACTCTACACATACTGTAGGATAAACGTATCATCTGAACTGAGCAGCATTGTAAATTGGGGGAAACTGCTGTCAGTTTTTTGGAGTGGTGCTCCGTGATGATACATGGAGAAGATTTAAGAGACTCCACCAAGACCTGCCTATTTTATGATAACTGAGTGAGAGAGGTGTTTTGTATTTGTATAACTGAATAAATTATTTCCAAACATTTTTGTCCCTTTTTATTTTTTTTTGATTCAGCGTTTTCAGTCACTCTAACTTGAAACAATTGTGTGAGATGTCCTAAAGTCAGGATACATTAGCTGATGATGGGAACTGCATGATGCATTTTTTATGAGGAACTTGTTACATTATTTACACTAAACTGTCTTGCTTCCTGAACAAGTTCAAAGGAAGTAGGGTCAAGAGGACATGGGATGCCGATAATGGAGAAGGAACAATAATTCAGTGTTAACTGATTTGTTGGTTTTCACTTGTATCCACAATCTACTATAACGTGATCTTTTGGACAAGGCAACAAAAGCTAAACTTGCCAATGTTGTGGGGAAAAAAAAAACCTGGTTGATAAATAAACAGCCATGCTTTGGTTCCAATTTAGAAGAATAGTCTCACAAAAGCTGCGATTTCACGGGGGGCTGCAGATGGTTGTTATCCCCTTATGTTTTATATGGCTCATAACTATATTTTAATGCCTCTGTGATTGGCTTATAAAATAGCTGAACAGGTTTAATAACTAATATTGAAAAAATGCACAAGGGTATTCCATCCTGTATTTTACAGTCTTTTATTGTATAATATTTTCACCACCATTTAATGGGCTATATGCACAACTTCACAACTGCATGAAATTAAGCCAGCTTCTTTGTTTTTTTTTTTTTTTTTTTTCATTTTTTGTTTCAAAGATAATTTTTGAGAGAAAAAAAGCCAGCTTCTTTATTTCCTGTCAGTATTGGACAAACTGATTAATCCAGTGTCAGGTCATCGTTGTTGTGGTTGCTGAAGTCAGGCACACCTTGATTAAACAGTTTGCCCAATAATGAAAGACAGGTTACAAAGGAACTGGTTAAGATTTGGAAGTAATGGTGGTGTCCATATAGCCCATCAATTGCCACAACTTTTTTTTTTTTTTTTTGCCTCATGAAGAACTGGCAGAAGTTTGACACAAAATTTCATAATGATATTTAATCTGTTAAAATTAAAGAAAATCTCAGTCCATCAATAGATGTTTTTTGAAGTACTGTCACACCAGGCTCACGCAGATATTTATTGCTGATTAAAATCAACCCTGTTCAAGGGTGTTTGGTGGTTACCAAGAGGTGTTTAATATGTAACAAAAAATGAGAAGTACATTTTTATTTACTCTTTCAAGTAAAAGCATTATAAACATTTCCACTTCTTACAAAAAATAACTGAAAAGAAATCAGTGGTTCATAAATTGTGCAAAAATGAACAAAAATAAAAGCCTTTTTTATTTATTTTAAGAAGAAGAAAGAAAGAAATATCTTCTGGTAGACACGGGCTACAAAAAAACAAAAACAAACAAACAAAAAAAAACAGAAGAGCGCGGGTCGAGTGCGGAACCACTGTTCACACATTGTTTCCCGAGTAGTGGCGGAATGTTTTCTCTGATGGCTAACGGACAACTTGGGAGTTAGCGGCCGCTGGAAACAAAACCGGGCTTCAAGTCCTTACGTTACCCAATCAGACCTCGGTTGCGTTTGGTTACCTTTCATTTCACTTTTGACTACTAACGATTTTGATACAGAGGTTAAAAGTTTTTCGGTGAAGATGGGAGTTCCGAAGTTTTACCGATGGATTTCTGAGCGCTATCCTTGCCTGAGTGAAGTTGTGAAGGAACATCAGGTAAGAAACGAGCGATGATTTTTGTTGCTGCCGATAGCTGCGGCGTTAGCATAGCTAGCTGTTTGCTATCATCGAGTTACAGCGGGACGTGGAACTTTTACTCCTCCTAGCCAAGCAATGTTTTGTCGGGAAATGCACAACTTTCACTTCCACAAACGCATCTTGTAGAAGAAATAAACAAAACGCTTTGAAAATACGTTTTTGCACGCATTCCTTCACTAAGTAGCGTGCTAATTTTTGGTATTTTGCTGACATTCATCTGCTAAAATCAAGTCAAAATAAATAATCTAAAAGCTTTTACCACCTGATAGTTTATGTTTTTATTGGGTAGAGTATCCTGAACAAATAGAAACTACTTGCAATCACCCGAGTTAACTAATTATGGGATATGGCGCTAACTAGATATTCGTTTAGGTTTCAGTGAGTTGTGGTTTCCATCTACCAACATTGACACAAGTTATGTGAAGTTGTTTACAGAGCTGTACTTAAGTGGGCACCTTACTTAATATTCGTCACATAACTTGGTCATATGGGCTACTTTTACTCTCAAGTGTCTCACCTCCGTGTGTTACGGAACTTGGTATTTCAGTGCGTTAACAGGAGTTTCATCACCTGCATGATGTTCGCTGTCGGTTTCGTTGCATAAGACGAGCTTGGCATGCATGTATTCAGCAACAAACCCGTAAGATGTTTGTAGCTTTAGAGATTTATAATGGATGACACTAGGCCTATAAATGTGATATAGACTTATTGAGACCTCTGTCTTGAAAGTGTTACTGGTCTTGACTGTCAAGAGTTTTTGTTTTTGTAAGTCAGGCTGGATGAGATTTAGTGGTCGACAAATTACGTTTTCAGCCATCAAAACCCCTCACTAAGAATGATTTTCATCACTGAATAAGAAATATTCCAAATTTAACAGTATCATCATATTTTCTCTCTCCTTTTTTTCGTCCTCATCTCAGATTCCTGAATTTGACAATCTTTATCTGGACATGAACGGCATCATCCATCAGTGCTCACACCCGAATGATGAGGACGTCCACTTTCGCATCTCTGAGGAAAAGATTTTTGCTGACATCTTCCATTACTTGGAAGTACTGTTCAGGATCATCAAGCCACGAAAGGTTTTCTTCATGGCTGTGGACGGTGTGGCGCCGAGGGCGAAGATGAACCAGCAGAGAGGACGCAGATTCAGGTGCAGATGGAAAAAGTAGTGATGCACGATATGAAAAATTTCAGCCAATGCTGATAACAGATAATTTTCTGCTTCTCATGACCAATATTACAGCTGAAAATTATGTAATATTCATTCCTTGTGCAAAATTGGAAAACATGCCAGAGACGACATGATGTTGCACGGTGGGTGCGGCCTTATGTTGCTCCCTTTAGAGATCGACTGATACAGATTTTTTAGGGCCGATATAGATATTTTTTCATCAGCTGATGGCCGATACAACGTGTCAGTACTTGGGGCTGATTCTGCATTTGACTCCCAAACTGATATAATGGAGGATGCAATGAAAAATAATTCTACAACTAAAAAAGAATAAAGCATTTTAAATAGATGTATATAAAAAAGAAATTGCGCACTTGAAAACAAATTGAAACATTAAGCTTGTAATAAATGTATGTATAAAAAAG
Source organism: Atherinomorus stipes (assembly GCA_023101725.1). NCBI lineage: Eukaryota > Metazoa > Chordata > Actinopteri > Atheriniformes > Atherinidae > Atherinomorus > Atherinomorus stipes. The sequence goes on along the minus strand of JALJCO010001527.1, from coordinate 543,331 downwards.
TCTGTAAATTATGCTGAGTGGGGGTATCGGCCAACACACCCAATGTAACGGTCGATACCAGCAAAAAACCACAAATATCGGCCTAAAATATCAGCTGGCCGATGTATCAGTTTATCTTTAGTACCCATGCCCCACGAATAAAAGAAAATCAAACAAAAAAAAAAAAAAAAAACAGCATTCTGCGAGCTTGCCACTAACCAGCACCTGTTATATATCAGTTAATTTTTTTATTTTTATAGATAGTACTTACAATTTGATATTTCTGTATTACCTTATTTCAGGAAGCCTTTTCAAATATGGCTAGGGACCACAGATGAAAAATAGCCTTTTGGCTAAATCTGGTGTATTTAGAAGTTTTTCTTTGTTTTTTTTTATATGCTATGTCCCTATTAAACAAATGTAAAAAAAAAATCAGCGGATACTTGGTAAATATCCGGTAGATATTGATATTCAGTTTTAAAGCCAATATCAGCGGATACTTATATCGGTAATATAACTCATCACTAGGATAAATGCCATCTTTAATTTAAGATAGGATTTGAATATTTCAAAGTTGTGTTAGATCTAAGCTAAAAGAAATAGAATGGGAATGTATAAACACGTCTGCAGCCTTGTATTTAATTAAAAATGTCACTTTATTCAAACATGTCAGATCTGTTTATCCAGAATATTCATCTCGTCTTCTGTGTGATACTTCTTGACTTTTTTTTCTTCTTTTTTAAAGACAAATGGTTTCAGCTTCAGCTTTCAGCTGTCACTTCAGCCTTCCATGAAGGCTGAAGTGACAGCCGAAACTGTCAAGGTAAGAACAAGCTGAAACCATTTGTCTTTAAAAAAAAAAAAAAAGTCAAGAAGCATGTCAGATCTGTTCTCAAATATATTGATAAAATTTTTGGTTTACGTTTTTTATCATACCGAGTGCAACATATGATGCATAGTCAAGCTACATAATCTCTTGACAGACTGAAATTAAAAGCAACATTTTCAGCTTTGTTGCAAAGAGAGAAGACACTAAAGCGTAGGCATGTGTGCACCTGAGACCATTAGTCTGACCTACTCTCTTTTCTTCCACTTGTATTTGTGTGTGTGGGTGTCTATGTGTCTAGGTCCGCCAAAGAAGCAGAGGAAAAGATAAAGAAGGCTTTGGATAAAGGAGAAGTACTTCCCACAGAAGCTCGCTTCGATTCCAACTGTATCACTCCTGGTAAGGCTGATCTAAAGAGAAACACACATTTCCTTTAGTTTCTTTATATCCACTTTAAAGTTTGATCCAGTCAGCCACTATCACTGAGTGTGGTATGTTTACTGGCTGGCTCCGTGTGGGATTATTAGCCCTTTAGCATAATACAGTGACTCATTATTTAAACATAGCAAGTAGCAAAGTTCTACTCATTTTAAGCTTTGCAGTTTTGTGTTGATGTTGACTCAACAGATTTTTTTTTTTTTTGTAGTTTATGTGAACCTCATATTTGTTCGGGCTTCTGTGAAATTTGTCCATCAAAATCAATGCCGCTAGGCAAACAGATTTTGGATTTATCATTGTGTTGAGTCAGGGTTTAATTTGCATTGGACTTGAGCAAGATTTTTATCAGCATTTACTTCCTCATGACCACGTCTGATCTGTTTTAAACTTTGCTTTCAGCATGCTAGAAAAGCACAGACAACAAAGAGAAAAAAAAAGCTTTTTTACAATGTTGAATTTCCCTTCTTGGATAAATAAAGTATTTTCATTTCATTTCATAAACATGGTGTTTTTTAAAGTCAGAATCTCCTTTAATCATATCTCCTCCAGGCACTGAATTCATGGTGAGGCTGCAGGAACAGCTGAAGTACTTTGTTCACAACAAACTCTCCACTGACAAGCTGTGGCAGAATGTCAAAGTCTACTTGTCTGGTCACGAGGTGGGCTTCACCCGCAGCATTGACTGCAAGACTCAGAGACTCCCTATGTCAACAATGCTTGTGTTAAGTTTGTGTTTTTCTACCTCATAGACGCCAGGGGAGGGAGAACATAAGATCATGGAGTTTATTCGTTCTGAGAACGCCAAACCCAATCATGATCCCAACACCCGCCACTGTCTGTATGGCCTGGATGCTGACCTGGTACGGTTTAGACTCAGTCTGCTAAAACAAGAAAGTGCGTGCATTGTTGCTCATCCTGTCCTCTCTGTGTTGTAGATTATGTTGGGCTTAACCAGCCATGAGCCGAATTTCTCCCTGCTCAGAGAGGAAGTCCGTTTTGGAGGGAAAAAAATCCCAGAAGAGGTTTTCTGTTTCTCAGATTTTTCTAATTTAGAAGCTGTTCTTGTTATTCTTTAATTTCCATTTAAATGATCCTTATTCTGTCAGACTCCACTCAGACTGCGGCGTAAACCCCGCTCTGCTTTTCTCCTCTAGGATAACAGCTCCAGAGGAAACCACCTTTCACCTGCTTCACCTGTCTCTAATGAGGGAATACATAGACTATGAGTTCTCAGAGCTAAAAGTGAGACACACACACCCATCATCTACAGCAGACGTGACGCTTTTGATTCTAACTTTGATATTTGTTTTATGTGAATTTTAATTGTGTTTGTGGCTGTTTTTCAGAACCAGATGGGCTCTGATTACGACCTAGAACGAGTAATAGATGATTGGATTCTAATGGGTTTCCTTGTAGGAAATGATTTCATCCCTCACCTTCCTCATCTTCACATTAACCATGATGCTTTGCCTTTGCTGTACAAGACTTACATCAGTGTACTACCCAGCCTGGGGGGTGAGACATTACATCATACATATTTAAGACCACGTGCAATACTTCCTTGTGGTGCTTCTCTCTGTACTCATCCAGCTGGATAAAATGTTACATGCCAGCAACAGTGATAAATCTATATGTCCTGATTTTATGATGTATATCATGTTTATAACTTCTTTATAACTGAATCATCTTTTCTCGTTTAGGTTATCTGAATGAGAACGGCCACTTAAACCTCAGAAACTTTGAGAAATACCTGGAGAAACTTGCTGAGGTGAGACATTGCATCAATATTTTGTCTGTGGTTCACTAGTTTTCCTCAACTGGAGCACTCGGAATATCCCACCGGAGCTGCGGCTGTGGAGATGCAATGATCCAGCTGTGTAAACAACAGTATGGCCATCATCCAAGTTTAGCTGCCTTAAACTCAACTCCAGAGCATCAGTGATGGATAGATCAGGATTTTTCAGTTCACCTGTCAGTAGTCATAATGTTACAGCTGGTTGGTCTCTTATCACATATATTTACTTAATATATTTGTGTTTTGTACAAGTTTTATATTTTTTATTTGTAGCAGGCGTTGAATGTTGTTTTTTGTTGTTGTTACAGTGACTTTTCTGTAATCATGAAAGAAATGATCACATTTCTCTCTCCTGTCTCTCCAGTTTGACCGGGAACATTTTAGTGAGGTATTTGTGGACTTGAAGTGGTTTGAGAGTAAAGTTGGTAACAAATATCTGAACGAGTCAGCTGGTCTGGCAGCTGAGGACGAAGCAGCGCGCAGAGACGCCAAAAAACAAGAGGTGAGGATGCAGGGAATAAAAGAAATGACAGATGTTCACGCAGGTTCAGCATGTTTTCCCCGTCATTAATAAATTTCATAATTTTTTTTCTTTACTTGTAAAGGATTCTGCCCTTGGTCTCAGCGCTCTGACCTCTTCGGGAAAAGAGGTTGAAGGAGGAAAAGGAGCAGCAGACGAGGAGGAGGATGAGGACGATATGTTTGAGACGGAGTTCAGACAATACAAGCGCACTTACTATATGACCAAGATGGGCGTGGATGTGGTGTCTGAGTAAGTGCTTATAAAAGGTTTTGTCAGCTATGTGGGCTGGGAAAAAAATGAAACTGTTTTGAAATTGAAATTGTTACATGAGTGAGGCGGTCCGTAATTATGAAAAGATCAGGTTTGTCTGGCTTCTCTTGTGCTTGTGTGAGTTTGCAAGAATCCACCACACCTGAAAGAGAAAACAGCCAGTCAGAGCCAAGAGGATTCTGTAAGTAGAGCTGATGCACATGTAGCGTACAGCTTCAGGAGAAGTTGCCAAAATAACCAAAAGACAGACAGAAAGAAATGCTCATTTCACCAAAAGTTAGTCGTTCCAGTATGGGATGTAATCAGAATGAAAAATACAATACATAAAGATGTTAGTTAAACAGTGAAATTTACTAAAACTGAATTCAAACCAGTCTGAAAGTAGAATGAGATTATTAGTTTACACAAATGGTAGTGCAGATAACGGCTTTAAGAAGTCTGTAACAGATGTAAGCTGGTCTCTCATGTCACCTGAAGGTGACCTGCATGGGCTTCAGCATTCAAGCTAACGCGACTGTTGAACAGTGAGGCACAAAAGTCAATTTATTTCCTTCTGTAAAATAGTCTCTGGCTGGTTGTTTCCAGCTTGTTTACCTTCATCAGGTCAGGTAATCATGACGCAGTTTTTTTTTGACACAAGGAGTGTGTGCGGGCGTCTGAAAGCACATCTGCTGTTATATGTCATGTAGGTGCAGCAGCACAAAGTGCCAGAGGGCTGAATGCAGCCCGCAAGGTAAAATTTGGAAAATGCTGTGGGTGATAATGTTTGCTGATCATATAAGTTATGACAGAGTTGCACAAGCATTGATAATGAGGATGCATGATATAATCGGCCCCCTGTCGGTATCGGCCTATATCAGCCTCAAAAGTGAGTATCGGACATCGGCCACTCCAACAATATTTAACCGATATTTAACCAATCAGCCTAAAGTCTAAAAAAAAAAAAAAAAAACTTATTTTTTACAGACTTTAAAACTAAATACTAGGGTTGGCAAAAATATCAATACACTAAAATATTGCAATATTTTCATACGCTGATATCATATTGACATTTAAAAACATGGTATCGATCTATTTTACAAAGAAAAATCTCGCAAAATTTTATCGTTCTGTTATGAAATGTTGCAAGAATTCACAAAATACAGATTTTGTAACAGAACGATGAAATCTCGCAAGATTTTGTAAGTAAAATAGATCAATACCACGTTTTTGAATATCGATTTTAATTTTTTATTTTATTCAGACTTTTTTATTTTATTTATTTAAACCTTTATTTAACCATTCAAAAAATTAAGAACAAGATTCTTATTTACAATGCCGGCCTGGCAAATAGATTTCTTTCTTTCTTTTTGGTAATTTGTTTTATAAAAAAAATCTTGAGATTTATGAAGTGTACACATATCTCACGTGGAATATGTGGATGGTGTACTCTGTCAGACGTGCATATATCAAAACTCAATAAAATGTAAAATTTAAAAAAGCAATATTGATTTGATATTGGCGGATGAAAATATTGCGATATTTCAGTGTATCTATATTTTTTCCCACCCCTATTTTTCAAAATGTCGGAAACGGATAACAAAACTGCTATTTGCAATGACTGCTTTTTTTTTTTCAGCTTTAATATCGGTATTGATATCGGTTATCCGCCACATGAGTTTTAAAATATCAGCATATCGAATATTGGCCAAAATTCCAATATCGTGCATCCCCAATTGATGACACATTTTCCTCAAGACGTTACATTGCTGCTCTGAGATGCAGGAGAGCTCATGAGTACAGTGATGGAAGAAAGCACTACACATATGTTCATCAGACCATCAGTGTTTACATTGTGATGTATTAGATTTAACATGAGACATTGAGATTCAGAGGATTACTGAATTCTGTTACTAAACTTTTGTTAAATAAGACTTAATGCTGTGTTTGACAGCCATTTGTAATGATGCTGCGCCATGAGTATTTCTTTCTCTTAATGATGAGTTTTAAATGGGGATTTGACCAGAAATAGAGGTGGGTTGGCTACTTCTTCACTAAATCGTGACTAAAATTGAATAAAGTCCTGACTCTTTGTTCATTACCTTCAACCTGATCTGTGTTCCACATGCTAGGCACCAAAATCCAACACTGATGAGCAAAATTAGCTTTAAGCTAAGAAAAATGGCTTTAAGTGCTGCTGAACCTGAGATATTTTGCTCATTATTATAAGTTTCCAATTTATACCTTATTATATTATTATACCTCATTAACTGTTTTCATTTCTTCTATTTGCAGCGAGTTTCTAGCTAAGCAAGCCAGGTGCTACGTGGAGGGAATCCAGTGGATTCTTCACTACTATTACCATGGAGTTCAGTCCTGGAGCTGGTGAGCACATTAACTTACTGCCCTTTTTTTAAACTTGTATTCTTACATATTACAGTACTGCAAGTTTGCTTTCATGAATCAGAATCGTGGTAAAACAAATAAGGAATCATCGCGTGGCTACGAACTATTGAAGCTTCCTGTAGTGGAAAACTATGCAATGATTTGATGAAAAAACAGTAGAAACAGCCTTAAATACTTAAATTTTTTCTTCCCAGGTACTACCCTTTCCACTATGCTCCATTCCTGTCTGACATCAGAAATGTATCTGGGTTAAAGCTGACCTTTGACCTCGCGAATCCCTTCATGCCCTTCCAGCAGCTCTTGGCAGTCCTGCCTTCTGCCAGCATGGAGCTGCTTCCTGCATGCTACAGGGTAACAAAAGATGCATCAACATGGTCATGCTCAAGTGTTCTGATGTATTTATCACGGGACTACAAAAGCAGTCAAAAAAAATTGATGCCTCCAAATTTTTTACTGCCAAAACAGAATGATTCAACTAGCACCACAAACCTGTGGAAGAATATGTGAAATGAGCGTCTTTAGCTACAGAAAAATCTTGATGATATTCATTTTAATGCATTCTTGTGATCTTTCAGCACCTGATGACCAGTGAGAACTCACCTATCATTGAGTATTATCCTCTCGACTTTAAAACTGACCTCAATGGCAAGCAGCAGGAATGGGAAGCTGTGGTACTCATTCCCTTCATAGATGAGGTTTGCACACTCTCACACACACATACATACAGTATTAGCATATGTCCTACTGGTAGCAAACTTGTTTTTCACATGTCTTACTCATTCATTTTGTCATACATGTGTTAAACAGAGGTGCCTGCTAGCAGCCATGGATCCCTGCAATAACAAGCTGACAAAAGAAGAGAAGGCCAGGAATCGTCACACAGAATGTGCTGTCTACTCGTATGACCACGAAGAAGACTTCACATACACCTCTTCTCTGCCTCAGCTGTTCCCCGACATCATCCACTGTCGTGTCAGGTACATAGGCTCAATATTATTGGTCGTAAATTACCTTTTTTATTGATTCGAAAAGAAAAAAAAAAAACACTTATAGCTTTTGGTATTTAGACTGTTTTTTTTCTCATGAATTTGTTTGTGACTGTGAACCAAGCAATTCCTTGTTGCTTGCTTTTTCCAGGAAAATGCACATCTCCATGGATGCTTGGAAAGTGCCTCCAGACTACGTCAGCAAGCGCCTCGACCGCTCGGCTCTTTACTTCTGCGGCTTTCCCACTTTGCAGCACATCAGACACAAGGTAGCTCTATGCTGTGTGCATGAATATTAGAAGGCTGAATTGGCATCAACAAGTTTTTGTTTTTACAAGTTTTAATTCACAATTTTACTCTGATACCATTTAATGTTGCTCAGATTCAGGTTCAGCGGCTGCATATTGATTTGTCCTTCAGTTATTCAAAACTGAAATTACATGATGATAATAAGAAAAAAAAGTGACATTTGTGGCAAAATGTTTTTTTTTTTTTCTCTCCTTGTGCTTTTTTCTCATTCGCATTGTCCTTTACTGTCTGTAGTTTTATAAGAGGAAGAGCGGGGTAGTGGTGTTCCAGCAGAGTAGCAGAGGGGAGAACATGATTCTTGAAATCCTCCCCAGCCAAGACGCAGAGACGGTGAGCATATTTTTGTCTTTATATTCCTCTCTCTAAAAGTCCAAATGGTTTATTGCTAAGTGCTAATAAGAAATACCGTCTTTCTTGCCAAGGCTTTAAACCATCTCATAGGAGTCTTCAGTTACATTCAGCTAAATAAATGGAATCAAATTTTCCCTCTCTTATTTTTTGGAGCGCACAAAAATCTGCAGATGCATGCATGCAGAAGCAATTACCTGTTGTTGTGTATAGATTTACAGTGTACAACATTTATGCATGTTAAAAGTCTGAGCTTTAACCAACAGGTACTGACCCCAAAAAATCAATGACAACAAAAAAAACCCTGACCATTTAGCTTTTTACCAAAATATATAGACTTAAATGGATGATTATCAGCTATAATATGAGGACATTCACATTCAGATTGATTGAAAGTGTTATTTCTTCATCCAAAGTTTAACCAAATTTGTCCCATGTCCAAGTTTGAACCAAACTGTGACCTATAATGGCCTTTTATTTGTTTTAACACTCAGTTCATCTGATTGGTTGAAGATCTCTCATGGTTGCTTCATCCAAGGTTTTTATTTATAAACATCTCAATCTTTTTACCAACGATTTCTGTGTAGGATTCCCAGATGGATGTTTGCAACAAGCCGTCTGTTGTGTCCGGCTTGCAGGAACATTAGAAGTAATCAGACTAATAAAATAGATTAATGATGAATAATCCAAAAATCACACCTGTTGCAGTTTAAAAATGCTTTGCAGGAGGTCATCATTGCCTTAATCTACCAGACATGGAAAACTGGTTTACTGCAGGGTGCAAGAAGAAGCCTGGGATCAAACTGTGCCTGGAAAAGTTGAAAAAAAAAAAAAAATACAGTAGCACAAATCAATACAACAAGTGGAGGCAGCATAATAGCAGGAGCATGCAGGGCATTCAGAGACACTTGTTTACAAGTGTCCACTTGATCAAAGACAGAAGCAGCTGCATGAATGCAGATGTGCAAAGGAAAATGTCTTCTGCTGAGATTCAGATAAATGCAGCACAGTTGTTGCAGTCGTGCTCCCACAGCACTGATGGGCAACACCTCAAACCATAACCTAGTAGTCTGTTACAGAAACAAACTGGAATAATCCGAAGTGATTAAAACAATCGCACAATGTCACTGATCAAGCAGCACTTTCAGGCTGATATACAGTCAGAAAGAGCCACAAACATGCAGCTGGTATCCTTAAATTAAAACTGAATATTTGCATATCAAGACCATACAGTTAATTACAGAATTAACTCTGGTGTCAGCTCTTATCTTAACTTCTACTTCTTTCTCTTTTTTTTTCCCTTTTATGTCTTCAGATATGTGATGAAGTTGCTATGCGAGTGCTGGGGAAGTCTATTTTTGTCAACTGGCCCCATCTAGAGGAAGCTCGCATCATTGCAGTGTCGGACGGGGAAACAAAGTAAGGATCAGCAGTCAGTCTCAAAAAAAAAAAAAAAAAGGATCAGCAGTCTGGCTGTAATGATGCACTAAATGTGTCACTGATTGTGTTTTTTTGTTTTCACCTGGGATGGTGTGTTGCTTTTTTCTGGTTGGATATGCACTGGATAGATTTTTCTCTTACAGTTATCTGTGTATTAGGATAAAAGCCTTTTATCGTGTTAATATCACATTAAATCAAAGGAAAATCTTTTATTAAGAGGCCAGATGTACATCATTCTCAATACCACTTGGTAACATCTTACCTACAGTTTGTTTTAAACATAAAGTGGTTCACAAAACTAAAAATTCTGAAACATTTCTTTCAGATTTGCTCTAGAGGAACCGCCAGGAGTCCAGCGAGTATATGACAGGCCCTCTTCTCCCCCTCCCACCAAAGTCTCCAGTGTGTCTGACAAAGAGCAGAAGGACTGGCTGAAGGATATGCAGGGGATCACTGAACAGTAAGACCCCCCCCAAAATCTGAAAACATAACAAAAAACAATATGAACTTTTTTTTTTTTTAGCTCATTTTTATGTTTCAGATTTCTTTTTAAGCTCTCCCCCCCCCCCCCCCCCCCCCCTTTTTTTTCTCAGTTACGTGAAAAGAAAAGGCATCGTTGTGAATGAGACAGAGGTTCTTTTGTACGGCCAGCTGTTGACAGGAAGAAAATACGTCCCTAAAGCCAATGGAGTGGTGGAACTGGAGAAGCAGTGGGGAAAACAGATCCTTCCTTTTGCCTACCAGACTGTGGTTAAGGTAGCTGCACACAAATAGAAGAAAACAATAGATGGTCATCACCATTACTGTGTAGAGACACAGTTATCAAGCTGCCTCTTAACAAATCAGCGGTGCAACAAAGCTTAATTCCTTTTATTTTTCAAAATATAACTAGCAAAGCAGACATGATTCTGGTATTATGGCTACATCAACATCTCATCTTTGACATCCGTGTCTCCTTTCATTCTCTCAGGACATTAAGGCCTTTTCTCGTCGTTAACTTGCTTCAAGAGCTTGGATGAGCTCTTTCCTCAAACAACCACAGTGTTCATGGTGGGAACCCCTTACTACGGTGCCATGGGAGAGGTATGTTATCAGCTCCCAGAGCAAAGATCACCAGTCCCCGTTGCTTTTTAAAAACCTGTTGATTTCCAAGCAAGATGTGCCTTTTTTCACCTGAAGCAATACTGCTCATCTAGCTATAAAACGTTTAAATTTCAGAATATAAATTTGAGTTTAAACTGTTTTTAAATTAATCTTTGGAACTTTGGGGGAGTCACACTAACTTTGCCCTCCTGACCTTTGTTCTAGAGTTTAAATGCTAATAAAACTTGTTTTATTAGCATTTATCCATTGTTTTATCCAATGGTTAGCATTAGCTCCATGCAGATATTTACATAAATCTCAATAAAAGCAAGTAAAATGATGATAGAATGTCCTGAAAGGGAGTGTACCCTAGAAAAAAACTGCTGATACCTGCTGCAGAAATAACCCCACCCATCCCCCAAATTTTCAGGTGCAAGATTCTCAAGATGTCATCAAAGATGGTCGGATACGGGTGGTTTTCAGCGTGCCTCACGAGCCACAGCTAGAGCACTTGATCCAAAATCAACACGTAAGACGCGCTCTAGTGAAGACATTTGTTTCACATCTAAGTTTAACTCTGGGAGTGTGTTCATGTCTGGATGTTTTTGTGTGTGCGCTTTGTAGAAATACTCCGTCAAGTACTGTCCAGGTTACATTCTGGCTTCCCGTCTCGGTATCAGCGGCTATCTCGTTTCCCGCTTCTCAGGGAGCATCTTTATTGGTCGAGGCTCCAAAAAGAAGTGAGTGTAAAACTTTTAATTCATTTTGGGGAGAAAAAGAGCGCTTTCCTGCAGCAACACATCTGAGCTTTGTTCACCTTCACTGTGTCCAGTCCATGTGGGGAGCAAAGAACAAACGTTGGCCTGAACCTGAAGTTCAACAAGAAGAACGAGGAGGTTCCTGGATACACCAAGAGAACTGAGAAAGAATGGCTCTACTCTGCTGCTGTTGAGGAGCTGCTTGCTGAATACCTAGACAGGTGGATTCTAACTACCACTGAGCTGCTGCTGAGTGGAGCTTTTAATTATCTGAATGATAAATCATTAGTCTCTTTCATTATGTAAAATTGGTCTGGTCTATTTAAATTAAGATTAATCAATATCAGTTGCTTTAATAATCAGATTTTCATTAATGATTATGCCGTCTGTGTTTCACTAGATTTTCTGAGGTATTTGACACGGTGTCCAGAAACAGTCACGATGATGTTTTCTATGAAGACGACATCTGGCCTGGAGAAGATCAGAATGGGTAAGAGACCAAACAGGAGATACTTTCACCCTGAAATCAGCCTGGTATGGAGGTATTATTCATTTCAATGCCTGGCACCTCTTCAGTAGGGATTGCAAAGCAGAACATTTCTGATTGGATTTCTCAATAACCTCGCTTCTAATTAAAGATGCACCAATGCAGTTTTTTCCAATCCGATACGATAGCTGGGGATGGGTGTATTGGCCGATACTAATCTCATACTACTGTTTAATGAATAAACCGTATACCTTCCCATGTGAGTGAAGGCATCAGGCGTGACATAAACATTAAGCCTTGAATAAAAGGAGTTAACAAATTAACAGATAGAAATGTACTTGATGTTTTTTATTAACAAATAACATGGGAGGTTAGGGTTCATGAATGCATCATTCAGCAGAGCTGATTTTAAGCTTGTTGAGGCCGTAATTGCTCTGGCATTTATATTCATAGAAGTTTGTCTCATTTCTTATACAGCATACAGGTCAGTCTCAGTTCTTATATAATGCTTATTCTGGACATGTAGATAATTTACTAGACAGTCATACTGGCCTGGAACCCTGCTTTTTCCCCTTAATGTGCACCAAAATTAGGCTTTTAAATATGAAATGTCCAAAATTTTCTTCATGCATGCCCCTGGACCCCCCTGGACAGGTTGTGTCCTTCTCACCTATTTCCCCCTGACCCATTTTCATGTCTGTCCAGCCTCATTCATACAATATCCAATCCAGCTAATTAGTTATCGGAGCCGATATCCGATCCAGGTATCGGCTTCATTTTCAATCATTAACTATACTTTATAAATGTGACATAGAGGAAAAAAAGATACTGTCATCTGCTACTTGATATACAGCTCAGAATGAAATGTATTCAGCAGAATCGACTACTATGTTTATATCAGAATGGGACTGAGATGGGTGCATGTACCATTCTATTTTTTGTTCTTATTGTGCAAAGAGTGAAATAGTGAACAGTGTATGTATATACAGTGCATCGTAAAAATGATGTTTAACAAGACACTACAAGTCTAAACAAAAATATTGTGTGTTAATGTACTGGTGCTCTATGTACCTTACTAATTTGTGTAGTGAAACAACAAAAAACCATTAAAGGCAGACAAAGAAAGCAAGAAAATAAATAAAAAGACAGAAAATGCAAATGTAAATACAATGGATAATATAGATAATATAAATAATGTATAGGCAAACAATGAATAGTTAAATGAATAGATATAAAAAATGAATAGATTAACATAATACTACTGCCACTATTCTCACCATTACTATTCGTGATAATAATAGTATTAATAACAATAGCAGTCATAATAATAATAATAATAATATTATGTGTCGTGTCTCTGCCCCGCTTATCACAACCTGGAGGGTGTGACCAGGACGGGTCGCCCATCAGCAAGGTGTCACAGAGCCCAAGGCACCCCAGCAACCACAATCCACCCAGACAGGCCACCACCACCAGAATGTCCATCCTAATCTGGCCGGTGTGATATAGTCCCCAATCTAATGTGTTGCATTAAAATGAGGTGTGGCATGAAACACCAGCTGGGGGGCCAAGTAGATTGCAAGGCCCGAGTGATGCTCAACCTCTGCCACTCCTCACCAACTGACCCCAACCAGCAGTTACACACCATGCCTCCCCTGTCTTATATGTAGTTCTAAGAGCTTTTTTTTTTTTTTTTTTTTTTTTTTTTTTTGTGCCATTCTTACCTCAGACAGAGCTGGACATCTGGCATATGGGTGGGCCGATGCAGCATTTAAAAAGTGATTTAGGCTCCATCTAAATCAGCATACTACTGCAGGGCTCGTCATTTATGACCACTTACAACATCAAGCTTAAAAATGAATAGCATCACATATTCTTGTTATTGCAGTGAATGTTTACAAAGAAGATTTCCTTTTGATTTGAATTTTTCTGCACCATGCTCCTTTTGAGCACATTATACATAGCTTATGTCACATGAACCAATTTTATCTTTTTGGCCACTCAACAGGGCAGAGAAGGTGGCTGAAATTACCTCATGGTTGAAAAGTCATCCAGTCAGCTCCATCAGCCGGGCGTCATGTGACCTCCAAGTTCTGGACGCTGCTATTGTGGAGAGGATTGAGGAAGCGGTAGAGAAGACCAAGGTGACGCCGACTATAAGAGCTTCAAACTGATCTGCCTCTGAACATCACAAATACACGTCGTCTCACTGTGTTGTTAATCTTTAGATGAAGAAGAGCACCAAGAAAGTCCGCGTGACAGTCAAGCCTCACCTCCTCTTTAGAGTGAGTACATGTGTTGGTACCGTAAAGGCACTTTGAGGTCATTAATTTTTTCGAGTGAACAGTTGATTCATATAAAGTTAAAGTGAGAGAGGAAGACCAGGAAAGTCGTGTGAGGGTTTAAGCTGAGCTGAGGGGGACATGTCTGTGTTGCTGTGTAGCCCCTGGAGCAGCAGCAGGGTGTGGTTCCAGACCCGGATGCAGAATATCGCCTGTTTGACAGAGTCATCAACATCAGAGAGAGCTTCACTGTCCCATTGGGACTCAGAGGGACCATCATTGGCATTAAAGGAGGCGAGCACTCTTCCCTTCTGTTTTCTCTTGATTTCTTTATGCATTCACAGAAGCTCTTCCAAAAAGTATATGCTCATAATTTTTGTGTATGTGTGTGCAGCTGATCGTGAGGCAGAGGTTCTCTATGAAGTCCTGTTTGATGAGGAATTTGCTGGAGGTCTCAATATCAGGTAAATAACTGTTTACTATGATTGGAGCAAAGTAGGCCTGGGAAAAAATATTGATACACTGAAATATTGCAATATTTTCATATGCAGATTTCATATAGATATTTAAAAATGGGGTATTTTTAAATATTGCGTAAGATAACGGTGCAATCTCGGGAGATTTCACGAAAATCTGCGAGATTTTGTGACTGAACGACAAAATCATTAGTAAAAATAATCGGTGCCACATTTTTAAATATCGATATATCAGCATATGAAAATATTGCGATATTTCAGTGTATCAGTATTTTTTCCCAGCCCTAGAGCAAAGTGATCTAATGAAACACGAACAGAGTTGAAACCCTCTTCTTCCTCTCTGTCTGCCTCTTCAGGTGTATGTCCCCCCGTGGTTACCGCCTCCCTCCGTTCGCCCTGATCAACCTCTCCCACGGAGCCCGGGTGGATCACCACTCACACAAACTCACCGCCATCGTCAAACCTCAACCTGCAGCCTCCGCCAACCTCGGCTCCCACCATCAGTTATCAGGCCTCAACCACTCCCCTCGCTCACCCTTCGTACCCACACAGGTAAGATGGGAGGATGCTCATAGCAGAGCCATAGAAGTAAGCCTGAATGCGTCATCCTCTGCCTTTCCTTCCTCCTCATCTGTAGCATAACGTCAAACAGGGCGGGATGAAGGCCACTTCTCAGGTTAACAGGAACTCTCCATCTAAGGGTCTCAACCAGAAACAACAAACCAAGGTAAACACAGGCTCAGATCTTTCTCTACATGCTGTGTAAAAATATAAGTACAGCCTTATCTATGCTGTGGATTACATCTGTTTCCATCTCCATCCAGAGTAAAGAGGAGTACAGTAATGTGTGGCAGTCTCTGCAGAAGACGGGTCCTCCTAACAAACCACCTGCTCACTGGCACAATAATGTAAGTGTGTGTTGTCTATGTAAAAATAAAAAGGAGATGTATTCTGGAGATGGATCAATGTGATCATTAAATTTTGATTAATCCAATTTCATTTGGACTGGGGACTGGAAGGGGATGGCGTCATCAAGCGTCTCAGCCATTAAAAGCATTAGGAGCGAGACACGCTGACTTGAAGCAGTAGCTGCATTTACATGAAACTAAATATACTGATTGCTTTCGGTTTAAAAGCTCTATAAGAATAAAAATGATGCATGTAAACACCTCTTTCTGAATGAAAAGCGCCGAACTGAAAGAATGTTTTTTCGGTTTTACAGAGGTAGAATATTCCTTTTCCCACACCGATTGTGGTATCATGTAAACTCTGAATCAGAAAATTGTGAGGTTTTGTTCTTGCAGCACATGCTTGCTGTAAACATGCAGGGAGGGATGTTTCCTCACTTTGAGAAATGGCAGTGAACAACATTGCTGCTACATCCACATGCAGAAAGAAGTCCACACTCTGACTTCCCAACTGCACTCTTTTGATCAATTTTTTTTTTTTAAACAGAGTTGGAAAACTCATTTTTTTTATTTTTTTTTCTTACAGTGTTTCTTTTTTCCTAAGGTTTGAAGTTTTCAAA
Source organism: Atherinomorus stipes (assembly GCA_023101725.1). NCBI lineage: Eukaryota > Metazoa > Chordata > Actinopteri > Atheriniformes > Atherinidae > Atherinomorus > Atherinomorus stipes. Next base: position 527,418 of record JALJCO010001527.1, on the reverse strand, counting down.
AGTCATTAAAAAAACAGACTTTCCCCGACAATCTCCAAGTGCCGAGATCGAAATCTTGCAGGGAAACTCACCAGATGACTGAAATTCACTATCAGATGTTTCCTCTGAGTTTAAAAGAAAAGCAGCTTCACACAGCTTTGAAATTCATCCTGTTGATTTACCTTTCAACTAATAAGTCCTGAAATTTTGATCCTTCTTTTAAGTATCAATATTTAATTATATTATTATATGAGTATTTCAGATTTACAATAATTATTTTAACTGTTACTGTGAAACGGGAATGATGCTGTTTAAAGCAGTTTATTTATTTCAGGTGTTTTTGAACCAAAATTTGCTGAACGTTTCCTGATATAGCAGTATTTAGAAAAGCTAAGTGTGGTGTACACTGCTTTTGTATACATTATTAAATTTTGTGTGTTTCAATTGAGTTAATTGCAATTAAAAACTTGAATCATCTGCAGCACTAATATTAAAGAAGTTCAATGATTTAGCGACCAATTCAATTCAGGAGGAGACATTGTCAGAATGTTGCATCTGTAGAGATTGATGGCATCTGTAAAATCATGCATCTTCATGACCTGAAGTCTGGAAAACTATAATCGGATAATTAGCACAGTATTTCACTAATTTTCTTTTTCCCTAAAGTGTTTGTGTTTTTATAGCACAAGGATGTATGTATATATATATACACACCCACACACACTTTTTTTTTCTTTTTTACATTTTTCTTTGTCTGTTCTAGGGAGGAGGTCCACATCAGGGCAAAAACCAGCATGCCAACAAAGCTGTGAGTACACACATGCACACAGCATACCTACGTGCCTCTTGCAGTATTGTCCAACATAAACTGCAATAAAACACATTTGGTAGTCAGCTCAGCAGCACACTGAAAAAATATTTGGCCCAACTACATATTTGTCTGTAACCTTAACCAGAAGATGAAATGTATGTAATTCAATCAAATAAAACTGGGAAGAACAGACTACATGGAATCAAAGCAACAACAGCTAATAGAGTTTACCCAATTCATTAATATGATGCTGTTAATGAGGTTTATGTAACACTGTTGATAAAGTTTATAACTTACAAACTTTATTAATATACTGTTAAAGTTTATACTTTTTAACTTATTAACAGTATTGCATAAACCTTATTAACAGCTTTACATTAACTTTATTTTATACGTACATACATATATGGTAAATTCTGTTTGCTGTTGTCACTTAAATTCCATGTAGTCCATTTTTCTCAGTTTTATTTGATTTGAATTAAATATATTTCATTTTCTGGTTAAGGTTACAGAAGCATATTCAGTTGGATGGAAATTAGTCATAACTGAATACGTAATTGGGACAAATATTTTTTTGCTGTCCTGCAGTACAGCAACCTCACAGTAAAAGAGATTTGACATGTAGTTATTACTAACATGAATCTTAGTTTTATGGTTTTATGAGGTTGACCTTTTTGGATAAGCTGTTTGGTTGTGACAGTGGAAGAAATTTTTTTTAGTTTTACCAGTGTTGGAAAGCTTGTCACTTTTCCATAGTCATGCTGATGTGTTTATTTTTTAGCCTCCACCTGGTGGCATCAGACTGCTGAAGAAAAATGAAGATCCTAACCCCTTTTTCCCTTCACAGAACATGTCTAATAAGGTACAAAATAAACACAAAGATCCGATTAGATTTTCCATTTTGTGGCTTTTTATTGCCAGGAATGCAGCAGCTCAGTCAAAATCTTGATTTAAAATATCGGGTAACCATCCCATTTCTCTTTTCTGTGTTAGGCTACAACTGAATTTGAGGACCTCATTGCCAGCCTAAAGATCTCCAAGGGCAGCCAGCAAACCCCGCCACCTCCTGCTCCACCACAGGAGCCCAACAGCCAGCCAGACGGGCCGCTGTCGCCACAGTCGTTTGCCATGGTTGGTGTCTGAGGTGCAGATTTGTTGAGCTTTTACTCTTCTGTGGTTTTAAAGAAGTTAACGAATTGTCTGGTGGTTTATTTTGTTACAGAAGGGAACCCTAGTGCTGAAGGAGATGCTTAAGATTGATGGCGCTGGAAAAGAAAGTCCATTACCCCAAGAGATGGCCAACACTCCTCTCGCTGCTGGCCAGCAGCAGAACAGGAGAAGATCTTCCAAGAAACTAGGTACCTGTCTGACCAGTTTGCAGACCAACACAGAGGAATGTTTGGGTTCTTCAGCTTATCATCAATTTTCCTCCTTCCAGCAGCGAAAATGAACGCCCCCCACAGCGACACAGTTCCACTACCTTCCCCAGCGTCAGCTGGTCCTGCCAACGCGGCGCTGACCAGTAAAGTAGCAGAGCTGGCTTGTGTGTGTGTGGGGCTGGGCATGGCGCCTCCTGATTTCAGCTTCATACGGAACAGACAGGTGACTTGTTTATGTAATCTCTTATAGGTTTACAGATTTCTGCCTCTCATCTCTCTCCGAAACAACAACAGGCATTTTCATGCCCGCCAACATTTCCCCCCACAGGGTCTGGCTGTGTGTCAGGTGAAGTTGTCCAATGGGTTGATGGTCCATGGTCCACAGTGCCAATCAGAAAATGATGCCAAGGAGAACGCTGCCTTCTTTGCCCTCCAGAGACTGGTATACATACACGTAACTATACACACTTAAATTCGGTCATGTAAAAAAAAAAAGCAAGCTCAAGACGGTATCATTAGAAAAAGAAAAACACTGACATGGTAAAGTAGTTGAATTCTGGTAGAAACATTTGGTTGCACCCAAATGTCAAGATACTAGCAGCTAGTTTTAAAGGTCATTTACATTTTAAATACGTAAATTGGTACATCAGTCTCAAATGTCACTGCACATACGCCACGCATCCTTTATGGTTGTTACAAAATGCATCCACCAGAGGGATGATGATAAAGTCCATTGTCAGAAAGAGACCTGCAGCAGACCGTGGAGGTCTGTGCAACCATTGAATATGTTGCAGTTTTTTCGTCTGTTTCTGGTGTCGGTTACACATCAACTATACTACCCAGCATTGCCCCAGTGGCTTCTGGTGACACTGCTCCGTTTGCTACATGGTTCTGTGCATGCACAAGTTCGGAAAAAAAAACGGGCCAAGATGCACTCAAATGACCCAGAAAGCTGACTAAAAGGCTGAGTCGCATGCGTATGTATCGTAGAATTTAAATAGGATTTTAATGATTTGTGGACATCTTCCATATGGATTTAATTTACTCTTTAAGAAAAGAAAAGAAACCAAAAAAGCTCATTGTGCACGTTTCTGTTAGCATCCTTCTGCTATAACATTTCCTCTAGAAAGACTTGACAAGTGAAGCTGACCCACCCTGTTGACTGTTTCTACCCTCCTGTTTGTTTCTAGAACTCAGTGGGATCTGGTTTCCCCCTCCCACTTCCTATGTACCCAGGAATGGGTCAGATACGACCCCCACCCATGGGACCTATGCCGACTGTCTTCAACCAGCAAGGTCAGCCTGTTGCTCCCACAGTTAACTCTTTGTATTTTGCTGTAATCTTCACAAAGGAAGATCCAAACGCCTCTTTTGAAAAGTATCTGGTGAAGCAAACATGTCTCTCTGGTAACCACTTTTTAGTGGCTTCAAATCAGCGGAAAAATTCAATATTAATACAGTCGTCCTCAGAATTGTTCATACCCTCCATTTAAAGAAAAGGCTAAATTCACAATATTGAATCAAATAACAGGAAACTAATAATAAATAAAAATGAACAAAATTATAATTTAGTGAAATAAAAACTGTTTTTGAATTGTGGTTGAAAATGATCATTTTAAAAAAATCAAACAGAACTGTCCCAGACACATTGAAGCACTTTTTCCATCAACAATGGACCAAAATACCTGTCAACAGGTGCAGAAGTCTTTTTGAACATTGCAGAAAACACCTGATTGCAGTGATTACCTTAAAGTGTTGCTCAACAACATTTTAGCTTTGGAACCCCATCATGCTTGTTTTATTTTTTGTGTGTTTGTTTTTTATATTTCTGTTGAACCACAATTCAAAATCAATGTCATGATTTTCATAGAATTCTTATTTATTATTGCTTTTGTCAACTTCAAACTATTTCATTGACAGGTGATTTTTTTTTTCTTCTTCAATTGGAGGGTATGGATCATTTTGAGGGTGACTGAATGTGTTGTGACAAAATGTTTGCAACATAAGGTCCAAGTCTTGGATGATGAAACAGTGTCGTGGATTCATCATCAGCATAATTGATCATAGTTTTTGGTATTCAGAAATGATCAACTGATTTTTTTTAATGCAGAATCGGATGGATTGAGTCAGAACAGAGAGAGCTTTGTTAAAAATTATGTAAAACTTGAAAAATGCTGAAATCTAATAAGTCTTGTGGGTTTTTTTTTTGCCAGGTGGGTTGCTGTTGCCCCCCCAGGGCTATGCCCCTGGCCCTTTGTGGGGAATGAACCTGCCTCCTCACCATCACCACCCGAACCAGCCGTTCTACGGAGCAGCAGCAGCAGGAACCTTCCCCGGCGCTGCCCGCCCCCAGCCTGCAACCTCTCTGCCCATCGGCTCACACAACCAGTTCATCCCTCTGCAGGTGGGCTCAGAAACCCACATGGAGACGCCGACAAATGTTTGATTAGGTTTCTACTGTATGAAGCTCTAAAATCTAACTTTCTTCTTCTTCTCTCATTTGACTCTGACAGGTGACTAAAAAGCGAGCATCAGCCAACAAAAAGAACCAAGAAACTCGAGAGTTTTACAGCGCCGCCCAGACCGTTTCTAGGAACCAATCACAGAGAGCCCAGAACTCTGGTCACTCACAAGCTCAGAGCCAACCACAGAGCGGCAAATACGACCAGCCGCACCAACACAACGCCAACAGCAACCCCTCCTCATCTGGTCCCCGTATGGCAGACAGCATTTCCACGACAACAGCAGCCCCGTGCACACCCCCTCGACAAAGTGTGCCAGCAACAGGCCACACCCCTGGCTCCGCCTCTAAGAGGAAGCACAGGAAGTTGGCCGTCAACTTTGAGGCAGCTAAAGTGTTAGAGTGAGCTGAGATGCATGCGTGTGTGTGTGAGAGTGTGTGTGTGTGTGTGGACTGTGGTGTTTTTTAGCTGCTGTTTTGTGGCCTGCATCAGCATCTTGAAACGAAACTTCATAGATGCCTACATTTCAGAGTAGAGAGCATCTGCGGTCGGGGTCACAGAACAGAATCATTTTTCTTTGTTTTTTAATAAGCAAGCTGAACGACTCTGACTTTTACTGCCATCTGCCTCTTGCGCAGCATCATGAAACTTCACAAGTCCTGTCACCACCTCAGTGGAGTTCAGAGCGACGTTGGTGACATAACTTCCATCTCTGAGATGCCCACAAGCTGCTGTGTATTAAGCTGAAAGGTGTGAGAGAGAGGGTGTTATTTCTTTGGCAGCTAGGATGGAGGACTGATTTCCTCTTTTCAGAACTTATTAAAGTAGAATTCCATTAAATCCAAATGTCAGTGCTCTGTTCATCACAGCTCAAGGAAAAAAATAACTGACTTCATTTTGTCTTTGTTGCTTCGGGTTTAACACCATCTGCTTTAAAAAGACTAAGCAAAGCCTTAAATCCTTTTTCTTTTGAATTTTCTTTGATTCAATAATTTGCCTTTTTAGTTGATAGAATATAAAACAAAACTTTAAAGGAAGAAACTGCCTTTAAAATGTTGCTTCATTTATTAATTTAGTTAAGAAATGAAAAAGCAAGTTTATTGAATTGTTTTAAAAAAAAATAAGGAAAACTGAAATAATTATTGTTGGCTATCGGAGCAGCCTGTTTGATTTTAAACCTCCTTCACCAGCTATTTGGGGCACTTTTCTCCTCAAGACATAAATTTGTTCTGAAGATCAGACCTGGAAGCATTTTTGGCTAAATGTATTTGCAGTGTTGACTAAATGGTCATGTGCCCCCAACCTGATGAAACTAAAGAAAAATTGCAAATTGAACTTTTATGCTGGAGCACAAACGATCATCTGAGTCGCACATGCTGCAGTAAATTCTGCGCCGCTGATCTTATTCATCTTTGCTCTTTCCCAAAAGTCTGGTACATGCACAGCTTAGTGACAGAAGGGTTTTAACGCCAACCGCAGGCGCTGCTGCTTAGTCTTCGCTCTGGACTCCACAGGAGGCAAACGTGCACTAACCTGCACCCAGCCGCGGGTCGCACACTGCAGATGGAAACTTTGACTTTGTAGGAATTAAAGATCAAATTTAGATCGTGATTCTCAGGGACATGTTTCCTTTTTAGAAGCCCTCTTCACATCCTGGCCTCAGATCTGCTTTGCAGCGGCTAAAACAGGCGCTTACATGTATGTCTTTTCAAAAACTCATCTGAATGTGGGATGACTGTGTTGGCTTCAGTGTTCGTGTAGTAATTCTGCAGATATGTGGGCCTTCTTTCACGGCTGCGGCCACTTGGAAAAAGTAAATGTGAAAAGTTGGCTTCGAATCAGTGAAGTTTGATGAGCTGATTTTAATGTTTGTCTTTAAAATGTCAATCATTGTTCACAGCCTTTTATTTCTTTCACTCAGATCATCTATTTATGGTTTGTTAGCAGCACTGCCAAATTAGAAAGATGGATGCACACTGCTGCACACATTAAGTGTAAATGATCAGTTATTGGAAAATGACAGCACATGCAGTAAGGTCTTATTTTTTCTGCTCTATTGGACTTACCAGAGCTTTATTTTTTATTTCCCCTCCTGAGTCTCCAAAAGCACTCATCATTATGTCTCTGTGGCTGAGACAGCGAGGCTGGTTTTACTTGGATGCAGAGAAAAACATGCTTACCTTGATCAGTTCTGATTCTAAGTTAAAAATTTGGAAAAGTCCATGTCGTGTTGTGATGTGTCTGCAAAGATTTTAATTACTGATTAATCAGACCTTTCATTTCATGATTCATCCTCAAATATCTTGTTTTTTTTAATCATTTGTGTTGTGCACTAAAAGAAAAAGAGGGGAAAAATGCAAATATGATGGAAACTATGATGGAAGCTGTAGCCAGCGAGTTGAGTTTGATTTCAATGAGTAATCAATTGTTGATGGAGTTTCTGTGCCCCCTGTATAATAATGAAACAGGTGGTTAATGTTGGTTTTCCTCTTGTGGATTATTTTGTGTGAATATGAAAATTTGTTGCCATTTATTGTTGACATCAAATGCACGAGGATTTTATGGATTTCTGGATATGATTTTTGACTCGTGGCTGATGTCACTGTAGTTTCTGTTAACTAAAAGTTTTAACTGCTCTGGTGTTTGGGTCATTGTAGGAGCTACTTTTCAGTGGTGCGATAAGGACCCGGGAGCTTGACAGAGCAGATGAGTGCTGAGCTTCCTTTAAAACCTCCGCCGTACTCATCAGAGGCAAGCATCGAAACATGGAGACGGTCTCGGTTCACCCAGAGTGTAACTCTTCAGTGTTTCAAGGTTCTTTGCCAGATCTTAGTTGTTGCCTCTCGAAAGCTGTTTTAAATTCTTGGATTTATTTTCAACCTTCACATACCAGGACTCTCAATTTTAAAGATTTTTTTCCCCCCACTTTTTGTAAACAGATTTTTATCAATGCCTTTTTTAAAGACAGTGTTGGGGTCTTTAAGTAAAGTTTGTGGTGAAACAGTCATACAGACAAATTGAATTGGAATTTTTCTTTATTTTGAGGGATGCAGATCCTGGTTTGGTTTATACTTTTTTTTTTTTTTCTTTTTACTTGGCCAGCAACTAAGAGCAACCCTAGGACTGAAGTCTATAAGGCTCTGGTGCAATAAGGGGAAGTTTTAAAACTTTTCAGAAATTGAAGCACATTTGTTTTGTGTGTTTTTTTTTTTCTTTTTAGATATTAAAATAGATAATTCTTCATATGAAAAGATGTGGACTTGCTGTTTTGATCCAGGAATGTGCTGTATATATTCATGTAATAAACACTCTTTTGTTACTACATGGCTACTTTTCCAGTTATTTAGGTGTTTTTCTTAACTTGTAATTTTATTTTTTCTTTCTTATAGTTACATCTCACTGACAGACCGCAAAACTAAAGAAACAACTGAAGACAGGTTTGGTAAAAGTGATAATTTAATATTTATTCAGCAAAGCATGCAAAGTTTCAATTCAGTTTAAAGTCTTAAACCAAATTATAAGAGCCTACAAATCTTTGACAATAAAGATGGAAAGTAAAGTAAATGCAGAGATGGTAGGAATTTTTATCATATTAGTTGTCATACTGCTTCAATACCTTTTTGTCCTTGTGACTTTGGTCTGGATCTTGGGACCAGTACTGGCTTTGGTCTGATGCTGTGTTCTGTTTAAGTTAGAATTTCTGAACTCACAGTGAAAAAGATCATGAAATTTCACATTTTGAAAGCTGGAGGTTACTTCCAGCACCAGATTCAAAATTCAACATGGCTTCACTGCTTTTCATGATGGCAATTATCTTCCAGTTTAGTGGAAAGCTGTCGTTCATATGCATGTTTAAGTTAATGTGTGTGTGTGTGTGTTTTTTTAAACAACTAAATTATTAATAATGCCATATAGAAAATCCAAATTTGGCATCATCTAACTGAGAGAAGTTGATGTTGGACATAAGTGGTTTGTTACAGTGGTGAACCGGATCCACTAAAAAACACTATCCTCCTTATTATCGACATTTCTGATATCTTTAAAGCCTGATATTTATTTTTTGTTTTAAATCATTGAGTGTCCAGAAACAAGTTCTTACAGGTGTTACTTTAAAAGACCAAATTTGGCATTGTCTCAGTGAGAGATGCTTTTCAGTGTATGGGTGCCTCCTCACAGCTGTGAACATAATCCACCAGAAAAACATTTATCCTCCCAATTTATGGAGATTTTGATAGTTTTCCAGCCTTATATTTAGAAGATGGCTGCAGAATGATCCATATGATATACAATGGGTGCAGAAAGTTTTCAGACTTCTTTAAACTTTGTACTCTTTGTTTCATTGCAGCCATTTGCTAAAATAAAAAAAAGTTCATTTTATCTTGAAAGAAAAAAACTGAAATGTAGATTTTTTTTTATTTTTTTACTAATTTATTAAAAAAGAAAAACTGAAATATTACATGGTCAAAGGTATTCAGACCCTTTGCAGGGACACTTATATTTAACTCACAGGCTGGCTGTTTCTTCTGATCCTCCTTGAGATGGTTCTACTCCTTCACTGGAGTCCAGCTGTGTTTAATTAAAATGATTGGACTTAATTAGGAAAGGCACACACCTGTCTATATAAGACCTTACAGCTCACAGTGCATGTCAGAGCAAATGAGAATCATGAGGTGGAAGGATCTGTCCAAGGAGGGACAGAATTGTGGTGAGGCACAGATCTGGACAAGGTTACAAAAGAATTTCTGCACCACTCAAGGTTCCTAAGAGCACGGTGGCCTCCATAGTCTTTAAATGGAAGAAGATTAGGAAGACAGAACACTTCCTAGACCCGGCCATCCAGCCAACCTGAGCAATCGTGGGAGAAGAGCCTTGGTGAGAGAGATAAAGAAGAACCCAAAGATCACTGTGGCTGAGCTCCAGAGATGCAAGAGGGAGATGGGAGAAAGTTCCACAAAACCAACTATCATTGCAGCCCTCCACCAGTCAGGGCTTTATGGCAGAGTGGCCCGATGGAAGCCTCTCCTCAGTGCAAGACATATGAAACCCTGCATAGAGTTTGCCAAAAACACATGAAGGACTCCCAGACTGTGAGAAATAAGATTCTCTGGTCTGATGAGACCAAGATTGAACTTTTTGGAGTTAATTCTAAGCGGTATGTGTGGAGAAAACCAGGCACTGCTCATCACATGCCCAATACCATCCCAACAGTGAAACATGGTGGTGGCAGCATCATGCTACGGGGGTGTTTTTCAGTGGCAGGGACAGGAGAACTTGTTGCAATTAAAGGAAAGATGAATGCGGCCAAGTACAGAGAGATCCTGGAAGAAAACTTTTTCCAGAGTGTTCAGGAACTCAGACTGGGCCGAGAAGGTTCACCTTCCAGCAAGACAATGACCCTCAGCACACAGCTAAAATAACAAAGAGTGGCTTCAGAACAACTCTGGGACCATTCTTGACCAGCCAGAGCTCTGACCTAAAGCCAATTGAGTACTCTGGAGAGACCTGAAAATGGCTGTCCACCAATGTTCACCATCCAACCTGACAGAACTGGAGAGGATCCATAAGGAAGAATGGCAGAAGATCCCAAATCCCGGTGTGATAGACTTGTTGTATTATTCCCAAGAAGACACATGGCTCTACTGGCTCAAAAAGTGCTTCTACTCAGTACTGAGCAAAGGGTCTGAATACTTATGACCATGTGATATTTAAATTTTTCTTTTTTAATAAATTTGCAAAAATGTCTACCTTTTTTTTCTGTCAAGATAGGGTGCTGAGTTAATGAGAAATAAAACGCACCTTTTTTATTTTGGCAAATGGCTGCAATGACACAAAGTGTGAAAAGTTTAAAGGGGCCTGAATACTTTTCGTACCCACTGTATATCATACAATTAAGCACCCATTAGCTTCATTTACATGGAGCAATTTTGATCCAATCGAACATCAATGAAAATAAAAATGTGTGATGAAAACATGTCAGGTGATCCAATCAGCGTCAATCGGAAATAATTTTCAATCTGATCAAAAGGGGTGGTTTAAACATCTTCGCAATCCAATCAGCAGGAAAAAATGACCATGTAAAAACTCATTCTTATCATTTCAGTGGAGTTTTGTCCTTGTGCATGCTTGAACCACGTGGGGGTTGCGTGACGTTACAGATTCAGGGAGGATGGCGAAAGCAAAACAGAACGGGACGTTTTTGTTAGAAACTGAAGAGTTAAGGTTGAGGGCTCCGACGGTCAAAATATTGTAAGTAAAAAAAAAGAAAACCCTTCTTCTTCCAAACTACAATGCACTGCGCATGTCAAAAGCATTATGAATGTATAAATATGTCCATTAAGTTTATACAACCGTTTGGATCACTTTTTCCAGCGTCCATGTACACAGCTGCTGGAATCTCTGATCAGAAAGATTTCAAACGGATTGATGAATTATTTGTCCATGTGAACACAGCTAGTCATTGCTGGGGGACGTGAACACCAACATATGTCGTCTTGGGGGCCATAGCTGGAAAAATTTTGAAACCATTGTCTTAGGAATAAAGGACACATTACATTGTTGTGTTGTGAAATAGCTGAAAGTTATTACTAATTAATGCAACTCAACATTTAAAAACAAATTTAATTAAAAACTTTTTAAAACTGGAACTAAACACAGCTTGAATATATCAAAAGATACTTAAACAGACACAATCTTTTTTTTTTGTTTTTTTATTATAAAAAAAACCCCACAAAATAAGACACTTTTTTCAGTGAGCACCAGTACGTCAGTACAAACTTTCTTTTTCCTCAGAAAGTCAAGTTTTGTTTGAGCGAAAGCGTAATCAGACACACAAAAAAAACAACTAAAGCTCATCTTTTCAGGCAGAGCATCTCAATCAACGCGTGGTGAGGAAGTCCTCTGTCATTACAGTGTGCATACAAAACCTACCACTAAAGAGTAAAAAACATCTCAACAACAACATACATATATGTACATGTTCCAACTCCATACAACAACATCAGAATGTGACCATGCTATCATTTCACACTAAGTCCTGCTATGGTATAAATTACTGAAAATCACACTGATTTCAAGTCTAATAGGCTACTAACGCTTAGAAGCAGATGTGTCAATGCAGAAACAAATGAGGATGACTTGTGTTTTTAAAACAATCTTCACTTGATGAAGGTAAAGCAGGTGGTTTTCAGCTCAGAGTGCCAAAGTGTGATGTGATTGTGTACTTAAAATCTAATTGAAGTAAAGATTTCAATGTTAATATCGGAGATATGGCTTCTTTTTTTTTTTTTTTTTTTTTAAATTTGCTATTCAAATCCGACTCCTTAAAAAATCTAGCTTCATGTGTACCACAGTCAAGGTTGGAATTACACAGGGGCTTTCAGGGGATCCTTTCTTGCAGACATGTACTGCTACTTCCCAAGTCATGTGCACATATATGTAATATGGTAGCAGCGCAGTAAAAATGTGATTCCTGCTAAAAACATTCTGCTACACGGTAAAATCCCCAGTGTAAAATTTTAATAACTAAATCACATTAACTCTTTCAGAGCAATTCCAACACCAGTGAGAGTAAAATGCCCCCCGATGACCAGCAGTGTCAGTGATGATTAAAACTAGTTTTTTTTTTTTTCAGTGTCAAAGAAAAATTACTTTTATCAGAGTTACTCAGGGAGACTCCGCCCTTTTCAGTTTGAATATTTGCCATCATGTTTTTTTGACTCCACTGTTCAATCCTGCACCATGAGTTAAGTGTATATGTGCTCAGCTTATGTTTCCTTGGTGTGTAATCAGATTTTTAACAATCAGTGTTGTTGGAGAGAGTAGCTGATATCTCTCTTCAAAATCCCCAATTGCCATCAAGGTAATTAAAATCAGGAATCCTGGATTATACCTTGAATGGATCCAAGTCAATATTAACTGAAATATATTACTTTGTGAAAATGTTAATGAGTTAGATGTGTCGATTGCTTGTGTTATGACATTACAAATTAACACTATAGGGTGTTACTTATCTCCAAGAGTAAAAGCTTATTAAGAGTGTCAGTGTTGATCAAGTTTAACTCTTTAATGAAAATCAACTCTTATCAGTGTTAAATTAACACTAAAAATTCAACACTAGGTCCAGTGCAACTTTAACACTGTACAGGGCAGGACCATATGTAAAATTGACTCTTTAAGTGTTACTCCAACACTGCTGATTTTACTGTGTACTACCATATGAAACTGATATGATCAAAATAAAACAATAACCAAATTATTACTATGCTATTTTAAAAAAAGACAACAAACCAAAGGAATTTGGCATGTTCTTGGCAAGAGAAGCTGATTTTGAGCATGTAGGTGCCTTGTTACTGTGGCGAACCAAATCCACGAAAAAACACTTTATCCTCCTTATTTAAGAAGATTTTAACAGTTTTCTAGCCTTAAATTAAGATAATTTATCATTGGGTCCAAAAACAAAGTTACGGGACTGCTGGTGTATCCTGGGAGCATCTCTGCTCTTCAGTGGAGGTGAGTTCCCCTTAGCTCCCCCGTAATTCCAACCATGACCACAGTTCACATTATGCTCGCGGTATTTCCTGACGGCTTATTGCTTACAAATCCCAGTTAGCTATATTGTTGCCATGTTGGGTGATTTGCTTCTTCACTTCAGTTGTGTCAATTGATCTTCAGGAGGGGGCCTTTAGGAGTGGTGAATACTGAGAGATGGATGGATTAATCTTTTTGTGGGATTGCTTGACATTAAGAGGAACAGTGAAGTCTTAAAACAAAAATAATCACCATCTTACAAGAATCATCTGATTAGCTAGCTCTGACAAAGCACAAGGCTAAATCCTACAATACTGTGGGGAGATACTATATCTGCTATAAAAATGATGGTAATAGAAGAAGAACTTGGATTATATCTGTGATTTTGTAGTAAATTTCACACCTAACCATTTTGCACATAATACTGCTGTGTTGTACTATTTTTTTTTAAAGATATGTTTTTGTACTTTCACTATGGCTGCCTCTAAACTAATAATAAGGAAATTGGAAACTGTGACAATGGTATGACATGCAAAAAGTGCAAAAACACTTGAAGGTGTAAGTTTCTCAGCTCTGCTGTGAAACCCCACACTTCTGTGATATGCTATGTTGGTACACACCTGCAGAGATTGCAAATATCTGATGTCTACTCACGGACGGACGCGTGGCAACAGTACGAGCTGCCGTCTCACACCTGGCTTCAGGTAGGAACTAAACATAAAAGCAAAACTTAAATGTGCATGTTATGTTCATCAAATGTGGGAGTATTCTCTATGTGAGTATGTGCCTGAATGTGTTCCCCAATCGTGTCACATTTTATACTTTCAGCATGCCTGCATGGGTGCTTGTGTGTGTGTGTGTTTGCTGTGTCTCTTCAGGTCCTTTGATATGTGTGCCCCACGTATGTGTTCTCTATACACAGCACTATATAGTGGTTGGAGCAGGAGCGGGCGTGTTGTCCCAGCAGTCGTCCCGTCTGCAGCAGCGCAGCCTGGCCCGTCACCGCCATGTCAGCCGTCCTCCACGCCTCGCAGTAGTTAGTGGTCAGACGGATGCCCGCAGTGCTGGAACCGTGCCATACCAGCTTCTCGGGCCTGGGGAAGAGGGCGAGAGAGATTCAGACAAGATGGCAGCCTCTATGCTACAGGAAACCTTGTACTCGTGCTTTTTCTTTTCCTTGAGGGTTCTTTCCCACCATACTTAAAGGTACAGTATGTAAAAAAAACAAAGGTCAAAGGCAGAAAAATTGAATATATAATTCGAAAGTATGTTTCTATTGATGTGTGATCGCTGCACTAGAATAGCTGTTATATGTTTATTTCTTAGAATAAGCCATTTACATCTACTTTCCGGGGGATGCACATACATGGAGGCTGCCATATTTGTGCCGCCACTCTTACAACAGCATCCCTAAATGGAAAAAATAATGAGAGTAAAGTGAGAACCCTCTGAACTCCCATGAGTCAGAGCACTGTTTGGGATAAGTAATGCCCTAAAACAGCGTTTCTCAATCTTGGTACTCGAGTTCCACTGTCCTGCATGTGTTCCAGGTGTCCATACTTTAACACACCTAACTCAAATGAATGGATCATCAGCAGGCTTGCAAAGAACATGATGAGTGGTTCACTTATTTTGCATCAGGTCTGCTGGACTTGGTAAGAACCAAAATGTGCAGGACAGTGATACTTAAGGACCAGGATTGAGAAACACTGCCCTAAAAGACATTAAAAGTAGTCATAGCACAGTCACAGCTACACACGAGACCACTGGATCCACTCACAGATGAAAACATCTTTATGTCTGGGAGAATTTAGGCCACTAACAGCCACCGTATATTCTTTCTTTCAAACACCCATCTTTACCACTAGATGTAAGTAATTCTTACACACTGTACCTTTAAGTGTACTGCTGCGGCCTTACACTCCAACTAGTGCCCTAAGATCGGCTGACAGAGTGCTTACAGAATGTTTGCTGTTCACTTGAAAATGAAATTCATGACTTCATGACTTAATTTCGATCCTACTCGTTCACTCCCTCTCACCAGGCCGAGTCTGTCATCACGTTACGTCCGTCAAAGGAGTAGAGGGGTGTGGACGGGTCGAACAAGCCTCCATCCCCAGAGAAGATGGACATCCAACTACTGAACAACACATCACCCTGAAAGAAGGGGAGAAACAGTTAACTTAAACCCTCATGACTGAAGTGAGTTTTTGATCCTGCAGGGATGCCATGAGAGGCATTCTTAAATCAAATGAAAACCCAAACATGCAGACATATGGAAGAATTCCAACTGAGAGGTTTTAATTAAAAATAAAAACAGCAAATACAATTATGAACTCTTCCTCACCCTCAGATTAATCACAGGCAAGTTTTCGCGGTCAGCCTTCTTTACAATAGTTGCCAGGTCCTGCAGGTGTGAGGACAGGAAGGCCCTGTAGGTGGAGGTTAGCCCCATGGAGCGCGCCTGCTGGTAACACTGGAAGTCTGCCCCGCGGATACCACGCATGTCACCTTTCAGGGGGGCATTCAGGGCAACTAGATGGAGCTACAGGGGAGAAGAGAAAAGATACTTCCTCCAAATCTGAAATAATATTCACCAGGGATCTGATATGAAATGACATGATTGCGGTGGTCTCACTCCTGGTGCAGAGCTGATGGTCTGTGGAAGGATGTTGTAGCTGGGCTGATACCCCCTTATGCCTTCCTGCAACTCCTGCTCAATAAAAACACAAGCCATTTTTCAAAATTTTCTCTATCCGTGCATTTATGGATGGGGTGTGTTTGTGAGTGAGTGAGTGCGTAATAACCTGACTGTGGACTCTGTAGGGTCTACCCCGATCTCCAGCCCTGCTGAGAGCCTGTGATGCCTCTGATGAGGAAGGTCCATGGATCACCTCTCCAAGCTGAAACAGTGATTTATTGCTGATATATCAGTGAGATTAAAAAAAAAAAACATCTGAACTTGTCATAATAGTCATGTTTGTATCTTATACATTCATTTAGATCATATTCTTGTTATTATTTAATATTGAAAAACCCTTAAACCATTTAAATCTGCTGCACCTGCGCATATATGAAAATAGTCTCGTTTTCAGCAGCATAATACCAGAAGGAAGAAATGGTAATCGGTGCACTGACTGACAGACACACAGTACTAACCGGGATTTTACGCCAGCCGTTGCGTACTCTAACGTAAAGCTCTCCTCCCTTCTCAGAAACATACGCCAAGGCTCCTTCAGCAGCCCGCGGCGTCTCTCGGGTGAGAGCGTGCACCGTCTTATAGGTGGTCACCTGATCAAACAATCAACACATCAGTAAAGAGGATTTGTGGTCCTTTAAAGGAAGATCTAGTCAACTTTTTCCACTAAAGTTACAACATGCATCGTACCGAGTTGGTGTAACCTGGAGATCCTGGTGGGCCGGGAGGACCAGGAGGGCCAGGCACACCAGCAGCTGATGACAACAAATATTACAGTTTTCAGATAAAACCAGTTTTAAACAGAACCATGACTAACTTGTTCCTTTTTTTTTTTTTTTTTTTTTTTTTTTTTTACAAACACTATACACATACATGATGTATAAGCAGCTGCTGGTCCGGGGGGACCAGCCGGCCCAGGGATTCCTCGAGGTCCAGGTCGTCCAAATCCTGGAGCTCCAGGCTGACCAGGAGAACCTACTGGACCCGGAGGACCAACGATGGATTCACCTTTTGGACCCTACAAGCATAAATACAAAAACAGTGGTGGCTTTTCTTGATTTGTAAAGTCCAATCCAATCATACAAGCATAAAGTCTCTAATTAGAAGTTGGACTGATCAAAGATCCGTTTGAGAGGTCTATCTGATATTCAGCCCCCTGAGAAGGAAGGCTGAGTCTTCCAGAGGTCAAGATGAGGAGGAGTTCAGCACTCTGTGGAAGGCTGTGTGCGCAAAAGATCAATTGTATCTTTTTTTGTTATCCCACAAAAGATGCAGGTGTAAATCATGTCTACAAAGAAGTACAAGTATTCATACCTTCTCACATAAATATGCATATATACTCAAACTTTTAGAAAAAAGGAAAAAAAAAGAAAGAAAAGAAAAAAAGCAGCAATACAACAAATATAAATTGAGCATTTGGACAAATCTCTGTGTGCTGATCACAGTTATAATAAATAACTGAATGGTTGGGACAGCCACAAGTTTGAAACTCTGTCATGCAAAGAAAAACACACAGGAAGATATCAAATGTCCCGTGTTGTGAGAGAAAGAAATTAAAATGTTTTGGGGGATCTATTGGATCTATGTTTGGCTGAGAAGGACAACTACTATGGAGCTAGGAGAGGGACTTATGTTTTGTGTCTTGTAACTGCAAATTTGTGACTTGTAATCCACATTACCCACGTTTTGTCACATTCAAATCAGACTACACGCACACCCAAAACAGAACACCCACACACACATCAGAATACACACACATAATACAGAACACACACATAAAAAACAGAATTCGCACATACAAAACCAGAATGCACACACACAAAACAGAAAACACACACACAAAACATTTGTCCCACATCTAGCGAGCAATAACAACCATCCATCCAATTATCTGTGCACAGTCCAAAAGACAGCATCCAACATCTTATCATAGTATATTGTCTAAGTGTGATGTGACCCCATTTTCACATGTACTTCAAAAGCGATAGCTTTGAGTCTTAAAAAAGAGAGAGAACTGAAATTTGATCAAACTGAACTCACCACGAGTCCAGACTTTCCTGGCAGTCCTGGAGGACCGGGCAGGCCTGCATCACCTTTCTCTCCCTTCTCACCTTTGTGTCCCAGATCACCTTTAGCTCCCTGAGATGCACCAAAAAAGAAGAGTTTAGACAATAAACCAGACTATGTAACAGCAAACCAGTGATGCTGCATGATGCTTCTTGCTAATAAACAACAGTCTCGTATAAGACTGAAGATATTTCTTCTCATTCGCGCTGTTTCAGTCTCCTGGTGGGAGCAGCATCAGTAGCAGCTGCTGGATCATTCTGTAGGTGTGTTTTTAATTGCAGAGCAGGCAAAGGAACTTATTAGTTTTGCTTTATTCGATTTTTCTCTGAGCCTGCTTGGAGCAGGTAGCAGCACAAAGAATTATTGGCTACCACCTCCCCTCTCTAAAAAAAACATTTATAGCCCCCAGTGTCTCAGCAGAGCTCAGAACATCAGAACATCATTAAGGACAGTTCACACCCCAGTTCTCAGCTGTTTGATTGTTGTCCTCTGGTGGGTGTTACAGATGCATCAAAACAAGAAAACAGACTTAAAAGCAATTTTTTTCCAAGAACCATCACCACCCTGACCTCTCATATGAGTCAATGCATGTGCAATGTAAACATTACTGCTGCTGCCCTATTTGTGAAATGTATTATTGCAATGTAGAATTTACTTTCCCAGTTGACTCAGTTTATATTGGGAACATTTTTACTGGTGCTATACATTTTTAAATGGTTGGATTTGCTTCTTTTTTTATTATTTGTTTGTCGCTCACATTCTTCTTTTCTAAATTATTTGTTTGCACTGAAAGGGGGGATGCCCCCCAGCCTCGTTATATAATTATATGTAATGACATTTAGTTCAATTCAGTTTCATTCAATTCAAAAGTTGATGTGTGCTGTGAGAGAAATCTATACTCACCTCAATTCCATCAGGGAACCTGGGGGCTGAGAGGGGAAATGATCAAACTATAATATATATCTATTACCTTTGCAAAGAAGCTCATTTAAAGCAAATTATAATGAGTGAAATTATGCAAATTTAGGTGCTTGAGTCTCACCAGGTGTCCCAGGCTCACCAGGCAGTCCCTCGTCTCCCTTTTCTCCTTTCAGGCCCACAGAATCTCCTTTGGTCAGTGACTCCTACAAACATATTCATGCTTATTATCAACATAACTGCGTTTACTGTTTGCAAGCATGCAGTTAACACAACACAGCAGATGGCGGAGCAAATATTATTACTCAAGAAGTCACATAAGGAACATTTTTAAAACAGTTAAAGCTATGTGGATTATTTGAATTATAATAAAAAATAAATAAATAAACCTGTTAAACACAAGGGATGCATGCCATAGACAGTAGCATGTAGAGCCATCACTGAATTATTAAGGTTAAAATACAGGGATTAAGCTTTAAGCGGGATTATGATATATAGATCCAGGGAAAACAAAACAAAAAGATGGAGAATTAAACCTTTTTTTTTTAACAGCAAATTAGATTTTCAATAAGCTTATCTGAATATCCTCTTGAAGGGACCAGCCTTCACAATTCTGAATGCCAAACTGTATTTAATGAAGTTTCACTATGACCATTACTTCAGAGAACAAGCGACTCAGGATCCCACTTAAGGACTCTTCACCAGTTTAGTGGACTTACAGAACTTATAAAGGTGTGTAGCAAGCCCAGTAAGTCTTCTCAGAAGAACCTTTTAATAGGAAGCAGACCAATAAAACAGAACCTGTATAACCAGCACCATGAAGGAGAAAATCATTGACCATTAAAACATGCCACTAAAATGGGGAAATTTGAGTTTGATTATGTATATCCTTTCATAATGCCAACTGGCGTTGAGTTATATGTCATTTAAAAGCCCGATTAGCCACCTTAGTGATGTGTAACTTGTAAAGATTATGCCTCAGTGGAATGAGCAACACAGCTAAACATGTGTGGAGTGCCCTGTAATGTCCCAGAATCCTCAGCAATATTCTCCTGTTGGTGTTCATTATGGTTTTGAGTTGTTGGTGGATTTGAATTATTGCACTTTTACAGCAATAACAAACAGCATATATTGAATATTATTTCAATATTAATATTATTTTATCTATTCATTGTGATATATCTATGTATTCTTTTTCATTTTACCTTGAGATATTCGATTACACCAGTGTTTGTGTGTCCTTGTGTCTATTTGTGTATTTTTACACATACTGTATGACCACACAGAAGGTGTGAATGTGTAAGTATGCTTACGTGTTTATGTGCTAACATCAGTGTTTGTGTGTTTCATATATCTATTTGGGTGTTCTTATATTTCTGTGAAGCACTTTGTGCGACCGTGCTCGTTGTAAGTGTGCTATACAAATAAACCCGAACTTGAGCTTGAACATGAATATTTTTGCACTTTATTTAATTGACCCTATCAGGCACTTTGGAGGCTTTGGAAGATCCACACACAGCCTGACAACTCCTCAGACTTCTACCTGTTTTAAGTTTTGTTCCCTCATGTTAAACAAATTGAATGAGTGACAATAAATAATTTTGAATCTCATGCCGGTCACCAGCTTGGTCACATTTTTGCTATGAGATAGCATCCCATTCCTCAGCCAGGGGTTATCAAAGGTCAACCAGCATGTTTGTGTTGGTCAGTCTACATGTGCAGCGTTTCCAACCTGATCCCACAAGTCTTCACCTGGGTGGAGGTCAGAACTAACAGCAGATCGTGTGGCCCTGCGGAGGAGTGTTGTCATGATGGAGTTAAGCCCCTCAATCTCAATCCAATATGTCCCTGATTTAGGTCTCAATCAGGTGTCAGTCTTTCATCTGTGGCTGGCACACACTTGACAGCAGTTAAATCCCAAAACAAGAGAGAATACCAACAGAAGAATATGTTGGCATATTCTACAGGGGGACGACTCACATGTTTTGCTGTGTTGCTCATTCCACAAAAGTATGATCTTTACATGTTATACCTTGTTGTAAAGCTGACTAATCAGGCTTTCCATCTACATATAATACATCACGAATTGGTGTTATTAAAGGGGAGAAATAATTGACAAAACACAGATCTCCTTAAATTTTTTCTTAAGCTTATTCAACAACACAGATCAGAGGTGGAGACTATCGTAAAAATGACCAGAGAGGTGATTTCATACAGTTTATGTCTTAAATAGATCCAATAAAAAGTGACTTTGAACCAGTTCTGATCTACATCCTTGTCATTTCCTCTTCCTTGAGCTAATGAGGATGGAAAGAGCAGAAGAGACAAGCAGGATTCAGACTCAGACCTCTTGAACACCGAGCATTAACACTTGTCCCGAGAGGGAAGAGCTGATGTAACATACAGAATATGTTGGTAAAAATTTGACTAGATGAGTACGTTCATGACACAAATCCATCTTCAGTTTACTTGCAGAAGGAAATTTACTTAAAGTATTTTTTTCAGCATGAGCGTGAGACAAATGTTAACACCTGATATTCAAGACCAGATCCACATTCATGTAGTCTTCCCAAAATCCTTTAGAAGAGCAAGACGAGGAAGGATAGAAAATGGGGGGGGGGGGGGGGGGGGGGGGGGGTAAAACAGAGGAGATTTAGGGTTCTGTTTGTAGCCCAGACCAGAAAACTGTCATGCTGTGAAAACCCACACACCACCAGAACCACCTGTTGGTCCCATTTCCAACTGAAACGGACCAATCAGATGGTCCGATTCAGACTTACTCTTCCCTTTTTGCAGTGCGGTCTGGGTCGCACCGGGAACACTGTCTTTGAGATTCAAAGAAGAGCAGCGTGATCAGACTAATGCTTCAGGTAATCACTCGTCATTTGAACAAATTCACGGTCAAAAATGTGAGATGAGCATTTCTGAACAGGCGAGAGCTGCAGAGAGTGAAAGTCTGAATACTTCTAAATAGACTTCATCTTTTTTTCTTTTACATAATTATCAACCTGCTGTTTACTTTGCTATTGTGAAAAATTAAGCAAAGACTGAGAAATAAAAATGAAATGATGCATTTTATAATGTGTAGTTTTAATAGGGCTTGACATTATAAGGGTATGTCTTTCCTATGCATACGAAACTGACCGCAAAAAGGAATGAAACTTATGTTTGGTCGGTCATTTCTGTGTTTCCCTTTTTAATGGTGCCTTAAAGAAAATCCGTTTGTGGGATGAGCTGCATGGTTCATTACCTGGATTCTACCTATGAAAAACTTGCCAAATCTTCTCTGCTCATGTGAAACAGCTCATTCCACAAATGTATTTTCCTGACAAACATGGCACCATTTTAAAGGGAAGTGTTATTACAACAAAGAAATAACTGACCAAATACATTTCCCTACTTTTTAAGCTTAGATTAACCAACACTGTCAACAGCTTTCTGTGTTGTTCTTTGCAATGAAATAGACTGTAAGTTTAGGTCAAATAAATGCTATAACAGAATCTGTCAATAAAAGAAATTAGTTCGGAAATATATTGTGATAGAAAATTAAAGGATGTAGCACTTTGCCTACAGCGTGTGCCAATTTGTTATTTAAAGCTACATTAATCAAGAAATAAAACAAATGATGAGATGAAAACTGATATAAACTTGCGACCTGACAAAGACAAACTGGTAGTAATCCTAATGTGTACTCTAATCACTGCTTGGCTTTCCGTCAGGAGATAATAAATTCAATATTTGTGACTTTTTCCAAAGTCATACTTACTCCATTTAATCCAGTAATTTTTCCTGGAGGTCCTGGTGGACCGGGAGGACCCGGAGGTCCCTGAAAAGGAAAGAAAGAGGGAGCAGGAACATTTATTATCTAAGACATCATGTAATATTCTTTGCTCTAATTTATAATTTTTTATCTGGTAAAGATATAAGTAACAGACTTTCCACTGACAGATCAATATTAGCACTTATTTCAAATGTCTGTGTTAGATTAGCTGATAAATATTAGTCCAGTTATCTCTTGGGGATTTCCCTTCTTTTGAATACGTGGCTTTACAGCTGACGGCCTCATCCAGAGTCATGTTTTTAAATATTTATCGGCCGCCCAAATACTGTGCAGATTTTAATGATGATTTTACTGAACTGTTGTCTGTGATCTGTGCGGACTTTGACCATCTTGTTATCACTGGTGATTTTAACATCCATTATGATTGTCATCAGGACAAAGGGACTAAAGACCTGATTAACACTCTGGACAACTTCGGGTTGACCCAGCATGTCACAGAGCCCACACACAATAGAGGACACACCTTAGATCTGCTGATCTCGAAGGGTCTGGACATTTCTAAGGTCACGGTGTGTGATGTGGGGCTGTCGGATCACTGCTGTGTTTTCTTTGAGAGTACCATCTCAGTGCACACAAATGTCTCAAAGGAGGTGATAACAAAACGGTGTATAACTGAAAATACCAGTGAGATTTTTAACCAGGTCTTCTCTCTAACACCTGCCCTGTCAGGGGCTTCAGTCAATGAGCTGGTCACTAACTTTAATGCTAACATGCTGAGTGTCATGGATTCTATTGCTCCTGTTAAGGTGAAGGTTATCTCTGGAAGGAAAAAGTCTCCATGGAGAAATTCCACACTGGTGAAAACTGGAAAGAGAGAGTGTCGGAAAGCTGAGCGCAGATGGAGAAAAACAAAACTACAGGTTCATTATGACATCTATAAAGAGAAACCTCACTTTTATAATTTACAGCTGAGGAATGCAAGGAATTCGTATTTTTCTGACATCATCACTAAAAACAGTCATAATGCTCGGGCCTTATTTGCTACAGTCGACAGTCGGCAGCAAGCAGCTCAAGGCTACTTGCTGCCGTGCGGACGCTCTCTGCTTTGCTCCTGCTTTGCTTTCTCTTTTGCTTGATTTTATACCGATTTTTTTCTCCCTTTTTTCCCTTTTTACTTGCAGTTACTTTTGAAAACTTGTAAATTACTGGGAGTCATACATTTTTCCACTGAAACTACGATATTTTTTTAGTTCTTTTATCTTCAGCGCTCTCTGTGTGTGTGTGGCCTACACACAGCTGAAGCCTGACACAGCCTGGGTTTAGCACTCAACCAAATAGCTTGGAAAGGTGCTAACGCTAGGCTAATAGCAACAAGATGCCTTCCCTCTCCACAGTCAACTACGAAGCTCTCCTACAGAAGATAACAGCACTGGAGATCAAAGTTCATCGCATAGAAGTAAATGTGGAGGTAAATGGACTTTGTGGAAATGAAACAACTCTGCCAGCAACCCAAAACAGCAGAGTCGAGCGAGCTAACACAAGGCTAAAAGGCAAAGATAACACAACCCAGAAAAAGGCTGCCTCTGTGAGTAACAACAACAAATCATCGAGTGATAATCCTCCCTGGAACCGTCTCGGTGCAAAGCCAAAAAGTAAATCATGTCTCCTGGAAAAGGGAGGACGTGAGGCAGATCGGGCTAACGTCTGTAATGAGGCAGACTGGCCTCCACCTACAGCAACCAGGGACAAGAAGATTAGCCACAGACCCCCCAAAAAACCGAAAATTAAACTGCAGAACAGATTTGCTGCACTGTCAGAGGACCCTGGATCTCTACCTGACGACCATCCATCCCAAGGCAGCAGGGTGAAGACCGATCACCTATCAGAAAGTAAGAGGCCGAAGACAAAGCTGAGGAAGCTAAAGACTCGGCCTGAAACTCTGATTATAGGTGATTCCACTGTGAAGGACGTTCAGTGGCTGTGTGGAAAGAACACCAAAGTGCTCTGCTTTCCTAAGGATATGGTCGGTGACATACAGGAGAGATTTCTGAAAACTCTGGCTGAATACCCAACTGTGAGAAACATCGTTCTACACACAGGCTCGAATGATGTGTCCAAGCAGCAATCTGAGGCTCTGAATCGGGACTTCACTGAACTGATAAAAACAGTGAGATCTCTGGATGCAGCAGTTTTCATCAGCGGACCTGTACCAACCATCAGAGGAGGGGATTTAAGATTCAGCAGGCTGCTGGCGCTGAATGACTGGCTCCTATCAGCGTGTGCTAATAACAATCTGCATTTTATTAACAACTTTCGTATTTTTTGGGAACGGAGACATCTTTTTAGGGCTAATGGCCTCAATCTTAACAGATCTGGAGTAAAGCTGCTCACCTCCAACATATTTCATTGCCTCCGTCATCTCTCTGTGCGGAATGTCAACAATGAGATACACTCCGTTTTATCTCAAAAGGAAGGCCAAACAGAGGAGCAGCTGAGCTTCAGTGAGAGACAAGAAGAAGGATCTCTGTTTCCCCTGACCAGCACACCAAACCAGGATCGTGGTCCTTCCTCGCCCCCCCAAACCCCTGACAGACCATCATCTCCCCAACTCTCCCCCTCCTCCCCCCACCTGAAATTCACCGATGAGATGATGAAACGGGTCAACATTGGGCTAAGATCTACGCCCAAGCCAAACGCCTTTTTATCCCCCATACACCCCCTACCAGAACGATCAAAGGTAGGGGGGCCACCTCAACCCCCCCTTCGACAGTCCGACGTATGATGTGCTGGGGGTCCGAGCTGCGAGGTTAGCAGTCATAAACTTTCCCAGAACAAGCTGGGACCCTGTTTAGAAGGTTTTTCTATCCCTGTCTTGATACGTAACAGAAGGAGAAATGTAGCTCTGTCAGAACACAGAGAGCTCCACTCTATAAGGTTTTTATCAAAAGTAAACATACAGCCTGTTCCAAAACATGATGATACTTTGAGAATGCTTAAGTTAGCTTTACTAAATGTTCGATCTTTAGCAGGAAAATCATTTCTAATCAATGATTTTATCACTGAACATAGCCTTGACTTTATGTTTTTAACTGAGACTTGGTTACATGAAAACTGTCATTCAGCTCTTATTGAGGCCACGCCCCCTAACTTCAGTTTCATCGGTGAAGCCAGAGTGAACAGGAGAGGTGGGGGGGTCGCTATCTTATTTAGGGACTCATTCCAGTGTAAACAGTTATCTCTTGGGGATTTCCCTTCTTTTGAATACGTGGCTTTACAGCTGACGGCCTCATCCAGAGTCATGTTTTTAAATATTTATCGGCCGCCCAAATACTGTGCAGATTTTAATGATGATTTTACTGAACTGTTGTCTGTGATCTGTGCGGACTTTGACCATCTTGTTATCACTGGTGATTTTAACATCCATTATGATTGTCATCAGGACAAAGGGACTAAAGACCTGATTAACACTCTGGACAACTTCGGGTTGACCCAGCATGTCACAGAGCCCACACACAATAGAGGACACACCTTAGATCTGCTGATCTCGAAGGGTCTGGACATTTCTAAGGTCACGGTGTGTGATGTGGGGCTGTCGGATCACTGCTGTGTTTTCTTTGAGAGTACCATCTCAGTGCACACAAATGTCTCAAAGGAGGTGATAACAAAACGGTGTATAACTGAAAATACCAGTGAGATTTTTAACCAGGTCTTCTCTCTAACACCTGCCCTGTCAGGGGCTTCAGCCAATGAGCTGGTCACTAACTTTAATGCTAACATGCTGAGTGTCATGGATTCTATTGCTCCTATTAAGGTGAAGGTTATCTCTGGAAGGAAAAAGTCCCCATGGAGAAATTCCACACTGGTGAAAACTGGAAAGAGAGAGTGTCGGAAAGCTGAGCGCAGATGGAGAAAAACAAAACTACAGGTTCATTATGACATCTATAAAGAGAAACTTCACTTTTATAATTTACAGCTGAGGAATGCAAGGAATTCGTATTTTTCTGACATCATCACTAAAAACGGTCATAATGCTCGGGCCTTATTTGCTACAGTCGACAGGCTAACAAACCCTCCTGTGTCAGTAGCACCTGAATTTTATTCCACCAAAGCCTGCAATGACTTTGCCAAATTTTTCACAGACAAAATCCAAATTATTAGACAAGCTGTTGGTTCAACAACAGCAGGTTCAGGTCTTGTATCGTGTCCACCAAGTCTAAACACCATGACACAGTTTTATCCCATTACTAGCAAAGAACTGGAGGATATCTTGCATCAACTGAACTCCTCCTCTTGCTGTTTGGACATCCTGCCCACTGGTTTTTTAAAAAAGGTTTCAAAGACCTTGGAGTCAGATCTGCTTCAGATTGTGAACTCCTCTCTAACGTCAGGTGTTTTCCCAGAGTCACTGAAAACAGCTGTGATCAAACCTCTGCTAAAAAAGGATAATCTAGACAAGACACAGATGAGCAGCTACAGGCCGATCTCCAATCTTCCATTTTTAAGTAAGATCATTGAAAAAGCAGCCTTTCACCAGCTAAATGACTTTTTAAGAGAAAACAACCGTTATGATGTCTTCCAATCAGGTTTTAGACAGCACCACAGCACCGAGACTGCTCTGACCAAAGTCATGAATGACATATGTCTGAATACTGACACTGGAAAAATGTCAGTGTTGGTTTTACTGGATCTCAGCGCTGCATTTGATACGGTTGACCACATCATATTACTCCAACGACTGGAGAAGTGGGTGGGTCTCTCTAGTTCTGTACTAAACTGGTTTAAAACATACTTGGAGAACAGGAAGTACTTTGTGTCAGTAGGCAATTTTACATCTGAGCAGACAAAAATGACCTGTGGAGTTCCCCAGGGCTCTATCCTGGGGCCTCTTCTGTTTAACATCTACATGCTCCCACTGGCTCAGGTTATAAAGAACAACAATATTAGTTACCATAGCTACGCAGATGACACACAGCTATATATTACAGTATCACCAGGAGACCGGGGCCCTGTACAGGCTCTTGGTAAATGTATTGAGGAGATTAATGACTGGATGTGCCTCAACTTTCTTCAGCTGAACAAAAACAAAACTGAGGTGATTGTTTTTGGAGCCAAAGAGAAACGACATCAGGTTGTCACAGAACTTCAGTCCATCCACATAAAAACCACCAATCAGGCCAGAAATCTGGGTGTAGTGATGGACTCAGACCTAAACTTTGAAAAACACATCAAAGCGATCACTAAATCAGCCTACTATCACCTGAAGAACATCTCAAGGATAAAAGATCTGATGTCTCAGGAAAATCTGGAAAAACTAGTCCATGCATTCATCTTCAGTCGGCTTGACTACTGTAACAGCGTCTTTACTGGTCTACCTAAAAAATCAGTTAAACAGCTGCAGCTCATTCAGAACTCTGCTGCCCGAGTTCTCACAAAGACCAGAAAAGTGGACCACATCAGTCCAGTTCTCAGGTCTTTACACTGGCTGCCGGTCCATCAGAGAATAGACTTTAAAGTTCTGCTGCTGGTCTATAAAGCTCTGAATGGTTTAGGCCCAAAATACATCAGTGACCTCTTGACCCAGTATGAACCTACAAGACCCCTCAGGTCATCTGGATCCGGCCTTTTATCAGTTCCCAGAGTCAGAACCAGACATGGAGAAGCTGCATTCAGCTTCTTTGCTCCACATGTCTGGAACAAACTCCCAGAAAGTCTCAGATCAGCTGAAACACTTAGTTTATTTAAATCCAGGTTGAAGACCCACCTGTTCTCAGCTGCTTTTACGTAGATTTTATTCAAAAGTTAAAATCCGCACGTCTCTGTATTCTCTCTTTTTAATCTTAAATGCTTTTAATTTTGAATCATGCTTCTAATTGTTTTTTTTTTTCTCTCCCTTTTGCTTATAATGTTTTATGTAAAGCACTTTGAATTGTTCTGTACATGAAATGTGCTATACAAATAAACTTGCCTTGCCTTGCCTTGCCAGTTTTTCATTTCTTTCATGTTTTCTTTTTGTTTAGGTGTGAAATAACTGGTATTATGGTTTTAGGGTTCAGTAAGTGTGTTTGAGATTGATACGAGCTTTGTGCTACCATCTTCAGATTATTGTTTTGACTTATCTCTCTTTTTAGGTTGTGTGTGTGATATGTGTGAGCACATGGTCCTGGAGTTTCATGCTTTTCTAAGTGGTTAGGTAGAGTGTTAATCTGTGCAAATTAGAATTAAATGCCAATTTATCTGGATAGCAAATTCCCATCTCTACAACAGTAAGTGGAAGCAGGTATGTGATTTACGATCTTGGAAATCTGAGGTGAATCTCTCGTTGGGACTTTCTTATGGTGAAACTGAAGAGAAAAATAACCTCTTTGTGATATTGGTGACTAAAAATGCTTCAAGAATATTTTAGTTAACTTGATCTGTTAAATGGAAATTAAATTCATTGTATCAAACTGCAAATACATGCCAAAATTGCAATAATTGCCAAAGTAAATAAAGAAAAAGAGTTTGCCTTTAGCCTTGAAATCATTGACATTATTTGTAGTTGACCCATTAAATGTAATGAACTAATCAACACTTATATGTGCTAAATGTAAATCCTCTTACCGGCAGCCCAACAGTATCTCCTTTATCACCTTTTCTTCCTGGTGAACCAGAACGCCCCTACAGAAAGAGCCAGACACATCTGTATTTTTTTCCTCTGAAAAGATGTAGAAGTTGTTTGAAATGACAAAGTTCTTAATTACTTTTAACTGAATGAGTTGATTACTGAAAAAAAAGGCCATAATGCTTCTTTTCTCTTTCTTTTTTAACCTGTGAAACAAGTCAGATTTCCTGATGTGCAGTAGATTGTATAAAATTACTTACTGAGCGCCCAGGAAAACCGTATTCTCCTTTTTGACCTTGTGGTCCTATTGGTCCCTGAAATTAATTTTTTAAGAAAGAAAAAAATACTTAAGTTTTGTAGTGGAGACGTCAACAACAATTTGTAATGAATTTAATAACTTACCATAAGTCCAGCAGGTCCTGGAAAGCCGCGGTCGCCCTTTGAAAATAAAAAACAGAACAGGAGTGAGCATGATTTATGACTAAATATTTTCCAGGCAGTAATTGTAAATCAGTTGTTTTGTAAAAAGTCTTTTACATGTTCCTGATTCGAGTTCTGTGAAAGTTTTAGTTCTGCTGCATTCACTAAAATCTGGCGCTGAGAGCAACACACATTTATCCTCACGGCTCCCTTCCTTTTATTTTGTTTTACTGTTTTATTATGCATGTTGTTTTTTTTTCTTTGCCAACTAGTTTTTTGTGTTGTGAAGCACTTTGGTCAAAAAGTTGTGTAATTGGAGTTACGGAAATAAACATGAATTAGATTTATATTGCAAAAACTAAGATTTTACCTTCCATCTTAAGTCTTTCTACTTCGGAGGGTGAGCAGTATTTGGCCATATTTCAGTTAACTGAGTAGCTTTATACAAAAACATCAATAAACATCAACAGGAATTATGATGCACAGCAACTTAATGCCACGTACTGGAAAAATGTCATCAAAGATGCCTATGATACTACCAGAGTATAGGCATCTTTGATGACATTTTTCCCGTACATAGAACAGTATGGTTTAACTCTTTCATGCTTCATTTGACATGACAGATAGGATCCCTCCGTATGGGGATAAAGTTATGGTGACACAAAGACAGGACGGATCTCCTGTATGTGTTTATAACATTAAAATGATAGCAGGCGTTTCTATCTAATACAACTTCTAAGTTAGGAGTAAAAATTTCTTATTGTTCTCAGTGGACATGAAACAGGCTTGTAGTTTAAATGGATTTGAATATCTTTGAGAGTCATCATGACAACTGAGCTACAGAAATTAACTCTGGACTTGGTCAGTTCAGGAATTTAAAAAAAAAAGAAAAATCATTGTGTTGATCCACACTTACAGTTAAATATGCTAAAAGATATTTTTTATTAATCCTGAATATTGAAAGCTGGACTTTCAAATGAACTCATGGAATAAAAAAGTGTGCTGTTACGGTACGGGGCGAAAATTTAGACAAACTTTCATTAAAGACAAGGCTAAATTCACAACAGTAATTCAAATGACTGAAAAAAGCTATAATAAATAAAAATGTAAATTATAATTTAGTAAAATCAAACATTGATTTTCAATTGTGGTTTTTAAAAACAATTTAAAAAAACCCCCAAAAGAAACAAAACTGTCTCAGACAAATTAGAGCGCCTCGCTCATAAACAGTGGACCAAAAACACCTGTCAACAGGTGCAGAAGTCTGATTGGATGTTTTCAGAAAACACCTGATTGCAGTGATTGCCTCAAAGGGTTGCTGAATAAAATTTTAGTTAAGTAGCCCCATCATGCTTATTTGTTTGTTTTACTTTTTTGTTTGTTTGTTTATATTTCTGTTCAACAGCTGAACATCAGTGTCATGATTTTGTCCAATTTTTTTATTCATTATTACTTTTTTTCTACTGACAGTCAGTGTTGGGAACATTACTTTAAAAAAGTAATTAATTATAGTTACTAATTACTTCTCCAAAAAAGTAATGGCGTTAGTAACTGAGTTACAGCTTTATAAAAATTAAGTAACTAACTACTTGGAAAAGTAGTTTTTCTGTTCCTTTAAATGTTCCTTTAGATGTAACTTTAAATTAATCTTTATGTTGAATTAATATAAAAGTGAATATCAGATCTGACAAATGAATTAAATCAATGGAAACTATACAGAATAAATGACTAACAGAAAAATCATGGACACTCAGACTGATGGATGTTGTGGCTCCGTCTCCTCGTCAGGAGAGGAGCTTCATGTGGTTATGATGCCAAACACCACGAAGAAACACGAACTAATCCACGTTTCTCATCATGTTCGTGTCTTTTATCTCTGAAGGAAACTGATGTTTGTGATGATCCCAGTTTATAATTCTCCCCGATGTGCGCACGTGTGTTCGGCTGCGCAGATTGACTGGGGTTTGCAATGACAGTCCTTCATCATCATCATCATCATCATCATCACTGTTTCTGTACCGCTCCGGTCAGATGAAGACAGATCCAATGTGCAGAACTCGTGTAATATATCTTTAGTATTAACTATGAACTGAATTCGGGTCATGGGTGAAAGAAGTAATTCAGGGAAACGTGTTACTCAAACTATGATGCTGTTTTCTTCTTAAACTGGATGTAATTGCGCTGCGTCTGTCAGGTTGGTGACGCCGTACGTCCTGTATAGGTCTGCAGGTCTCACAGAAACCGTTTTACTCAAACATGCATGTGTGGAGAGGCGCGTGTCTACAGCCCTGGAGACCGCAGGTTACTGCTGAGTGTATGGGCGAGTGTCTCCAGGTATTTGCGTATCACTCCGCCTCCTCTCCGCCAGAGCACCAGCACAATATAGTCCCAACAACTGTGAAACTTCTGTTCACCAGGAACAAAAATGAATCTCACATAACAATAGTAACGCGCTGTCAGTGAAGGCTAGTAACGGTAACGGCGTTGTGATGATAGACTTAGTAATTAGTTAAATTAACCAGTTACTGAAAAAGTAGTGCTGCTAGTAACGCCGTTTATTTCTAACGCCGTTATTCTCATCACTGCTGACAGCTGATTTTTTCCGTCTTTAATGGGA
This sequence comes from Atherinomorus stipes, assembly GCA_023101725.1. Lineage (NCBI taxonomy): Eukaryota > Metazoa > Chordata > Actinopteri > Atheriniformes > Atherinidae > Atherinomorus > Atherinomorus stipes. The sequence goes on along the minus strand of JALJCO010001527.1, from coordinate 495,159 downwards.
GTGTGTCTAAACTTTCGGCCTGTGCTGTATGTGTGATGGTAAGACAATGGCAATGTGAAGGTAAGTTTTCTGGTACCTTTGGGCCTTTGGGCCCCTGAGGGCCTCTTGGTGCAGACAGGATAGATCCATCAGCAGCAATGGTCACCCCTGGCTCTCCTTTTTGTCCCTGTTAAAGCAAATAAGCAACTATGACAAAGCAACTTAAACATTCCTTCTTAGAAAACTACAAATGTTTCTAGACATTGTGGTGTGACAATTTTTTTAGGGAGCTTTTTTTATTGAGTCCAGTTCTTACCTTGATCCCTGCTGGCCCCTCCACACCTTGAGGGCCTTTGTCTCCCTTTGGTCCCCTGGGCCCCTGTGGAGGGGGTCAAACATTCTTATGGCAACCTTCTGAGATTTTACCTTAGAAGGTCAATTTTCACTTGTCCAAAATTGCACCATGGCAACAAGCTATCAAACCATTGACTACCAGTTAGCTCCGGAGTTCTCTATAATATTTGCAGTAGCGTGTCCCATACCTACCCTGTTCAGCCCAAAGACAGCAATGCAAATGCAAAATTGACAGAAAAAAATATTTATCTTGCTTTCAAAGAATTGCTGCATCTTTTTTTCCTGACAGGTTCGAAACACATCATAACCAAATTTGATCTGAATTCATACAAGTGAACACATGCTCAGCACATAGTGATGTAGCAAACTGCTCTTACTGGGAATCCAGCTCTGCCAGGCAAGCCTTCAGGGCCCTGCAACACGCAGACAGACAAACTCAAACAGACATGCATGCATGCATGCACAGATGGAAACACACATGGCAAAAAGCAGATGAACTCAGTCATTTGTGTATTCTGATAAAGCCAAAATATGCAAAAACCAAACACAACTGCAGCCAAAGCAACTCCAAGAAAGCAGTGATAACCCTTGAGGACAAAAGAGGACTCAAGGTGGGTCTCTGATATCACAGGATGCCTATACACATACGCACCATGGGCCCTGGAGGTCCTCTGATCTCTGTAAAGTTGAACATACCCTCTGTAGCATTCAGGAGCAGCTGCAGATAGAACGAGGACATTTTTTTGAGAAAAGCATCTTCGTACAATTGACGTAGTCAGTAATGCAGGTTGACCAGCTTGGTAATTTACAACAAATCAGTTCTGGATTTGATCAGATATTGACCATATATACAAATATGCACTAAAGGCATAGTGTTGTTTTGTAGCTACAACTGGAAAAGCTATTCAGAATACTGTCTTTTAGGATCCGACAATTGGCCCGACTATAATGTTGAAAGAGACTATTTAATAATAGTCTCTTTCAATATTCAGCCTGAAACTTTAATTTACAGTAATGTCATCATTTAGTTGAATGTAATTTTGTGTATACTTGTGTGCATGCTTACATCCTGCAAATTAGCAGTAGGTCCAGGAGGTCCAGGAGGTCCAGGTTGTCCTGGAATGCTGAGGCCATCTGCACCTTGATCACCCTGCAGTAGATACAGTATAAGTTAATGGAGTTACGTAAATATAAACACAGTACTTGGAAGACTGCAAGTCATGGCAAAAATGGGCACACAACCAAGAATTCGACCTCCTCGTGTATAGAGAGTGGAACAGGAGTTTAATATTTTCAAGCGACGCTTTAACATCACTGGTATCTTTGCATGCTAACAAAACTGGGAGATTTATTCTATGACCAGACTATTTAATCTTTTCAGCTGTTGTAGCAAAAACATGGTTTACAAAAAAAAAAAAAAAAAAGAATTCTTTACATTTTCACAAATTAGACATTTTGTTATGAAAGATACCCTCTGACAATGTATAATATTGCTTCATATGTGAAAAGTGTTTTGTGCTCTTAGGTATCTAAAAAAAACATCAGCACTTTTTATAGAGCACTTGTCTCTGTTCTGCCTCTAATCTTCTGAGCTTCTAAGGAATCTTGAGAGGGAAACCTGGATATTACTGTTAGTAAACCAGTATGTGTGTGTGTGTGTGTGTGTGTGTGTGTGTGTGTGTGTGTGTGTGTGTGTGGGGGGGGGGGGGGGGGGTACTATTAAGTATTATTAACTTTTAAAGCAGAACTCAGTAACTTCAGCTCGGGGCTCCCCCTAGTGGCGTCCTTTCACTGTCGTAAAGTTCAACCCCCCCTACACCTCCACAGCACACAGACGGCTTCTCTACCTGTCTTTCCTCTATTTTGATCGCTGGATATATTTCTAAGCGTTTACTAGCTTGTTGATGCTACGTTGCTGCGTTGGTAGCAGCTCCACGTCTCCCTCTACTCAAAGCAAAGTCCTGTCTCTTCTGAAACGGGACGTTTTACCCGCGATTGCGGGTAAATATGCCGTGGATTATATTTTTCTCTGGTGTTGGCGAGTAGCAGGTAAGAATATGAACTTTTATTTACTTTTTGCGGACGTGACAAGTGATTATTGAGCCTGAAGCAGTGATGCTTCACCCGGCGCCCAGGCAGCGCAAGCTACGTGAATCACTCTGGTCCAGCAAAGAGTTGGTTATGAGAGCCAGGAGCCGTGTTTAGGTGGTGTGAAGCTAAAGAAATGTTTTCTTCGAATTAGCGCTGGTAGTCTGGTTCAAATCAGAGCTGGAAGCAGCTCGGTAGATAGGGGACCTGAGTACCGTACAGCGGTTTCTGTTGTCGCAAGTTCTGCTCGGGTCGGCGCAGGCAAAGTTGCATAGAGCTGCTCGCAGGCCAGAGGCACCGGCGGGAGGGGGGGAAACATTGAATCGCTCCGTAAACACTTTGTTTAGCCCCACGGGGATTCCGAAAAGCATTAATGAGGTAAAAAAGTTACTGAGGTTCCCCTTTAACTGTAGTTTGTTGCTACTTTTAATGCACTGACTGTTTGGCACTTTTTAAATTTTGTTGTACTTATTACAATAACAATACAGTGTCACAAAGTGGACATGTGCCGGACTGCAAAGTACAAGTTTTATTCTCTATCCTATTAATGGTTTGAACTGTTGCACTTGTTTTGTTTTGCTGTGTTTAACCTTTTGCTGTTTAATTGATTGAATGAGACGAATTGTGGATTGGCAACAGGTGGCACATGGACTCCGACTGGCTTGCAGACACTCCAGAAACCTAATAAATGGACCTACAGGTGTGTGGACAAGGGGAGGAGACAAAAGATTAGAACACCGAGCAAGGGGTAGGTGGCGGTTGGAAGCAGATGGAGGCAGCTAAGGGGTAGGCGTCTGCGTCTGCCATCTGCTGAAATGTGCGCAGAGGAGATGCACGGCATGGAAGCGCGATCAACAGCGCTATGGGTCAGATGTTGGAAAAGGTGAGCTGAATGGGCTCTATACACGACTCCACTACTTCCTGAACTTAAGGTAGCTCCTTTGTTTCCTGTCTTTCATTACTGGACAAACTGATTAATCCAGGTGTGCCTGACCTCATTAACTGGCCAGACACACCTAGATTAATCAGTTTGGCCAGTAATGAAAGACTGGAAACAAAGGAGCAACCTTATGTTCAGGAAGTAGTGGGGTTGTGCATAGAGCCCATTGCCATGACGGGGGCTGGACCGCTGATCCTGCCAGTCATGGAGGCCGACCACAGGAACTGAGGATGACGGAGGAGTGGAGCATCACAAGATGGAGTGGAGTTCAGAGCGGCAGATGGAACAGGAGTAGCCGGGTCCAGGAAACAATGGCTGCATCAGAGGCGCTAGGCGCCTGTGGTAACGGGGCGGCCAGGACACTGGAGGCAAGCCTGCTGTGGTCCAAACCAGAATGAATGGGAGGAAGGGCCTCTCCATCCATCCCTGACGTCCCTGCTGGCTGAGGGCATGTTGGGCATGGACATGGGCTTTCTTTTTCATTCTTTTTATTTTAAGTTGAAAATAAGCTTCCAATAATCACTCTGGGCGATGGTTTCATTTCCCCCAGCAGAACCGGTAACACACTGAACCACCCCGTGACAAAAGGACTATTTTCTCATTGTCCTGGGATGTCTAAGCAAGTGTTTTTTGGGTTGGTTTTTTTTGTTGTTGTTTTGTTTAGGGGTTTTTTGTTTGAAATTTTTTTCCCACACGGTTTCTTTTTTTTTCCTTTTCTTCTTCTTCTTTTTGTCCCTTTTTTCTTTATATTGTCTTTTTGGGGGGTAGGGTAGTATTAAAAAAATGCCAAAACAATGTTTAAAAAACAAACAACCCTACCTTGGGTCCTGGACTGCCTTTCTCTCCTTTGGGCCCCTGTTTGTAAAGAGATAATACACAAATTGAAATATTCACTCAACCTGTAATGGAAGTATTTCTTTCAAACAATCTAGTTTGGTTGATGTAACAAGTATAATATAAAACACAGCATTATTCACATCTTAATATATCTGTCAGGGTGGCTTGACTAACCAAACCTATTGGCTTACAGTAAAAGCAGCTAGTTAGTAGTGTTATGAGCTGGTTTCCCCTGCTTAAAGGAGTGATCACCCGGAAATCCCACTTTTTCACGTTAAAACATGTGTACTGGAACAGGACCTCAGTTATAAGGTGCCAGAAACTCCGGAAAGTGAGAGTGACTCTTTGAGTGCGGGCTCTCTCTTGTCACCAGAATCGGGCACAAGAGCGCGCTCTCCGAATGACGTGAACGAGGGAGGCTGCTAGCTGCTAAGCTAGCCTCTTTAGTGCCACCTAAAAGCAGCTGATTACCTGCCACGGAGTTATGACCAGCTGTTATAATGTGAACAAGAGAGGCTGCGAGCGAGCTGCTAAGCTAGCGTCTTTAGCACCACCTGAAGGCAGCTGATTACCTGCCACAGAGTAGACCGTGGCAGGTAACTCCGACGACGAGGAGGAGGGGGAAGATAGTCGTGCTGAGTTGCGTCGGCAGAAATTTAGCAGTTTTCGATGCTCTAACAGGAGCAACAGCACTATCAGGCACCAGTGGATTATACTTATCAGTGAGGATGTGCAGTCGGTAAGTGTTGCTGCTTGTGTAACTTATTATCTTTTGTGTAAGAGACCAGTAAACGGTGGTTGACGAACGGACAAGCTGCTAATGTAGCTACAGAAGCTAACACTGTTTGGTTAAAATTCATGTCACACGTCCGCTCCTTATATTCATCAGAGTCCAGCCCTTTTACTCCACGGATCCTCTCCATCAACCGAGCCGTTACGTTTTTTTTTTAATGTTTTTCTCTGTTGGGACATCATTTTCCTTCACTTGCTCTGTCCTGATAAAACTTTGTTTTGGCTTTGACGTTTGCCTCGTGAACGCGCTTACAGACAGGTCTAACTCTCGTGCGTATTCTCGCGACAAACAAAAGTTGGGGATAAAAAGAGGTTAAAATGAGCTCATTAAATTTCCGTCCCACCCTAACTATAATTAAATATTCATTTGAAGATAATTTAAGAAGGATTGTGTATGTAAAACACTAGGTTATGACACCTTTAACGGTTTTCTTGGTTGGCATTTTTTTGAAGAGGTAAAGTCATTGAAGTATGTTTGCCTTTTTAATTGGCCTCCTGCTATTTCGTCCTGAGTTTGACTCCACTACTTTCTACCTTGAACCCCTTTCAGTCATGAACTCTGGCAAAACCAGAATTTTTTTTTCTTAAATAAAGCCATCCTGAATATTTTCACATCTGTCTTCATCACTACATTTTAGTCAGTCAGCCCTGATTAGAGCCATATCAATACTATAGACTAAAACCTGCTACTTACCCTAGTACCTGGTAGTCCCGCAGGCCCATGAAGACCCTCTGGTCCTGGGTCTCCTGGTTCACCCTACAACCATACACAGCACAGTTATAGGAAACACAACTGTTATGCAAAGTAAAAGTGACTTCTCCGTAAGACGTCTGTCTTTGGCAACACTAGTTTGGTTTATTCAAACATGCTTTCATGAAAAGTGATTTTTAACAACTGTAAATGTTTTGTTACATTTTGACTCCCCTTTTGATGTCTTAAATTGTTCAATGTTTACTGATTTTTATTTTATTTTTTGTGTTCCCCTCCCCCTCTTGCCCTACAGGGGCCTATGGCACTTGCCAGGCCGGGATTGTAAATAAAAATCTTGGTCTTAATGTCTTTGCCTAGTTAAATAAAGGTTAAATAAATAATAGTTTATTTCTTTTCTCTTTTGTAATTGCATTGTCAAACAATATCAAGAATCATCTACTGTCTACTAAATAGTAACCTTAAGATATGCTGTAAGACAAAAACATATGAGCCATAGTGTACTAAATTGAAGTAAGCTTACTTTAACAGAAAGCCCTGGAGGTCCTGGAGCTCCATCTTTACCCTACAGTTAAAAAAAAAAAAAAAAAACGAAGATGGAAATCAATCCAGTCATCAAGGCCAAGAAATGGAAAGTTCACATTTGAACTAACTTCTTACATGACCCACACATCTACTATTATGAGCTGTTAAACAGGTGAAACACTAAATCTTTTCAACTTCATGTGCACATTTATGAATACTCATAAACTGATTACCGGTGGTCCCTGTGGCCCAGGAAGGCCTGGTGGTCCCTGGAGAGAACACAATGGAAAACAGTTACAAAACATTTCATTTCATTTCATTTATTTCATTTATATAGCACGTATTTCTACATCCAGCTGGATGCCCAAAGTGCTTTACATGGCAGGACATAAGAAAACAAGGCTAAAAACATCTAAACATATAGATACATAAAAAAGAGAAGAATTAATAAGACAATAATAAGAGAGAGAAAAAAAAAAAAGATTAAGAAGGGAAAGCCTGCGCCAAAAGATGGGATCTGAGCATGGTTTTAAAAGACGTCATAGACTGCGTTGACCTGAGTTCAAGGGGGAGTGCGTTCCAGAGGCGTGGGGCAGCTACAGAGAACGCCCTAGCACCCCTGGAATTGCACCTGTGTCTTGGTACCTCCAGAAGAGATAAGGAGGATGACCTAAGAGACCTGGTAGGAACGTGGCGGGACAATAACTCAGAGAGGTAACTGGGAGCAGAACCGTGCAACGCTTTAAAGGTCAACAACAGGATTTTGAACTGAACCCTGTAAGAGACAGGGAGCCAGTGAAGACCGGCTAGGACGGGGGAGATGTGCTCAAAACATGAAACACTAACGTAACTGTCGTTACTCTCTTGCACTGACCTGTGGGCCTTTGGCCCCAGCCCCAATGAGCATGTCATTTTTGCCAGATCCTTCCATATCCTGGGGAGAAAAAGAAAACAAACACTGTTATGTGATCTATTGACAAGAATACTAACTAGTAGTAAACAACATAATTCAGTCTTTGCTTTTGTCCAAGTCTAGACTATTCTTTTGCTCATTCTCAGTTTATGCATTACATTAACAGCAGTGATGTGTGTGGAAGGTGTTCAATAGAAACCGAGGTCACCTCTATAAAGAATTTGGTTCCTGGGGGTCCTGATGGACCAGGAGGTCCAGGTGGACCTGCTGGTCCTCTCCTTCCTTGTGGGCCCATGGGACCTTGGGGTCCGGGAACTCCTGCTACACCCATAGTCCCACATTCACCCTGAGGGGACAAAATCAACACTGTGATATAACTACAAAATTACAGCACATTGACCAGTTTCTCAGAATAGAGCAAGCAATGTGTTTAATGATGGGAAGCTTGTGTTTATAATGTTTATGATGGCATCTTTGACTTCTGCATTTTTAGTGGTATAAATCACCTTCGGTCCAGGTGGTCCAGGCATCCCTCGGTCACCCTGAAGGTGAAAAGAAAGTATTAAAGAACCTTTATTACCTTTTGAAGGCGCATTTTAACATTTTATGCCATGGTGGAAAATTAATACTAAATAAATCAAATACAAAGCGTGGGGTTTATAGTTTAGTTGACTTAGGATTTCATCCTTGTTTCATGGAACTGATGTGGTCCTTTTGGCCTTTATTAATTGTGATGAAACCTGGATGAAAATAAGCAACTTTAAGTTTTGAACCACAGAAAACAGTTGTAAAAAGATGGACTATCTTCTCTGGGATGGGAGAGAGTTGCTGTTCCAATGCAAGAATTGAGGTATTTTGGGATCTTGTTCAAGAATGAGGGTAACTGGAACAAGGAAGTTGCAGCAACATATATAATGTTCTTGGCATTTTAAAGATGCAAATCAAGGACCTGCTGGGGAGATATCAAATGGTTGACTTGGGAGGAAGCTGAGGAGAAGGTGGTCCCCAGTCCGAGAAAAGGAGTAGAAAACAGATGGACTGATCAATAAGTGGAATGTAAAAGAAAAGAAAAGAAAAGCTTCTCCTCAGGGTTGGATGTTGTACACAAAGACTGTAAAAAAATGGACATCATATCCGGTCACATTTGAAGAGCTGAAAGTGAAGCCAGTTGGGTGTTTCCCACCGTTGCCATCTTGCAGTGTAGCTTGTGTCATCATTCCCAGAAAATACTAAAATGGGCAAAGAGCGGCCTCGGGGCATTTGACTGACAGCCAACATACTCTGGGCTACATGATAACTGAGCTAACTTAAAACTGACAGGAGCTAACAAAGATTAGCCCCCTAAGCAGTGGGCTAAAGGTAAGGCATGTTTGGACTTGCGTTTAGCTGGCTAAAACCCACAATTTTTCTACTCTGCTACAGACTGAGACCTTACCAAGAGCAAACAAGGAGCTAAGTGTGCCACCATCCGGCAGGCCGGTTTCTGGTCTACCGACTGTCAAATCAAAAACAGGTCCCTATTTATGTGGAATTTCAAGATTAAATAACATCTAAACGGATGAGTTTAAGAAAAAAACACCCCCTCACAGTTGACGTAAAGGTAAACTTGACCCATTAAACCTAAAATGATTTTTTGAATCAGGCTGTAAACGTGTTTTTTTCTGCTGTGAAGTTGGCCTTTTTAACGTGAGAGTCTATGGGGATTTGCTCTGTTTTGCAGCCAGCCCCTAGCAGACGAAGAAAGAACTACAATTTTTTTTTTAACACTTTTCCGGCTTTTCGCGTTGGTCTCACTGTTGCCACTTGGTTGTAGCTACATTAAGAGCTGTACAGAGAAAGACAATTAAGGATATGCTGATCTTGAATCAGCATAACTTCTAGAGTGAGGCTAATCAAACAAAAACACAATGATCTGTGAGACTTTGATCCAACTGTCTGAGCTCAGATACAATCCAAATCAATAGCCATACCTTCTCCCCTACAGGTCCAGGTTGGCCTGGAGTTCCATCTTTTCCTGCTTGACCCTGGCAGACAAATTCAGACAGAAACAGTTGGTGTATAAAAACAAACACATTGACAAGTAAGTGAAAAGTACAGTGGGCCAATGAAGAACTATAGCTTCCTGCTGATCCCTCAGCCATTCCAAGAGGGACCAACACCATATCTAAATGAGTTAGCCACTTTAAAAGGAACTATCAAACTAATGGAAAACTGACTTTTTATTCAGTTTCCTTGAGCTTTAACATTATCCATGCCAACATCACGTGCCATAATAACACCTGGAAGCTGGTAAATGTAGCAGGGAGCAGCAACGTTGGCAGCTATCATGGCACGGATCATTTCATTAAGCTTTGACTGCCTTTTCATCACTTGACAGCAAAGCTGAAATAATGAAAAACTGAATGCATTCCTTAAAACTAAACAATCAAGAGCGAGGTAATGCATTGTTTCTTTACATTTCAGCTCCATAAATTGAAAGCACAAGATAATGCAGACCTCAGACTTCCAGGAACCAACTCAGGTCCAAGGCACACTGTTGCAACTGTGCAAATTGATGACAATCTCACTGACTCGGACGTTTGGCTAACTATAGAAAGTTCTGGTGCAAACTCTAAATGTTTATATCTACACCTCAACAGGTACAGAATATTTAAAGAAAAACATTTTCAGTTTGTTAGACAGTCATAATGCAAGGACAGGGAGTTCACATTATAGTGGACCATACCCAAAACCTCAAGTAGTTCTCTATGAGCATTTTTTAATAGTACTGGTGGGCCAAAATCTCCACATCTCCATATGGAAGAAATAAAACATACAAAAAGATGCCTTCTCTGGACATGAACTAATTTAAGTTTAAGTTTAAGTTTAATTTAAGTTCAAAAGCAAATACAAAGATTTTGCAGTGGATTCGTGCACATGGCATGGGTAACCTGCATGTCTGTCTAGGTATCATTAATGCAGTATATGCGATATATAGCCTGGAGGAACATATGCTGTAATTCTGTCAAGGTCCTGTTCAGGGAAGACAGTGCTGCTAAGACATATCACATGGATACTGCGCACATCAATCCTCTTAATTATGGCCTTTCTGCATTACTACTACTACGACTGCTGTATCTTTCGTAGGCCTGCTCAGAGAAAAAAAATGTCTATGTTGTTTGTTCCAGTTACAACTTTTATGTTTTGATGTTTTTAAGGGTTAGTTTTGGTACATGGTTGTAAAAACTACCTCCTAGGGTTTGTTTAAAATCAGAGTAAGTCAGTATGCCTTGCTACCTTGTCACAGAACAACCCATAAACAGCAACATAGAAACAGGAAAAAAAGCTAATTGTGGAAAGGCTGAGTTATTATTTTATCTTGTTTGATAACAGAAGCTTAAAGTTTTATGCCTTTTCAGTAAGTGTGTAGTCAAGTCTTTTCAGTTTAGTTACTTGTCATCATGTAAAATGAAGCTTCATGCTGAGATGTTTCATTTCATGATGACAATTTTTAAACTGAAAGTAAATGAACCAAAATTATTGAGAATATATATTTCTATAAACTGGATGCAACAAAAATAATTAAGAGGCAAAAAAAATAAATAAAAATCAAATCAAATAAAAAAGCAGCTACCAGCCAGCAGTGAAGATCACAGTAGGAGATATATATTTACAGTCATGGTTGCTTAAGCATTGAGGCAGTAAAAGGTTGGATTCTATGACTGATGTTATTCTTTATGGGAACAAAAAGTACACCTTATTGACTGTCGTCAGTTTAAAATGGTGGCAACCTCATTGTCCTCATGATGCTCCTTTTACAAACTCAATACTTTGGCTTATGACTGCAATCTTAGCATGTTGTTTCCTGGTTTATGCAGCAAACCAGAACAGTATACCTCGCCTGAACCCTGAGCGGACTCAAAATCAAGCCCAGAACCGAAACTGGAGTCAGAGCTGAAACCAGAACTGAAACCAGAGCCAAGTTGTAAGTTGAGGCCAGAGGTCAGCTCTGAGCTCAAACCTGAACCATCAGACCCAGAACCACTAAACCAATCCTCAAACATCTGGAAAAGAGAAGACAGGAGAGAGACATGGTTGGGATGGAGTGGACGGTGGATGAGGAGAGAGTGGGTGGAATAAAAGTAGACAGAGATGAGGATAGAAAATGGGATGACAGTTAGAGAGGGGGTCACATAAAACAGAGATAAAAATATGTTAAAGGACAGATTATGAGTTACAGCAGACAAACACGAATACAAATTACTAGTTCAACAGGAAATGTATAAAAAGGATTTAACTACACTGAATGTGAAATTATACAAGATTAGAGACTGAGAATAGACATATATAAGCATATAAAACTAAACAAATATAATGAAAACACCATCAAGACAGTAACATTGAAACTAACATGAGGGGTGACATACAGAGGACATGAGAACTAAACCATAAATCTAAACCATAAATTATTGTCTTAGCAAGTAGAATAAAAGGTAAAGTGACCAGTCTTCGGATACTACTACTACTATCCTACATTTATAAAGTGACAGTCAACCTACTGGTACTCCATTTGTGCCAGGAAGTCCATCTCTGCCAGGTGGTCCAGGTTGACTAGGAGAAAGTTCAGTTGAAAGCTGGGGTCCAGGGAGACCAGGAGGACCTGGAGGCCCAGGTGGACCGGGGGGACCCTGAAGGTGAGATCATTATTATTTTTCCACTGTGTAACTTAAACTGTCAGATTGTGTCTGTGGACTTGCTTTTACCCTGATGAGTTCTGTATCAGTATCAAGGTCTTCAAAACCAGAACCCAGGGCATCTGGTCCATACTAAAAGATACACTGAGATGTTAGTCTCTTACTTGGGTTTAACTTATATCTAAACTATACTACATGTTTTATCTCTACGTGTAAGATAATCCTTATTATTTGTGTAAAGAAAAACGAGTTGCTTACAGGTACACTGCGTGATCTGGGAGGTCCAGGGGGTCCTGGGAGGCCAGGGGAGCCTGGTTGTCCAGGTAAACCAACTCCTGGATCTCCCCACCCAGTCACAGAAAGAGGGAGGCAGTCATGTGACAGAGAACAGAACACAAAGGTTGTCCAATTACTGTGTATTTGAGTTATGTTATAAAACTAAACCCGTTTAGAGCTTAAACCTTACTGGTGTTTCATTTATCATTGTTGGAGCCTTGGAAAAGATAATGCACTTGGGTTGCATCAGGCTTGATAGGCAAGTCAAATTTCCCAGTTTGGGATCAATTGAATATCTATCTATCTTTACCTCTCTATACATGCATCTGATTCTGTCCCAGAGAAACTGTAAAATACAAACTGAAAATGCACCTTCTCTCCTTTAGCTCCAGTTTCTCCATTCAAACCTGGAAATCCCTGAGGTCCTCTCTGACCCTGATGGACAAAAATACAGCGGTTTTAGCCCATGTAATCCTGCAAAATTCTTACGAAAGAAACAAAATGAAATAGAGCTAACAAGTTACTCACTGGTTCTCCATTTTCACCCTTGCTTCCCTGCAAAAAGAAAGAGAGGAAGACTCACTGAGTGTGACACAAGATCTGGATTGTATTGATGAGCAGTTCTCTGGTTTCAGAGGAGATCTGCAGTGATGTAAAATCCAAACACACTCATTTATGTGATGAACTGTCCAGCCTGCAAAAGTGGATGCACTTGAACAAGCTTTGTGTGGCAAGGTACGCAACAGAGGGCCCGGGCGGGCTTTGAACCCCAGACTCCCGGGTGAAAGCCATGCACGCTGACCATTCAGCCAAAGGGACATCCCTGTGGCCAAGTAGCCAGGGCACATGATCAGTCGGAGGCATAGTGACAGGACCACACTGTCACATCTCTCCCCCTCTTTTCACAAGCACGTCCTCGTGCTCCACGCAGGCTGCCACCAATTATGAATCCATGGACCGTTTACCGGCATTGCACATGGATCCTGCCGACAACGCCAGAATGTGGCAAGGTACACAACAGAGGGCCCGGGCGGGCTTTGAACCCCAGATTCCCGGGTGAAAGCCATAAGCGCTGACCATTCAGCCAAAGGGACATCCCTGTGGCCAAGTAGCCAGGGCACATGATCAGTCGGAGGCATAGTGACAGGACCGCACTGTCACATTTGCAAACACACATTTGCCACCTGATGCATCCAAGATTGAGGCTCTGAAACTGACTTGATATATGGACAAAGAAAAGTTACACAATTAAACAGCAGTGTTTGTACCTGACTCAAGAGCAGTCAAAAATAAATAAGAAACTGTGGTCCAACTCAGTCAAGGAAAACTGAAAACTCCTTATTCTTTGTTTTAGGGTTCTGGGTTTACAGTATAAACCTTGGAAGTGATATAAAAAGCAGTACAAATCTGCTTTTATGTGAATCAGAACTGTATCATGGCTATTGGTAACACTGGAGACCACTAGATCAGGACCACCATTCTTTTGGTGCAAATGTTCGTCTTGCTGACTGAACCTGAAGGGATTTTTTATTTTGTTATGTGATTTCCTTGGAAATGAAACTAAAGAAGCTCAGATGCTACAGTTAGGCCATGTGCAGATATCAGTTGTTTTTATTCATTCATTTAGAAGATTGTTTTAGCTAATGTCTAAATAGAGGGAGAAATTGAGAGCTTTTTTTTAATTACACAATATAAAATCTTATATGAAATTAAAGGATATAATCACTTTGCATTTTTGCATACAGTTTCCAGTCTTTCCAGATTAATAGATGGAAACTGTCCAGTTGTCAGTGAACATTGAGAAACAATAATGATCTGGCTGTGGAGGACAACACAAGATACCTTCTGTCCATCTCTCCCAGGTAGTCCAGTGGATCCAGGGGTTCCTGGTGGTCCTTGTGGCCTGACCGTCTCATCTGGTACATGTGGAGGCCCTGGGGGACCAGGCGGACCGGCTGGTCCGCGCTCACCACGCTCTCCTTTTAATCCAGGCCTGACGTGACCCTGAAAATTCAAGTCAAGCCATTTATGTATTGTCCCCAATGGGAAAGTTTCTTTACAGACAGGCCCGCAAAAGAAAACACCACAACATCAACAACAGAATCTTCACTTTTTTTCCAATTACAACACCCAGCTAAGATAGCAATAAAATAAAATTGAAAAAAATCAAATGAAATAAGAAAAATATATTACAATGGACATAATGGAAGTCTGTTAGTAATAATTTGTATTCATAAAGATAAATAAATTGTGATGTAACAGGCTACTGTGGAATATTTAAACACATCATGAATCAAGTTTGATTTCCAAGTCTTTCATATTTACATCAGTTCTGTATGTCAGCAGTGTCTGCGTTAACAATGACAGGAAGGCAACTTATGGGGAATTCTTGGTATTTTACTGAAAAACAATAAAATATTGATGACTGATCCTATGTTAGGATAATGTACACAGTGAAAACATGAGCGATCAGAACATCTGCATCTGAACTTACATCTCCTGATCGCTCTCCTGGTTCTTCTGTCCGATGTGGCCCTGCACAGTGACATAATTAAACCGGATCAATCAGGTTCTCATAGAGTCATTGGCCGCGTTTCCCAGTTAAGATTCTTCTTTGGATTAAAGAAGGCCTCAAGGAAGCTCTTCCCAACAAAGGATCGCAAAGATACGCCCGTTTCCCAGATTGCTTCTTTCACGCGTTCTTATTTCCTGAGAAACGTCTTTGCTACGCTACATCTTAAGAAGGTCCTAACAGACGCTATCCACTTCCGGGGGGTGCTGAAAAAAAAAGCAATTGAGGTCAGGTATACCGATCGACACCATTCATTTAGTGTGGAGGTTATTTTCCGACGCTGATATTGAGCCCATTTATACGTTTATGTGTTTGTGCAAGAAGACAAACTGTTAAAAATATGCATGTGATTACCAGTGATTGCAAATATTCATTGAAAAGCTCATTGTATATTGTGTAATTGGCCAAATTGTGCTAAACAGGTGTAGGCGATTGGAAATTTACAGATGCCCTATAAATAATGGTCATTCTGACGCTATTTGTTGACGTAATGGCTGAAGGGAACCCCGCCAAGAGGATTCCTGAAACGTGCGTGTGTGTCCTATCGATGCTCAGTAGTAGAATCGGGAAACGGTGGCTAGGTGATTGAAACACTGAAAAAGGGTAACATTTTCTTGTTCGCAAAAAAATAGATCAACTCCTGGAACTCCTGACAAGCTTCAGCCAAAAACGATATGCACCAAACTTTCAAAAACTTTTTGTTGGGTCACTGTTGTCTGGGGAAATCTTGGAGGATGTAATCACCTACACACATCTTATGTTAAATGAGCTCCACATGGCAGCATTTGGTAAATGGGCGACATACTGTATCTGGTGCGTAAAGTGTGCGTCCAGGATGACGCACGTGCATTCAACAAACAGTAATCCCGCAAATGGTTGACGTGACTTAATAAAGAATGGCTTGTTCTGCCACTCACTCGTGCCCAATTCTTCAAAGGCCTGCGTAAACGCAAAGTAATGGGAATGCTCCACATACTACACTGAGAGGTTGTTTGCTATTTTTGAATCACTGCCCAGTGCCACCTATAACGCATCTGAATAGCGCGATCTGACAGCACATCTAGAGGACTGAAATGCTGGCACATAAAAGCATGTACATACACAGTGTCACTCCGTCTGTTGGTTTGCTACCAAAATTTGCTGTAAAGCAGCCATGATGTCTGATATGGATATGCGTAAATGGCCATGCTTTTATTGAGCGAAGCAGGTGCATCTCATCATGAACAGCTGACAAATGCGTAAATATGACGTGAGTCCTCATAGATTGCGTATAATTTGCGTACAATTCCTACCGCAATGTTTTTGTTTCTGTGGTTGATACCCACAGCTTTATCTAACATAAGCTAAGTATGGGGAGGCCTATCTTGCCATAATGATTAAACTTAACCACAATATTTTCTGTCATTCACTCGGTAACTACAGTTTTCTTCCATTATAGATGATTGACATTATGACATGAGTGAGAAAACATGACTCAAAATACAACAACTGATCCGTGAATAGGTCCATTTTTAATAATTTCCATTTTCTACTTTTTTTTCATGGGAAATAGTGTCGTTTCCAAAAGTGACCAGTAGATGGGCCTGTTGTTCCCTTAGCAGGGGGGAACGTTAAAGAAGGTTCGAAAGAGTGGGTCTGGCCGCTCCTGAAAATAAAGAAGCTCCTGAGTTAAGAGCGCATCTGGGAAACGCAACGTCCAAACAAGGCACCTTTAAGAAGTGACTTAAGAAGGACCTCAGCGTTAAGAGTGTCTTAACTAATCTGGGAAACGCGGCCATTGTCTACGCTGTAATTACGAATACATATCATAAAGATAGTTCTTGGCAAAACAGCTGAATAGAAATGTTTGCATCTTTCGTGCTTAGTTCCTTAAAGGGGAAGTTCGTTTTTTTTTTCAATCTGGACCTATTTTCTAGCATGAAATATGTTCATTTACTCACCCAGAGAGTTTTGGTGCATTTTGAATTCCTTCGGGAGATATTTAGATCCACTTGAGATCAGTGTGCGTCCAATATAATGGAAGTGATGCGGGCAACCGTACATAGCCTCTAAATAGGGCATTATCTGCCACAAACTCCTTCATTTCGCCATTGTTGTTACAAAACATTAGTAGGACCCCTCTCTGTGAACTCGAAGCGGCTTTTTTGTGGTGATTCGTCCTTATTTTCATACATTTACTTGTTATGGTGTCGCATAATAGTGACGTCATCAAAGCCGCTGCAGTAAAAATGTCTGTAAATAAGAGTAGTACCTAGCTGCAGCCGGAGCCACTACAAACCACGCCCCTATAACCACGCCCACCGTAGTGAAGCGTAACCCTAACCCCTCCCCTAATCCTAACGACCACCTGCCCACATTACTACAAACTACGTCCATTTTCACTACAAACCACGCCCAGTTTCACAACACGCCGCTAGGTCTGCGGCTGCAGCTGGGTATACTTGGTAAATAAGGATGAGGCTGCGTGCAATTGCCCCATCACTTCCATTATATTGGACATACACTGATCTGGAGTGGATCTAAATATCTCCCGAAGGAATTCAAAATGCACCAAAACTATCTGGGTGACTAAATGAATGTATTTCATGCTAGAAAATAGGTCCAGATTGAAAAAAAAAACAAACTTCCCCTTTAAAGGAATAGTTCACCCTCAGAATGATTTAACTTTATTTTCCACTTACCCTGATGGTGAGCAAGACTCTGGACCACTTTTTTAATATGTCAAATGTAGCTGGAGTTCAGGGCAACTTCTCGTTCCCCCCAATGGAGTTTGCCAGGGTCTGAGCCAAAAAGGTCCATTAAAGTCCACAAAAAATTGTCAATATTCCTCCATACTGCTCGTCCCATGTAATCCAAGAGTCCTGAGTGGGTAGCGTCCAGAATTTACTTGAAACTACGCCATTTAGTATATTTTTAGAGTCTAAACAAGACTACATCGCATGCCCAGCAAGCACGCCGATGCGCATTCACGAAAATACTACCACGGCAGACGAGACCGCGCGTCCTCTTTTTCTTTCTTTCTTTCTTTTAGATCAATATCCAACCCCTCCTGTGTTTGTCCCGGTTTGTTTAGAGCTCTTGCACTCTTACCACAATGTAAACAGTGAATTTCTTCTTCTACGCTTGCATTATTGGCAGAGTAGGCTCTGAACGCCGAGGCTTCCGTAGTTTCGTGACCGCGCATGTGCGCGCATACTTCTTTTTAGACTCTAAAAATATACTAAATGGCGTAGTTTCAAGTAAATTCTGGACGCTACCCACTCAGGACACTTGGATTACATGGGACGAGCAGTATGGAGGAATATTGACAATTTTTTGTGGACTTTTATGGACCTTTTTGGCTCGGACCCTGGCGAACTCCATTGGGGGGGAAAGAGAAGTCACCCCGAACTCCAGGTACATTTGACATATTAAAAAAGTGGTCCAGAGTCTTGCTCACCATCAGGGTAAGTGGAAAATAAAGTTAAATCATTCTGAGGGTGAACTATTCCTTTAAGTATTTATATGTTGAGGTTAATCATATTTCTTAAGAGATATTTTATAGTTACTTCTTGAAATCAATATGGTGACTTTTTCATTTAGAACAGATTTTAGCTACTTCTAAAATGTAAATCTTTACAGTAGAAGTAGAAGATAAAAGCAAAGGTCCAATAATTCACAAAAATGTGCACATATACTGAAGGTTCATTCTGACCTCTTATCAGCAAGTCTTCATTGGCAACTGTTTGAGTTACATGACCAGAATACTCTTCAAGCTCCACCTCTGGTGCCTCAGTGGGGGGAGCTCTAACAGGAACACTGTCCTCTCCCTTGGAGAAAATGGAGAATTTTAGTTAGTTGGAAAAATCATGACAAACATGAAGGATTATCATTCCATCAATCAGTAATGTCATGCAGCCAACAAAAGCATGGTTCAGATTTTCCATTTTTTAACATCTGAAAAGAAAGTTTAAATGTTTTACCTTTTGATTTTAAATATCTAACCAGGACCAAGTTGAAAAAACAAAACAAAACAACAAAAAACTGTGAACCTTCAAAATTTGCAGTTAACTTACAGTATGTCTGAAGATTAGCTGTGATATGACAGCTAGTTAAATTTTTTTGGACCTCTGAACTCACAAATGCTGCGGTCAACATTGCTTCCCTGCTGTAATGAAATGGGACCTCTTCTGTTTAACATCTACATGCTCCCACTGGCCCAGGTTATAAAGAACAATAATATTAGTTACCATAGCTACGCAGATGACACACAGCTATATATTACAGTGTCACCAGGAGACCGAGCTCCTGTACAAGCTCCTGGTAAATGTATTGAGGAGATTAATGACTGGATGTGCCTCAACTTTCTTCAGCTGAACAAAAACAAAACTGAGGTGATTGTTTTTGGAGCCAAAGAGAAATGACAGCAGGTCGTCACAAAACTTTAGTCCATACACCTCAAAACCACCAAACAGGCCAGAAATCTGGGTGTAGTGATGGACTCAGACCTAAACTTTGAAAGACACATCAAGGACATCCCTAAATCAGCCTACTATCACCTGAAGAACATCTCAAGGATAAAAGATCTGATGTCTCAGGAAAATCTGGAAAAACTAGTCCATGCATTCATCCTCAGTCGGCTTGACTACTGTAACAGCGTCTTTACTGGTCTACCTAAAAAATCAGTTAAACTGCTGCAACTCATTCAGAACTCTGCTGTCCGAGTTCTCACTAAGACCAGAAAAGTGGACCACATCAGTCCAGTTCTGAGGTCTTTACACTGGCTGCCGGTCCATCAGAGAATAGACTTTAAAGTTCTGCTGCTGGTCTATAAAGCTCTGAATGGTTTAGGCCCAAAATACATCAGTGACCTCTTGACCCAGTATGAACCTACTAGACCCCTCAGGTCATCTGGATCCGGTCTTTTATCAGTTCCCAGAGTCAGAACCAGACATGGAGAAGCTGCGTTCAGCTTCTATGCGCCACATGTCTGGAACAAACTCCCAGAAAGTCTCAGATCAGCTGAAACACTTAAATCCAGGTTAAAGACCCACCTGTTCTCAGCTGCATTTACGTAGATTTTACTCAAAAGTTCAAATCTGCATGTCTCTTTATTCTCTCTTTTTAATCTTAAATGTTTTTAATGGTCTTAATTTTAGATCATGCTTCTACTTATTTGTTCTTATTTTTTTTCTTTCCCTTTTGCACCCTTTAATGCTTCTAATGTTTTATGTAAAGCACTTTGAATTGTCCTGTACATGAAATGTGGTATACAAATAAACTTGCTTTGCCTTGCCTAATGAAATGAGTATAGATAATAAGGCATACGCAATTTAAAGCCCTTTTTACACTGCTAAAAACAACTCCTACCAACATCTGGCTTTTGACTGCAACGAAATGCCCGTGAAGATGAACTTTCCTCAGATGTAGACACTAAATCCTGGCTGAAAACATTTATTTTCTCATGCACCTCTGAATGAAATCTGCACAATATTTTTCAACTTATAGACTTGGTTCCTTTAAATCATTTTAATTTAGTTGTTTACTACAATTCTATTATGATCTTATGATCTGATTATGATTTTTGCACACCCTTTTAATTATGTCTAAACATTATTTTGTTTCTCTTTAGGATCTATTATGTAAAGCACATCAAATTGGTTTACATACAAAATTTACGATACAAAAAAACTAACCTTTACTTGCATTTTGAAAGTGTTTGATCACTTCTGCATTGAATATCTCTTTAAAGCAGGGTTGCCCAAGTCCAGTCCTCAAGAGCTTCTCTCCTGCAACTTTTAGAGCATCCCTACTCCAACACACCTGAATCAAATGTCCGAGTGCCATTTATTCGTTTGATTCAGGTGAGTTGGAGAAGGGATACAACCAAAATGTGCAGGGCAGCAGCTCTTTAGGACTGGACTTGGGTACCCCTGCTCTAAACTAATTCTGAGTATTTTTCAGCTCTGACCCACCAAGTATTGATTGTTTTATTAATCTGCAAAACAGCTGGTAGCAATCCTGATGTTTGTGGTCTAACAAAATTGTATAAAATGTTTGTTTCAGAGTCTTGATTATATGGAAATGGGCTCCAACAGAGCCTCAAGGGTACATTGTAACACCATCCCTTTATGTGGTCAAAGATCAAGTCTTATCCTTATACTGTACACCCATCAACCAATTTATTGGTAACACTTGTTTAATTACTTAATACAGATCTAATCAGTTGATCACACAGCAGCAACTCAATGCATTTAGGCATGTATGGTCAAGACAACTTGCTGAAGTTCAAATGAGTATCAGAATGAAGAAGAAAGGAGGTTAAAGCGACTTTGAACTTGGCATAATTGCTGATGCTGAAACTGGACAATAGAAGATCAGAAAAATGTTGCCTGGTCTGGTGAGTTTTGACTTCAGCTGCAACATTCAGATGGTAGAGGCAGAATTTGTGAACATCATGAAAGCATGGATCCATCCTGCCTTTTTTCAACAGCTCAGGCTGGTGGTGATGGTGTAATGGTAGGTGATATTTTCCTGACACACTTTAGGCTCCTTGCTGCCACTGGAATATCTTACAGTCTACCCGAGTATTGTTGCTGATAATGTCCATGCCTTTATGATCACAGTGTAGCATCTTCTGATGGTTACTTCCAGCAGAACAATGCACCATATCACAAAGCTCAAATTATCTCCATCTGCTTTCTTGCACGAGTTCACTGTACTCAAATTCTCTCTACAATCAACAGACGTCAATCCAACAGAGCACGTTTGGGATGTGGTGGAACGGGAGATTCTCATCATGGATCTGCAGCCAGCAGCAACCGTGTGATGCTATCATGTCAGTTAAATCTCTGATGAAAGTTTCCAAACACCTTGTTGAATTAAAGCAGTTCTGAATGAAAAAGGGGGTCCAACTTAATATGAGCAAGATGAAACTGATAAATTAAATCTGTGTGAGTGTAGTTACTGGTTTGATTCTAATTACATTGTAGCCATCAGAGCATCAAAAACAAGAATTCGCATTTGTCTTACTTTACTAAAGTTGGCTCTTGCATTATCTAGAAGCAGTTTTATCACACAATTAAAGCTCAAAGTAAATTAAATCCACAACATTATATATAAAATAAACACTGTGTCTTTCTGTTTCTGATGAATGTCTCTTGACCAGAGATGAAAGCCTCCATGGCTTTAATATGTGGGAACAGCTAACCTCCTTTTGAAGCTTCAAAGTCAGGATTGATTCTGGGATATTTTGGGTCAGACTGACTTCCAGCCTGTGGGAGGATTAAGGATAACAGGACCAAAGAGGAAAAACAGGCTTTTATAATCACCCAAGTGTTATATTTAAGCTGTCATCATAAAGTCAGCATAGTCGGCATCAGAGTGATTAGTCGGTGCACAATCACCCTGACAGACTTCATCTGTTACATGAAATGTGCTTTTCAGCCAACTTCACCTTCTTGTGATTTATCAGATTGCATTTAACGCAGCATATACATTGTCAGACATGTTAGGCAGCATATGAGGAAAAGCATTTCATCCTCAACTTACCAGTACTGTGCTAAACTGCCGTCCTCCTTGCCTTCTCCTTGCATCTTCCTCTGTCTCTCGGTCATCCAGCCCATCATCTCCACTGGCGTACCCTGAAGCCTGTATCAAGAGATTATGTGAAGCAATGACTTGGTGTCCTCCTCAAGCTTTGCAGAACAATCAGCGCAATCCCTGTTTAAGTATAATTCACATGCTGAAGTGTTACATTTTAATTGTAAAATCCAAACAATTACATCAAAAATGTAAATAATAATGTGTTTTTGATCAATGAAACCTTTCTACCACAAGGGGGCAGACTTGATTTGTATATGCTGCCTGTAAAACTGTAGTATTTTGAAGTATAACTAATTAGCACATGCAGTTGAATACAGTAGTCTTAAATAACCATTTCTTGTGTGTTTATTTATAACCTGCTCTTTATTAATCCAATGAGAATAAACGATAAGTTTGTGACTCACATAAGGATCATCATCTTCACACTGTTCCTCGGCTGCTCTGGGATCATCCTTTATGACTAGCTGCTGAATGGAGCCCTACAGAGAGAAAAGGAACCAGGGAACATTGAATACATGATAAACCAGTCATCTTATCATATATATCATCACAACAGTTAGAAGAACTGAAAAATACCATCATTTGTAGGAAATGATTTGGATTAACACAAATAAAGTATCTGGATTTGTCTTCACTTGGCTGACTCTTTCAATGTTTTCACTTATTGGACATGTTTGAATGTTTTTGGTGTATGTCTCTTTATACTTCTGTTTTGGGGGTACTGGTGTATTTTTGCTCCATTTCTTTGACAGTTAAAGGCCATGTACCTGATTTTATTTTAATCTCTAGGAAAAATGCTTTCTACCCTGTATAATATGTGGTAAAAGAGGTCATTTCATGAAAATAAATGACTCATTTATTGCGCATATGCATGAATCCAGGCCTTTTTAGTTTAGGTTTCTAACGCTGTCGTGCGGCTTTTCTCTGCCAATGGAGTTCATTCTACAGAAGTTCTGGTTTACAATCAGCCACTAACAGTGTTTCCTTATAAGAAGCACCCTCCCCTCGAGCGTGCACGGCAGCACTTGTAAACAGAACCGCATGGCGTCTATCGAAGGGAAAGTCACGCTGGCTGTCACTTTTTATACAGCAAAACGGCCTGAAAGCATAAAAACTGAGGAGGAGAGAGACTTCAAACACAGGAAAGACCAAAGAAGGAATAAAGTTTATATAAATCTCGGTGGATTATACTGAAGGTAAAGAGCAGCTGGACGCCTCGGACTGACTGGAAACGTGCTGTAATCCGACTAGACAGGTATTTTTCAATAACTTTATACATAGTAACATTTCATATGTTCTCAGCTGCTGGCACTACCGAGCTTTACATCACCTTCACTCGAAGTGGCCGGTTAGATACTTTATTAGGTTGTCATGTTGTAATGTCGCCTATAATATCATAACGCATCATAATCGGGGCTTATCACGCTTCCGTGTTCCTGTTTCCGGAACTTGTCAAATTTAAGCGCTTCCTCTTCCAGGCCAGTTCAACAGTAGCTGAATCCAATGTCACTGCTCTGTTCCACTTTGTAAATCGAATAAACAACGCCAAAACACACAAGCATCTGAAAATCGGGTCTGCACCCTCCCGTGTCCTGTTAACAACTGGGGACTGTCAAGAAAGGAGACCGCTTATAAAAGAGCATCAGCTCGCTTAGGCCATGATGTTTAGCTAGCATACACACATGTAGCAACTGGAGGAAGAAATCAAGGAGTTGACAAGAGAGCTGTCACAGCTGAAAGTGTATCAAGTGCATTTTGCAAACAAACATGCAACCTTGTTTTAATATAAAGTTCGGCCCTTCATCCCGGCGAATCACTTCGATCCACTAATTTCTTGGCATCGCTTCAGTCGGGAATCCATGAAAATTTAAGTAGGGTTGGCGTTTATTCAATTTAACAGAGCAGTGACTTTGGATTCAGCTACTGTTGAACGGGCCCGGAAGAGGAAACGCTTAAATTTGACAAGTTCCGGAAACAGGAACACGGAAGAGTGATAATCCCCTATTGTGCATCTGTGTACATAACTGTAGTTACAGTAAACTACTGGTTTATGAATTAAGTGACAGAAAATTTAGTTGATTCGCAGCCATTTTCTGCAACCAAAACAGGAAATTCACTGGAAGATGCGAGTTTCCTCTGGAGTTTCTTTGTGCACGAGTATGAAATGTGCACATTATTTCATGCATGTCGAGTGGGAGAGAGAGTAAGAGCGTTTCTCACTGGGAGAAACAGTTGGAGGCGGGGCTTAGATTTAAAACTAAACCGTTCACCTTGCTCATGGTTCAAAAATGTGCAAAATCAGGTATAGTGCCTTTAAAGTCATTATTACTTGGTAAATTAGGATTTTATTGTGGTGAGCTCCAAACAACACAACCAAAATTCCAGACAACGTAAAAACAAAACCTTTAACACTACAATTAAAGGGGTGGTAACATGCAAAATTGACTTTTTGGAGCTTTTTATTATGTTATTATGTCATTCTCTCCCCATAAAACATGCCCCGAGGGTTATTTTGACTCATTCACACATATTTGAGAAATCCCTGAATCTCCTGTGGAAACCAACATGGCTGCCAGAACGGCTGCTACCACAGAGCATCTCCAATACCATGAAGCTCCTCCCCCTCCCCTGCTGAGCTCCGGTCCACCAGAACATTAGAGTGTTGTGATGAGTGGAGTGGGCGTGTCAGAAACAGCAGCAGGCTTCTTAAAGGGACAGTGGTGAATTTTTAAGGTGTCAGATACAGACATGGAGTGATGTTACTTTTCTTTAGGTTTTTTTTTTTTAAATGTTTTTACTGTATTTTCAGAACTACTGAAGGTAACACAGTTATTTCGTTGTGCCATAAAAGGGAATTAAATGTCTTATAATGACATGAAACCCCCTCTTTAAGAATTCAGATTGCTGCTGGTTGGGGCTGCAGCTCAGGTATAATATAATGGGAGGTTCGCAATTTGTCGTCCTCATTTGTATTTATCCTTGGAGGTCATTTCTTATATTTCCAACTTGTAACAGACTGGTTTTTGGTTTATCTAAGCTGGAGTTTTTTTTTTTTATAACACATTAAATCCTCATGTAGTCTATAAATATTGTTAATATGTTGCATTAATTTGAGGTGTTTATTGGCTGAATGGAATTTTTAAAAAAATATTGTGAGGAAAAGTTACAGTGAAGCTCTTTTAAAAATGTTACAATTTTTTTCAGTGAACCACAGTTTCCAAAACAAGACCGCTTACACCGAAAAAACAAGAAAATGTACCACAGGACCAAATCACCTATCATTAAAAACAAGACTGCAGACATACCCAGACAAAAAAAAAGAAATCGATAAATATCTGTAAAAACATAAAATACATAAAAAATTACATAACATCTAAACTGTTGTCTTGATAAAACAAACAAGTGTGACCACATCTTTTTTTTTTGTAGTTTCTTTTTGTCCCTCTCTCCACAATTAGAGGAATATCACATGCACAATACAGTTCACTTGCTGATATCGCCATAGAGACCAGATTTTCCAGGAATCACAAAAAAAAAAGGTTATGGTTTTTATGGGAACTTGGAGGGTGCCTATGCTGTTGGTCTACGATGATAACTTTTACTGTATACTCTCATAGACCCTGTGACTGGAAATCCCATGACAGCCCACAGGGGCACACACACACCCACGGACACACACGGACATGCATGCACACAAACACGCATTTTCTCCTACATCTATTCACACATCTCAAGAAGTTTGGGCATGCTTACCTACTGTATATAATAAGAAAGGATGATCGCGCTTTTGACTGGTAATATCTATTTATTTATCTGTACGTGTATTTTTTTAATAGAGAATTTGTTCTTGTACAGAATTTATTTTTATATTAGTTATTAAATTATTATGCTTTTTATGCTGCAACTCTGAAGTTTGTTTTTTACAATATAATTCTGTCTTTTGTTCAATGAAAATGTTGTTTACAGTCACAGACTGTTATTAGTATTACAGTGCAGTCCATTTATATTCAAAAATGTAAAACAAACAACAACAAAAAATAAGTATGGATTACAAAATTGCAGTATTAATGAAAGCGCTAATTTTGGGTAGCAAAAAACCATTGTGGGATTGTTTGGATGGAACACACACACACACACACACACACAAGTGACCCAGATAAACATGATGGGACAAACTGTTGCTGAACAGGCGAATATTCTGTTGTCATGCTTCAGATCACCCGTTTAGAAAGTCAGGCTACACTGAACAAAGCTGAATGAAGTGAGGATGACCACGTTGTCTCACCATGGCAACAGGTGACTGCCAGCTCGTATTTTTCTGCTGTAGGCATTGTGGAGCAAGAAAAGGACTGACAGTGATTCCTGTTGTAATGTCAGTTTTAGAGCTTTTATCTGTTATCTGTTAGGGCCTCAAACTACAGAAAGTTTTTATTCCTTCTCACCAAAGAACATTTTATTCATCCTGGGAGACTCCAGGTGGACATTTCTTTTTTTTTTAAACTGGAAAAGATGTCAAGTTTAACCTTTCTACACCCTCACAGTTGACATAACAACACAACCCAAAGACTGAGTAAAGTCCTTGATCTGACCACAATAAAGCCACGCTGACATCTCTGACTTCCTCATCTGTTATCAGTTCACTCCCCATCTTCTTTAATCCTTTTCTGTGTTCTTCTCCTCTACATCCGCCCCCCCCTTCCCTATTTACTCTATCTGTTATTTTCTCCATGTCCTGTTCTCAATGTCTGATGTTCTTAAACCCGTTAATGTCCAATCTCCCCTTCAAAAAACCAAAAAAAAAAGTGACACCATGACAATGCAGATTTGTCAATGAGACTGAAAACTGGGAAGTTCCCGGATGAAACAGAGGTCAGATGACATCTCAGCTTTTTAACATGGTAATGAGAGGCCCGGCTGCAAACCAATACTGACATACAGTAGGTGCTCTCTCATTCTTCCTTGTAGACCAGATGTAGAAACAGCATGTATAGAAGTTTTTTGACTCACCAAAAACTTCTCGAGCCCTGTGCTTCCTGCATTAGCAACAAATATGCCTGAGTTGCGTGAGAAGGAGAGATTCCCTGACCTCCGACGGAGGGATGTCCTCTCAGGTTCCCCACAGTCCATGTAGAGACGCACCTCGTCACGTTCCACCGCCACCTGACAGTGGAAGAAAACACAACAATCTAAAATATCTTGTTTTCTGCATCTGTTTGAAATGCACTTTAAGTCATTTGAGTTGATTTAACTGTACTTTATTAATTCCCAAAAAGTCAATGGTGCCTTTTTAAGCATCAACTGAGTCATTTTAAATATTGTAATAAGCTCACAGTGAATCGTGTCCATTGGTCAGTCATGTCTGGGACACTGAAGGAAGCAGCTTTGTGACTGTGGGAGGCCCGTTCTCTGTCAGTGTAGTACAGCGAGATGCTTTGGAGGCCCCCACGAACTGGAGAGATGGCCAAACCCAGCTCCACAATCTTCTGTTGGGCATCCGTGAATGCAAAGAGCACACCTCCTCTCTGGCTGGCTGGACGCACCTGGAATAATGAGTGATGAAAGATATTCAACAAAGGTCTTCTCGTAATTTTTTCTCTGGTTATACAGTATTCATATCATAAATATAAGTTAATAAAGTTGCACATTATGGACTCTTAAAGTCTAGCCTGGGAGCAATTGGCAGCCCAGGATAGAGGCATGCCAGAATATTTAGTCATTACTGCATCTAGTGTAATATGAGGCAGGAAAAGCTTGAACTGTGAAAAAAAAGCCCTATAATTTTATGGTGCTAAAACTGTTTCATGCATACATATTGCGTAACATAAAACAGGCAGTTAAGTTACAAGCACAAGTGATCCAAACTCCTGTCTGAGTTCAAACTAGCCATTTAATTTGACCCAGTACTTTTCTCAGTATACATGCATGGAAAGCATGTGAATCAAGTATTGACCAAATACATTTAACCTCTTTATGTTCTCTGTGGGAGATAATTATAAACATAAGTAGCTATAACAAAATGCACTGCACAAATTATGTCTCCAAGTTACAAGAATGGTGTTTTTGTCCAATGATGCTGCCATTATAAAATCAAATTTTTATGAGAGCAAAATAAAGGCTTGGAAATACTTCAAATGTACAGTGTTTAAGAATTACTGACATCTAGTAGACAAGAGGGGCATACCCATAGATATCAATAGAGGCTAGATGGCTTACGCGGGCTGTTAGCCAATGGAGAGTGATGTAGCAACATGGCGGACATCTTACTTCAGACAGCTCACCCCTTGAACAACATTAATGTCAATGGTGCATGTACTATTTAAATAACCATGGGTCTGTCTCAATCCGTACACTTGCACTTCGTGGTACGCTACTTTTGAATGCAAGTGCAGATTCAACTAAAATTCAGTGCTCTGAAAATACCCGGATGTTACTCTAAAACCGGTCAAAAAGAGTAGGGTCTATCTGCGGCTCGCAAGACAGAGGTGTGTTGTAAAGTGACATCGCTCTAGGACATGCCCACCAGACCTATAAGAGCATGGTAAAATCTACCCCTGACCCTTCCCCTAAACCTAGCCAAGACCCACCCACTATGTGACACACCCACTATAGGACACACCCCTGGGTGGCAGGCCACAGCTGGATACACTTGGTCAAAAATGCAGTGCAGAACAAAGCACACTACTTTCACTAAAGGTATGCCATCTTGCTGACGAAGCCAAAGAGGCGGGACTTCTGAACTGTTTTCAGAGCTGAACAATGGGGGTGAATGAAAAGGTGGCAACCCCTGCTGCAGCGGAGGCTGTATTGTACTGACATAAGAAACGTTGATTAAATCATTCAGATACAATTACTAATGTAAATGTAGCATGCTACGAAGTTGTTCACTCCCTGATGACAGTTATGATCTGGTCATTTGTTTGAGGCCGCAGTTATCCTGGCTCAGTGGAGTTAGTTCATGTTAGCGGGCAATGCTAGTCCGTCACTTCCTGTAAGTGCAGTGCTCTATTCAGATCAGCATTTAGCGACAATAGTGTACACTACAGAGAAAGTACACAGTGTGCACTATGCACTGAATTCCAGTGCACTCGGGCAAGTGCGCGGTTTGAGACATGGCTCGTATCTGGCTCAATTTTCAAACGATTTTCAAACGGTTTGATTTCTTATAAATGTCAGAGATGTAGCTATGTTCCTGTATACTTATAATATAATATGCCACATCCAAGTAGCTATACAGAAACATAGCTACATCTCTGACGTTAATGAGAAATCAAACCGTTTGAAAATCAGTTGAAAATTGAGCCAGATATTGTCATTTAAATACTGTAGTACCTGCACCACTGACATTAATGTTGTTCAAGGGACGAACTGTCTGAAAAAGATGTCTGCCGTGTAGCTATGCTGAACAACCCCACTTGCACAATCTAGCCCTATATGATATCTATGGGCATACCAATGACCTCAAACACCAATCACAGTTGTGAATGGACAGTAGCTGTCAGTGGCCAAAATTCCTCCAGACATAAACATGTTTTTATCTGCCAGTGGATCCAGCTTACACTGGTGCAGCAATGGCTGCACTGCAGGTAACTAATTCAAAATTATGGACATCTGTATGGTCTGCCTTCTCACTTCACAAAGAGTTGTTCAGAGCAGTGGTTCCCAAACCTTTTCTGAAGGGCCCCCCTTTTCATTGGCAATTAATGATCCCCCCATCCCACTACCGTTGCCACATGCATCCAAACATTTACCATAAGATGCATGAAAAATATACTTCATTTGGGAGGGGGGGGGGGATGCCTTTTTTTGAGTCATCATCATTTTTTCATTAGTACTTTGGAAAATATGTCCATTTTTTGTTAGATGCACCAAACCTATACTTTTTAGCGTGGCTGGGCCCCCCCTGACATAGCCCTGAGCCGCCCGGGGGGCTCGCCCCCCTATTTGGGAACCACTGGTTTAGAGTATTCGCTAGTGTAAGTCCGTATGATGAAAATCAGGATGTGCAGGGCTTATTGTTTAACAGAGTTTCACAAAAAGTTAATAAAATGCTGTATTAACTGAGAATAACCTGCTTTATGCGAAATGTGAACATATACAATGATACACTTTTTAGATATAAACAACTAGGAGATCAGCACTAAACCAAAGTGACCTCTTTCAAGAACACAATAAAAGCGTAAATGAAGTTCAAAAGATGTAAAGGTTCAATAACGCACCGTGACAATGATAGCAAAGTCCCGGTAGAATGGTCCAGGCACAAAGGTTTTAGTGAGTCGACCAATGTTGGCATCAGGTCCAAAGTTGTAGGCTGGAAAGCCCTCATGGCCAGGGATGAAGGAGACAGAGGGAGGAAGAGGGACTCCAACTAACTCCATTAAATCCAGGTGACTTCCTGAGCCACGATCTGACAGAGACAGGTAAAAATAAATGGTAAACATGGAGCATCAAGGAACAATGGATGAACAGGGTCATTCATTTAACAAATTGGATGCAATTTTTAAGTTCATTTTCACCAAAATCACCCTCAGAGAAAAATACATTTTCAGTGTCAGATTTATTTAGCATTTATTATGTATTTTTGTATTTAAGAATCTTTACTCTTGCAAATGTTCAATAGACTTAATGAAGAGAAGATTCCATAATCTTTGTCCTTCTGCCACTTACTACTATGAGTGAGAATATAATTGACCCTGAATATAAATATTGTGTTAATGACATGCCTTGCAGATGTCATTAAAACTCTTTAAACCTCCAAATTCTACCCTCTGCCTCCTACTTATGTATCGCTAATTCATCTACCAGATTAAAGTAAAGGGCAGGGGTACTTGTTAATCATCTTGACATGGCTTTAATTTGACTTGATTTGATCCAGACTCTGCCCACGCTTCACTGCCCTGCCTTGCATGGACATAATCCTCCGAAACATAAATGCACACACAATGGCTGGCAATTAGGGTATTTAGTGTGTATGTGAAGGGAAGGCTTCACATTCCCACGAGTCTCCTTTCGATGGAGTCCGTCTCCCGTAGGGACCAGACCCTCAGCATTCCAGCCACGCT
This sequence comes from Atherinomorus stipes, assembly GCA_023101725.1. Classification (NCBI taxonomy): domain Eukaryota; kingdom Metazoa; phylum Chordata; class Actinopteri; order Atheriniformes; family Atherinidae; genus Atherinomorus; species Atherinomorus stipes. Next base: position 463,858 of record JALJCO010001527.1, on the reverse strand, counting down.
AACCCCTCTACCTATATTTCTGTCAAACACACAAATGCAGACACACACACGTCTATACACAAAACGATTTACATACACTTCTGCACACATCAAACAAACATCTCACCCACATGAACACACACAAAACCTGGACCAGACCAGACAGGCCAACATTTGGGGGTCTCTAATTCATCAGTCTGACCAACTGGAAACATACTTGATTACAGGCTTGGGAGTATGTGTATGTATGGGTGTGCTTCTGTGCACCGCTCACACCACTACAAAGTGGACATTTTGCACATTTACAGGTTTATTGTTGCAAACAGAGGTGGGAAGGTGGGCAAACCAAACACACGTACAAACGCAAACACACTAAAGCCCTAAACCTCCAATCCAGATGTGCAGCCTTTTGCACTCTGTAATGACTGAAAGAGACATATAAACTTTGCTCTGAAAGAACTGAGGTCATGACCCATATCCTGACAGTGGCCACTGCAGAGGTGGATGTATTCAGAAGAAATGGCTAGTTTTACTGTTGGACAATGGCCTGACACTGATTTGGTTACAGAAACTAGCTAAAGATCACCAATCATAATTTGGATTGGAGCCATTTCAAGATAAAGAAAATAGTTTCAGCCACAAAGACTTAAAAGTTGTGAAGTAAAAAATGAAAGTGGGGTCAAATGAGGAAAATACAGCTTAACTACAAAAGTCATGGCACAATGTGGTCGCTTGTAATGTTGGATTTTAATCAAAACATTGTCAAACTGCTATCAGCTGCATTCAGTGAAAAACATTCAATCAAGGAAGTTTTTTTCTGCATCTGTCACCCGATTCTGCTGATCTTTTTAATTGGTTTCATGCAGTTAAAGTTTGCAAATATCCTTTCTACAGTACCTACTTTCAGTTTTGTCCAAAATTTTTTTGATCAAATTTAGGCTAAGAGTGGCTAAAAAAGTTATAGAGTTTAAAACAACCATCTTATGTTGTTCTTTTTTTTTTCTCTTTAATCTGTCAGATGTGTGCACTAGATCATTGCCATACTGAAAGACCCAGTAAGTGTTAATTTCTAAGCTGGGAAAGTATTTGTTTCTTAAATAAGATGCCCATTTGGGGCTCATGTCTATTCAGGGCAGCTGTAAACACACCTGGTGGTTAAATTTCAGGCTTTTCCAGAGGACATGTTTAAATGCTCGTGAGCAAGACACTGAACCCCATGTTTCATTAGTATATGAATGCACATGAAAAATGAAAACTACTTCATACATCAAGTGCTCTATGAATGTGTGTGTTATCAGATAAACGTGACTTGGAGTGTAAAAAAAAATAGCTGCAGTGGCCAACTAGACTGGAAAAGTCCATTTCAAACAATACAAACAGCAGAACATCTGGAAAGTGGAGGACTGTCATGTCTGTTTGAATTTTTTTCATATAGAGCATCTTGCATGTTATTGATCATTGTTGCTGTTTCATTTGTTTCTAAAAACCTAAATTAAGAACTTACAACACAAGCCAGAATTCAATCTGTAAATCTGACCAGTACTGTAATTACATGTACTTCGAAATATCAAGGAAATGTATTAATTTAACATTCAAAAGCTAATAAACACACCGACTTGGGAAATGCACAAAAACCTAAAATTGAACTTGCAGATATTAACTCCCCCCCAGTCAGAACCGGTCAAACTGTTTTAACTTACAGAATACCTGACACCTTTAGATAATTATATGCTAAAGAACCACTTGCATATAACCCATGGGACACAAGAGGTAAAAAGAAAATTTAGCTTTAGCCAAGGCTAGCTACCTATCTTATGCAATTCATCAAGAAATTACCTGAATTCGGATCTCTTGAGTTATTTTTGTAGTAAATAGGATACTGAAAATGTATTTTTTGTCCATTTTTATGAAAAAATAAGCAGTGAAAGGTAGAGTCCAAAGTTTCCCCCTTGAAAATAAACGTTAGACTTGTGCAAGTGAAATCCATCTCAAACCGCGCCTTTGGGCCTTTACTTGCGTGCAGTGATGAGTTTGAATGCAACTCCTTCTCCCCCTGCCCATAATTCGCTCTTTAGCTTTATTTTGTTGTGGTCGGGACGTTTCTGGGTTGAGATTTCTGTTTATATTGCCAGCCAATGATGAGCTAAGGGCATGACGCTTTGTGGGAATAAGCTCATGACTGGAGCAAACGCCAGTCACTCGAACTCTTGAAGGAAAAAAAAAAAAGAAAAAATGGCGGATGCCCTGAAGAAAAGGTAAGAGCTTTAGATAGTGCACGTTGGAAAACCAGGGTTAATATCGGTTTGGCTTTTACCCGCCTCTGAGCTCTGAAGAAGGGTTGAAGCTGAATAGTTTGAAGAACGAGACGGCCAGTAGCCTAGGGGCGCTCAGTTTGAATACTGTTGTTTTCAAACAAAAAACGGTGGGGCGACTTCGAACTCTTCCTTTAACATCCAAAACAAAAATAGCATGCTAAGTTTACAAGCTAGTGAAGAGACTCCAAAAAACAGTGATTGAGAGTGAAAGAAAAGTTATATGCCTGAGGATATTTAACTTAAAATAAAAGACAATGTTGTAAGCTGCCATGTGTTTTTCTCATTTGGTTGTTATGATTTGCTAACATCAGAGACTAACCCCATTAACAACACTTGTACAAGTTTAGACTGTAGTCAAAAAGTAAAAATGTAAAGGTAGACTTTGAAGGTTATGTGTAAAGGTTAAACATTTGTGGTAACCCTTAAAAGCCTGACCCATGAAAAATGGGGAGAACATTCATTTAAAAAAAAAATCTGACAACTAAATAATTTTTGCATATTCACCATTTATTACTGTCTTAACAGTATTGTCCCCCCCACCCCCTGGTATCAGCTATATCAGATTGTGTCCAAAGGGTTTTGAGCAAGGGTTTTTTTTTTGTTGTTGTTTTTTTACCATAGGTAATGCAAAAGGTCTCAGAAACTGTATCAAATAGCATAGCCTTATATAGAGTTAACGTCATATTTTGACATTATTGATATAGTAAAGGGGCATCACAAGCACTATATTCAGAATGCTATGTGCAACAGATGCACCCCTGAAAGCAAAGCCATAAGCCCCATTTCCACCCACGGGTCTGGGTCGGGTCGGGTGGGTTTCGGGTACGGATGTGCTGATTTCACGTTGCGTCCCCACAGCAAACTGTCCCCCTTAACCTGGAGGCTGAGTATTAACTGGATAGCGCTGCTACGTGATCGCGTGACATCATCGCCATGCAACACCTTTTAACCAAAGCACCACACCACACGTGACAGAAACAAAGGAGACACCTCTGCTTTGTTTTTACACAGGGTCATGCGGGAAGTGACAGATTTTTCAGCGAGTCAACAGATTGCTGTGTGTTAGCTCCACCTCTTTGGTCCGGATCAGTTAAAGCCCCGTTTCCACCAGCGGGTCTGGGTCGGGTCGGGCCGGATCGGTCCACGTTTTTTTGCATCTCCACAGATAAAAACCTGGACGGGTACCCTTATATCCGACCCGACCTGGCCTATTTTTTTGGCACCCTTCGGTAGGGGTACTGATCTAACCGATCCGGACCAAAGAGGTGGAGCTAACACAAAGCAATACATTGATTTGTTGAAAAATCTCACTTCCCGCGTGACAAAGCGTAAAAACAAAGCTGGGGTGACTTCTTTTTTGTTTCTGTCGTGTGTGGCGCGGTGTTTTGGTTAAACAGCGTTGCACAGCGATGATGTCATGCGATCACGTAGCAGTGCTGTCCAGCGCCTCCAGAGTAAAGGTAGAGGTTGCTGTGGGGACGCAGCGTGAAATCAACACATCCGTACCAAAAACCCACCCGATCCGGCCTGGCCCGACCTGACCCGCGGGTGGAAACGGGGCTTGTACCCCTACCGAAGGGTACCGAAAAAAGAAGGCCGGGTCGGGTCGGATATTACCCGTTTCCACCAGCGGGTCTTGGTCGGGTCGGGCCGGATTGGTCCACGTTTTTTTGCGTCTCCACAGATAAAAACCTGGACGGGTACCCTTATATCCGACCCGACCCGGCCTACATTTTTGGCACCCTTTGGTAGGGGTACTGATCTAAACGATCCGGACCAAAGAGGTGGAGCTAACGCAAGGCAATACATTGATTTGTTGAAAAATCTCACTTCCCGCGTGACAAAGCGTAAAAACAAAGCTGGGGTGACTCCTTTTTTGTTTCTGTCGTGTGTGGCGCGGTGTTTTGGTTAAACAGCGTTGCACAGCGATGATGTCATGCAATCACGTAGCAGTGCTGTCCAGCGCCTCCAGAGTAAGGGTACAGGTTGCTGTGGGGACGCAGCGTGAAATCAACACATCCATACCAAAACCCACCCGATCCGGCCTGGCCCGACCTGACCCGACCCAGACCCGCGGGTGGAAACGGGTAATATCCGACCCGACCTGGCCTTCTTTTTTTGGTACCGTTCGCTAGGGGTACTGATCTTACTGATCCGGACCAAAGAGGTGGAGCTAACACACAGCAATCTGTTGACTCGCTGAAAAATCTGTCACTTCCCGCGTGACCCTGTGTAAAAACAAAGCAGAGGTGTCTCCTTTGTTTCTGTCACGTGTGGTGTGGTGCTTTGGTTAAAAGGTGTTGCATGGCGATGATGTCATGCGATCACGTAGCAGCGCTATCCAGTTAATACTCAGCCTCCAGGTTAAGGGGACAGTTTGCTGTGGGGACGCAACGTGAAATCAGCACATCCGTACCCGAAACCCACCCGACCCGACCCAGACCCGTGGGTGGAAATGGGGCTTATGCCTTTGCTTTCAGGGGTGCATCTGTTGCACATAGCATTCTGAATATAGTGCTTGTGATGCCCCTTTACTATATCAATAATGTCAAAATATGACGTTAACTCTATATAAGGCTATGCTATTTGATACAGTTTCTGAGACCTTTTGCATTACCTATGGTAAAAAAACAACAAAAAAAAAACCTTGCTCAAAACCCTTTGGACACAATCTGATATAGCTGATACCAGGGGGTGGGGGGGACAATACTGTTAAGACAATAATAAATGGTGAATATGCAAAAATTATTTAGTTGTCAGATTTTTTAAAAATGAATGTTCTCCCCATTTTTCATGGGTCAGGCTTTTAAGGGTTACCACAAATGTTTAACCTTTACACATAACCTTCAAAGTCTACCTTTACATTTTTACTTTTTGACTACAGTCTTAACTTGTACAAGTGTTGTTAATGGGGTTAGTCTCTGATGTTAGCAAATCATAACAACCAAATGAGAAAAACACATGGCAGCTTACAACATTGTCTTTTATTTTAAGTTAAATATCCTCAGGCATATAACTTTTCTTTCACTCTCAATCACTGTTTTTTGGAGTCTCTTCACTAGCTTGTAAACTTAGCATGCTATTTTTGTTTTGGATGTTAAAGGAAGAGTCCGAAGTCGCGAAGTCGTGTACCCATCTCAGGTTGTATCTCTGGAGACTCAAAAAAAAAAACCTGAACCGATCCGGCCCAACCCGACCCAGACCCGCGGGGCTATTGACACCTTTACAACAGGGGTGCCCAAATCCAGTCCTTGAGAGCCAGTAAAAGTAAAGGGAGTGAAATGGCTGATTGGCTGAATTCCCTCATGTGTATCTCATTCAGCTCTGCAGAGACCTGGTAATGAGCCATTCATTTGATTGAGGTGTGGTGGAGAAGGTACACTCTCTAAAAGTTGCATGATTGTGGCTCTTGAGGACTGGACTTTCAAACCCCTGCTCTAAGAGATGCTGTGGGCAGATTCTATCATAATGATCTCCACTGGACATTTAATTTATTTATTAATTCCCATTGTTGGCTTCATTCATTCATTCATTCATTCATTCATTCATTCATTCATTCATTCTCATTCTCTTATCACCAACAGTTGAGCTGAGGTCACCATAAATCTTTACTTAAATAACTGTTTAATTAGTTTCAAACACCACTTTTTTTAAACCAAGCACAATCTAATCACTGATTTTAAGTCACATTATTGTCTCTTTGTTTCCTCCTCTGGAAGATGTTGGCCCCATAGATGCTTGATCGTCTTATTTAGCCTCACAAAACCAAAAATTTCAACCCTCAGCATTGCCATGTATGACCATGTAAACTTATTTCCACTCTGGCATCAAACATAAAAGCATCCAGCTGCTTGACCCACTCTCCCTACATTTCTTCTAGTTTACAGACTTGCCTCAGCACAAGCCATACAGTCGTGCTCAAAATTATTCACACCCCGCAATTAAAGAATTATAGTTCAAATGACAAGAAACTAAAGAAACTAATAGTAAATGAAAATTTGCAAAATTATAATTTAGTGAAATAAACTATTGCTTTTGAATTGTGGTAGGAAATAATAATAAAAAACAAACAAACAAAACTGGCCCAGACACATTAGAGCACCTTTCCTGTGAAATGTGGACCAAAACACCTGTCAACAGGTGTAAAAGTCTGTTTGAACATTACGGAAAACACATGATTGCCTCAGAATGTTGCACAATAAAATTTTAGCCTCAGAGCCTCACCATGCTTGTTGGCTTGTTTTATTTTTTGTGTGTTTGTTTTTAATATTTCTTTTGAACCACAGTTCAAATTCAGTGTTATAATTTTCATAGAATTCTTATTCATTATTACTTTTGTCAATTTCAACTTATTTAACTTTTTCCTTCTACATTTGGATATCAATAATCTTGAGCACCATTGTATCAGGGTAGGACTGACACATATCATCATGCAACGGTACTGATTCTGTGGGACTCACTTAGGAACTTCTATGGTATATAATACTGGTAATATAACATGTAATTTAAAGACTAGAAAATGCTAGATTGGCAAATTTGGTGGACGTATAAATCCGAAAAATGATTAAAGTTGTAGTAAATACAGTAAATATATGACCTCTCCAAACATGAGGTCCCTCATTTGGGTTACTTTGAGAACAGAAGGTGCTAAACTGCCTTTACTAAAACTTCTCTAATTTTGCTCTGCTTCACTTTATCATGGTTGGCCTTTGTTGTTCTGTGATTTCAAAGAGATTTACTACACTGGCATCCTTTCAAAGATATTTTCATCTTCAATCTAAGACGGGGTTTTTAGGCAAGCTTTGAACATCTTCATTTATTCCTCAGCAGTATCACGTGTATTACACATCTTAACGAATCTCACAAGTGCTCCCTTTACTATTACTCCAAAAATTCAAATAGACCCTACTGATTTCATTACAGGCAATATTCAAGCAGAGGTCTGAAAAAATAGGCACAGGGCTGAAAGAGGTCATTTATTGTAACACATTGGGTAAAGTTACTTTGCTTGGGTGACACAGCCTTTATTTTTGGCTATTGGTCACTTGTGTGAAATAGTTGTAACAGCTTTTACTAAAAATGACACAATATATAAAGGATCTGATGACTCGTCCAGCCAATGTGGAAATCCTCCTTTCCTAATGTCTACTGCTGATTTAAGAGCTACAATCCTGGCAAAAAGGGATACTGGGAAGACATGCCTCTTCTGTTCAGCATCCTTTTTTAAACTCACCACTCTTCCAGTGCTTCAGTGGTTTGTAGTGGAGCTTGGTTTTGCTGCCTCTGCCTGCATCTCCCTCTGGAAGTAACTTCCCACGCTCCACAGTGCTATGGTCAAACACCGCTGTGTTTAGCATAGGGACCAACACAGTCCCCTTTTTCTTTGTGCCATCCACACCTTTCACTGTCACCTTCTCCTCCTTTCCCACCCACTCTGATGTTGTCCCCTGGGGGTCAGGAGGCATTGGGGAGGTGATAAATGGCAAGGTGACAGTTGGAGGGATGGTGGTGGTTTTAGGGTTTCCCCAGATCCAACTGAACCACTGGGCTCCCACAGGAGAGGAAATGAGGAAAAATAGTGTAAAAGAGAGGTGAACAACTCCCATCCTCTGTATAGGTAGTCTGGACTGATGCACTCCAGTCACTTCACACACGTGCAAACATTAAAGCAAGGCAGGCACTATTTCCCAGCTGTGACAGGTCCAGAGTCCTGTAGAGTGTGGAAGCAGTCAGAGTGGCACAAAAAATATTCCCAGAGAAACCGTTTGGCATCTCACTGTCTCTCACAAGTTCCTTCCCCTTTCTCTTCTCTTCTTTCTCTCTTCATAATGACCTTCGTTTCTCCAACAGTCTCTTGCTCCGTTTGCATCTCTCTGTGGTCTCCACCCCCCCACACACACCTCCGACCTCTCTTCTGTTGAATTAGGCTGTTGACCTCCTCTAGAGGGAGCACTACCACAGCTAACTTGACTGCACACGCCCAAGTGAATAAACCTTAGGTAACAAAACATTATTGGTTTAAAATCGGCAGCAATGCTGTGTCAGAATCCACTTATTGGTTACTCAGCACTAAAATCTGGAGCTCATACAGATGCTACTTTATTCTGTTATCCTTTTCACCCTCAAATTTAGTATCACTGTTGCAGATTATCTTACTGGAAACTGCAGAAAAAAATCAGTCTATAAGCTCTTGGCAAGTCAGAGCAAGAATGAACCTTTGAATGGACACTTTGTCAGCAAAATATTTATGTATGATCATATTTAGATTGGAGTTTAATAACAAGCTATTTGTCCTTTATGTTCAGATGCTTCACTGCTCCACTCTAATGCAGATAATGCCATAAACAGGCACCAAAAATGATTATCTTTTTTTTTTTCCAAACGTTGAATGGAAGCATTTATAAAGTGTGGACCATCTCTCTGCTGCAGCTCACTGATCACGTAGCAAGGACAGGGGCCCCATGTTGCTGATGACAAAGAGATGTCTGTTCTGTTGTGTTGTGCTTTCCTAAATGTTTGCTGAGGTCCAGGATGAGAATTGCCCTGTACAGTACATGAAATATGCAATACAAATTAACTTGGCGAAAGCTCTAGTTACAAGAAGCTGGCAAATATGTTTCTCCATCCTGTCTGTGCTTAAACACAAACATAAACTAATAACCCCCCCCCAAAAAAAAAGTTGACCTTTGATGGCAGCAGTCACATAAACAAAGTCTGCATGAGGAAAGCAGTATTTATCCCTCAGGGTCAGCTAAATCCTTTTGAGTTTGCATGATTTTTAGCTTTTCAATCATTTCTTAGCGTGTAACAGATATGAACCCAAAAACCAAAGCAGCTGATCTGAACTGCTGCACAAAGCTGAACTGAAGCACAATTCAATAAATTGTTTAAATTCTACAATTCAAACACACACACACACGTAATATTACTTAATGTGACTTTTGAAGAGTTGTTACCATTATACAAACTCAGACTGACCAATCACAGCACGGATTAACCAATCAGAGCACCTCACACAACATCCACTGCTTCAAATGAAGCAGATGTTGCACACCCACACACACACACACACAGAAGGAGAAGCTTGATTAAGAAGGAAGAATTGCAGGAGAAGGTATCAGGGTTAACATGGGTTGGGGAGTTTAGGAAGAGGGTGATGAGCATAGCCAAAATTCAGACACACATTAATTGAACCACATGCACACTTTCTAATCCAAACCCTGTAACCTCTCTGTGGCTCTATCTTTATAGGGTTGTAAGAAGTACTTCAAATTAGTCATTTGTTTCCATTATACAGACGGTAACTGAGTAAGACTCTGACAGCTTATAAGGGGATAAAAAGGATAATCCCTTTAAAGGTGCATTGCACAAGCTTAAATGTTAAATACTATTCTTTTCTTTCCTCCACATGCTCTAGCAACTGCCTGATGTGAGTGAGCTGATCTTTCTTTACTGCGGTTGTGTGTAATACTGTTTCGGGTACGAATCCTCAAGGGGGCGCATGTGGGGTAGATTAGCTGCGCGTTCTCGTTCACCTGGCTGCGCTAGTGTTGTGTATTCTGCCACCACATGTCTGAGCACGTCAAGACATCACTGATGACTGCTGCTAAAAGATGGAGAACAGGTGCCTCTCAAACCCCAACTCAGACTCCAGTAAGACGAAGAAGAAAAGTTTTGTCTTGAGAGACGAAGAGATCCAAACAGGAGCCGGACAGAGTAAGATGGGAGTAAACAACAGAGCAGCTTTTTTCCTTTCTTTTTTTTAAATGAATAAAACGGGACCCACAGCTGGCGTTCTGCGGGACAAGGTAAATGGGATAAGTGATGGAAATAATGATGCACAATATTGCAATGCTAAGGGTTTAGCATGTAAATGTGGCAATATGACATCTATATGACAGTTTCCGGGGAAGATATACACTCTGGCCACTTGTAACATTTAGGTGACGCAGTAATTTCATAAGGTATTTGTGGTCTCAGCCTATGAATTTGGATATTTGATCTACAAGCCGGTGTTAGCCTGTTGTTACTGTTAGTTTACAATTTGTCAGTTTACTCAACGATCAAACCGTAAACAACTTCCAGATTTAAAACTTTATTACTTCAGTAGACATCGTGACTCTAACTCTTGGCTCAGTCTGAGTGCAGCACGGGTTAAACTAAAGACCAACACAGTCGAAGCTGCTCATGCACGTGCACGACATTGGTGTTACTCCCACTTGTCAACAGAAGAGGCACACTTCTGGAAAAAGCTGAAACTTGTGCTGTACTCCTTTAAAGGATAACTTTCTTTTTTTTTCAACCTGGACCTTATTTCTGGTATAAATGTGTATTTACTCACCGGTAAAATTTCTGCATCACTTTGAGTCTTTCAGAAGATATTACGCTGAGTCGTCCTTGGGTGTTCCTCCAGTAAAATGGGAGATATGGGGCAGCCACTATAGAAGACATTATCTGCAGTAAAACTTGATTTTTGCCAATACTTTAAGTAGAATGAAGGAACAAACAAGTACTATTGTCCTGTCAGTCCAGATTTAGCTTTCTGTTAGCTATTAGGGTGTTCTACACGTTTTTCGGGGCCGCGTGTTCACAATGCGCACTTCTGTAGTACAGCTGAGAAGAGCAGCTCGCTGCACAGACAAAAACACAATTTGCGAAACTCTGAACTCACAGGACAATAGTACTCATTTGTTCGTTCATTCTGCTTAAAGCATTGATGAAATCAAGAAGTTTTACTGCAGATAATGTCTTATATAGTGACTGCCACCGAAGGGCAAGTCGACGTTATATCTTTCAAAGGACTTAAAGTGATGCAGAAATTTTACCAGTGAGTAAATGCACGTATATACTCCTAGAAATAAGGTCCAGGTTGAAAAAAAAAAAGAAAGTTATTCTTTAAGCTGAAGTGTTCTGTTTTCTGACCGGTAAATAAAGTTTGCTACTAGTGCCAGTATTTGTAGAACACATATACTGTATTGTTGTGTTTAAACCACAGGAACCCTTCGCACTGTATGTACTGTTGATCATAGCAGATAATACCAAAACAAAAAGTTCTCAAATGAACTGGTCTATGCAAGTACCCCAAATTTGCCTGTTGATGTTAATAATGGAGTTGATGAAGGAAATAAGACTTGAAATATGACAGTCTGCAGAAATGAAGCCTGAAAGACCCTTAAAATCTCGACTGAACTGAGCGGATCTCCAGCATAACCATTTTAATATTTGCACTGAGAAAAAGCAACAGGAAAATGTTTTGTTGAATTTTGTTTTTTTTTTTACTAACATTAGTAAATTGGTCAAAATTTGAAATCGAGTAATTTTGGAGCAAGCCCTTATGTTCAGCATTAAATACCCAAACCAAGTGGTAGACCTTGCTCAGGCAGGTTTATCTTCAGAAATATTTATTGAAATTCATTATAGTCACTGCAACCAAACGGTAGAGCTGGCTGTTAAAGAGATAAGGTAAGAACTGTGGGGTTATTGTTATAACTGAGCACAACTAAGTTTGATAAATCTATAAAAAAAAAAAAAGAAAAAAAGATGTGAGTACATATCGTATTAATGCAGCATATTCAGTAATAGATATGATATATAAATTATATTAATTTATTATGTAATTTGCTATAAATCAAAATGCTTTCTTTCTAAGGGAAGACCATTAACAACCAGTTTAAACTTTCAGGTAAATTGCTTCATCTGTTCATCCACTCTTTGATATGATTGCTCACATCCTTCAACCTCCAAACAGGTTACAGTCTCTATCAAATTTATAAAAGGACCACAATGGACCAGCAGCTCAGCATCTTTTCAGACCATTTCTAATAGTAGATTTTTTTAACCCAATATGCCAATAAACAAATAAATAAATAGATACATAAATAAATAAAGCTTCAATAGAAAGTAAGTGTTCACTGACTCCATGTTATGCAGCTTTATCAGACGTCTTTTCACCTGCATGTCAGCCGTCATTTCTACGCGGCTGTTGGGGCACAACTGCATTAAATTTGCAACAGAAACAGAAAAAAAGCTCATTCAGCTGTGCCATTTAAACCATGACAACTGTCTGAAGGTCAGAAATGAAATAAAAAGCGGGGAAAGACTGTTAATACGACTACAGGTATGACTTGTGGTGTCATCTAGAAACAAGCAAAAAAAAAAGTGGCTACATTCCTGTGCAATGCATTAGCTGGAGAGATGCTCCCCACATTCTTACCAGTATTTTCAGGCCCTCTTTTTTCATCCATGGTGACCCCATGAAAGGCCTCTGGATTCCAGGAGGAGTAACCCCCCTTCACCCTTCACCCCTCGTTTTCTTCCTGCTCTACCTAGCAACCCCCTAACAATAAACTCTAATTGGTTTACTGTCCAAGCCAATCCCATGCTGGATGTTAGAAATTTATTCAGTGAAAAAACACCAAAACAGTTTAGTTTAATGCAGCAGAAAAAATGGAAGTCACAAGATCAGGAGATGTGTCTGGAAGAAATTATCCTTTAAACTGTAGTACTTGTGTTTTTCTCATGTTTATCAAAACCAAACTATATTTGTTTTTTAAGCTAATATACATCTTAGTTTATTTAGTGAAGTCATTAGGAATTTTTGTCATGCATTTGTTAACTATTATTGTATTACGATTAAAAGTAGTAAGATGATATATAGTCATATCATCTTGTTTGTAATATTACAAAGAAATACAGAAAGAACAACTCAGTAAAACATGGCCATGGATTTTAGTTGATATGCTAACTCTGCCACCACCTTGTGGTCAAAAACGGTGAAACACAGTCTAAAGGTAAAAAGTCTGAGACAGATCGTGCAACACATTATATATTTGAGATTAAAAAAAAAAGCTTTGTTTGCAAAACAAACAAACAAATAAAACCATTACCAGGAGGTCAATCCTTCTTTGTAAGATACCCTGTTTCTATACACCTGAATTTAATTAAATGCATCTACAGTAACAGCCGATTGCCAAGTTCTGCAAAATGACCCATTAATCTGAGTCAGGTGTGTTGAAGCAGAAAACATCTACAACCTGAAGCACAATAGCCCTCAAGGGCTGGAGTTTGATATCCCTGGAGTAAAGAATATACTACCAACAGGTGTGACACAGAGACACCACAGGCCAGGGCTCAGAATTATGCTCCCAGAAAGCCTTTGGATTCGTAAGCAGGAGCCTGAGAGGCTTACAGGAAGTCATGAATAAATGGTGCAAACAAGTCCAGGTTCAGTATTTTGTCTGAGATGAAAAGTTGTAACAGATCCATTCGAAAAGATATTTTACATGATTTGACTATTTAAGAGCCTCTTTGGCTCATCTCGGGCCCACACTCATAAAATAATTCGGTCCCAAAAAGCAGAACTAATATGAATAAATGAATGCAGAAAAATAAAGTTTTAAAGTTAAAAGGGAATATGTTGTTTCTGTGTGTGTTTGTAATTTCTACGTAAGTGTGTGTGTTTTTGGCTTTGTGTGTTTGAATGTACAAGTACTTCACCAATTAGAGCGAAAGAGGTCTTGGCTCACAGACCAGAGTTTCTGTGCCAATGCAACAAAAGAACTCATTTTGTAGGCACTATAGATGCTAACAATGATTTCTTTATTTATTAAAGAAATTGATTTTTTAGAGACTCTTTTTGTTTTCAGTTGTACTAATGAGGGAGCTTCAGAATGACTTAAACAATCAACAACATTTTGAACAGCTATGTCTGTTAGAAAACCATTGAATTGTAATCACAGTGTGCATTTTTTTCTTTAACCAAATAGGTTTGACTAACACTCTGTCTTAACTAACCCCAAAGCTGCCGACTGGACAGGCTGCCAAGATCAACAGAGAGAAGCTGTTCTCAAGTAAAGCAATACCACACATAGACATTTTTAGACTCTCCAGCACATAAACACATGCTAGCCAACAGTCAATGAAACCTGTGTTGCTAAAATGTTTTTTTCTCATCCACCTCCCCTCCTTGAATCCTTCCCTCCTCTTCTGCTCTGCCTACCAAGTGTTTTCATTACATACTTGTAGATTTTCAGGCAGGAAATGTTCTGAATGAGTGGCCAAGAAAGGCTGCAGAAACATTAAAAACGAACATTGTTATCATGCGTTGCCAAAACACCCTAAATAGTGCTGCAGATCTGGATGTGATCTTTGATGCATAAACAAGTGAGCATAATAAAGAAAAGGAGGCTGAAGCTGAATTAAAATGGCATATGCAGCATGCTCAGAACAGGGTAGGATTTTACTTCTTTCTACCCCTTTTCAGATAGATTGCTTGTTTTTTTCTTTGTTTTGTGATCTATTCAATTTAACTTGCCTCTTCTGTTGTTTTGTCTTAGGAATCACCAAATTTGGACCTCCTGAGCCAGTGGTCTGCAGGTTTTCAATGTGTCCCTGCGAAAGACTAAAAAAATGAATGTAGTATCTGGTCACATCTGAATAAGGGAAAGTGAAGCCAGTTGGGCGTTTCCCACTGTCACCATCTTGCTGTGTTGTGTGTGTTGTCACTCCTTGAAAATACTAAAATGGGCAAAGGCAAGGCTGCTCCGAGCCGTGGGGGCAAATGATCGACAGCCACACTAATGCTAACCAAGCTAATCCAAAGTGAACGGGGATGAAAGAAGATAGACGGTCAAAAGGTAAGACATGCTCAGACTTGCAGTTAAAGCTAGGGTTGGCAACGTTGGAAAAACGGTTTGAGCAATCGACAGTTTAAAAAACACGCCACCCGAACCCATGCCTTCAGAGCGCAGGGACATGTGCGCCAATGTTTTACGGACAGGTTAACGATAACAGCCGAGTGGATAGCTCGTTAGCTTGATAGTAAACAGCTTTTTAAAAAAGCTTTAATCCACTCACCTCCAACTCCTTCTGCAGTGTAAAAAGTCCACACTGCAGACGTCAACACCTCCGAGAGTTAATCCTTATCTGTTGCTTTGTTTTGTTTTGTTTTTTTTTGGCGCAGCAGCAGTTAGCAGTCCGTTTAGCTATATTTGTTTTCAGTGAGGGGCGCACAGGGGGGTCATGTCGGGGACAGGGACAGGGGAGGGACAGAGACAAGACATAAAGGCATCGATTCGTTCTTTTTATAAGTTGGGAATTACCAATTCCTGCCTTTCGTTGTGAATGGCAGGGGTTGGTCAGAGTTTTTACAGAACTGCAGCTCTCACAGAGGTCTGACTTTTTTCCCTCCTTTTTATGAATACATGATGTATGGACTTGTCAGGATGGAAGGATCATTTCACCCAGTATAAAAAAATGTGTTTCTGAGCAGGATTACCAACTCTGGCTTTAACCAGCTAAAAACAGCCATTGTGCAGCTTTGCTACAGGCTGAGCCCTTCCTGGGAGCAAGCAAGGAGCTAACTATTAGCCTCCACTGCTAAAATCAGCGGTCTGCTGCCTCTCAATCAAAAGGATATGCCCTTAATTATGCGTTAGACGAAATAAAATCTAAACAGGTGAGTTATAAAAAAATTCATTCCCCTCACAGTTGACATGAAGGTAAACTTGACCTATTAAACCTAAAATGATCTTTTGAACCAGGCTGTAAACATGTTTATTTCTGCTGTGAAGTTGGCCTTTTTAACATGGGAGGCTATGGGGATTTGCTCTGTTTTGGATCCAGCCCCGAGTGAATAAAGAAAGAACTACAGTAGACTACAAATATTTAACTTAACTTCCAGGCACACTTTTCCCGCGGAGTTTGTCCCTTGGTCCCTGCTCCAATGCACTCAATTCAAATTAAATAGATCCAACAGCCTGAGAATCCAGTTCAATCCAACTTTATTTCTAGAGCACAGTAAATACTGCACACAGCGCTGCACAACAGAATATACAGATAAGTTCTGCGAAAGGACTCGGTAATATGAGTCAGGTGTGTTTGAGCAGGGAAACACTGAAAACCTGCAGGACAGTGGCCCAAGACGTCCAGATTTGGTGATCTCTGTATCTGATTCACTGATTTTAACTACTCATTTGAAATAAAGATACAGTATCATTCATTCATTCATTCATTCATTGGGTGGCTGGCTAAGCTTATACAGATTTACAGCATATGAAATCAAATCTCGATAGTGGGGTTTCACAGTTAAATAAAACAGGAGCTTGTAATTCCCATCTCCACCACTGAGGGGCAGCAGCCCTTTCTGGCTGTGGTCCTGCCTCTGTTAAGGTTCAGTGGTGATTGTATCAGTGGGTCAACTTCTGTCCGTTTGATCAAATCTCCTTTGTGTCCAGGACGGCAGGTGGGAGACAAAGAATGCCTGGAATGGGAGAGATGATGGTAGATGTGCACATGCATAGACTTACACAGTGACAAGCTTAAACGCACACACACACACACAGAGAAAGAAACATTCTCACACTCTTTGAACCCCCAGCTCAAGCTGCTACCTCAAGACAAAGGACTACCTGCAGGCAAAAGGGGCAATGTGGCCTGGGAGTGGGTCAAAATCTATCAGTCTCAATCAGTTGTCTTCTGAATGAGTTCAAACAGCAGGTTATCAGACAGCAGAGAGAAGTAATTGTAGATGAAATATCTAAAGGAATCACAGTGATTCCATGATCGTGGTGGCAGGATTTCCTATTAGAGCCCAGGGCCCAGTTGCAGAGTTTCAATGTTACTTTTAAAACACTTGGCAGCAAATTCATCTTAATTGTTTGAGGGGAAATGGGAGGAGGAGCAGAGCAAAGATGGGATGACTAAAAAGCAGACACTTTCAAACAGATAACAAAAGAAAAAAAGATAATGGGAGATAAAAAGAGAAGAGAGTCAAGACTCGTAAAGGTTATCAGTGCAAGACTCCGACCCAAGGGCAGGATTGGCTCAAACTGGGACCTGTCTACCCAGACACAAACAATCACCACATACTCCAAAAGCTCCAGATTTAAGCTTAGTTTCAACAGTAGTGTGTTCCTTCTTTAGTTTTTATCGTTTAGATTACACATTTGAGTCATTTTCAGATGAACGTTAAGATAAAGCCTTGACTGCATCATGCTCTGTGATAACTTTTAGTGTTGGGTAAAATTTTTGTCGAGTAAACAAATTTAGCATAAGGTCTTAACTGAGAGATGATGGAGTTGAGATAATTATGGAGAATTAGAGGGAAAAGCGCTCGTATAATGATGTTAGAAGAGTCATGGGACCAACATAACACCACTCACAGACACAACTGACTAGACAAATGTGGTTTAGGGCCTTTTACGTGTAACTGAGTTTCTTCTGTGTTTATGTAAGTTGTAATAAATTTTGCTAAGATGTACATCTGCTTGCTTTACATGTTGAGAGCTGCATCACTGAATCATCTTACAGCAAGAGCTCTCGTCAGCTCCATGCTTCACCCGTGCATGAGGAACTTGTTAGGTTTGTCATAGACAAGCAAGGTAACTTGTTTGTTTGCCACATAAAATCTATCAGGTGGTAAGAGGTCAATAGTCTGATTTTACCTTTTTTGCCCTCATGTGGCACTGCAGGTGAGTTATCACCCCTTGAATGACAAAAAAAGAAACCATTATTGGCATTGGTTGATCTTTTTTTTGGCTACTCAGGAAAAGGACAAAAAGTTGGAAGATCATAATGTCTGGAGTTAGCATTCTGGTTTGGCCCATAAAGCTTTATAATGTGCATAAGGGTACAAAAGCTCAGCTTTCATTCTTCTATTAATTCTGTTTTGGTCTCCAGTTACTTAAAAACATCTGGTCTGACGTTGTTCTTGATGTTGCCAAGTGCTCTCCTAAAGGGAATCATTAGTTTTCCCTGGTGTTAGCTGAGAGTTGTTGCAGTGAAATTAAAGGACAATTCTGGTATATTCACTAATTCATTTATGCAAAACAGTGCTGTGAGAGGTATTTACAGTCAGTACACAGCAGTCAGAGCACTTTCAGCTGGAGAAGGGAGAAAATTGATGAGTCAAGATAACCTGTGCTTTAAAATGAGGCCACCACAACAATCCATTTCTCACCATTCAAAACTAATGAAACCTTTATATTAGTTTTTCATCAGACAGTTACACACAGGGTCCACACAAATGGACAATGTTCTACAGAATGCAATCCATTTTGCATCATGGTCAGCATGCGGTGTGGTGTAGCTGCAATCTAATGCACAATCTGATGCAAAAGTACCACTGTCTAAAGCAGTGGTTCTCAGAATGGGGGGTGGGCCCCCCAGGGGGCTAAGGGCTCTGTCAGGGGGGGCCCAGCCACACCAAATTTTTTGTACTTCTATAACAAAAATTGGGCATATTCTTTATGAAATCAAATCAAACTTTATTTATAAAGCGCTTTACCTGCCAAAGGCAACCCAAACTGGGGAGTGGGTAGCCTTGTGGTAATGTTGCGGGCTTTGGCGTGGAGGACCCGGGTTTGAGTCCCCATCACGCCACTCAGGTGAACCACTGTGGACCCCTAAGCAAAGTCCTTAACCCCCACCAACTGCTCCTCGGGCGCCTTAAGTAGCAGCCCACTGCTCTCTGAAACTGTACAGAGATGGGTGAAATGCAGAGCTCTAATTTCCCTTCATCAATCTAAACAGTATAACAAAAAAAAAAAAAAAAAAAAAAGTGCTTTGCAAGACCATTTTGAAAAAAGTATTTTAAAGGAATAGTTCACCGACAAAATGATTTAACTTATTTTCCACTTACCCTCATGGTGAGCAAGACTCTGGAGCACTTTTTTAATATCTCAAATGCAGCCGGCGATCAGGAAGGCTTCTCTTTTTGCCCCAACTTTCATATAATGGAGTTCGCCAGGGTCCGAGCCAAAAGGTCCATAAAAGTCCACAAAAACTTGTCAATAATCCTCCACACTGCTCGTCTAATGTAATCCAAGTGTCCTGAGTGGATCACATCCAGATTTTGACGTCATTTAGTATATTTTTAGAGCCTGAACAGTAGTACATCTTACTTTCACGAAGCATGCACATGCGCGTTCACGAAACTACGGAAGCCTTGGCGTTCAGACCCTACTCTGCTGATAATGCAAGCGTAGAAGAAGAAATTCGCAGTTTGCATTGTGCTAAGAGCACCAGAGCTACAGAGAAACCGGGACAAACACAAGAGGGTCCAAGAGGGGTTGGATATTGATTTATAACAAAGAAAGAAAGAAAAAGAGAACACGCGATCTCGTCTGCCGTGGCTTCCGTAGTTTTGTGATGTTGCATCGGCGTGCTTGCAGGAGATGCAATGTAGTATTGTTTAGGCTCTAGAAATATACTAAATGACGTTGTTTCGAGTAAATTCTGGATGCTACCCACTCAGGACACTTGGATTACATTGGACGAGCAGTATGGAGGAATATTGACAAGTTTTTGTGGACTTTTATGGATCTTTTTGGCTCGGACCCCTGCGAACTCCATTATATGAAAGTTGGGGCACAAAGAGAAGCCTTCCTGATCGCCAGCTGCATTTGAGATATCAAAAAAGTGCTCCAGAGTCTTGCTCACCATGAGCGTAAGTGGAAAATAAAGTTAAATCATTCTGTGGGTGAACTATTACAAACAATGACATTGACATTATAATTTCCAATGAAAAGGGGGCCCTGCAAAAAAAGTTTGAGAACCACTGGTCTAAAGTATCACCAAGGATGCAAGCAAAGCCCATGCTCATTCATCACATCCCTACGCTTCAAAGTAGTGAGCTTCAGGGGGGCTGATAGCCTTCCACTGATAGCACACTTATCTCTGCTTCCTTGATAAGCCTGTTCTCCACCTAGGCTGAACTACGTTTGTAGTTTGCTAGCTTCTCATTTAATCTCGTGGAAATCAGCGATAGAGTGCCATCCTGCAAGTCATCAGGATCAGTAATCACTGAAAAACTGGCTCTTCTGGGCAGTATGTGTAGCAAATACAGGTTGTCTGATTTAACTTTTCTCAGACGGGGTGGTGCTCAGCAGATTTTTATCAGAAATCCACAGTGGGGTTTGCTCATGATGTGTCCGGTAACCAAAAACACCCCTTATGGACATGTTAATAAGGTTTAAAGTATGGTACATTAACATAAAGAAAGTAATTTGTTATTGCTGTATACAAAAAATCCAGAAATAAAATGCTGAAAAAATCCCTTTTATTCTAACCTTGGCAGATGTATTACTTTTATGGGAAGTTGCATACAATTCCATTACATACACTAAAAAGTAGAATAATTTACATGGTGCCTACAGAGATACAGACTTGCACCACACATGAACTTCTGACTTCATACAGACAAAATCATAGACATCGCACAAGTTCTTGTCAGAGGCACTTTGTTAGCCCTGCAGCATATTTCAGATAGATGAACTCATTGTTTGGAGTTGATGGGAGGTCACAAGTGGACATCTGCGGATGGACACTTTCCATTACATCAAGTATCAGCGGTCACTCCACCGCCTACGAACTCCCAACCCTCGGTCATCTTCTCACCCTAAGTTCACCTCTGGAAACATGATCATGCAGCGGCAGAAAGCTGCAAAGATGACATATTTCATTTGTGTAAATCTTTATGTGTCTTTTTGTATTCTTGGTGAGATGGAAGGGACAGCTGGGCAGACGTAAACAGAGGAAAAACGGACAATCAATCAGCCAGACAGACAAACAGAAATGACCTGACATCAAATGTAAAATCTGACAACAGCTTTCGCTGCAAAAATCTGTACTCATAATTGCATTTTTGATTTAAAAAAAAGGAAAACTGGCAGAGTAACTGTGAAACTATTTTGAGATTATTTTCTGTTAGCTACATTATTTCTATTAATTGGGCAATTGGAGAAAAGTTTAATACTGTAAAACTATTTACATCTTCTTATGTAGCAGAGTGTGAGGCTTAGTGTATGTCCGTATGTCTACATGTGTGGGCGTGAATTTGTGTGTGTGTGTGTTTGTGTGCTTTGTTTACTCAGCTGCAAGTGTTGTTATCAGAGCTTCTCGGATAAGCTCATTTCCTCCTTCAATACAAATGTTAACAGAATAAAAAGGGAATTCTTTAGCACATGTGATACTATAGAAAGTGTTACTATAATCTTGGCTTCTGGTGTGAATCCCAGTGGGGCTGTATAGAGATGTGGACCTGTGGGGTCTTTCAGATCAATATCTGGTTTCCATTCACTAGCAAAGCAAATCTGAAGCAATCCTTTGACTATCCTGACCAGCAGTGCTAGAGATTGCATATCTTTCCCTCACTCACACTAAAGTTGTGATTGGAAACTATTTTTTTTACAGACAGAAGTTAATAAGCTACCAAAGAGCTGAAACTGGAAAATGAGCCATTTCATTGTGAAAGAGCAACAGTGATCATAGGAGAGTTGAAACAAGAAACCCGAGCTGTTGCTTTCCCCACAGGGCTGACGCAACTTTGTATTTTTCTGTAAATGTTACTTGAATATACTTCATTCTTTATTTATGCATGCATTATTCATGCATAAACAAAACTGCTTCTGGAGTGCAGAAAGCGCAGCTGTAAAGTGAACTAGGTTACGTGTTCACTTTTATTGAGGAAATTAGAGCGATGCCAGACATTTGTTGTGTATTTGACTGTTCAAATTATTCGGGTGAAAAGGTGTGCAAACAGGAAATAAGTTTTCACTGGTTTTCTGTCAGGAAACACCAGTGAAGAGCCTGGATTCTTTGATCGGCTGCACAAAATTTAAGGCAATACCCTGGAACTGGATCTGCAGTACAAACTTAGGCTCTGATGTACTGAAGGTTTGCACCTCTTAAAGGTAGAGTCTGAAGTCCCCCCACTGTTTCCGTTTACAAACAACAGTATTCAAACTGAGCACCCCTCCCTCAGGCTAATGGCCGCCTCAATCTTCAGCCTATTCAGCTTCAAGCCTCTCCTTCAGAGCTCAGAGGCGGGTAAAAGCCAAACCAATACTAACCCTGGTTTTCAAACGTGCACTATCTGAAGCTCTTACCTTTTCTTCGGTGCATCTGCCGTTTTTCTGTCTTTCTTTTTTTTTTTCTTCGAAAGTTCAAGTGACTGGCGTCTGCTCCAATCATGAGCAGACACTCATTATTCCCACACAGCGTAATGCCCTTCGCTCTGTCATCAGCTGGCGATATAAACAGAAATCTCCACCCAGAAACATTCCTACCACAACAAAACAAAGCTAAAGAGCGAATTACAGACAAGGGGAGAGGGAGTTGCATTCGAACGCACCACTGCACACGAGTAGAGGCCCAAAGGCGCGAAATGTGATAGATTTCACTTGCACAAGTCTAATGTTTATTTTCAGGGGGGGAACTTTGGACGTCACCATTAAAATGTGCGCCTGCAGAAACCTGCTGCAGTTGATTTACTAAGAGCGCAACGATGGCTGCGCCTGTTAAACAGGCAAAATAGTAACTGTAATCCATTTAGCATGGGTTCCTTTGATGAATATATAATATGGGCGTTTCTGACAGTGTGAGCAAAATATTGGAAGGACAATTTGCAAGTTAATCAGCTTTGCTCATGCAATGAGTTGTCAAACATAAAACAGATTTTGGTGGCTGGTTTTGCGCCTATCTACAGTACATCTGAAAAGCAGATGTCAATTGTCACAGCTTTATCCACTAATGGCTGCAACCTCTGGATGAGGAGCAACAACCCAATGCTACAGGACTGCAGACATGAATCACTGACTCAAAATCATTTCTCATGAGTGGTGAGGGCAACTCATTCAATTTTCATAATAGCAGGCAACACGGCAAACACCAGTATTCAACACCAGTTTATTCTAGACAAATGAACCACATTTCTACTGGAGCTTAATGGCAACTAAAGGAGATATTAATTACATCTTTTTATTTGCCCTTCATTGTCACGTTTTCAACTTGAATATACACATCACGCTCCTCTGCTTTCCACGGCAAAGCAATAGCGCACGCAAAATCCTTATTTACAATTGTGTGAGTAATCTTAGTTGATGTATTGCAAATGATTAACATAAGGTGAGTGCAATCTATTTGTGCCGCAAGCAACTTTGTGTTCTTTATTTGAGATCTTAGTAAATCAGGAACTAAGTCTTAAGTTGTCCATCTAATGAAACCAAAAATGTGGACTGTTGACCATCTGTAAAGTCGGGAGACAGCAGCTGAGTAGGAGGCAGCATGAGTCCGTGCTGTGAAATTATTCAGGTTTGCATGAGCATGCACCATGTTTACTTCATTTCTCTGAAAGCATTGCTGACCCACTTACTCAATAAATGCATTAACTCCACAGTTGAATGAATTAACAGTCATTAGCTATGGACTAAAATGTCATATATCTGCTTGAAATTAATCTGATCAGTGATTCCAACTGACATGTTTACGTGGACGCTGCATGGTCCGATCAGTTGTATGTTTACATAATGAGAAAATTTAATACGATTGGAATGCGACATTATTATCAGTCAGTGTCAGAAATACCAATGAAGGATCTACAAAATCCACTTGTACTGTAGATGGTCAGTACTCGTCCTGTCCCTTTGCTTCACAGCATCTTGATTTTCTCTGACGGCAAGGTCAGCTGGTTTAGCTATCAAATTCACAAGATGCTTTAAATGGCTTCTTAGGCAGATCAGTAAGTCTTCTGACAATCTAATAATTCTCTTTTCTTCAGCCTCTTTAAACAACATTTCACCTTAATATTAAAGATGATTTGTGCTGATCAGGTACAATAAGGAGCAACATGTAAAACCCTCCTTTTACCCTTTGGATGTAGTTACTGTATGCACAGGCGTGCATGGCATATGCATAAATAACAAAACTGGCCATTGCAGTTGCAGAATAGTGACATGTTGTCTGGTCTCTTTTTTTAGTAAGCTAGCTAGGCATAGCAGGGATGAGTTAGTGGGCTAGTTAAAAGAGATGATACATTATGACTCAGTTACTAAAATGACACTTGAAAGGTCATGATGTCCAAAATGTCTCATCTCAGTGTAGATCAAGTTCAAACAGATTTGACTACATAACTATGCAATATTAGAGTATAATCCATCTTTCACTCACCTTGTCCTATCTGAATCTTTAAGTCTGGATCTGTGTGCATATTGACATTTTTACTCATTATGTGGAATGAAAGGCAACCTTTAGTGAAATGTGACAGGAAAATATTATCTCATGTTTGCTCCAGTCCCTCTGGCAGAGGACCATTCATTGACCCACCCACAGAAATGGCACCACAAAAATCATTGCATTGTTCACAACTGCAGGATACAACGCACTCTTGATCTTTTTTGTCCGTACTTCTGTTGTCATAAGATAAGCACAGTTTGCTGCAGACTTATTCACCCTTTATGAAACGTGTTTACATGCAAAAAGAAGAAGAAGAAGAAGAAGAAGAGTTTGACTGGTGAGCCATGTGTTGCAGTAATTCATTTTCATTAGCTGAACGCTGATGATTCTGAATTTTTTTGTCTAACCAACTGCAACCTGATCACACACTCATGGCAGAGCTGTATACTTTTACATATTGTTTTGTCAGGTTTGAACTCTAAGGAAACCAGGAATCATCTCCTTTTGATATTAGATAATAAAGCGTTTCTGTAGTGTTCAAAATGCTTTTTTTTAAACATGCAAACACTACATTTTCTAATCCCACAGTTGAATTAAATTACAGTTAGTCCTATAACTACAACTGGACTTTTAAAGTGCATGTAAACATGTTAGGGCTAATTTATGCTCCACATTAAATACATATACGTATTAGCTATATGCCTGTCCTCTGTGTTCATTATGCGTTTTTCAGTCCATTTTCAGTGAGTCTGTGGATGTGTCCTGATGTAGGAAACAGAGCAGTGCCACTAGAAACTGAAGGGACGGAGATGTGCAGTATAACTCATAGGGCCTATGTGACCAGTGAAAGAGACAGAGAGGTAGGAGAAGAAGACACAACGTATGTAATGGCCACACAAACCAACACCATTTATTGGGCTGCCTCTTTTATGTCTCTGTCGTAGAATGTACATTATCGTGGTCTCCTGCACCATCACAGTCCTAGCTGTTGTCTGAAACTGATGTCGGAATTAGAAGTTAACTCTGAACTCTACAACTATGCCATTGTAAAGTATATGTGGTACTATGTAAGTAGTGACATTTGACAGCATCTGAAATACAGTAGATAAACTTATTTATGTACATAAAGGAAGCATAAATAAGCCCTTAGACTGAGTGAAAACATACCAAAATAAATTTCTTAAAGTTGAACTAAAACATCCAATGCAGTTGTTCTCCTTCCTTTTTACGTTAGTTATGTTAATAGTTTTACTTTACAATAGCTGGCACTTAGGGTTGTTTTTGTGTCCAGTTCAGCTGATTGTTTGGTAACCTGGCATGTGATGGGTGTCAGTGTCAGTGAAATAAGTTGAAATTGACAAAAGTAATAATAAATTAAAATTCTATGAAAATCATGACATTGATTTTGAATTGTGGTTCAAAAGAAATATTTAAAACAAACACAAAAAATAAAACAAGAAAACAAGCATGATGGGGCTCCAAAGCTAAAATTTTGTTAAGCAACACTTTGAAGTAATCACTGTTATCAGGTGTTTTCTCTAATGTTCAAAAAGACGATGACACCTGTTGACAGGTATGTTGGTCCACTGTTCACGGGAAAGGTTCTCTAATGTGCGTGGCACAATTTAGATTTTTTTTTTTTTAAGTACTATTTCCAACCACAATTCAAAAGCAATATTTTATTTCACTAAATTATAATTTTTAAAAATTTAGTATTCGTTTCTTTAGTTTCTTGTTGTTTGAATTGCTATTGTCAATTTAGCCTTTCTTTAATTGGAAGGTATTAATAACTTTGAGGATGACTGTATGTACACATATCATGCCACCTTAATGACTTCTTCAGAGCCATTGTTGTGAGTTATCTTTCTCTGTCCTGCCACCGACTGTTTAGAAAACAAAGCAGTGAGTTCAGTACACCTACCCCTGAAGGGCTGGCATACTGTAAATATGGTGGTGTGCTGACATCACAATTCACTCATGCATCAATCGATCACACCTTTACTCCTTTAAGTATAAACTCAAGTGCATCTAAACTACCTTAACTGCTCAACACATGTGCCATAGTACTTATTTTGATCTGGAAGTCAGAGGAGTTGGCCGTAGAAAAAGCATTAATGGTTTACACAAGAATAACTGAGTTGAATAATACTTGACTTTTCTCAAACACATTAAAACCAAAAAGTAAATATAACAATGCCAAACCAAAAAGTGCCGATGTGAAGATATTCTGCAATCATGTTCTAAAAATATCGCCACACAGTGGAATTGTTGGTCAAATGAACCATGAAACTGATGCATTCAGACTGGTCTGTAGAAAACTGACATTTCACAGAGAAATCATCAAATAAGAGATCCTAAAAAGAAATTAGATGTCAAAGGAACATGAACGCAAGTCCCTAAAGGGACTTGAGGCAAGATTAAGAAATGAAACTTGCGACTGCTACAACTGGCGCTTCAGGTAACTGCAGCCACGAGCCAAGCCGTCACGGGAGCGTGCACAAACTGAAGCTATAGTGTTGCTTACTACACTTTTTCTTCATAGTTACACTTTTTACTGGTCTTTCAGTTGATCTGGATCGTTTGCTGACGGCAGAAGAATCTATAACTCGCCTACAGTGTTTGAATTTACCGCGACCGTCTTCTTCCTGTATCAAAACTGCAGATGTAGCGTCATTTGACGTCACGTCCGCAGGGCAGCGCGGGAAATTCGGACACCGAATTGCAGTCCATTTTGCAGCACACAGCCTGTTAAAGGCAACGGAGAAAAACGTGGGTGGAAACATTATTTTTGGTATTTAGTGCTTCCTGCCTCTAGTCCCTTTAACTGAACACTTAAATGTGTGTTATAAATGATGACTTTCATGAGAATGCCGGGCAGGCAAACCCATTACAGTATGCATTGTCTAAATATTCTACATGTTCTTGTGTGTTTCCCAGCAATAAAGTTGCATGTTAGACTCACACAGCTGTTAGCTGTCCACACAGACAGAACTTTTAACTCTTGCCACAACGTCTGAAAGTTTCAGATCTTCTGAGCCCAAAAGACTTTCTTTGTATGCCTCATACCCCAAAGCTTAGATAACATGGAAAAGATACACAATGAGAATGATTCAGAGCTTTTTTGTTGAAACAGAAACCATGGAAACAGTGTACATAAACAACATTTGACATTTCAGTGCTTGCTCTTGAACACTGTTGTTTTAAAGTTGAAAATTATAGCTTTATCTCAACATTATAGTTAGGTTAGTCTAATACATGCATTTCCCACCTTCAGTTTGAACTCAAACACACTCTAGATGTTAACAGTTACCAAAGTAGAACTGCATCATTTCCATAAGGATAACATCATGGAAAGTATGAAAAGATGTTCAACGGAAAGTCATCCATTCTTATTTTCAAGTTTCCAGTGAAGGATTTTTTTTCCTCAACTGAAATCCCATAGAGCTAAACATTACTCATATACAGTCATGACACCTTTTACAGTTGGCCCATTGTGCCCAACCGTGTAAAAACCAAAGTAACTGGCTGAATGAGCACATTCCAGATCGGACGCTGTTGCAGTGTGGGTGTTCAGTCCTCTAATATACTGAAGACATTTAGGTACATGGTTTTTCATGCAGCTCAACGACATGCTTGGCAGGCAGGTTACAGAGCCATAAAACACTAAAGGGAGCGCTGAGGGAGTTTTATTCCAGTAACATCAGAGACCAAATCAGGTCAGGAGTGGAGCACAGGGGGCAACAGAGGAACCTGTGTTTCAAGCCAGAGAGGGAAAATGTACATATTAATGAGGATTTCAACTCTTACAATAGGTAAATATTCAGCAGTAAAATGATGTGACTTGGTTTCTACTGTACAGAGGAAACTCATCAAAAAATATAAAAGACTCCCACTGAGATCACCTTACAATCATTTATATTGGCTAAACATGCAATCCTTTCAGAGCAACTCATCCAAGGATAAATAGAAAGTGAAGGTTACTTGAGCCAGAAATAAGGGTTTTCCTCTTTAGGGGGGCAAGAATGAAGCTAGAAGTGTAGAAAACTCACAAATAAAATTCGTTCCTTAGCTGAAGTTGCAGTATATCTTGAATTATAGCCAGCAAAAGCATGTACTCATCAAACAGAGACTAAATTCACTGCAGAACATCTAAATCCATCCATACTCATGTTATAAAAGGCCGTGAAGACAACAAATATTCATGGGCTGTCTGTCATCAAGCAGGGAAAATTGGTGGGTTTCTCTTAGTGGAAAGTCCCCCGAGGTGGTTGTTTTTGTTGATTAGCTCTATAGAAATATATTTAGCATAAACTGAATTGAGTGGCTAAAGAGTAAAGAAATGACTTTACCCAACAATGCCTTTTCTTTGAAAGCTATTCATAAAACCGTGAGAGCTTAACAAAAAAAAAAAAATCTTTTCTGGTTTAACTTATTAACTCTTAATTCAATATGTTGTGTACACACACCTCTGTCTCACCAAACTTTGATTTATAAATAATCACTGAGGTCAACAATGCATATGACCAAGAGACTGGATGCCAGATGAAAAGATGGAGCCTCATTCATTCAAATGATAGTCACTCAGTGAAAGTCACTTTATTATATACCATTAGATCATTTGCATTATGATAGTGCCAATTCTGCCATCACATGACTAAGTGATAGAGATGTTTTCTTTTCTATGCCTAACAATGAATGAAAGGGAAATTTCTAATAGATAGAAAATTATTCCAAACTTGCCTCGAAGTCAAGAATAATGACCTGCTATCTGCTACAAGGGTCTAAAAGTTTTTCATTAGAAATGTTGTTAAATTAGTATGCAAACTCCTGGATGTAATCAATTGAAATGAGTCTAAATAACCTTGAAACCACGATTAAAATAATGTTTATTAAGATTTTCCCGCAGATCTTGCACAGCAACTCATGCATCATACTGGGGCTGTATCACTACTATACCAGCATTTCCCAAGTGAATAGAATCAACAAACCATTTACAACATTTGCTTGCAGGTTAACACCAACATAACATGTTTAATGATCAATGCTGGTTTAATTTAAAGTGCACCATCAAACCTAACTGTAAATTATTTGGATTTTCTGTGAAAAGGGAAATTTGAGCAAAAATCTATAAAAGCTCTGAATATGTCGCACAACCAATGTGTTGGCACAACACATCTGAGCAGTCGCTTGGTGAGACATCATGAGGAAGCTATAAATACTAATCAAGATAGCAACAGTAAGAACAACAACATACAGTATGAGGGCGTATTCAGAGAGCATAGTCAGGAAGACTCGGTCCAATTGGGGACTTGGCTCGGCTGGGGGTGGGGGTGGTCTTCGGGACCGAGATCGCGTTCATGCGGCTTGCAACCAAGGGGCGTGTCCTATCATGGGCATCACTGGGCGTGTCACATAGTGGGTGGGTCTTGTTAGGTTTAGGGGAAGGGTCAGGAGTAGGGTTAGAATTTACCGTGCTCGCATAGGTCTGGTGGGCGTGTCGTTTAATGACGTCACTCGATGACACGCCCACTTTATGACACGCCTCTGTCTTGCAAGCCGCAGATAGACCCTACTTCAACCTTTTGAATAATGTTCCCAATTCCTCCAGAGGTGGCGCTGCATTGTGATTCGCCACAGGCGAAGACGAGAAATCCAAAAAACAAGAAGGTTCTCGCAACTTCCGTTTCCTCCACATGCACGCACGACGCACAACATTATGTTTGTGCGTACTTACGAGGAGCTGGGATGTACTTTCACCAGACCAAATATCAATTAAAGTTTTTACTTCCTTGTCACTCCACATCTGACCACGTGCCAGTTTTAGAAGTCCTGCAGTCCCACATATGTTTGTTGTGGGACGGTTTAACCCACAATGCCCAACGTTTAACCCACAATGCCATGCTAAACCAAATGCAAGAAGCAGCAATTTGTAGTCCTCCTCCTGTATTTGGTCCACTAGAAACGTACCGAGACCTGCGTTTGTAACTGGACCGAGTCCACGTTTGTTCCGGATCAGAGTCCGTTTGCGCATTCACAACTCCCCCAAAGGACCTTCTGAGCAACGGACTCTGATTCAAATCAAAAAAGCTTTGTGAATCCACCCTTTGTTAAAGGCACAAATGCAGAAAGCTTTTCCAGCCAAAATTTGAGCAGACTTATTACAGGCTAATGATTGCAGTGAGTTCTGACTCTGTTGATTCTGTTGTTCTCTCAATGGTTTTTCCATTGTGAACATTCTCCCCAAGCTTTTTTCTTTTGTCCTGTTCGAAAGGTTGAAAGTATATAGCTCTAGAATCTGGGCTAGTTTATCATTTTTAAGGGGGCCACATAAGTCCACACAGCAGCGCGGATAAAAAGGTGAGCCACAAGCTGTCAGTAAGATAGATCAATCACCTCTCTTTACATTCACGGGTGTTCATGGCCACTACACACATCCCTCTATCAAGAAACCGTGAGCTGTGCCTTTTCTTGTTGCCCCAACTGCAGCATCCTCAGTGGAAATTATTGTGCCTGTGTGCTGTGCCATGCTGGGCTAGAGCCAATGAAAACCAGCAGGAGTTATGCTGGACTGAATGCCAGTGCAACACTTTTGTTTTACAAACAGAAGCCTAGTATTAGTGGTCTTCTTTAGTTTTCTTGTTTTATATATATATATATATATATATATATATATATCAGAAAGCCATGAAAGACGCTAAAGCTAAGTATCTGTCATCCGTTGTAGCAAACAGCTCACATAATCCCAGAGTCCTATTCAGTACCATTAACTCTGTCATTAACCCCGATGTCGGTCTATCAAATACTTCTCCTGCTACTGCTGATGAATTTGCTGCTTTTTTCATTGAGAAAGTTCTGTCTGTTCGGAAAAGCATTGCTGCTAGCCCCTCTGCTGTGACTGATGTCCACACTGCTCCTATACAGGTCTTCCAGCATTTTGAGACCGTCTCTTTATCACACCTGAATGACGTTGTTAGCAGCTTGAAACCTACAGGTTGTCCATCGGACACTATTCCGGCTAGGTTGCTAAAAGAGGTTTTCGTTTCTGTTGGTCCTTATCTACTTTTCCTTTTCAATGCCTGTCTATCTCTGGGATCTGTCCCGGCTGCCTTCAAGCATGCTGTGGTCAGGCCTATTTTGAAAAAAACACATCTCGATCCTCTCCTGCTACAAAACTTTAGACCAGTCTCCCACCTTCCTTTTCTCTCAAAGCTACTAGAAAAGCTTGTTCTTAAACAATTACAGCCTTTTCTAGACCAAAACGCCCTTCTGAGCAAGTTCCAGTCTGGTTTTAGGGCTCGCCATAGTACTGAGACGGCTCTGCTAAAAATTCATAATGACATCACTCTATCTGTTGATGCAGGTAATCCCACCCTGCTGGTCCTCTTAGACCTCTCGGCCGCTTTTGATACGGTCGACCACACTGTCCTTATTTCCCGCCTGGAGCACTCAGTTGGTATCCGTGGAACTGCACTCAGGTGGTTCAGAAGCTATCTGTCTGACAGAAGTTTCTCCGTTGCTGCCGGTGATTCCTCCTCCTCACATGTTCCACTCACCCATGGGGTGCCACAAGGCTCAGTTCTTGGTCCTCTCCTTTTCCTGCTGTATCTGCTGCCCCTTGGCTCTATCATTGATAAACACAACCTCTCCTTCCATTTCTACGCCGACGACATTCAAATCTATCTTCCACTGCACCTGACCGGAAATCACACTCCATCATACTCAAAACTTTTAGACTGCCTAAACGATGTGAAATCATGGCTTGCGCAGAATTTTTTACATCTTAATGATGCCAAGACTGATTTCATTTTGTTTGGCACTCCAACCATGCTTGGCTCCTTCTCACACAACGGCACTTCTATTCCCTCCCCCAAGTCCTACGTGAAAAGCCTTGGAGTTTTGTTGGACAGTGGCCTCAGGTTCGAAAGGCAGATCAGCGCCATAGTCAGAACCAGCTTTTTTCAACTCCGTCTCCTCTCGAAGGTTAAACCTTTCCTTAACCGGGGGGACCTGGAGATGGCTGTCCATGCCTTCATTAGTGCCCGGCTGGACTACTGTAACGGCCTTTTCGTTGGCCTGAACCAGGCTTCCATCGCCCGCCTGCAGCTCGTCCAGAACGCTGCTGCTCGTTTTCTGGTGGGCGCGTCCAGGCGGGAACATATAACCCCCGTCCTATCTTCCCTGCACTGGCTCCCCGTCCGCTTCCGAATTGATTTTAAATTACTTTTGTTTGTTTTTAAAGCCCTCAACGGCCTGGCCCCCCCTTATCTGGCTGACCTGCTGGTCCGCCGGGACCCCAGCAGGGCCCTTCGTTCCGCTGGCCAACTTCTTTTAGAAGTGCCGAGAACGAAGCTAAAGCAATGGGGCGACCGCTCGTTCTCAGCTGCTGGCCCCAGATTGTGGAACTCACTGCCCCCTGACATTCGTCTCACGACTGAACTGGGCTCTTTTAAATCTAAGTTAAAGACTTATTTTTTTAGTCTAGCTTTTAATTCTAACTAGTTTATTTATTAAAGGTTTTTACTCTCTCTTAGGTACACCCTGCACTCCCCCGAGTAGCCTGTTCTGATTCTCTGTTGGTTGTTTTCACTCTTAACTCTTTTTTGTTCTTCACTTTTCCTAGTATTTAAGTTTGCATTTTTATGTTTTGCATTGTTGTCTCTTTTTCTGTTACCCTGCTGTAAAGCACTTTGTGTGTCCAATGGGTACTGTAAAGGGCTATATAAATAAATTTGATTTGATTTGATTTGATATATATATAGTGTAAAAAGGGCTGAAGAGTGGACAAGGCCCGAAAGCTAACATCCAGTTTTGTCTAAGAACGCTCTCTCCCACATTCAGAACACAAGAGGAAATCATCTGTGTAGTTTTCTCACGACCAGAAAAACTTAATCATATTACAACTTTTTCTGATTTAATTATAATTCGAATGACAAAGTCTCTTTGTGCTTCGTGAATGTTTCAACAATTCAATCTTGGAACAAGCCAAATTGCTCTTGTTGACTCTTTTGAAACAAATCTTTGCTGTTGCTGTATGTTGATTGATGGGTTTTATAAAAATCAATAATTAAATAAATGAAAAATGAATGGAAGAAAAATATTTTATCAATCCCCACAGGGAAATCGTGAAAAATGTAATGGAGGAACATTTTAAAGTAATGTAACATGTTTCTACACTAGTTCAGAAACTAAACATGTATATGATGATGAGCCATAAGATGGGAAATGAGTCTGTGAATGTTTTCCATGAAGAAATTGTTTGTATAAAATATATGACAGTCTGAAGGAATAGGAACAAAACTAATGATGTAGCTCCACTTCAGCTGTTTTGAGCTCAAGTGATTTGCTAAAGGGTACACTGGCAGCTATAGTTACCCCACTTTGCAGTTCAACACATGATCCCTAAGTCACAAGGTAGCTGCGAAGTAGTTTGGAGGCCTTTGGCAGTTCAGGCTGTCATGGGTTGTCTTGTCTTTGTTTAGTCAAGCCACATCAACAAACATAAATGTTTCCATCCCTGAATACATGAGCATCTAGAGCAGTGGTTCACAACCTGGGGTCCCCCAAAGGGCAAAGGGGGTCCCTAAAGCTTTGACTGTTAGGAGTCAGTGTGATGTAATGAAGGCTATGTCCACAAGAGATGAGCTGAGGTGTATTCGCTCAAGTTTTGTTTTTATCATCTGGGTGTTTGATTCACATAGAACCAGAGCTGGAGCCTGACAACACAAACTCTGCACCATTTCATTTACAAAACATCTCTGAGAAATGCCACGGTGCAGATGATTCATCCTTTTTTTGAAATAGCATTTTTGGTGGATGCTTGAAGGGGTCCTCAGAGAACATTGGCTGGGAACTGCTGATGGAGAGCTTTCTTTCTGACATTGCTTTTGTCATCGATTGTCAGTGGCTAAGAATCAAATGTGTTCTCGGCATCCCATTTCAAAGGGAAGCGTTAGCCCCCCTCCCACCTCAAATATCATAAACACACAAATAGCCAGTGCAGTACAGGGGAAGCCCCTCACACCATTAACATACAAGCTAAACGCTCCACTTCCCACTCTGGTGCAGTGTTTGACTTGTCTGTCACTTCCAGGTACTTCACTGCAGGCACATACAAATAGGATAAAGGGGATTAGAGGAGGATGGGTCTATTGCCAAACAAACAAACTATCACTCTCCTGCAGAGCTGCATAAGAAGAGCGGCCCTGCAGGGAGTCACTGAATGAAAACCAAAGCAGCAGGAACAGGTGTTAAAATGGAAATGGGGCCGAATCACATTGTGCATCTTGTAGTGCGTCTGAGAGAGGGCAGTCAGTTCATGACCATGCTCTTTACACTACTCACAAAAAGTTAGGGATATTTGGCTTTTTGTTATGATGTCAGAATGAATCTAAACTCCACTACAACCTTTCCAGGTGAGCTAAATTACACTTTTTCTAAACTTTTCAATGCACATATACATTGTTTAATGGTTAGGTGTGAACATTTGACGTTTTCCTTAAAAGATAACTGAAATTTCAATATCCCTAACTTTTTGTGAGTAATGTATGTTCATTTAGAAATGATTATGTCCATTTTCATTTCTATAGTTTTTACATAGTTCTGTGCATTATGAATTGGGGTGAACTTCAGAGGCAGGAAGTCGCAACTAAAAATGCTCTGCAGTTTCACCATGGACCATATAAAATCCATACATTGGGACTGAGAGGGTAATTCTATTCTTTTTCTTTATAAATAAAATATCAGACTTTGATTTAAAAAACAAACAAACAAAAAATAAAACAGAAGTGAAAGTGTGGTATTGAATTACAATCGAATTATCACTCGAGTTATGCTAATCATACTGTCTAATCCTAAATGCTACAATCCTTTCCTGCAAATAAAATTTTTCTTACATTGTTACCGTAACTTTCAGTTAAGGAATTAATTTCCACTGAGGCTGTCTTATTAGCTTCACATCTGCTATTATTTTGTTATACAGTTTAAGTCTGCTCTTAAAAAATTAAAATATAAAAAAACATCTAGTAATCTGACTTTGCGATGAGTACTTTTATATTTGGATAAGTCATGAACAAATCAACTTCAACATTAAAGCAGTTCCAGTTATGCAGAGTTGATGTGAAAGTGCACCGCATATAACTTTCATGCAGCAATGTGGGGGAAGAAATCTCCCCAGTTAGACCTCTGCATCTATAATCTGGACAAATTCAAGCAAAGTTCAAACATCCTCTGATTTACAAAGATCAGGAAGAGGATTCCTGCAAATACACTAGTAAACAAAGTATTGCAAAGGTTCCTAATCTTCACAACAAATTTTCCATCATGTTATATTTCAGTGGGACTACATCATCAACATGAAGAAAGGCAACATTTTGCTCTGTCGGTGAAGCATCTGTTGGGTCAGTGCCCTCCTTTTCACCACACGGGGTTTCTTTACAGAGATGATGTTAAGAAAAGAGCTGCAGCAGCAGGAATCTTACCCCCTATAACCTGCAGGGCTGGCCAGCACAGCAGGGCGAGAAGCAGGGCAGGAGACCACCTGAGGAGACACATCAGGTACATAATAGGAGTTGAGATTGGTGAAGTTCTGGATATACTTCAAAACTTGATCCTAATATTGATTAGCTTTTAGTGCAATTGTAGTGTATTAGAAAATCAATATGAAATATTTCAGTCAAATTGAAATCCCCCTTTCCTTTTTTTTATGCAGACGATGTTAACCTGATATAAATAACTGCGTCTTACCCTTGAAACATTTTAGTTTATAGGTGAGTAAAAATCCAGCTTTGAAAGGAAACTCCAAGTACATGTGTGTGATGAAACTCCGGCAAACTCCGTGGTCCCTCTGTCCTTCCTCACTGTGCAGACCTGAAGTCACACTGCTGCTCTCTCTCTCTCTCTCTCTCTCTCTTCCTCTCTCTCTCTCCCTCAGTCGCACAAAGACTCTCTCAGTTCTGAGCTGAGTGACTCCCTGGATCCACAGTTGGGAAATTTGACTCTCTTCAAGGAAAAAAAAACTCCCCCAGTACTTACTCAGTAGACCCTCTCTCCTAACCTGCTACTTAAGGTAATTTCTTTCCATTTAAGATATTGAGCATATTTTGGGCCATCACCTGCAGTCAGAATGATCTATTAAAGCATCTCTGTAATATCTAAAAGCCTCACCAGTTAAATCCAGTAATTTGATGGCTGAATTAGTTTGTGTGAGATGAGCAACAACTAAATTATAACTTAAAAAATGCAACAGTCATCTCAAGCAATTAATACTAAAGGTAAAAGAAGAAGAAGGGAGGAATTTGCATGTCAGTGTTAGCCTGTCAGGTGGCCCTGAGGCAAAGATTTGCTGTTGGTCTCCTAATCACCCGCTGCATTAAGTCTGCACTCACCCTGTAATTATCAACCTGCCATTAACCACAAAGCAAACAACAGATTACATGACAGCTTCTTCAGCTTTCTCAGTCAAACAATCAGCAGTCTTGTAAGATAAAATTGTCTGGACCAGGGGCATCTGTTTATCAGCTGGGGATGCTTGATTATGACGAGGGTCATAAATGCACTTATTTTTACTTTGAGCAATGGATCCATCCATCCATCCATCCATCCATCCATCCATCCATCCATCCATCCATCCATCCATCCATCCATCCATCCATCCATCCATCCATCCATCCATCCATCCATCCATCCATCCATCCATCCATCCAGTACTGCTAATCGATTGGGATGGAGAAACCCAGACTTCCTTTTTAACTCATCTGTGGGAATCTGACCTGAATTCAACCAAAGATCTGACTTGAATTCGTATTTAGTTTGACTTTTATGCTTTTATGTTGACAGAGGCTGGAGCAGGAAATCTATGTTGTTGGAATGATGAGTGTACATATTAATATGTCAAGTTTGATATCATGAAATTACACTTCATTCAACATGGTTAGCTGGTGTGGGAGTTGAGAGGCACTCCTCTTGGTATATGTGGATGTTGGAAGATTGTAGTTGTTTCAGTGGTTAATTGCGCATGACACATGACCCTTGTTTGACCGGGTAACATCTAAGACAACATGACTCTCATGGTATGAGGTAGGCAATAAGGGTCTTGTCCAAGGACCCTGACTAAAAGATCATAGATGGTTTTATGATAAACATTAACATGAAATGCTCAATGCTGGATTTAATCAGAGGCCATTTAAGTAAAGCATCCGAAATTATGTCATTCAGCATATGTGAGATATTCAACTAGGTGTTGTCTCGGCCTGACAATGCCAAGATGTGAAAAACATAAGGAGGACAGATGTACTCAGCTAGCAAAGCTGAATAAGGTAGCCAGAGATGTTCGACATCTTCCATTATACATAAGAAAGCGCTAATAAAACAAAAAGATTCTGTGTAAAAGTTAAGGTATAAACTGTATTTTCATTATGAAATTTTGGTGGAATTTGATGATTTGGCCTTCCTTTCCTATTTGTCAGCTTGAGATTTTCCTTTTCCAAACTTTACAGCTGGGACAAACATAGGAGTGAATTGCATTTCTAATGATACACAGTGACCAAAATTAATTGATATAACTGTACTATTTTGAAAAATAGTTGCTACTACGCCATCAATACCTCATACTTGCATCAGTGTAAATGGCACAAGGAAATGAAGATTCTTGATTAATATGTTACATTTCCCCCTTAACAAATGTGGTTGGACTGAACCATGTTAATAATTAACTACCAGTAACCCAAATTCATCAAGCTGGCTCAGCATATTTACAGTATATTTAGTTCAGTTAATGAAATGCTGTCTCACTAAATTTACTTACCGTATTTTCCGGACTATAAGTCGCTCCTGAGTATCAGTGGTACCATTAAAAAAAAATGCATCATGAACAGGAAAAAAAACGTGTAAGTCGCACCAGACTACAAGTCATATTTATTTATAAAATAGGGTGATTTTCGAATTTTTTATATCCTAGTTACTGCTTAAAATTCCAATTCCAAAATTAATGCCCGTGAATGATCATAAACATCATAACTGAGAAGGATTAACATGGTTTTTGAGGATTTGTACCACTATACAGGCAGTACAGACAGATGTCCAAAATAAACTCCTCTTACTGAGATAAGGCTATTTTAGGATTTTTGCCCAGATACAGTTGTAACAAGCTTAGAGCGACCTCTTTTGACATTAGACGGTACTATTTACTCATTTGCTCATGTCAGTCAATATAAATTGAAACTTATAAAATACATTAAATTGTATATATTTTGATATATAAGTTGCACTGAACTATAAGTTGCAAAAGCCGCCAAGCTATGAAAAAAAGTGTGACTTATAATCTGGATAATACGGTACTTACTAAAATTAAGTATTTGATTTTACATAATTCTATTATGCTCACCAAGTATTTTTCTGAGTTTCAGTGTTTTGCTAAACAACATGAAGATTTAAAACAGTTCCAGCTACGTACAAAAATACATATTCATATGTGTATAGATATTTATATCCCCCCCCATTCAGCCTTTTTCTTTCAAGACAGCTTAAACAAAGTTTTAAGGGTCAGTAAGGTCACTGAGTCTGAGAAATAATTCACCTTGTGATGTTCACACCCCACTATTATCCAATGCTGGAATGAAAATGGCTCAGAGAGAAAGAAAGAACCCTCCACCCCCACCTTTCCTCCTTTTCCCCCAGCATCCTCTTTGCAGAGCGCATTCCCTTCCTAAGCCACTTGTGTTTTCCCTCTTTAGCTCTTCTGCTAGATTTAGCTCTCAGATAGGCGTATTCTCCGAGATAGAGTAATTTATCCAAACCTTCAGAGTTTACTCAAAGGTCAGCGGAGGTTGTGGGAACATGAAGTCTGCGGGCAGCTGATGAACATTTTTAGCTAATTATGAGAAAATGTTGATTGCTGGCCTGAACAGATATTATGTACAGGGTATTAAAACAGATTGTAAATGTGACATGATTTAATCTAAACAGAATTTATGACTAATTTATTGGGAGCAAACGTTTATTGCATGTAGATGAGATGGAGATGAGCTGTGCATATAGCCCATTCACAGACATTCTAGATGCTCCAGGATGCCAATTTCATACCATTCAAATCTGCAAGAATCTATTTATGCCCTCTTGAGTTCAACAGAGCAAACTTGTAATGCAAAATTGATCTTTTACTTTCATATCTTGGACTGGACAGTCATTTTTCACCAAAGTTTTTTCTTTTTAATTTATTACTCTAGTCAAGACAACTTTCTTTAAATAATCAAAGTCAATAGCAGAAAATCTCCGTGAAGACACAAAGGAAATTGTTGGAGACAGTGATTGTTTGCTCCTCCAGCTGCTAAAATAAACCACTCTGGCATGGATTAAATGGTTTGGAAAATGCTGATGTTTACAAATGAGACAGATAACAAAAATCATTGTTAGTTGTAAGTGTTATTTCAGCCTTGGGACCCACTGATCTTTAACATTAATGTAGAAACAACCATTACATTTTAGTGCTTCTGTTTAAACAAGTAGATAACCAGACAAAAGCCTAAATATCCAGGACAAGACTTAAGCTGAATTTATACACGCGCGTCGTCTGCGTAACCGCCGTAGCCTCCGGGTAGGCTCTGCGTAGGTCTGCAGAGGCGTGACGCGCACCTCTCTAGACCCGACGTGCATCCTGGCTATGCGAACGCAGAGACGGGAAGAACTCACTGGTGATTGGTCAGTGTGGTAACGTGCTTCCAGATGTTTGGGTTTTGTAGTTGAATGAATGAATTGTCACAGCTACTGTTGTTCTAAAAGAGGAAATAAATGCAGCAGCTGTAGCGAACCAACGGGGGGGGGGGGGGGGGGGGGGGGGAAACCCTGCTCTGTGGAGTTTCATGGTCATTACAAGCCCCGTTGTCACCTGCATGATGCTGTAACCCTACGCTCGAGTAAAAGCATACACTGCCTCCGCGTCAGGTACGCAGACCCTACTGGATGCAGACGCCGTGCGACTATAAATCCAGCTTAACTGTTTGGTAATAATTTAAATCCGGACCCATTTAACAAGCTAATACTCAGGAGATGGCTCATGATACTGAGACTGTATCTTAGCCAATGCATTTGACATCTTTTGCTTTCCACATGGATTGTCTAACTGCATCCATGTATGCTACAAAAAGATCACACAAATAGCAGATTACAGAAAGAGACAAGAAAAATTCTTGTACCAAACTGTCCTTTGCCTCCAAATTCATTATATAAATTATCACAATGTAAGACCAAAGGTACTATACATTGAATAAGGTGCCAGTTTATACAGTTTACATGAGATTTTTTTAAACTTACCTTTTCCATACAAACACAACACTGAGATGCACTTTGTTTCTGCTGTCACACATGCACAGAAAAGAAAAGCAAACTGAATTTTAACATGGATCAGACTGCATTAGCGCAACGAAACCAACAAGTTACGGACATCAGAAACAATAGGAAAGATTTACTGAACCTACTATTTTCCCCTTTTGTTTTTCATAGACCAGGACTCCGATGTATTTTTTTATTTTGGGATATTGTTGGGCTTGTTAAGTTTTTAAAGTACGTTTATATATATACATATATATATGTATGTATATGTATATGTATATGTATATGTATATATATATATATATATATATACATATATATATATAAACACATATATATATATATATATATATATATATATATATATATATATATATATATATATATATATATATATATATATATCGTCCCCAAAATTATTCATACCCTCCAATTAAAGAAAAGGCTAAATTCACAACAGTAATTCAAATAACAGGAAACTAAAGAAAGTAATAATAAATTTAAAATATATATATATAATTATGATTTAGTTAGATAAAATATTGCTTTTGAATTGTAGTTGAAAATAATTATTTTTTTAAAAAAACAAACAAAACTGGCCCAGACATATTAGAGCACCTTTCTCATGAGCAGTGGACCAAAATATATGTCAACAGGTGTATAAGTCTTTTTGAACATTAAAGAAAACACCCAATTGCAGTGATTTCCTCAGTGTTGCTGTTGCTCAACAAAATTTTAGCTTTGGAGCTTTTATTTTTTGTATGTTTGTTTTTAATATTTCTGTTGAACCACAATTCGAAATCAGAGCCAATGATTTTCATAAAATTTTTATTTATTATTGCTTTTAAGTCAATTTCAGCTTATTTCACTGACAGCTGATATTTTTCAGTCTTTAATTGGAGGATATGAATGATTTTGAGGATGACTGTATGAAACCAGTGACCTGTGCAGGGTGTACCCTGCCTCTTGCCTGATGACAGCTGTAGCTTCTGCAACACACTGAAGAGAATGGGCAGATGTGGAGTGGGCAGAAATTCGTATCCAGTGAACTATAAAGTGTCAAAATAAGTAACTGTTGTGAATGCTGCAAAACAGCATTATATGCTCTAAACAGGGAAAGCAGTAGACATTGAGTTGTAACTGAGAGACTGAACAGAGCATCAGACTGGGTAGGGATTTTTGTTTTTGTTTTTTATTGTTGGTTTGTGTGTGCTGACCCAGCTAACCACTCTCTGGGACAAACAGAAAGCCATTTATCCAGGGCCAAGTTTCCCGACAGCTTACTTACTGCAGCTCCGTGATTGTCTTTGTTCTTTTGTGAACTAAGAGACAATGATGATTTTAGGATTAAATTGATTTTTGGAGCCCAGGCCAGTTATGTAAAAGATGATAACAATACAGCTCTGTCATAATGGTCAGACAGAAATTAAACAATAAATTACAACAGAAAAAGAGTATTAATAAATAATTCTCTTACATGAATAAAATAAATTAAACTTATATGAAGTGTAGACTAGACAGAGGGAAATGTTCAACTTGACCCATGTAAAATATGTCAAACGAAAGATGTTTCAAATAAGTCATGTACTTGAGAATTATTTAAACAAATCATAGGTATCTG
Organism: Atherinomorus stipes; assembly: GCA_023101725.1. Taxonomy (NCBI): domain Eukaryota; kingdom Metazoa; phylum Chordata; class Actinopteri; order Atheriniformes; family Atherinidae; genus Atherinomorus; species Atherinomorus stipes. The sequence continues at coordinate 421,669 of JALJCO010001527.1, read as the reverse complement.
TTTCTGACCTGTTGTCCATTAAAATTAATTTCCTTTGCAAGCAAATTATTTGCTTTGAAGATTTCTGCCATTGGTCTTTCATACTTTCTCTGCTGCCAGCATTAGAAGAAGGATGTTTCCCAGTCCTCACTAGATAAACTCATTACGTGCTTCACAAAGTAAAACAAAAAATCTCGTGTAATGTGCCAAGAACAACCAGAAGATCCAGAGGTTAGTAAAAGTAGTGGGAGTCTACATTTACTATCACCAAAAGTAATTATTTATCAGGAATGTACAATACTGCTATAATGCCAGTATACTAATTTGTTGATAGCTGATTGAAAACATATGCTGCATCTCTTCTTCTGCAGGAAAAATCTTGGGGTAAAGGTTGAGGTGGGTGGACTGTGCAATAAAGTCAAATCATAAACCAGATTATTCCAACTTCAGCTCATAATGTAGTCAGTTGGAGTTCGTACAACCACTCCCATTTCACAGAAAATCCAACACATGAAAACCTAAGTATTACAAAGACTAATAAACTTTTTAATTAAATTTCTTACAGCTAAATGTCATATAGCACATTGAATTCAGATATTTTTGTCAGTGCTAAACTTAAAAAAAAATACAGAAAACAAAAACAGTTTTTATATACAATAGTCTGTCAGTTTGCCACATTAACAAGAGTACCAGTGATACAAAGCATCAGTGGTTTTCTTTTAAATAAGCTTTCACATATGATCTAACATTTTGCTATGCTCTAAAACTAATTTATGTAATTAAATGCAAAAATCTTAAGTGTTTAAATTCATCTGCAATGACAAAGAAAATCTAAACTTTTGATTTACCTATTGGTATTACTTTCACATTTGTTCATAATAATCAACTTTTGAAAAAAGTAAAATGTATTGGCTAAACATGTTTAACTCAAACCATCATTGCAAAACCTAAAATTTCATAACTGGCACTGAAATCACGACGGACTTCTGCTCATTTTGTCTGCATTTCTTTGTGGATTCAATCATCTCACTGGTTTCTTTAAAAATAAGTTTCTCCTCCCTCAGTGAACGTCCCATGAAGTAATATAAATAATACACTGCGGTGGCTTGAAATGCCAAGTCTTTGAGAAAACAGTGAGGAACAAGCATTTCTCCTATGCAGCTACCTTTTTTTTGTATCTAGTAATGTAAAGATGTGGAGGCGGAGGCTGCGAGTCCTCTAAGCCCCCAATGTTCTGAGATGTCTCTGTGCTTGCTGCAGAAAGGCCAGTGTCCTTGATAGAAACCCCATTTCTCCAAAATGTCATGTGGCACATTTTTCTATTCCTGGCAGTATGGAAGGAGGAATTTGTCCCATTTTCAATGCCGCTTCCATGTTCGCATCTTACCACCTGGACTTCTACTATCCAACCATTTGTCTTCCAAATGCCATTGAAAGCTATTCAAAATCTGTTGGTGCTACGAGTAGATAGTAATGACCTCCCGACCTCCTCCACGAACCAACAGAACACGGTCCAGGCCTTCCATAAGGACCTCCAGGAACTCCATGTCTGAGAAAAACATGGTTAAGGATGCATTGTACAGGTCTGATGATTCATTCCATCTTGAAGTTGCCTTTTCTTGAAGGAGCGATGACATAGCAGCATAAACTATTTCATGTAGTTGATATTGCTGCATATGTCAATTCTCCAAAGAAAAATATCATCACTTTTTCATGGGGGGTTTGTTTTGGCAAGGGCTCCCTCCTCACTAAAATGATTGGGTATGGTAATGACATGATCTTCCCGCAGACCGAGCTGACTTAATATTTGATTGGCTACAGCCCTACTTTGCTGAAACCTTATTTAGAAAAACTAGGTCAATCAGCCGGCTGCTTGTGTTTGTTTGCTAAGAGGTTATCTGTTAGAATAATGGGCACTTCAGACAGAGAAAAAACATTTATCAGACAAGACGGTGTGTGTGAAGTCAAACTAGTATAAGTCATCATGAATTCGGCCGGATATGACGTCAAACCGGAACTAGCATCCGGATGCAGTGGGGTCCGTGGGTCGCACGGACCATAAAGAGTGGCGCACATCCGCGTCGTCAGCAAACAACAAACTGAATGAATGAATGAAAGAAGTAAGTGACTGTGTTTGGAATTATAGCTGAGAGCAAGCCCTGTGAGAAGCCTGTGCAGAGCAGAGGACATTTACAAGCAAGCAGAGAGGCAGCCGGTAAGGCGAATCATGTTAATTGTAAAGGATTGGCGGTTGTTGGGACCTGATTGTTATCAGATTGTTTGCAGTTAGCATTAGCCTAGCCACCGGGTCGGTCGCTCGGCTAATGCAGCTTATATCTCATTCAAGTGTGATGTTTCTGAGTCTGTCAAGCATAATTTCATTTGATGATTTAGATAATGTGTATATTAATTGATTTGTTATGGAATTTGATGCCTTTCTCAAATGTTATTTTGCAACTATCTTTTTTTAACAGGACGTTGTTTAGGTCTAGAGCTAAATATCTTATTGATTAAAAGCATTAAAAGTAGTTCAGGGTCAAGTATGACGTGTTTACAATTTTAATTACTAACATTGCATTTATGAATTGGTTATATAAACATGAATTCAATGTCAGGTTAAGTAATTGAGAAGTATTAATCATTTAGAGGTATTGAGTAAATTGATAATGCACTTTAAGGTATTTTTGATGAGGGTGTTATTTGTGGGATATAATATAAGCTGGGAAACTTGTCTTTTTTCTAAGTTTGGTTTCTGATTAATTCGGGTATTAGTTTGTTTATTTTTGTGTAAATATTAATAGTTATCTGTTGAAATTCTGGTAATATATTAGGCTGCAATTTATTTCTTTGTGGGTTTTGCTTAAAGGTTTTTACCTGCATCGTGACCAATGAGATTATCTGTCTTCACACCAATATTGAAAAATAAAAAAGAAGAAAAGAAGGAAACTTGTTGGTCATTTGAGTGGAATCCAGTTGGCCATATCTGCGTAAACATTCCCATCCCTTTCAAGTGGGGAAGCTGCACAAATTTAAGGCATAACTTGACAGTAAAAACCGGTGACAATCAAAGGCCGGAGTCTGTAAAAAGACCTGCAACCCAAAACAGGGAATAGAAGGACCTGTGCTTACGTTCACACCTTTCAACAACCGTGCCCAAAGATGGCTGACCAAATTGCAGGAAAATCCGTTGAGCAATTAAGGGTGGAAAGGACAACAGCAAAGAGATCATTCTCTCGCCTGGTCAACAGCATAACACGGATGCATAAGGACATGTATGAAGAGGAGCTGAAAGACAGTCTCAGCAAACTCACCTTGGAAGCTGGAAAAGTCATGTCAGCAAATGATGATTTGGAGGCTGGCCTCATTGCTCAATTGGAGGCAGAGCTGGGCAATGACGAGGCTGTATTAACTGATCAGCAGCAAGCCGACCTGGAAAAAACTGCAAGCGAGTGTGAAGTGAAACTTAAAGAGGTCAAAACCTTAATTCAACACACCCTGTGGAGCAGCTTTGGAGAGGCTGAGATGTCAGTAGCGCTCCAAGTGGCAGAGACTGAATGTGAGCGTGCAGCCACTGTACAACCAGATGCTGGTAAGGAAGTATATACCTTCGTCCTTGATCATCTGAAAGAGCTTGTAAAAGCTGCAAAAGAGGTTCACAGCCGCTGGAAAAGGTGGATTCCCCCAGATGCTCAGAGGGATATTCAAGATCAGCTGAGGGAGGTTGACCGCCTTGTTCCCAAGTTGGTTGCTAGGACGGCTGAGTTCATACAAGCAAAGGTAAAGGTGGATGATCAAAGATCAGACAAGATGGGAAGTTATTCCAATCCTCCCCTGCCAGTTATTAAACTGAAACCGACAGCTCTCCCAAGGTTTACTGGAAACAAGCGGGATTTTTTTCAGATGGAAAAGTGACTGGGAAGCCCTTCAAAAGCAGGGAGAACCAACTGGTTCAGCAGAGGTCAAGAAGGTCCAGTTACTTGACAGTCTTGAAGAAAAGCTTACAAGAGATCTTCGCCTTACCTCCTACAGCACTGCGGATGATATTTTCCGTGTCCTTGAAAACAGATATGGGAACCGGACTGTCATCGCTGTCGAGATTGTGGAAGAGTTACAGAGGATCCCAGCAGTCAGAGGTCATCAACCGAGGAGAATAGTAGAATTAATCCAGGCTGTGGAGAAAGCTCTAAAGGACTTGAATGATCTGGGAGATACCGGCGCTATTAAGAACCCTCTTGTAACCAAATCAATCGAGAGCAAGCTTCCAGAGACCTTGAAGAAGGAGTGGCTTGTATATGCAGCTGACAAAAGGAATTTTGTGGCACCAGAAAATCGATTTGACAACCTGCTGGCGTTCCTGAAAGAGCAAGAGAACATTTATGAGCAGCTCGAGCATTTGAGGGAGGAGGAGCCAAGCAGGAGAGAAACCAGAATGGAACCGAGGCACGCCAGAACCAAAATAGCCAAGGCATGCAATGATCCTTCAGGCAGCGTTGTCTGCGGCGACGGAAAGCATAGGAGGAGACTTTACTTTTGCAAGCAGTTCCGGACACTACCTGTTGCTGAGAGAAAAGCTGCCGTGAGGAAGTTGGGAGCATGCAGGAAATGTCTGGAGATTCATGATGAGGATTCTTATTGTAAACCTGGCTTTTTGTGCAGAAATCAAAGCTGCAGGGATGGAAGCAATCCTGAGCATCATTACCATCTGTGTCCGAACACTGAAGTAAAGAAAAGCAACGGAACTCAGAGGAGAAGCAGAATTGGTCCAGAGGAGAATAAGAGCATCAGGAAATGTACGGAGGATCAGGAGGAGTTCCTCAAGAAACTTTCACCTGAACTGGCAAAGCAGTGCAGAGATGTGTTTTCAAATACTGCGTCCAGAGCTCTCAGCACCCTAAAAGACCAGCCAAACCTCTTGGTGGATAGTGGACTGCAGGAACTTCCAGTGTTAATGATGCTGCTGGAAGTAACGGCGAATGCTGGGCAAAAAATTGGGACTTTGATTGATTTGGCCTCAGACACGAACTACATAACCCACAAAGCTGCAAATAGACTGAACCTCAGAAGTGAGGAAATCACACTTGTTGTCCATGGAGTTGGAGGAATGAAGGTTCATGTTGAAACAAAGCGTTACCTCCTGAAGATTAGGGTGAAGACACCTAAAGGTGCCCTGAAGCCCCATCAGTTGGTTTGTTATGGACTCGACAGCATTGCGGATATTCACAAGCATGTGACAGCAAGGCAGCTCCAGAAATTCTTTCCTGAAGTACCACTGGATGAGCTTGCGAGACCAAGAGAAATAAGCCTTCTCATCAGCCATCGCGAGGGTCAGCTGACTCCACAGAGAATCAGAGTTGTGGGGGACCTTGTGTTGTGGGATGGCCCTCTTGGAAGAGTAGTCGGAGGAACTCATCCTGAACTCTTTGAGGAGCTTACGATGTCAGCCCATATGACCAAGACACACTTTGCAAGATCAATGAGAGCAGCTGCAGTAAAATATGAGGAGCTAATCCACATAGTCCCATGCCAACCTCCATCAGGCAGCTGGACTGCTGCTCATCCCCAGGCATCAAGGACGGCAGCTACCAACAGAGACTTCCTGGAGTGGTGGAGATGGGACAGCATCGGTGCTGCCTGCGAACCAAAATGCGGAGGATGTCGCTGTGGAAACTGTCAGCCAGGTGGCAAGGAAATGACTCTTGCTAAGCAAAAGGGAGCTATCCTGGTGAGAAAGGCATTCCAAGAGGCAAAGAGTGTGGGCAGCCAAGTGAAAGATACCTGGGATGTAGCACTCTCAGAAAGCCTGCGGGAGGATGCAATCAAGCTTTTTGAGGAGTATATTAAGCTTGGCAAAGTAAAGTTTGACAGAGCGCTTACTCCCTCCTGTGTCAGTCGTAGCGGTCCCATGGCTATAACGTTCTCAGATGGCAGCGAACATGCTTACGGAGCGGTGCTATATCTGAGATGGGAGTCAGACCAGGGACCAATCGTCAGGCTGGTGGAATCCAAGGCCAAGCTTACTCCTTTGGATCAGAAAGGTGATGCTGTCAAAGCAGAAACCTGTGGAGCGGTGTTTGCATCACAGCTGAAAAGGTACTTCGAGCAGCACAGCCGAATCCAAGTGGAGCAGTGGTATCATTTCACTGATAGCCAGACGGTTCTTGGGGCAATTCAACGGGAGAGCTATGGCTTTCAGACATTCTTCGCCAACAGGGTTGGAGAGATTCAAAGCAATACAAGGATCCAAGACTGGTGGTGGATTCCTGGTCACCAGAATATTGCTGATGTAATCACCAGAGGAGCCAGCCCTCAAGATCTTGATGGTGGTTCCGAATGGCAAGACGGCCCCTTCTTTTTAAGATCATCAGTAGGCGAATGGCCAATCAAATCAGCTAAAGAACTTGCAGCGACTGCAAAAGAAAATATCTGTAAGTTACAGAAGAAAGCATTTGTTGCTGTTTTGACAAGGGCCAAGGCAAAGGAACAAGGACTGAGGCAGGAACCAGCACAATGTCAGAGCCAGGTCCCAACAGCGAGATGGAGACCACCTGCATACCTATATGACCTTGTGGATGTCAGGCGCTTCAGCAGTCTAGCACGCCTGATTAAGACAGTCGCCTGGATGTGGAGAGCAGTCCGAAGGTTCATCCGTGGAAGTCAAGCAGCAGATGATCCAAAGTGGGAGGCAGTCCCGTTGGGAGGAGTCATTTCAGTAAGAGAACGAGAAAATGCTCTAAGAGACATTTTTCTTACTGCTCAAGAGGGTGTGATTTTTCCATGCACCACCACAGACAGACTGGTGGTTTATCGGGATCAAGAGTCTGGGCTGTTAGTATGCGGAGGCAGAGTGCAGATCTTCAGAGAAGATAAGGCTGCTGTTCCTATCCTACCTCGTGATGCTTGGGTGTCCACATTATTAGCTCGGGAGGCCCACAATAATGGGCATGATGGAGTTGCTGGGACCCTGCTGAGGATGAGACAGAAAGCCTGGGTCGTAAGAGGAAGGAGGCTTGCCCAGAAGGTTGTCGATAGCTGCATAGTCTGCAGGAAAGCAAGAGCAAAGAAGTGTCGGCAAGTTATGGGAGATTTGCCGCCCGAGAGAACTGAACCTGCTGCACCCTTCGCGTTCACATCAGTTGACCTCTTTGGACCTTACCGTGTGAGAGATGACGTCAAGAAAAGGGTGACGCAAAAGGTCTGGGGTGTTGTCTTTTGTTGTATGGCCAGCAGAGCCATTCATACAGAGCTGGCAAGCTCATTGTCAACTGAGAGTTTCCTGATGGCCTATCAGAGATTCACGGCGATCAGGGGACACCCAAAGAAGATATGGTCGGATCCAGGTACAAATTTCATTGGTGCAAAACCAGTTTTGGAGGAACTGTACAGGTACCTGGACAACCAAGATAAAGCACATCTGGAAGAGGCTGCAGCAAGTAATGGGACAGAGTGGGAGTGGAAAGTTCTTCCTGCTGACTCACCACACAGGAATGGCGCAGCCGAAGCAGCTGTCGGCATCGTGAAGAAAGCATTCCAGAGTCTTGGCCAAGAGTCTACACTCACTTATAGTGAGTTCCACACGACCCTATCCATTGCTGCCAATCTTGCAAACGAGCGACCAATAGATGCCAGAGTACAGAGTCGGGAGGACTGCATCAATTATGTTACACCTAACAGCCTCTTACTTGGCCGGGCATCTCAGAGTGGGGATGTTAAAACCTTTGATTTTTCCAGCTACCCATTCAAACGTCTTAGCGCAATGCAAGCAGAGGTAACCAGGTTCTGGAGGAGTTGGAGGCAACTTGCTGGTCCAAATCTGTTCATAAGGAGCAAGTGGCACACTGCACAAAGAAACGTGGCTGTTGGAGATATTGTCTGGTTAAGTGACCAAAACGCTCTAAGAGGTCAGTTCACGCTTGGCAGAGTCGTGAGTACCAACCCTGACAGCAAAGGCATTGTGAGGGATGTGAGCATCCGAGTTGTTCCCAGCTATTGCATTCCTGTGACAAGAACCCCCAGGCAAAGATCAGCCTGTTCAAAGAGCAAAGGGAAATGGAAGGCTACTATCCTACGTAGGGATGTTAGACGGCTCGTCGTCCTTTTACCTGCAGAAGAACAACTGGATAATCAACTTGGAGTGGACCAAGAAAACCTGCCTGGTGATGTGGACTGAGCGATCTTCCCTGCGGTCCTTGGAAAGATCGAGTGGGAGGTGTGAAGTCAAACTAGTATAAGTCATCATGAATTCGGCCGGATATGACGTCAAACCGGAACTAGCATCCGGATGCAGTGGGGTCCGTGGGTCGCACGGACCATAAAGAGTGGCGCACATCCGCGTCGTCAGCAAACAACAAACTGAATGAATGAATGAAAGAAGTAAGTGACTGTGTTTGGAATTATAGCTGAGAGCAAGCCCTGTGAGAAGCCTGTGCAGAGCAGAGGACATTTACAAGCAAGCAGAGAGGCAGCCGGTAAGGCGAATCATGTTAATTGTAAAGGATTGGCGGTTGTTGGGACCTGATTGTTATCAGATTGTTTGCAGTTAGCATTAGCCTAGCCACCGGGTCGGTCGCTCGGCTAATGCAGCTTATATCTCATTCAAGTGTGATGTTTCTGAGTCTGTCAAGCATAATTTCATTTGATGATTTAGATAATGTGTATATTAATTGATTTGTTATGGAATTTGATGCCTTTCTCAAATGTTATTTTGCAACTATCTTTTTTTAACAGGACGTTGTTTAGGTCTAGAGCTAAATATCTTATTGATTAAAAGCATTAAAAGTAGTTCAGGGTCAAGTATGACGTGTTTACAATTTTAATTACTAACATTGCATTTATGAATTGGTTATATAAACATGAATTCAATGTCAGGTTAAGTAATTGAGAAGTATTAATCATTTAGAGGTATTGAGTAAATTGATAATGCACTTTAAGGTATTTTTGATGAGGGTGTTATTTGTGGGATATAATATAAGCTGGGAAACTTGTCTTTTTTCTAAGTTTGGTTTCTGATTAATTCGGGTATTAGTTTGTTTATTTTTGTGTAAATATTAATAGTTATCTGTTGAAATTCTGGTAATATATTAGGCTGTAATTTATTTCTTTGTGGGTTTTGCTTAAAGGTTTTTACCTGCATCGTGACCAATGAGATTATCTGTCTTCACACCAATATTGAAAAATAAAAAAGAAGAAAAGAAGGAAACTTGTTGGTCATTTGAGTGGAATCCAGTTGGCCATATCTGCGTAAACATTCCCATCCCTTTCAAGTGGGGAAGCTGCACAAATTTAAGGCATAACTTGACAGTGTGTAGAAAAGAAATAAACTTACAGGTAATGACAACGTTGTGGTCGCCTCCTTCAGTGTTGCTACAATAGTTTTTTTTTTAATCCATTAGTTTTTGTTTTCTTTAATTAATTTGTTTGAAATCCCTGACCTGAATTCACCCATGTTGAAAGCAGTCAGATATGCTAGCAGGACTCTAGCTAGTTTATCAGCTGGGGGAGGGGCCAACAGCGGAGAGGGGGAGGGGGGGGTCTGTTTATTCGTTTATACGTACGTTATTTGCAATAACGTACGTAGAATGATAACCTGCTGTCTGATTTGACAGCTTTTAAGGAACTCTGATACTTGCTGTTGACATTCACATGGGCTAATCAGTGTACAACATCAGGCCCATATTACACCCCCAAAATCATAGAAAAGCTAAATTTTTTGTCATGGCACCTTTAAAGTCTTGGCCAAAGTACAGTCTATGAAACATTCAAAATAACTATTTATTTTTTCATCTATTATAGTTAATTTATTCAGTTCTTAGAAAATTAAACAAGAGGCCCAAATAAAACCGCAGTAAATTGTCATCTATTTTGTAACAAATATCTGACCACCAAAAATACCTTGAATATAGCATGACATGGAAACCATTTATTTGTTTATTTATTTATATTTATTTATATGGCCTACAATGTTTTTGTCCTATCATGCTATGCTAGACTAACCAGGTGTTAACTTTAGCTTTTTAAGAAGTGAATGAAATTAGTCACTGTTTCAAAATTCACAACCTTCCTTCAAAATACCAACATTTCTTAAAGTGACTGACTAAATGAGAGAATGTTTTCCTTCCTAACTGAACAATAAAGTTGCACTGAACAAGGATACAGTTCTCTTCTCCTTTCTTGTTCTTGGGTGGGCCTGGCATGTTGAGAAGGACCAGCTCGGAATTATGGGATTTCTTGACCACCACCTCATTCAGCTTCACAGCTGTGTGCATCCTTCTCACATTGGACTGGTTGCTGAATAAATCAATAACATCAATAACATTAATGAAAGCATTGATCTGAAAAAAGATGACATCTGTGTATATGTAACGAAGTCAAGCATTGCAAAGTACAATGGTATAAATCAACTGCATACAAGAAGCACAGCATACACTGTATATGATGATGAGATCTGATGATCTTACATGCAAATGCTGAGCTTTAATGCTGCATGTCAACAGCAAGCGTGCTTCGTTATCATGCACTCTAAGCTCATGCAAACTAAAGTAAACTGCTTTCATTCTCGCATGCTGATGGGGATCATTTTCAAAGACATGCACATGCACAAAGAGTTTTTACACGGGTAACCACAAAGTCAAAGACGGGGCAACTTACAGATTCTCCCACTCACTGGAGGCAGGGAACAAAAACAACACAATCACCATTAACAACAATATGAGAGTTGTCTTAGAATCAATTCAAAAGGGAGACTTTTAGAAACAAATGACATTGTACTGCAAATACTGCATGAATGCATGTGTCAAAAAAACTGGATTGACTGAGGAAAAACTCTTGAAAAAGACAATAGTAAAAATTAAGTCAAAGTTTGGCTATGGTTGAAGTAAGTTAGTAGAAAATAAGGTGAAATGTATAAAATACTAGCCTCAAACATGCAAGTAGTGGCTGCACAACATGATCAAATAAAGTATCACACTGAATAAAATGTGCAAAAATACAACGCATTAGAGCCCATCTTTAAATCCACTTACGGTTTCATATTAAACATATCCTTTACTGCAACTCCTTCTCTCTGCTTGTTCCTTTCATTGAGCAGTTTGTCTTTGGTCCAGGTCATGTGGACACGATCTGGAGTGGCACCTGCATCTTTGTCCGTCATTGTAGAATGAGATGCTGTGTTGCGGTCGTGAATCAGCTGGGCCTAAATGGAGAACAGGCTGAGTTGAGCTGAGTCAGTCATAAAGCACCAGGCAATGTGCTTTACTAATTTACAATGTATGTAAATATGAGGAAAAACGTAGAGGAGTTATATGAATGCTCAAGTAATGAGCAAGTTTATGGAGATGAAATAACATGCAGTCTTTTGGAGATTGAAATGGGCAGTAGGGAAATGGGTAGTGACATGCCTGGCTGCAACAAGAGTCACATTGGGATAATTGGAAATACATCCACAAGAATCTACATGAATTGATTACAGTCCCTGGTATGTTCATAATTTAATATTTTTAGGGTTAACAGAATTAACAACAACTGGAATAACAATAGTAAAAAGAGATTTCTAAAGCGAGGGAGAGAGAATAACATCTCTGGACAGGATTGGTGAAGATCTGGCAATAAGCAAAAGAAACCAAGGAGTGTTTACTGTATACAGAGGAGATTATTACTGGTGAGGAACAAGCAATCCGGAAACAGAAACCAGCTGTAACAGAGGAGCAGGAAGTAACAAGACAACAAACAAAACAGGGAACAGAAATAACTAGAATATAAACTAACTAGAACATGAAACCAGAAAACACAAAGATAACAACCCAACAAGAGAAAATGAATTAAGACAAAAATCTAACAAGAGCTTTATCAAAAACAGAATTAAAACCCACAGATCATGGCCAACAGTTGATTGATAATCTCATTCATCCATTAGCTATAATCCCTGGAGGGACTAAGCTTAATACTATCAGGCAAGAGGCAGGGTATACCCTGGACTGGTCACCAGTCCATCACAGGGTTTAATCTAATTCAGTTTTTCTTTAATTCATGAAATGTCAGGTTAATTGACACACATTTAAAAACCATGACAGTTCTGCAAATCCTGTCACATTTCCTGTGAGGATAAATCCTAAGCATCACTTTCTCTTGTTTTCTGGAGGGCTTTTTTATTTCTTTGGTGGGGCAGTGTGAGTGTTGACCAGCAACAATGTCCACCCTGTTCTTGAAAGGAGTTATTAAGAACTACTATTCAATGTGTTTGGGAGTCAATACAAGTGACATTATGCCAGACCTGAATCTGAAAAGTGGAAGTTGTGAACGTTTTCTCCCGGATGTGTAGCACTTAATGTGTTGTTGATTATTCTGCATCATGTTTGTGTCTGTACATATATATTTGCTTACCCAGAAAATATATAATCTTTGTTAATTGCCAGTAGTTTTGTAAAACAAACAAATTGTCACTGCTTTTAGCTTTGTTCACTGCATAATATTACAAACTAAGATTTTTGTCAAGTCAAACCTAAGTCAGGAAAAGTGGAAGAAAAACACGGTGCAGACAATGTGTTCCACCATGAGAAGATAAGAGGCAGACACTGATTCGCCAAACACTCCTAATGGCTAACTGTTGTTTTGGTGTATAAGGACCTTAAAACCAATCTGCATGTGTGAGTGTCTTTCTAACTTGTTTATTAGACAGAAAGCTTGTGTGGTCATGGACACCAGTGCTTAGCACCCAAAGCAAACTACTATTCAGCTTTGCAAAGAAAAAGTTTGCTGCAAATCAAATTATTGAAAAAAAAAATTGCTCCAACACTGGGACTACACAGCATGTTTTATGCCACTTAGTGAAGACTCTGTCATCCTCTAGTGGCAGCTTTTCTTCTGTCTTCAAGTCTTTTCCTGAGCAAGACCCTTAAAGCCCCAAACTGCCTCCCTGGCATGAAAATATGGCAGCCCTGAAGCTCTCTAGTAAATGTATTAGAAATGGGTACAAGGCAGAGCCTAATTTCCCAATTGGGAAAATAAAGTAAAAGCTGTTATTGTTGTTTTGCAAAAGATGTACAGTAGGAGGGTAAAAGGAAATTAATTTGAGCATAACACAGACATCATGACCTGACCAGAAACTGCAGCTGAGCTCAGCTTAAGTTGACAGCTTCGTTTACAGTATTTCAGTATGTACAGATGATTAATGATGGTAAGGAAGTATGATAGATGAGGGAAGCAATGGCACCATGGATGGCAGCTAAAAAACTAATTGGTTGCCGTGGCTACCTCATCCTCTGGAATGCTCTGAATGCTGAGGGGTGAGGCCTCAATGCCAGACCTCTTCCTCCTCTTTATGGAGCCACGCGATACATCTGTAATGCTCTGAATCTGAGCCAATCGTCCAATCATAACACAAAAGTTCAAAGGTCAAAAGATGAGTTGCACTGCAGCTTTTGTCTATTTGAGTATTTCAGGTTGAGATATTTTCCAATTGAGTTTTACATCTAAATGTATGTTTTAAGCATTTACTGAGCATATTAGTGTACAATTTAGTGAGTTATAATCAGATATTTAGGTATAAAGCTCTGTTGTACCTCTCTCTCCCTCTCAGTGCGGGACAGCTGCATCTGTTTGAGCATTTGAGATCTCTGCTCCATCACCAGCGTCTTCTCATAAGTAAAGGCTGAGATATCACTGTCATGCTGAAAAGATATAAAAACATCTGTAAATTCACCACCAGTTGATAACAATGTAGATTAGAGTAAATAAATTTTAAAAATCTGTCTCACCATCTCTACCACCTCCACCACTGCATCCAGGCGTAGATGGTAGAGAAACATCTGGAGGTCCTTCTTCATCTGGATGGAGTTGTCATCCATCTGAGCCACTGTGAAGATTCGCATTTTGCACTTCCTCCACACCTAAAAAGACTTGCATCAGTACCAGCTGCCAGTATATGAGCCTCGCATCCAGTGTCATTCTTAGTAAATAAACTCTCAAACCAGTGCTAAATATTACTATATAAACTTGTTTTATGGAGAACTACACTGAACATCAATGGTGACTTTTCTTACAATAGTGCTGTGGAGAACACACACCTTGTGCTGACTAAGCAGAAATGGCAGCAGCATGAGTAATCCACCATCATGTACGATCCACCACACATCAATAGTGCCCTCCTTCAGACGCTCTTGGTTGCCGGGGAAATGGTCGATGTTCTTAGCAACAAGCAGAGCTTGATGTGCTGCCGTTGTCTCTCTCACTGTCTCTGGATAACAAGAGACGGATGATTTCAGATGGTTCAATATTAGGGCGGCGCTTCTTCTACTTTATACTATTCAATCAAAAATTCAGCAGTTATTTTAAAATCCTAAGCAGCAACATAGTTGTTGTTGACATCAAGATCTAGATTAATTTAATATCATAAAATTTTTCAGAGAAAATATTTAAAATAGTTTCCTCTTTAAAGTTATACCGTGTAACTTTTGACTCTGACATTAAGCCTAAAATGAGCAGTATTAGATGATTTTTCGGGCCAATATACAGTGACTGACGCGTGTCAGCACTCTGAGCGGGCTGCCCTCGGCAGAAACCAGACATTTTTGGAGAGGCGGGCCGTCGATGAAAGTGCCGTAAAACAAGTTGCTTTACGGCTCCTCATAGATAAACCATACAGCCTATGAGATAAACACAGAAAGCTGTACTTGTGCTACTTTCTCTCATTGCTCGAAGTTTAGTCATGGCGGAACAAAGTAAAAAGATGAAAGTGATGTCTGAGCAGGTCAGATCAAAAACACGAGTGGACGTTGGAAAAGAATTCAGTCGTTGGAGATATAAGTGTGGAAGCTAAACCCCATCTCTGTTTGCCACCGTATCATTAGACTGGTAAGTAAGTTTGTCTGTTGTGTAAACATACGAGAATGTGATGCTTTTCTTTTTTTTTTCACTCAGCGTTTATCCAAAACAACGTCAATCAGAGCCGTATAAGCTGCCGATAGTTTCCTGTTAGCGAAACACGGCTGGAATTACTATAGACCAAAGCTAACGTGACTCCCTAAACATTTTGTGCAATTGTGGCTGGTTTGCAGCAATAAATGCGTTCTCTGTAATTCATATAAATATCAAAGCAGTAACGTAGCGATCTGCAGTTTGCTTGGTTTAGTTGTGTGGTTTTCATACGCTGTTCAGAAGGAAGCAGAGCCACTGTAATGTCCCGTAAGCTGAGCTAATCCAGACGTTTTCATAACAAACATGAGTTTTGCCAAAGTTACGACTTCATTCAGTGCACAAAACTACAACTTGGTTTTGTGGCCGGTTTTGATTGCGCATTTATCTTTGCATTGTGCGTTTGTGTGTGTGATGTTTCAGCTATGTAAACATGTAATTGGAAACAGTTAGAGACGCATATCTGCGCCAGGGGCAGATCCTCCAATAGTGAAAAATCCTTTAGGAAATTCTTGAATCTGATGGACTTGTTTATTTCAATATCCAAACCCGGGAGAGGAGATTTAAATTTGCGTCATTGCCGTGAGGCCTGTTAGACGTTGGCGCTGTTGCAGGTTTAGCGCTCCTAGTGGCCAAAAGTTACACAGTATAACTTTAACCACTTTTAGAAAACTTGCCAGCTTTTCTGGAATTGCTATTTGTAGTTTGTGCTCTTCTTATGAGGCTCAAGACCTACCTTTTTAGCTTTCAACTGTCTTTTTTTTAAATTAGTCTAACCCCTAACATACAGTATCATCACCTGGTACCAAACCATGTTTCTTCAAACTGTTATTCTTTTGAGATAGTGTAGTTTTAAAGGGGCTAAAGGGGCAGGGGTGGGGGGTTATAGGTCTACTGTATATAGTAAGTGGGTGTGAGAGAAAGATATGCTCGAGTATGTGCTTTTATCTGTTTTGATGTCAAATTTTTAACATGTAAAACACTTTGCATTATTTTTATGCATAAAAAGGGCTATATAAATAAAGTTTGATAATAATCTTTAGTTTACCTATGAAGTTCTTCCTTGCAGAGGAGTCTCGAGCTTGCTTCCAGCCTGCTGGCCAGGCCATCAGGACAGCATTGTGCTTCATTCCTCCCAGTCCTGCAGACTGGATTAATATGGAGAACCCATCCCGCAGGCTGGAGGACACCACCACATGGGAAAAGCCCTTTGTCCGCTCTGCAACCATAGCAGCTTTCAAGTTCTACAGGTAGAGGAAAAGAAGTTAAAAGGGAGGGAGAGAATTTTTTTCAGACCAATAGAACAATATATTTTGAGACAGAGAGCACATATTAGTCATTAGAGTCCAAGTGGCATGGGCCAGTACCACAAAGAAAACACACAAAAACCATTCATGTATAACATGGGTTGATGATGAATGTTAATGATCATGAAAACATGTTCCATTTGCTTTATTACAGATTAATTCATACTGAAAGGGTAATTTTACAATATGATAATAAAGCAACCTCAGATGAAAGATCGTCAGACGTAACATAACATTGAGCTTGACACGCAGAGCTGGGGGCAGAACAAATTGACAAACCTGCTCTCCAGTGTGGGCATCCTTCTTGCGGGCCATGTATGTGCCCTGCAGGACCGAAGAGACGATGGTCAGTCCCTTCCCTGCTTTCAGCTGTGTGGTTAAAGACAAGAGACGAGGGTGCTTCACCGCCAGGTCTGAGTCCAGCTTACATAATACCAACAACTGTGGCCTGAGGAGATAAAAATATACGATATATGGTTTTTAAATACAATTAGAAAAACAATCAGACAATTTTTGCCACACAGAAAGAGGATTATCCTCCTCACCTCCAGTTTTTGGTGTGCAGTGGTACTTCCTCCAGGCGGATGAGAGCATAGCGTGCTGCATTTAAAGATAGACCCCTGATCCCATCACCCCACTCCTTCACTGCCCTGCATCCAAAAGGTCAAAAAGAAAAGTTTTCATTCCTTTCAGAATGTCACACATTTTGACACACATATTTATATGTTCCACTGAATGACTTTAGTAAAGACCATAGTAAACTTTTAAGGAGCCCTATCATGAAAAATGGACTTTTAAGAGCTTTTCAGCATGTTACTGTGTTATTTCCTCATTAAAAAAAGTCATTTAAGTAGTTTTTTTCTTCATTTGTGCATATTTGAGTAATTTATATGAATATTCAGGCCAAGTTGTAGCTTCCTTAACATAACTGACTGACCACCGGTATACGCAATGAAGTGGCACCAATCACGAAGTGACAAAAATGCACGCACAGCATCGTAGCAAGATGCCCTCTTTGTTAAACAGAAACTCAAAGAGAATCCTAACCTATACACACTCTATGAGGACGAAACTAACAGCCTGCAGGAAGATTTCCTCAGAGACAAACAGCCATCAGCTAACAGACATTTGCTCCAGAGTTTAGGAGATATTTTTTTTTTTTTTTTTTTTTTTTTTAAGCTCTAGAGGACGGCAAGTTGGGCAAAATGTGGTAGTGTTCAGCATGGGAGTTTATTTGTTGTACTGGACGAATCGACTTGCCAGAAGTGGTTGGATTATAACTTCAGCAGCAGAAAAAAAACCTCAACTTTGTGTGTATGACAACTTCATAAATCTCGGGCAGTAAAGTGTTTTTTTCTCGGGGATTACTTCTGAAACCTGATGCAGTTCCTACTATAAAAACGCGCATGGACAGACAACAGCACCGGTAAGTGAAACACATCTCTCAGCTCAATGCTAAGTATTAGCGGTCTGCTCCATTTTATCCCGTCGATCGGAGTCCGATTATCCATCAATGTTTACAAAAAACATCAATGTGAGTGCCGAAGGTGCCGGTGTTAAAGGAATAGTTCACCCACAGAATGATTTAACTTTATTTTCCACTTACCCTCATGGTGAGCAAGACTCTGGAGCACTTTTTTAATATGTCAAATGCAGCCAGAGATCAGGACGACTTCTCGTTTCCCCCCAACTTTCATATAATGGAGTTTGCCAGGGTCCAAGCCAAAAAGATCCATAAAAGTCCACAAAAACTTGTCAATATTCCTCCATACTGCTCGTCCCATGTAATCCAAGTGTCCTGAGTGGGTAGCGTCCAGAATTTACACGAAACGACGTTATTTACTATATTTTTAGAGCCTAAAAAGGAGTTTTGTTTACTTCCGCGAAGTGCGCACATGCGCGGTCACGAAACTACAGAAGCCTCGGCGTTCAGGGCCTACTCTGCCGATAATGCAAGCGTAGAAGAAGAAATTCCCTGTTTAAATTGTGGTAAGAGCGCCAGAGCTGCAGACAAACCGGCACAAACACAGGAGGGGTTGGATATTGATCTAAAAGACATAAAGAAAGAAAAAGAGAACGCGCAATCTCGTCTGCCGTGGCTTCCGTAGTTTCGTGAACGTGCATTGGCGTGCTCGCTAGACATGCGATATAGTATTGTTTAGGCTCTAAAAATATAGTAAATGACGTTGTTTCAAGTAAATTATGGTCGCTACCTACTTAGGACACTTGGATTACATTGGACGAGCAGTATGGAGGAATATTGACAAGTTTTTGTGGACTTTTATGGACCTTTTTGGCTGGGACCCTGGCGAATTCCATTGGGGGGAAACGAGAAGTCGTCCTGATCTCCGGCTGCATTTGACATATTAAAAAAGTGGTCCAGAGTCTTGCTCACCATCAGGGTAAGTGGAAAATAAAGCTAGATCATTCTGTGGGTGAACTATTCCTTTAAGAACAATTCTGTGACCCTTCAGAATCAGTGTCTCTTCCAGGACGACGTCATGAAATGGGCGTAAAACATGTTGCAATTGGTTGAGAGCTTCGTGGTTCAGTACAGTCAGCCATCTTACGTCTGTGTTGGAAATTAGACGCATAAAAAAACTAATATTTAACACCAAATTAGTTTCTATAGTAGCGATGGGAACATATTTAGCTTATAAATGCCTGTATTTGACTTTTGGAACGTTTGAAAAGCATGATACAGCCCCTGTAATGCTCCAAAATCAGCAACCACAGCAGATATTTCAGTGCTGCAGTAATAAAGTAAAAACAATGAGGGTAAAACAAAGCTTTCTTTGTGTTAAACCCATAAACAAACCCTTGCTTTAATTAAAGCGCCCATGTTTGCTTTAATAACGTTGGAGTTTGAAGTGATTCTGACCTCACACTCACCCTTTGTATTCAATGTATTTGTAGATACAGCCGGCTATCACAATAGCAACTATCGCGTAGTACCAGGAGGAGATGAACATGAGGGACAGACAGAGACTCATTCCTAAGAAGGATAAAGTCCTACAGGAAACAAACACACTTATTATTACATCTTACTCAGACACAAAACAATGTTTTAGAAAGGTTTCCAGTTATTTAGGATCTGTTCTCACCAGTGATAGAATTTAAAGCGAGGTCTCCAGTTTGGGGTACAGAGCAAAGTCTGAACAGCACAGGCCAGGTTGACAAACAGATAGCACATGAGGAAAAACCTAATAAGCAGAGACACGATACAGATTGTAAGGATGCCAAAATTTAGCAAGAAGAGTGAGGATTTGGCATTAGTGAAACTGCATACATGGAGAGGATAGGGGCCACATCGTCCAGAGAAGCAATGAGGATTCCTATCTCACAAATCCCAACTGTCAGCAAAAGAGCCCAGGTGGGCTCACCGTTAGCCTTGCCGTGACCAAAGACCTGAAGAAACAGTTGCAAAATATTGAGCTCTGGTGATGCAGATTATCCAGGCCACAGAGTCGCTGTTCGATAGATGTGACTCCATCATGTTTTGTTTGGCAGACAGAAAGATTTTTGGTTGAAATCCTGCTGCACTGTAGCAACTTGAAATAACTGAATGATGATGAATGTGAATGATGTTCTCTTTTATTTCAGTGGATTTTTAACAAAATATCTCAAACAAATCTTGCTGATCTTTGATTTATGTCAACAGAAATTGAACCTTTTTAAAGGGATACCGTGTAACTTTTGGTCACTAGGGGCACTAAACCTGTAACTTCCCATAGGCCACACAATTGTTGCAAAATTAAGTAGTCTTTATCCATTTTTTGGAATCGTACAAAGACAACTTTGATTAGTGAATAGCAAAGTCATTGAGTCGTAAAGCAAAGTACTCCAGGTCACAAGATCCAATGAGAAATGAATCCACAATGTTACAATGTCTGGATTTTGAGGAGGGAAGCCCCCTCAGAGCACCAGCATGCGTCAAGTGCTTCATATTGA
This sequence comes from Atherinomorus stipes, assembly GCA_023101725.1. Lineage (NCBI taxonomy): Eukaryota > Metazoa > Chordata > Actinopteri > Atheriniformes > Atherinidae > Atherinomorus > Atherinomorus stipes. The sequence goes on along the minus strand of JALJCO010001527.1, from coordinate 401,528 downwards.
CCCCAGGAATCCTCTTTTGTTACTTACATTAGGCTAATATTTGGTTGAAAAGTTACACGTAACCCTTTAAAAAGAGATTATTTTTAGAACAAACATAAGCAATTTGAAGTACAGTGAACTCTGGGAAGTTGTGACGGGCATATCGGAACAAGTTTAAATCAATGAAGTATTTTATTTACTATGTAACATACAATGTTACATTCTCATTAGCATTATGTTAATGAATATACCGTAAGTAATTAAGGTACTTACATGTAAGAATGGGATTATGCCGTCACGAGCAATTGCCTGCAACAGCCGGGGGGCGCCAGTCAAGCTCTGCAGCCCCGCACCACAACAGGAGAAAAATGAGCCAATCACAATCACCCAAGGTGATGGCCAGGCCAGAACACCGATTACAGGGTTCTTCTTTACTGAGTCACCAAACCTGAAACACCCCAGATCATGATTATGATTCAACCAACATGAAAACCCCCATTTTAGTGCTTTGTGCAAGATTTTTAAAAAGTAAGAATTTCACTTTGTAAAGAGGCTTTACATGTTTTATTTTAAATATCAGTAAATGTGGCTCAAAAAACTTTTTTTTTTTGTTTTTTAAAGGAGAACTTATTCAAACTTTCTCTTACTTGTCTCTCAGCACCACTCCTTCAATACAGGCCCCAAACAAGACCACAAAGGATATATCTGACCACAAAGTTAAGATGGCAACACACAACTCCAAGTTTTAACCCACACACTGAAAAATATAACTGGGGAATTTAATCTACTGCTATCTATCATCAACAAAAACAGACACAGATGTACAGCTGTGGCCAAAAGTTTTGAGAAAGACAAATTTGAATTTTCACAAAGTCTGCTGCTTCAGTGTTTTCAGATCCTTTTGTCAGATGTTACTATGGTATAGCTACTGAAATATAATTACAAGCATTTCATAAGTATGAGAGATTTTTATTGTTAATTACATGAAGTTCATGCAACAAGTCAGTATTTGCAGTCTTTTTCAAGACCTTTGTATTTCACCCTGGCATGCTGTCAATCAACTTCTGGGGCACATCCTGACTGATAGCCCATTCTTGCATAATTAATGCATGGAGTTTGTCAGAATTTGTTGGTTTTTGGTTTTCCACCCACCTCTTGACGATTGACGTCAAGTTCTCAATGGGTCTGGGGAGTTTTCTGACCATGGACCCAATTTTTTAATGTTTTGTTCCCTGAGCCATTAAGTTAGCACATTTGCCTTGTGGCAAGGTGCTCACGCTGGAAAAGGCTTTGTTTGTCATCAAACTGTCCTTGGATGGTTGGGAGAAGTTGTCCTCGGAGGACGTTCTGGTACCATGCTTTAATCATGGCTGTGTTCTTAGGAAAAATTATGAGTGAGCCCACTTCCTTGACTGAGAAGCAACCCCACACATGAATGGTCTTGGCATGTTTTACAGCTGGCATGACACAGGGCTTATGTTAGAGCTCACCTTTTCTTTTCCAAACAAGTGTTTTCTCGGATGCCCAAAACAATCAGAGAGGGGATTCATCACAGAAAATGACTTTACCCCAGTCCTTAGCAGTCCAATCCGTGTCCCTGCAGAATATCAGTCTGTTCCTGATGGTTTTCTTGAAGAAAAGTCGCTTCTTTGCTTACTTTCTTCCAAAAGTCTTTTCCTTACTGTCCATAATTTAAAGCAGCACCATCCTTTTAAAGCTTCCAGTCTGTTTTTCTAACGTAATCAGAATGAGAGGTTGATCTCGCGCCTTGTCCTTATCAATACTCACACCTGTGTTAATGGCAGAACCACTGAAATGATGTTAGCTGGGCCTTGCAGAGAAAATGTGTTTTTTTGTGATTAACGTAGTTTTCATGGCAAAAAGAGACTTTGCAATTAATTACAATTTATATGATCCCTCCTCATTACATTCTGGAGTACATGCAAATTGCCATAATAAAAGCTAAAGCAACAGACTTTGTGAACATTAATATTTGTATCATTCTCGCTCTATAATCTCCTATGGCTGGACACATTCAACACAAATAAACACAAACACAAACGAACAAACACACAGGGTCTGGAGGATACAGATGATAGAGGTGGTGAGAATAGCCATGATAGTTCCTATGGGGATGGATCTCTGGGCATCACGAAGATCACCAGACCTGTTAGAGCCAGCCATTATGCCTGAAATAAGACACTTTTTAAGTTATTAAACTGCAAAAAAATCAGTTTACATAGTAATCAATAATTATTGAGTTGAATTCTCTCAAGATAGTCAGATACCTGTGACAGATGGAAAGTAAATCCCCACCAGCAACGTGAAGTAAGTGGTGATGTCATTGAAGACGTAGTGCTTCTCTGGATCTTGGACTGGTTCCTCAATTGGTACTGAAGACAGATTCTTCTTCTCTATCACCATGTCAGCTGGGCCATAGTTTCCCCACAAGTTGTCTAATGGAAAAACAGATTTTCATTTAACTGAGAGATTACCAGAAAGTTGATCAGTTTGCTTTTACAAGCTTTTTCTTACCTTTGATGACTCCACTCAGGAGCCCGGGTATGGCCCGTATTTCCGTCACGTCGTTTAAGGAGAAGTATTCATCACAGGTCGCATTGGGATATTTACTATTGCAGAAGAGACTCCACAGGTCAGTGGTGACAGTCTTGTTATTCACTTCCTTTGTCTTTGCGCATGTGTCAAACATGTCATTCTTCAGAGAGCGATTTCCCAACAAACAGACGCTGTAGAGGAGAAGAGTTAGGTGGAGGTTTATGTTCAGTGCTGCTGCAGGGAAATGTTTTTTATTGCTTTTTTAAAAAAAAAACTGTTTTTTAGTGCTGCTGCAGTTGTTGATAAATTATCAAGTTCATATCTACAAAGAGAAAAATTTAGTCTGACAGGCTTCTTTATACATTCCAAATAAGCACAGAAGGAGAGAAAGTACTTAACAGTTTTCCCTCCTCACAATGATCAAACCATTAAAAACTTTCAAAAACTCAACATATATATTATGCAAATGTACATAAAGATTTTCTTTCATACAAGATTTATTAATTTAGCAGGAAAGTATGTCCTTTGCAGTAGAAATCGCTTCCATTTTACCCATAATACAATGCTGGGTTTCTCTGCCTATGCCCTGACCTAACTTTTCTTGTGGAGTTATTCTATATAAAGACTGAATAAAGTGATCCATGTAATTTGCAAAGATTTAAATTCTGTTTTAATTTCCATTAAAACAGAATTTCATCTGCAGATCTTTGCACATTGGTACACCTACAAAGACAAATTTGGAATCCATCTTTCATCCTCTCTCTTCTCTGAGCTCTTACCGCCCAATAAGTCAGTCTGATGTTGAAATCTGTCTTATCTCTTGCTCTGTCACTTTGTCTCTTTTTTTCCTTGCTTAGCTGCTTATGTTGTCCTTGGTTTCTTTGCAAAATAAGCCAGAGTGCGAGTTTAAACCAGATGATGTGTTGACATCCACTTGTGACTTGGTGCCAGCAGGTAAAACACAGCTATCATGTGATGTAGAAGGATGGGGACAAAATAGTTAATGCAGTGCAGAACTTATAGTATTTCCGAATTTGGGTTATTAACTCATCTTGCTTTGCCTTTTCTTGAAACTTTCTGCAGAATATGCAACCTAACAAGCACAACCTAAGAACCAGACATCAGCCTTTAACAGTTTGCTGGGTAAAAGGCTGATTAGCTGCCAATCTGTGGAACAGAAAGCAACTTAAAGTATTCCTGAAAGCGCTGAAAAAAATCTTATTTTATATCTATTGATTAAATTATTGCAGTCTTATAAGCAGATTGGACATTCCTATCATAATAGTTATTGCTTTTGGTCACTCACCTAACCTCAGGTGGTTCAATAACTGTCTTGATCACACCTGCATAAGTGGCCATGATGGAAAGAACCACACAGGAGAGAAACACCAACGCCAGTTTGTTCACGTACCTGCAGCAAGATGAAGAACGAAACTGAGCCTCTAAACTTGTGTGATTGTTTGTGATTATCTTTGTGTGTGCGTATACTCACTTAACCCCTACAAACACAACAAGTGCCATCAGGATCAGGCAGCATGTGCCATAGATACGCATGTTGTTCAGCTTTGCGTCAACATTATCGAACACTGCAGCTGTGGGAACGATGTACGTCTGGTGACAGGCAGCAAAAGCAGAGTGACTGAGTCATAAATGTGCTTCAGACATTGACAGTGATGTGGTTGACACAGCCGTTACATACCAGCAGAATCTCTATGGTGCCCAGTATGTACAATGACCCAGCAAAAGTGGTTCCAAGGTAGAAACAAAGACCCACTGCTCCACCAAACTCTGGGCCCAAAGATCTGGAGATCATGTAGTATGAGCCACCGGCTACAAGGAAAGAAATTTGAAAATAGTAATGAGCAAAACATGTTCAAAACATCTGCATTACAAACAAGTTTTCAGTTGTAAATTAAGTTGTAAAATCAGTTTTTTGGTTTTAAATGAATTCCTATCAAAGTAACGTGTACATTCTCAATCCATACATCACAGGCTGCATTGAAATTTGCATTTTCTAAAAGAAATTGACTAAACCATACCGGGTACAACTCCATTGGTCGCTATGGCACTCATCGATATAGCTGTGAGCAAAGTCTGCAGGGAAGGAAACAAAACACAAGTTATTGGTTCTCACTAAAACTTTCTGTGCTTACAAAGTGCATCAGTTATTTCAAATGCATTACTGAAAAAGACTGTATTTTTAAGCATACAAGCATGATCTAAAAATATGAAATACAACAAGTAACTTGTACATAAATCTCCGGTTTTACTGTCAGTGAAAAAGAAACATTTCACTTGTATGCATACAGCTAAAAAAGCCAATGGAAAATGATTAATCACTTTATTCATTTGCAAAATAGCAAAACTCTTTACTATAAATCTACTTTGTATAAAATTTACTTCATTTCATTGTAACACTGTTTGAGAGTAAATGTATTTCAGTTCCACCAAGAACTATGATCAGGGATGTAATGAGAAGAAATTTTAAACTTCAACTAATAACTTTGCAAAGTCAAGTACCAAATATCACAACTTAGTTACTGGAAGAAGATGAAGTGGTTTGATGAAAAAGGCTTTATAAAAAAAAAAAAAAAAAAAAAAAAAAGATCCAGTGTTTAAGTTTTGCTTCCATGGTTTTGAAGGGATCTTCAGCAGAGTTCCTGTCATGCCATTGTGCGACTAATGATGTCAGCAGCACACTGCAAAAACTCAAATCTTAGCAAGTACATTTTTCTCAGAGAGACTTTGAAATTAAATTAAATAAAATGAAAAAACGCTATTTATCCCTGAAGGGAAATTCAATAAATTCAATTTCAGTTGAAGCTTTTAGCTACTCACACAGATGCAGCACATTGAGACGATGGCGAAAGATCCCAGGATTCCTGCTGTGCCAACAATCCAGGTAAGACGCAGAAAGAGAATCACACCGAGAATGTTCTGCATGCAGGGCAGGTACACCCCGATAAATGTTCCCATCTGGGGGACCTAGAGATGTAGACGCACACATGTTCAATGGAGGTATGAATGTACATGCATGACAGGTTTTGATTGGTGCCCCAATATTTAATCTTGCAAACTATGCTGGACTTTGCCTTGCCTGTCAGTTTTTGAAGAAGCCTCATTGCACATTACACGAAAACTAAAAGCCAATTCTGTTTGCATGAGAGTGAAAAACTCTAAATGTGTGCAGCTTTCTGACTTACAAGATGTATGCCTGCTTAGATTCAAACCAATGAAGTCACACTTATGCATCAAATCTTTTTTTTTTTTAGCCCACACAAAAATTCTCCAAGATTCTTTTGCTTTTTGCTAGGCGACCACTATAGAAAAGAACTTGTTCTTAATTACTTTCCTAATTAAATGAAATTTTAATGTTAATGAATTATTAAGCAGTTAATTAATGCGTAATAATGCACTACCTAATGTTAATTAAGGGACCCTTATTGTAAAGTGTTACCAAAAGATCAATTAAAATAGAAATCAGGAAGCCAAGATACGATTGTATTGCATAAAACATTATTGTACATCTCTTAGATTTCTCGCATTATGCAGGACTAGGACATAAAATGTATCGAGTACAAAGAAGATGAAAAGACAGTAGTTAGAATGCCATAAGAAATTTCTTGCAAAATACCATTTTTGGACTATCTAATATTTTCTACACTTAAGTAGGGAAATATGCGCACCAAATATTATTTATTAATTATTGGTTGTACATTTGTTGCTCTGGCAGCAAATCTAAATCTTTTGTGGACACCAAAAGCAAAAATAAACTGACATGTACACTCTAGAAAATCAAGCTGAGACTATTGAATAGTTAAAGGTAAACATTTTTGTATCATTGTGTTTTTGTAATCATGTCCATTATTTGTCTAATATCCCCCATAAGCAACCAGTAAAAAAAGAAAAAGAAGAGCAAAAGTGAAAAGCAAACTAGAGAAAGTAACATATGAATGAAATATCTTTTTAGAAGTAGAGATTAAGTCAAAGACGTTGCCTTACAAATTCATTCATGATGGTATCATCCTTTTAAAAGCAGACATTTTTGTACAAATAATGTGGTGCAGGTTATTCAAGTTAAAAACTGTTCACAATCCATACAAAAGTTTAGGTGCAAAGTAACATTCACAAACCACACACCGCAGACATCAGATGGGAAAAAGCACGCCTCGTGGATCTTTACCACTTTCCTCCCCAGAAACAAATGGTACGTACCATTTTCTGACTAAAATACGCCTCATCTTGTGTAGTCTTCATTGCACTCAGTTTATCTAAATGCTGCAAAGCTCCTGTTTAGGATTTCCACATCTTCTCACATATGAGGGTCTCGGGCCTTTTTTCCTCACGTTCAGTATGACTGCATTGTCTGGCCTGATCACTTTAGTATAAAGCTTCAGATCTCCTTCAGTGCTATCAGCTATCATTCAGGGGGCGGGTTTGAATCAGACATCATCAGTGCTTACACAAAGACTTACAGTCCCAAGGTCCTCCTGTCCTTTGCCCAAAGACTCCCTGTGCTCTGTGTTCACACCACAGAACAGGCAAGTATTGTCATCCCTGGAGATCTCAATGACTTTATATGATTTTACAAATTTAAATGCCTGCTGTTTGCAACTCATTCAAGTTTTGTTGCCAGGAATGTGGATAACATCAAAGCAAGAGTATTTGTCTTTTTATCCACTGTGCATAAAGTGATATTTGTAGTTCTTAAGGGTATTTTTAGATTGGTTGGCTGCGTATGTGTTTAAGCTTGGTAAAAAAATTTTCTTAGTAGGTTTTAAAAAGGTGTGAAATTCTGATACTGGATATGAAAGTACGTAGTTCATAATTCTTGGACACTTTTATCCATTTAAGTTAACTTACATTTTCATGTTAACCTGGACACAAGGAACCTAGTCTATCTAATCTGTAATAAAGGCTAACCTTTGAAACTAACCAAATTAATATGTTGATGATGTAAAAAATCAATTTGTCAAACCAAAAAACAAACAAATTTCAAAATAAATCTCCACTTTTCCGAGTTTTTTACTCTTTTTTTTCAAACTGATCTCGCAGAAATATGTTAAATAACTGCAAATAACAATGAGGTCCCACAACTTATTTACGTGTTGGACCATGGATATCAGGCCAGAGTGAAATCAGTGGTGGAGCTTTGCTGTGATGTCTGCACGACAAAATAAAAGCACAAGCTACATTTTCTAATGCAGAAAAAAGGTTTTTCTTTCAATATCTTTATTGTAATCTCACTTAATAAACTGTGGTAAACTAAAATGGTTTGCTCAGCAATAATGTCATTTTTGTGTGTAGGTGGGTTTTTTGCATCATTTTATTTTGAATAAAATCTGACCAATGAGTCTGGGATAGTTTAATTTACATGATCTAAAAAATATATTTTTATTCCCCTATGATGAATGAACTACCAATGAGGCACTTGCATTGAATGGGCTCCCAATCCCAACACTCCAGGCCATTACTTTTTATCCATATTGCTGCTCAGGAGTTCTCAGCAGGAATTCTTCTAACATAGCAGACTTTAAACCTTCAACATACCGCACATTTCAGGAAAAAAAAACGTAAAATGGTGACATTTAAACTGTGATTGTGAGCGAAACATTGAAAAAGTGGCTTCTCATTCCCAGTGGGCTTTAAACAAATTAGTCTACAGAATATAAAGCCTGCAGTCTTTTTTATTTACAAAGATTTTCTAAGGTCTTGCAAGATTGAAGCTAGCAAGCTGTTAACTTAGCTGTAGGTACAAGGGTCATAAATCACATTCAAGGAAACAAAATGAGTATATTTTAAAACAAGGATCACCAGTCCTGGTATTCCAGGGCCGGTATCCTGCAGATATTCCATGTCTCACTGCTGCAACACACCTGATTCAAATCAATGACTGATTAGCAGAGTTAGCTGGTCTGACTCTGCTGCAGCAGGAAGACTTGGAAAACCTGCAGGATACGGGCCCTTGAAGACCAGGATTGGTGATCACTGTTTTAAAAAATACACAACTTTCTCTAATAGTGCATACAATTTAATCTCTACACATGTAGGTGGGTCCCAACTTCACACAATTTCTGAGTTCACAGCTGTGCTTTTCTGTTTTATCAACCTTTCTGTTGACTCCACAAAGAGAGATGTTTGTTAGGGTTTGGATATTCAGTTTTGATGCATGCAGATGTTGCCTTTTTTATTTTCTTTAAGGCAGAGTAGCAGCCCTGGGCATCTCAGCAATTAATCTCTCAATCACTCCCTGCAGTATGCTTCACACTCTGATCACCTTCCCCTGTACCTGGTTTTGCCAAGGACTGCTGCCTGCCTGCCTTGCTTGGGATCCTTGGACTTTTTGTGGGTAATGTTTGCTCTGCCCTGTGAGCGATACATATATATATATATATATATTGTTCAAATCTTGTCTGGAGTGTTTTGAGTTGGAATTTTTGGGTCTAGATTGCCTCTAACCATGACAATTTTGCCAAACTTCAACTTAAAGGAGCCATATCATGCTTAAGTGTTCCAAAAGTCAAATACAGGCATACATCTGCTAAATATGTTCCCCTCGCCACTATGAATAAGATTTTAATATTGTTTATTCATTTTAAAAATATCATGTACAAACATTATTATTGTTGATAATAAATATTCATTTCTATTAGATGTAGTTGTACATACACTAAATAACTCTAAATAACTAACATTTACAATGACTAGGAATTACAGTAAAGTTCTGTAAATTTACTGATATTTTAAAGTGTACATCAAAGGCCCTTATGATTTCATCCAGATTTTGATGATAAAGTTTTAAGGCTCATCACATGGGGAGTGTTCACCACACAGCAGTGACATAGGACCAGTCTTTAAAATCTAAACTTGAACTATAAAGATAAAGCAGTTACACATTTGTGAAGCCGTGGTAACAAATCACTCTGCAGTATGACTTTTGTACTGTAAATCTCGTGAGATGAAAGGATTCTATAAAACATCACATCTTTTCCTCACAATGCAGTCTATTCTTAAGATATCCTCATCTCCTCGTGATATATCAGAAATGAAAGTCTTTGGTAAAGTAAAAACGATGCAGAAAGTCTGTTTGAAGTTTGAATAGAACAATTTCCTCTTGTTACATATAACTAAAAGAGGGATTAATTATCATCCTCTTCTTCAAAAGGATGTATTTGCTGAGATGTTATTTCCTTTTAATCTTCCCATGTGATTTAATCTGTAATGCCAAAATTGATTTCTAAAGCAAGCCAGATAAGGATGAAAACAGCAACTCTGCTACAAATAATGAGAGTTAACAACATGTGCACATTTTTCTCACTAAAACCCAAGATTTATAAAAGAGTCATACCATGACAGTAACCCTCCTGACTCCATCTTCAGCCTCTTCATGCTCACGAACACCCTGGGAGAGGTTGGTGTAGTTGGCCAGCTTGTTAAGGAGAGATGATACCATTGGGGCGCTGTCCATTTCCTCCTAAAGGCAGGCAGAAAAAATATTGGGACAAAGTTTACACAAATAGTAACTATAAACTGAAATAAAAAAGTGTTAATGCCATATTCCTGTATCAGTCTCTTTACACTAGATCCCAGTATGTTTCAGAACTAAAAACAGCTCCTTTTTTTAAACATTTAAATTAGATTTTAATATGTTTGTATCTTACCTCAAATAGAGCCATGTTCTTCCCTTCATAACTGCGCTCTCTGTCATCTGAGTTGATGAATGGAGTCGACTCTCTCTGGCCATCATCTTTATGAAAAACAAAAAAATTAGCATCAAACATCAGAATCATCGTGGACTGTTTGGTTACAGTGTCAATAAAAACAAACAAAATATCTTGGATCATTAAAAAATGACTAACTACAGGTCATATACAAGTTCAGAATTGCTTTGCTACATTTTCTGTATCTGTCCTCCAAACTATCTGGTAAGTCAGTACTGTTTGTAGAGCATGTCATATCAAATATCTGAATAATTTATATTAATTAATTTATATGAATTAAGTCAGCTCAGGACTGTTGACAAAGCTTTACAGAATGTCATGTAGATGTGTCTTTTAAAACTAATCCTAAATTTAGTTCCCTTCACTCCTGGCTGTACAGCAGTTTCAATTCATTTGATTTGATTATCACACTAGATCACACTCATGTCAGCTCATCATCATCATCATGCAGAGCCCAAGTTCGAACCTAACAGAGCTCACTAAATATCAGTTGAGAGCTATATGCTTGCAGGCACATGAGTATGATGGAGTTTCTTCACAACTCTCAACTACCATCATAGTTGAGAGTCAAAGCAACTGGATTTTTTTCTGGCAGTTATAAAGTCATGGCACCATCTGTTGTCAGATGTTTTGTAGCAATTTCTTGCAACTTTGCATCCTTTCTTTGCTGGCTTTTTGGTTCATGTGCTTGGGATGGGTAATGTAGATAACATAAAATGAATGAATGAATGAATAACTTTATTGCAGACATAAGTCCATAACACCCACATACAACATACAAAATAAATAGCATAAAAAAAAAAAGACACCAAATACAGATATTAATATGCATTTAAAAAAAACAGACTATTGCACCAATGCCGTCTCAATTTAGATGTAAATCGCCAGCAGCTTTTCAGGGGGCTGACAAAGGCGTGTATGATATAATTGTCCGACTTCTCCAGCCGGTACATAAAACTTAACATCAGCTGCCTTAGCAGTGCCTCAAGAGTCGGCACATTTTTAGACACAAATAATTGACTGGCACTATGCCACCTAGGAACACAAAGCAGCAGCCTCATAGCATCGTTGTAGGCGACCTTCAGTTTCTGCATACTTTCCTTTCTGTAATTAGACCACAGCTGAGCCGTATAAAATGGTGTAACATATGTTCTAAACAGGGAGCACTTCACAGAATCAGAGCACATATTAAACTTCCTTCTCAGCGTGTTAGCCTGAGCAAAGATTTTACAACGCTGTCGATGGATGTCTTTATCATCCTTCCAGTCGTCGCACATGACATGCCCCAAATATTTAACTTCCTCACATACCACCAAAGGACAGTTGGACAGATAAAAGGTGGGGAAAATTGATTTTGATTTTTTGTCCCCAGTACCTCTAACTATCATTACTTGTGTTTTCTTTGGATTATATTTGATGTCATAATCTATGCCATACTGTGAGCACACCTTCAACATTTGCTGTAGTCCAGCACTACAGGGACTAAGCAAGACCAGGTCGTCCGCATACATAAGGTGGCTGACAACAGTACTCCCCACAAGACAACCAGTTTTAACTTTATTTAACTTATAAGATAGTTCGTCCATATAAACATTAAATAAAACAGGGGACAGAATCCTCCCTGACGAACTCCATTACGAACAAGAAATGGAGACGACACTACATTATCCCATCTGACCTGAAAGGTTTGATGACCGTACCAAAAGACTAAAACTCTCACTAAAAATTTAGGAACACCTCTAATAACATCTGTAATAATTTCAAAAATAATTTCTCATGATTGATTCTATCAAATGCCTTAGATGCATCGATAAAACATAAAAACACTGAAGAGTTGAGGCTTGTATACCTAGATACCAACTCTTTGAGTGCAAATATACACAGGTCAGCCCCATGTTTTCTTTTAAAACCAAATTGGTTATCAGCAGTTAAAACAAACATTTCTAATTTTGTCAGAAGTATTCTCTCCAGTACTTTAGACAAAATACTGGCTAAAGCTATTGGGCGATAATTGTCTATACTGTTAAGCCTACCGGTCTTATCCTTCAACACAGGCACCAACATTACAGACATGATGGAGTTAGGCAGAACACCATGGACCAAAAATCCAGTGAAACACATGGACAACAGCGGCCGGAGTCTAAAACTGGCATATTTTAGATGTTCTGCAGTAATGCAGTCCATTCCACAGGCTTTGTTAAGATCCAATGTGTTAATGGCATCCTGAACCGCTGCTGTCCCCACTATCATGTCAACAGTGAGAGATGTATGGACAGGATTGACAATAACTGGGTTGCTGTTATAAAAGAAAACTACATGTTGCACAGAGCAAAGGAGAGACATGCATTGCCTGGAAAAGTTTAAGTAGTGACACCACGTGACATAAAATCACAAGAAGCATGTTATTTGGAAGAGGGTTGCATATGGTAAGGCTGAAGGTCACTTCCAGACACACACGTAGACTTACAATAAAGATTTCATAACTGTATGCACATGTATACCAGGAGACATATAAGGGACATCACATAAAAAGACATTGGATATCTTCATTTCTAGCTCTTCTTTATTCTGGGATGACACACACACACACGCACACCCGCACCCCCCCCCCCCCCCCCCCCCCCCCCACACACACACACACACACACACACACATATATATATATTTATATTAAATGTGATTTATAATTAGTATAAATCTTGGAAATGTGCAAAAATAAATAATTTAGTCTCTGATTTCACAAAATATCACAGTTTAGTACTGTGTTTAGTGTTTCTTTAAACAGTTAACTCTAGGGTGTTTTAAGCAGGATTTTGCACACTACACCTTTAATGGAAAAAAAAGCCCAATTAATCTGACCATGTAATACCATAATCTTGAAAAAGGGAATAATATGTTTCCTTGAAGCTCCAAGGTCACCCTTTAATGCTAGATTGTTTATGTTAATATCATTTATAGAACTCAAAGAGAAATGACTCAAAACTAATAAACAGATGCACATAGTATCAACAGAATGACCAAATGTTTGTTCTATGTTGTCAACAAAGCTTGCGCATTACACAAAGAATTTTATTAAACCACTTAACTATTGACCTCTGAGTTGAAAAAGAAATCCAAAAATTCCACAAAGATGCCTATTTAGGGATATTTGCCACAAGATGTCAGTGTTTCTTCATATACAACTGCAGGACTCAAGTCAAAGCTTATAAAGGCTCTCACTATAGAGTAGAATACAAGGGGTCTTCATTAGAACTGTGCCATAAATCAAAAAGTACAACAAAAGTACCCACAGAGATGTAAATCAGCCAAATCTGAGAGAACCTTATGCTTTAGGTGTGCTATATATTACAATACAATACATGGGTTAGGTCCTTGGTTAGAAACACAACTAAGTTGACTGCCCAGATAATGGAAGAAAGGTGAAAGTTTTGTCTGCAGTCAGTCAATTCACTGGAAAAGAGAGATGGCCTGTTAAAAGGAGGGGCATTCACACTGCTGTTTGGTCTGCTTTAAACAGACTGTGGTCTGCTTCCATGTTAATTTGACGCAATGTGAACACCATGCAGAAAAAAACAACACTGACAAAAATTGGAAAATGTATTGTGGACAGACATGGAGTATCAAGCAGAAAGAGTAGCTCCTGGCCAATCAGTAAGCCTGGTTTTCTTCTTCATTATTTTTCATTATCTATCAGTGGTTGTTTTTGATTGTATGGGACCTAAGAGACAAAAAAAATATGAATGGAAGTCAATGAGGAGAAAATTATCTTCTGATCCGAAAGGGACCCAACAGTCACAGTACGTCGCCATATATCCAATACATGCCGGAAGTCCCAATTGGAAGTTTCTTTTTCATGTAATTTACTAAAAATCTAACCCTGACCCTAACCCAACCCTCTAACTACACTATCTGTTTGCAAGCTGCAGATAGTTACTCTTGGCGGTATTTAACTAACTTCCGCATAAGACTTCCTGTATGGATTGGATGTATGGCAGCGTCCTTGTCGGTTATTGTAACTGCTGTTAGGTACTCTTGTCTGATCTCAGTCACTCTCTGGCCTGGATTCCAGATACAGAGGGTACGGAAAGTGTTCAGACCCCTTTAAACTTTGTACTCTTTGTTTCATTGCAGCCATTTACTAAAATCAAAAAGGTTCATTCTATTTCTCATTATTGTACACTCAGCACCCCATCTTGACAGAAAAAAAACAGAAATCTAGAAAGTTTCGCAAATGTATTAAAAAAGAAAAACTTAAATATCACATGGTCAAAGGTATTCAGACCCTTTGCAGTGACACGCATATTTAACTCATAGGCTGTCCATTTCTTCTGGTCTTCCTTGGGATGGTTCTACTCCTTCACTGGAGTCCAGCTGTGTTTAATTAAAATGATTGGACTTAATTAGGAAAGGCACACAGCTGTCTATATAAGACCTTACAGCTCACAGCGCAAGCCAGAGCAAATGAGAATCATGAGGTTGAAGGAACTCCCCAAAGGGCTCAGAGACAGAATTGTGGAAAGGCACAGATCTGGCCAAGGTTACAAAACAATTTCTCCAGCACTTAAGGCTCCTACAAGCACAGTGGCCTCCATAATCCTTAAATGGAAGAAGTTTGGGACAACCAGAACTCCTCCTAGACCCGGCTGTCTAGCCATACTGAGCAATCGTGGGAGAAGAGCCTTGGTGAGAGAGGTAAAGAAGAACCCAAAGATCACTGTGGCTGAGCTCCAGAGATGCAGTTGGGTAATGGGAGAAAGTTTCACAAAGTCAATTATCACTGCAACCCTCCACCAGTCGGGACTTTATGGCAGATGGCCTGACGGAAGCCTCTCCTTAGTGCAAGACATATGAAAGCCCACATACAGTTTGCCAAAAAAAAAAAAAAAACACACACACACACATGAAGGACTCCCAGACTATGAGAAGTAAGATTCTCTGGTCTGACCAAAACTGAACTTTTTGGAGTTAATTAAGCAGTTTGTGTGCTGCTCACCACCTGCCTAATACCATCCCAACAGTGAAACATGGTGGTGGCAGCATCATGTTATGGGGGTGTTTTTCAGCTGCAGGGACAAGACGACTGGTTGCAATTGAAGGAAAGATGAAAGCGGCCAAGTACAGAGAGATCCTGGAAGAAAACCTCTTCCAGAGTGCTCAGGACCTCAGAATGGGCCAAAGGTTTACCTTCCAACAAGACAATGACCATAATCACACAACTAAAATAACAAAGGAGTGACTCTGTGACCATTTTTACTGGCCCAGCCAGAGCCCTGACCTAAACCCAATTGAGCATCTCTGGAGAGACCTGAAAATGGCTGTCCACCAACATTCACCATCCAACCTGACAGGACTGGAGAGGATCTATAAGGAAGAATGGCAGAAGATCCCCAAATCCAGGTGTGAAAAACTTGTTTCACACCAGACTCATGGCTCTACTGGCTCAAAAGCATTGGTTCTCAAACTGGGGCAGCCAGGCCTAGTTTTTGTACTTCTAACAAAAAATGGGCATATTCTTTAAAGCAGAACTCAGTAACTTCAGCTCGGGGCTCCCCCTAGTGGCGTCCTTTCACTGTCGTGTTCAACCCCCCCTTACACCCCCACAGCACACAGACGGCTTCTCTACCTGTCTTTCTTCTATTTTGATCACTGGATATATTTCTAAGCTTTTTCTAGCTTGTTGATGCTACTTTGCTGCATTGGTAGCAGCACAGCATCTCCTTCTGCTCAAAGCAAAGACCTGTCTCTTCTGAAACGGGACGTTTTACCCGCGATTTGCGGGTAAATATGCCGTGGATTATATTTTTCACTGGTGTTGGCGAGTAGCAGGTAAGAATACGAACTTTTATTTACTTTTTGCGGACGTGACAAGTGATTATTGAGCCTGAAGCAGTGATGCTTCACCTGGCGCCCAGGCAGCGCAGCTACGTGAATCACTCTGGTCCAGCAAAGAGTTGGTTATGAGAGCCAGGAGCCGTGTTTAGGTGGTGTGAAGCTAAAGAAATGTTTTTTTCGAATTAGCGCTGGTAGTCTGGTTCAAATCAGCGCTGGAAGCAGCTCGGTAGATAGGGGACCTGAGTACCGTACAGCGGTTTCTGTTGTCGCAAGTTCTGCTCGGGTCGGCGCAGGCAAAGTTGTATTTAGCTGCTCGCAGGCCAGAGGCCCCGGCGGGAGGGGGGTAAACATTGAATCGCTCCGTAAACACTTTGTTTAGCCCCACGGGGATTCCGAAAAGCATTTATTGAGGTAAAAAAGTTACTGAGTTTCCCCTTTAAAGTACTAATGAAAAAATGATGATGACTCAATAGGCATTCCCCCCACCTCAAATGCAGTGCATTTTTTCATGTTTTTCATGGTAAATGTTTGGGTACATGTGGTAGCGGTGGTGGGATGGGGGGGCTTGACATTATTATTTCCAATGAAAGGGGGGCCCTGCAAAAAAAGTTTGAGAACCACTGCTCAAATGGATGCTTCAGTACTGAGCAAAGGGTCTGAATACTTATGACCATGTGATATTTCAGTTTTTCTTTTCTAATAAATTTGTAAAAAGTTCTACATTTTTGTTTTTTTCTGTCAAGATGGGGTGCTGTGTACAATGATGAGAAATAAAATGAACTTTTTTTTTTTATCTTGGCAAACGGCTGCAATGAAACTGTGAAAAGTTTAAAGGGGTCTGAATACTTTCCGTACCCACTGTATCTGGAATCCAGGGCAAAGGGCGACTGGGACCAGAAGATAATTGTTTTCTTTCCATTGACTTCCATTCATATTTTTCGTCTCTTAGGTCCCATGGGGCTCACCAGAAGGGGCTTGACTTTGGCTCCCTATAATCTTGTCCAGGCAGTTTGGTCCATTTGAGTTAAGTCCAGTTTGAATGCAATCCAAATCAAAGGAAAGTGGGACATTTTTCGCAAATCTCCACGTTCATGCCTGTAGATTTGCCCTCAACAGGTGCGATGCTACTACAGTGGACATGGAAAGTGGAAAAAAAAAAAAGTCTGCATGCTTACTCCCATCTGCATTCATTTCAATGTTTCGATACCAAAATCCTGCTGTTTTGGTCCCTTGCACTATTTTACTGTCCAAAACCATTTAAGGGGGAAAAATAATATACAAACAGGATTTTATACATCCAAACTTATTGTGAAACTACATATTTATCCCCCTATATATTAAAATTTATGATTGTTGCTCCCCAAATTGTCCAACTGTTCATGTCATGCATGAATATATTATTGTCGGCTGAAGAATGGTTGGGATACAGGAGGAAATGTTAGAGGAAGGAAAGTAGGAGAAGCTGAAGGAGGGGAGGAGAAAACGCTGTTGGCTCACAGGTGAGGTTGAATAAACTCTTAGTCATGAGATGAAGCATTGTGACAAATGTTAGGTGATTATCTGTATCAAAGCTTTCAAAGTTCAAACACCTGCATCTAGTCATCCTCAAAATTATTGATACTCTCTAATTAAAGAAAAGGCTCAATTCAAAATTGTAATTCAAATAAGAAACTAATAATAGACCAAAATTAACAAAATTATAATTTATTTTTAAAAAATTGTTTTCTTAATTGTGGTGGAGAATATAATTTAAAAAAAATCAAACAAACAAAGCTATCCCACACACACTAGAGCACCTTTCCTATGAACAGTGGACCAACATACCTGTCAACAGGTGTAGACGTCTTTTTGAACATTAGAGAAAACACCTGATTGCAGCGATTGTCTCAAAGTGTTGCTCAACAACATTTTAGCTTCACAGCCCCATCATGCTTGTTTACTTGTTTTATTTTTTGTGTTTGTTTTTAATATTTTTGTTAACTCACAAGTCTAAAACAATGTCATGATTTTCATAGATTTTCTTTTGTTTTTATCTATTATTACTTTGGTCAGTTTTACTAAAAAGTCTGTAAATTTGTGAATGTATTATTTTATTGGTAAGAAATAGGAGTGACTAGCAGTGAGTTCATGAGCTGGTCAGGAACTCACAGTAGGGACATGAACTATTTTATTTGGCAATATTTTTTGTCATTATTGTAATTACTTAAATTAGAAGTTGCTCATAGATATTCCACCTTTTGTTACGTTTATCTTAACTGGATCAGCCGCTGCCATGTTCATTAATAATACTTGTGTCCCCCCACACACACTTTTGAAATCAAAATTTCATCCTTGTTCCTCAGGTCAAACTTTGTAAATTACCACCCAATCGGATCAAGTCCCCTGGACTATTCTGGTGTGTGAATGCCCCCTTCGTGACTTCTATGCCTGGATGTTCTGGTGTTTATAAATGTAAAGTGTCCACCAGAGAGATGCAGATCAAAAACCTGAGTGAGAGGGTTCTGAAAAGATTTTTTTCTTCTGTTTTTATCATTCTAGGGCAGTAGAGGTCCTGGAGTGTGAACAAAAGTGTGCCAATGATTTTCTAAGCAGTCCAGATATTCTGTCAAAGTCTTTAAGGTCCAGTTTGGCAGCTGAACCAAACTAACTGGGGAAGTGCTGAGCTGCTCTTTCTTAAGTCCACTATCATCCCCACTGTTCTGAGGATGTTCAGTTCCAGGTCATTGCAACTAAACTGAGCAGTGAGCTGCTCAAACTCCTCTCTAAGTAAGTGTAAGTGGTTGGAGGAAAGGGGGGATGGAGGAAGGAGTGGCATGCTCGTGAGTGTCTAGTAGGGATGGTCATGAGGGGCTGAAGGAAGGAAGGGCGGGAGTGTGATAGGTCAGAGGGATGGGCGGGGCTGGACATGTAAGGGGGGGACTGTATGGGGTATTGGGGGTATAGGGAGGTGGGGGCGTATGTGTGGGGGGGTAGGGAGGGGGTTGGTGCAGCTATGTGGGGGGAGTGCATGTGTGTGTTAGAGGGTATGAGGAGGTGGGGGTAGGTGTGGACGGTAGAGGGAGGAGAGTGTTGGGGGTGGAGGGAGGAGTGAGTGTGGGTATGTAAGGTCGGAGAGCGGAGTGGGTGGGTGTATGTGTGTGTGTGGGGGGTACACGGAGGTGTTGGGTAGGGCTGGGCGGTGTGGGCGGAGGTTCGTATCTCGGTGTTCGTGCCGGGCATCTTGGTGTCGGTGTGGTGCGGTGTGGCTGCGGGTTGGTTGGGGGCCGGGCGCTTTGGTGGGGGGTGCGGTTTTGTTTGTGGCTTCCGGGGCTTTTTGTGCGGGGCGGGCGCAGGGGGGATCTGTATCTTGTATGTGGTTGCTCTTGCGGTATTGATGTCTTGGGTGCCCGTGTCTCGATGCGGGGGCGGTGGCGGTATATCTTTCAGCCCTAGTGTTGGGGTAGGTGTGTGGGGAGTGTGTGTGTGAGCGTGGTGGCGGGGTAGGGGGTGGTAGAGGTGGTGGCGCCCTGGTGTCAGGTGTGGGGGTAGGGACGTTGGGGTGGGGGGCTGGCCTGCCCTGGGGGGCGTCGTCTGGGGGGTCCGGTCCTCCTGGGTTTCGGTTGGGCCGCCCGGGTCCGGGGGGGGGGGGGGGTGGCTGCTCCTGGGCGCTTGGGCCCTGGGCCCGGCGCTGTCTCCGCTCCGGGGGACGCCCGGCGCCCGGTGGGGTCGGCAGCTGCTGGTCTTGGTCCGCTGGGGCCTGGGCCCCCAGACTGCGGGGGGCTCCGGCTGGGGCCGCCTTTTGCCGCCCCTTCGGGGGATGCATGTCCGCTCTTTGGGGGGGGTAGCTGGGATCTGGGCCTCTGGGTGGCTGCTGGGGGCCTGGGTCGTGAGCCTTGCGGGCTTTCTCCTCCTTGCAGAGACGAGGCTGCATCTGCATGACTGTATCACCACGGAGCACCCTTTATTATGCATGTTGACACTGTGACACTGCTTCCCATTGCGATGACTAGGCTGTACCTCTTCTCTACTTCCCATTGCGATGACTAGGTTGTACCTCTTCTCTACTTCCCATTGCGCTGACTAGGTTGTACCTCTTCTCTGCGTAGTTCTGCGTGTGTTTGTGTGTGTTTGTATGATTTTGTTTTCCAACAGAGACCTTGGTTGTTTAGGGATCGCGGTACAGATGTACCAGTGAACTGTGTAAGTGGATTCATGTTTTCTCTCCTCTCTCTCTTCCTCTTCCTTACTCCTTTCTCTCTGTTTCACTTTCTATCATTACCTCTGTTAACTTTCATTTCTCCCTTGTCAGGCCCAGCAGTATGATATGGAATGGTGTAATAGACAAATGTTTAAATAAAAAAATAAAATGAATAAACATGATATCAAGTGGAGCCTTATGTTCATAAAGCTCCGCTTGGTAAAGCAAAACTGTTCAACAGAATAAAGCAATCAGATTTCCATTCTGCTTGCTTCGATGCTGGACAGGACAAGTAAAAAGAGAAAAAAAAAAAAAAAAAAAAAAAACCTCTCTACCCTTGTCATCATCCTGGATGAGACCAACAGTGATTTTATCTGAAAACTTCAGGAGCTTTACTAATGGGTTAAAGGTTTGTATGGAGGAAAAGCAGTAGTGGGCAGAGCACACAGTCCTGGCGAGCATTAATAGTGATAGATCGGCAAAAACTGGACTGGGAGCCAGAATATCCAACTTTTTTGGGAACCTTTCATTAGCATCCCTATACTACCAGTCCGACCCTAGAGGGTTAAACTTGACACAATTCACTGATAATTCATAAAATTATTACTTCGGTATAATTTGGCAATGAGTTTCTAGCAGACATCTTCCTCACAGATTCTGTGTGCAGGTTAAAGGTCAATTCATGCTCAACACAGAACGTTTATGCACAAACTTTGGTCTGTTTTTGGAAACCATGGGGGCAGTGTTGAGCTGTAAAGCTGACATGGGACCAGCGAAAAAAACAAACCATAGAATAAGAACAGGAACAGGTAGAAAAACAGGAAAAGAAGAAGAGGACGAGGACAACAACTGTAGAGATGGTGGGAGCTTTTTAAAATGGCCGTGTGAATGCAGCTATGTTGGGCGGTTGCAAACAACTTTATGGTTGTGCGTTAAACAACACCAACCAGTGTCTGAAACTGTCAGTACACAGAAGTAATGTAAAAGATGCAGGGAAGCATCAGGGTGGTGGTGTATGACAATGTTTGAAACAAATGTACCCATTTACGTATGTAAAAGAGCATAAATGGGCAGGAGGGCAGCAGGAGGTGTTGGTGGTGGTTTTGACTAACAATAAAATAGATTCAGGTCATCAGTCAGGTGTTGTTTGTGTTTCCCTACAGAAGTGGGGGTTGGTGATGTTCCACGCATATGCAGGGTTGTTAGCTGAAAACTGGTTTTTCGGTTTTTCTAATCTTATTTGTCAGCATGTTTCTGCCTTGCACACAGGACACTTCCCGCCCTTCTGTAAGTCTCTTCTTTGGGCTGATGAAGCTTTCTCAGTGTCACTATAAACAGTGATTTATCATTGTTATACGTTAAATGCCCCCACCCCCACCCCCCACCCCCGACTGTCAGTACAAGTTAGAGCGACTCAGAGCTGAGTCACATCCAGAAGTTCTTAGATGACACAGCAATTGTGGATGTATCAGGGAGGAGCAGGAAAACTAGTGGAGGACTTTACCAGCTGCAAATAAATACATCAATAACCAAGGAATTGGACTGGACACAGTCCCATGGCACAGCCACAGTATGGTGGATGTGTCAGGGGGAGGAGGTGTCATCCTAAAAGTATAGTTCACTCTGCAGCAGGACAACAAATTAGACTGGTCAGTGAACTCTGTACTGGAAGGGACAGACCAGGATGTAGAACTACTTCCTGAAGAAGCTGGCAGCTTTCAGTTCCTGCAGAAAACTGCTGCAGATATTTTATCAGTCTCATTTTTTTTTTTACCAGTCTATGGTTGCCAGCGCTGTTTTCTATTGTATGGTGTGCTGGGAAGGAAACATCGGAAAGAGGGGCAGACTGATCAGACATGCTGGAATGTAGATGGAGTCTGTTGTTGAAAAACACTGGACAAGCTGATGGCCAATAATGTTGAGGTCATAAACCTGCTGCATGCCACTGCACATCACAGAAGAGCTTGTTTAGCACCAGGCAAACTCATCTTCAATGTGCTTAGCCACAGTTCATCAATTTTGTTGGAGGAGCAGAAGCTCAGAAAACTGTTTTAATCCCCTTCCTTCTATTTACCAAAGCACCAGGTTGCTTACTTTGCATCATCTAAGGCTAAGGGAGAACAGCTGCTCTTCCAACTCAGATGTCCATTACAGTGTGTGACTGCTTAAAAACAGGCAAACACAATAACAGAAAAAAACTTAAGTGTGTTCTGTAATGCTCAGAAAGTCTTCTATGGGAAAACTGATCCTTGTAAGGTGACTTTGCATCAGAAACAAACAGAACCTAAAATATGACCAAACAGCTCCACATCTCGGCAACCAGCTTCAGAATTATATTGACATCTCAAAAAGTAAATTGACTAGAGTTATAAGTCTGATAAAGGGGACTGGATAAATATTTCATTTCTGTGTCTGTAATTTCTTGATTTTTTTCTTTTTTTTAAAGTTCAACTTTATCGGTCTCATTAAAGTAGCAGTGGTAAATTAACACCCTACACTGTAACTCTCCCATTTTCCACATTAGGATCCATTTTTCCCAGTAGCATAGCAGCTTTTTTAGGGGCAGGCGCAAACATCTGCAAGCCTGCTTTAGCATGTTCTCACAGGCAAAATTTTTGATTCAAACTTATGAAATCTGTTGTTGTTGGCTGGAGTTGGGCTTTCCCAGTTCTAGTTAACTTTCAACTAATCTGCTTTTAATCAATGCATTGAGATAGTTCTGCAGGTTCTGCATCAGCTTGCTTATCTGTCCATTTGTGTTAAAAAAAAATGACAAAAGCCTTGTTTTCACCAAGGAGCCAGGGATATGGTAAGACAGTTTGGTAGGAAAAACTGATCACTGTGCAGAGTATCAGCTGGATAGCGAAAGCTACGGCAGCCACGTAACCGTGTAATTTCATATCGCCTGCCTTGAGTCATAATAAAGAAGAACACGCAAAAAGAAAGGCCAAGAATGGCAGACATCCAACAGTTTGTCCTTTTTTTCTTGGCATGTGACTTTAAATAGCAAAAAAGACATGTCATATTTTAACATGGCACTGTCCTCGCTTTGTATTTAGTGCCGAGTCACACAGGATGTAGCGATTCCTTCAACCAGTGCATGGACTAGTGTGTCAATTTCCATCTTTTTAGGTCAATTCGGTAAGATTGGGATACCAATGAAAGGGTCCCAAAAACAGGATATTCTGCTCCCCTCCCCAGTTTTTGCTTGTGGAAACACAAAAGATGCCCCATTCTACGCACTGGTAGAAATGGGCTGAAGTCCTTTTGTCTGTGATTGCTGAGATCTGTGCAGATGGATATGCAGGAGTAAAAATGGCCTCTTTGGGCTTATCCCACCATAAGATCATTAACATTTATTCACTAGCAAGGACCACGCCACAACACAAGGAGTGATGATGACGATGATGATGATGAAGGATTGATTGATTGATTGAAAGAAAGAATGAGATATGATGATGAGCCGGAGGAAGACCTAGTGTGGGGGTGTAGTCTTTCGATAGTGAGTCCGGCTTAGGGAACCCCCCTCAGATGGAACCCGAAAGAAGAGAAGGAAGCAGACAAGGAACAAGAATGGAGGAGACGGTCAGTTGATGGGAAAGAAGTAGGACAGCAGGAAGGAGAAGGGAGGCAGAGAAGAGGGGGGGCAAAGGCCAGGGAGGGGCAGCAGATGGAGAAAGGTCGAACGAAGCAGGCGGACGAGGCAAAAGGGAAGGTAGAGGAGATGCAACAAGAGGAAAGGGAGGGAAAGGGAGGGTCGTCGAGAGAACGAGAAACTGAGTTGATGAGGTGAGCGAGTATTTAAGGCTGCTCGGTGATTTGTGAGATTGGAGGCAGGTGTGGTTGAGGCGTGGTCTTGCTCCTGAACCTATGTTAATGAATTAACCTCATATGTGATGATTATATGGGACACAATTGTCTATACTGCAAATTATGTGTGGGAGAAAAAAAATCCAGTAAATATATGTGGCCCTCTAGAGAACTCCATAAAGGTTAGCTTAGCAAAGTAGAAAAGAACAGAAAAGCTAAACTGGCTATCTGGTTTTCTGTTAAAGTCAGTTACAAAGTCAAACCATCCCGATATCGCTGTTGTATTAATCTTCCCATCATGTCTATTTGCTCTTGTTTAACATTTCCTTATGTCTATTGTCATAGAACTTGATTTTGACAGCTTCAGTGTGGTTATAATTTGAGTAATTTAAATGCACAAATTAATGTCAGTAAACTTACTCTACTGCAGCTGCTGTAAACCCAGCATTGCTCATGTTTCACTCAGCTAAAAGAAAAAGAGCAGAAAGACGGACAATATGAAACATGACACTAGTCACGGGACAAGTTAGAGAATGATGGTACTGAGATGTTATCATTAATATAGTTGGAATCCTGTCTGATCAGTACTTGTTATGTATCTGAGGGTGTTTATACAATTTGAAAGTTTTTCCTCTGCCGTGAAAAGCATGCAGAAAAAAGTAACAGTAATCACTCCATTGAACAAATACAGTCAAACCATTTCTATATCTACACCACTACAGTGTGCAGTGGTTTTTGTTTGTTTGTTTTTTAGGCAATTACCCCCATAAAAAATCTACATTTTATCTTTGAATCACAATGACAATAATCATCTTTTATGAAATTATTTTCAATTTCTCAACCTCCACTCTCAAAAGATCTACTCTACAGTTATGATTCGTATTTTTTAATCCCTCAGAACATATTAGATTTTCACCTTTTGATTTCTTTTAGTCAAACAAATACATTGACTGCATTCATTTTAAATCAACAAGAAATTCTCAGTTTCTCTTAAAGAATGTTTAAAAAAATAGAGGAAAAATCATGAGAGTTAAATAAAACAATAAGACCCATTAATATAAGTATTTAAACTGTTCAGTTAGTCCGGAACATGAAAAACAGGCAAGTGTCATGTCATTATAAGGCAGTGGGTGAATACCGTAGCTCTCACTGGTACAGCTGTATACCCGGCAATTTTAGCTTGCCAGTATGGTGTTATTTACAGGTTTGAGTCATTGCAGACCTGTAGCATATCTCTTTAAATGATGCTGCTTCACTTGGATGCAACTCCTTTTGTCGGAGGCCATGACAGGGGTGCTTGCAGCTCTATGGGGCTCAGAATTTTTCCATGTGCACCTTTCCATATAATTGGCCTTTAAATTAATCGATTATTAGCTACGCTTCCTGATCTTGAACAGACACTTCAAAAAATCTATCTGTGAAATCTCAGGCAGAATATAATTACTTACAAAGCAAAATATCAGGTAAAGATAGGTATAAAGCCTCAGTAATATTAAAATCCAGTAAATATAATTTGCAGATGAATATTGAGTATTAAGAGATATGCCTAGGTTTATCCACTAAATGCTTCTTTAAAGTGTTAGCTTTGGATGGATAATCTACATGGGGAAGGCGGGGTTTGCTATTCATCCCCCATGACCTTGACACCATGGCCAGCTTAGCCAAATGTAAGCAGTTAAATTTTCCCACCTCAGGTTAGTGAAACATACTTGCAAATTATGCCTGCATATTTTCAGTGAGGCTCAGACAAGCCCAGTACGAAGCAACATACACTCCCAGTTCCATGCCAGGCTTTCACCCGGAGGAAAGCTGGTGAACAAAAGAAGAGCTAACAACAGTGAATATACACAGTATACAGCACATGTAAAATATTCAAGAGAGTATCGTGCCGAATTGAATTTTGACAAGTACCAGCAAATACTTTATTAAGAACTTTTTTTCGGTGAACTGAAAAAAGTTCAGTGTAATCAAGCTGTAAGAGGGTAAATTGCCATGTATCATAGCAGAGTAGTGCCCTTTCCATTAAAAAAAAACAAAAAACTCCTAAGGTTTGTACACTGGGACAAGGAGCCAAGCTAAAACTGTAGCTCATGTTTACTGTGCATACAAACACATCCAGGCTTTTTGTCTTTGCTTGGCTTACCTTACTAAAAAACAACTGGCTGCTGTCAATTGGAGTGTGTTTGCTATCTATGGTTAAGTTTAAACCCACAAACAGATAAATACACAACAAAATCAACCAGAATCAGCAGCGTTAGAGGAAAAAGAAGACATGGTTGTAGATAAGGAGCTGGTACAGACAATCTGTGTTAGTGTTTGGTTTCAGTAAACATCAGTCAGAATTGTGCAAAGATACAGATTATAACTGAAAGAAATCACCATTTTTCTGTTCAGGGAACTGAGTACAGACTGCAGGTCCAAGAAATGAATCTAAATTTGGTAAAACATTTGTTGGGCAGAGAAAAGGATTTCATTTAGTATTGAATTGGGTATTTTAATGTCCTGGAGGGACATTCCTTTAAGTAACCACTACTATCATTGTTATTTTTATTAGTAAATGGTTATCAGTTTTTAAAATGGTAAATATGGTAGTTTTAGAATGGTAGATATAAAATGTATAAGATATTGCACTTAGAAGGCGAGAACAACAGAAAGCATTGCTAAAGGCATATTGCCCTGTCATTCAAAAGTTAAATGCTATTTGGGGTCCAGATGTGTGCTTTCAAGAGCAGCTGTGAGACATTTTCATCTGTAAACATGTTTCTGGGTTTTTTTGCTCTTGTAATAACAAGCATGAACATAATTAAAAACTGGTCAACCCAGGTCTGCAGTATACATCAATGCTGTTTAGAGCTGGAGCTGATAAACACCTGCAGCTAGAATTTAACGCAAGTCTGGCAGGATGAAGGAGGGCCCAGGTAAGGTTTGAACCCTAACTTCGCAGATAAGAGCCATGCATGCTGACCATTCAGCCAAAGGGGCAACGCTGTGGCCAAGTAGCCAGAGCGCATAATCTTTTGAAAGTATACTGACAGGACCATCAGCTGTCACACAAGACTGAATACTGATCAAACAAATTCTTTCTACATTTAAAATCCAGATGTTACTAGGTGTTAGTGAGGTTTATGGCCAATGTAAACAGGGCTTTATTCACATGATGCTGCAGAAACAAACAAAGCACTGAAATTAGGGCACTTGTTTAACCTCAAGACACTATGGGCGCAGCTGTTTTGTCCATTTTAAAGGAACCCCAGTCCACTTTCACAGTACCATCAAATTTTAAATAAACTGAGTTTCTCCATTGTTTACTTGTGGTGAATGTTGATTTTTTTTTTCCTTCTGTCTTCTTGGCAAGTGGTCGTCTGGAGAATATCACAAGTGAGCAGTTGTAATCGCATAAGGTTCAGAATAATTGGTCCGCTTTAGTAAAGTGCAGTATGAAGTCTATCAAAGATGCAAGCTTTTTCCGACCTCCCCATCCAATCAAGTCCCCCAGACTGTCCCGATGTGTTTTGGCCCACTTTAATTGAATCCTGGTTTGTTTGGAATAATGCGAGTGCGCATTCGCACTGTGGCACGGATCAAAGACGCAAACTCTGGTCTGCTTGAAAACTAGGAGTCTCGTTTTATGCAGATGACTCCTGGTGTGACGAAGCCATTTTTTTGTCCTGGACAAATGATGGCTGTTTATTTTTCGTGATCACTGGTCGTCTTGTGGAACATCGCCCCTATAGTATAAGCTGTTATAACTGTGTGATATTGTTGAAGCAGTCTGGTCTGACTGAGAAAAGTGAAATGTAAAAAGGAGGCCAAAGGAATGTGTATATTTTATTTGAATTCCCCTGACTATCTTGATGTGAATGCACCCTTAAAGTGACATGCCCAAAGACACAACAGCATTTGAAAGGCCTAGGCATCAAATCACACACTGTAAACAATGGCCAATCCAGCTGAGTCACAGCCACCAGTAGCTGAAAGGTACTGTGTAGCATTTTTTTATATATATAATACTGTAAATAAAAGACATTTATGCCTCTCAGACAAAAGCCTTGACAAAAAGAAAATATTACTGTGTGTGTAGGAGATGCCTCTCTTGGCTCAGAATAAAACCAAAAGGCATTGTGCAGCTCTATCCTTGAGATATTTTACTTATCTTGAATGCTATTCCTTCCCTGTTTACAGTTTTAGAATGCAGCTACAGTCCTATTGTGCAGTCATGACAAGGAAAAAAGCTCCAACCACTAATCAAAGTTTCAAAGACGCAACTAACAACTCACATGTCCTCCACCTTTTACATTCGTCAAGCTGCCCTGCAAGTTGCAGCTGGTTGAACTCTTGAAATAGTGTCTTTCTATGTGTGTGTGTGGGTTGTGAAGCATGTGCCTGCCAAAACATGAGTGTTTGTGTCAGCATGCTTCCGTTTATACATGTTTACTTATACAATGAATCATTCATTTTTTTCATTAGTACACCTACTGTATCCTCCTATCAGTGCATGCTGAGATAACTGTTCTGTTACTCCCCAAAACGCTCATTACTCATGAGCAAGTCAACATGTAAAAGCAGATATTTTATCTTAAGGGTTAACTCCTACCTGAATGAGGTTCCTGTAAGTTATCCACATCCTTTTCTTCTTTAAAGATTTTTCCCAAACTGATAGGCTTGCTCTCTCCTGGCGCAGTCTCGGTGTTGCTACTATCCTCCACGTCCTCCACTGGCACCACAGTGAAGTTTGTGGGCATCTTGCTTTTTCTTTTACCCGGAAGAAACTATAAGCAGGTGTCCAATGATGCAAACTGGGGTGACTGTAGCTGTTTGACTTTCACCCTCACAGAGAGACTTGAAACAAGAAGCTACAGACAGTTAAACAAAGTTAGAAACCCCTCTAAGGGTTTTGGTGAGGCTGTTAGCAGAACCACAACATGGTACTCACTCCAAATCTTTTGTTTCCTTTCTCTTTGTGGTGTCCTCTACACTCAGGGTGAAAGTACCGCCTCCTGCACATGAGGCAGGCCAAAGTCCTCCAGTATATTTCCTCACTCTCCCTCCTTGTTCTTCTCCCTCCCTTTTCCCCCAATACTCCAAGACTATTGCCCCATGTGACCCTCTATTTACCATTCAGACAGAGCTCAGACATAGGGAACCCTGCAGCTCCTCCCTCTTCTCTGACCGTCCCACTTCTGGTATTCACACCTTTGAAATGCCAAAAAGTTGAGAAACTTACTCCAAAGTGTCTATACAAGAGCCCAACTTCTCTATAAACCCACTTAAGAAAGAAAAAATTGGATCATACTGAACAAGAGCAGCTTTAAACGCAGTGTTTTCTAATTTGAAGGCTTTACTTTAGTTTCCTCCTCTCCCTTCAGTCTGATCATTTCCGTCTCGGGTTTCCTCCAGGTAAACAGAATGGGCGTTACCTTTTCCCACAGTGCATTCTGGGTAACTGTGAGGCACTGATATTCAGCATCTATACAACACCACACTTTCTCATGCGCACACACACTGTGGCAGCAAAGGAAGCACCTTGGAAACCTTGAACACTTAACTTTCCTCTTTATTCTGGGCAACAGTGTGGATTACAATGGAAAGTCACAGGGGAAAAGAAGTGAGCTTTGAATGAGAGTGGGTACATGTAAACATGAATTGTTTTCAGTGTGTGGGATTTTTTCATTGGTATTTACAACCTAAAGCTTGTTTTGTCTTTGCATGCAAAAACATATCATTTGTTAAAACCTTTTCTTTATTATAATGCAATAATTATGGCAAAAAATATCCTTTTTCTAATTCGTATTCTTATACTTAGTGTTAGTCTTATAATAAAAAAAAAATACAACAGATTAGGGTAGCCTTAACGATAAACCGTTTACCAAGAAAGTGCTCTGTTGGTAGTTACATGCCATAAAACTGTATAATATGGCAACTTACATACCAATTTACACCAGCTTTTCACTTAATACCACACTGAAACAAAACAATACAATAATTCTTTATTATAGTCAATACAATATTAAACATGCAGCTGAAGGCACCACAATATGTGAGCAAAGGGCTTTCCTGCTGCATCTTAGCCTAATCATGTTATCTTTAATGATTTGTTTTAATTATTAAATATTAATACTTATCACTCTCATATTAATTGAGTATCAAATGATGAAGTTCCCCACCTTCATTTCATTTTTCATTTAATTTATTTCATTTATATAGCACGCATTTCTACATCCAGCTGGATGCCCAAAGTGCTTTACATGGCAGGACATAAGAAAACAAGGCTAAAAACATCTAAACATATAGACACATAAAAAAGAGAAGAATTTATAGACCTCTAGAAAATGCCTTTAAAACAAACAAACAATTGTTTGAGGTCTTGGGTCACATGAATTTTTTTGTGGCCTAGCTTGCTAGCTAGTTATTCTTAGCTTTAGCGTTTCTTATTGTTGAAAATTAATAATTTAGCTTTACTCAGATACACTCTGCCTAGGGCTGGGCGATATATCGATATGAAAAATATATCGATATATTTTCAAAGGAGATATGGAATTGGACCATATCGCCCATATCGAGATAAAGAGTTCAATGTGTGTTTGTTTTGTCTTTGTATATAAATGCTGACCTTACTAGGGTTTGTTACATTTAATTCTGTGTAATGTTCCTTACTTGCATGTGCGAGTATCATTACATACAGTATTTTACAGTATTTCTGTTTACATTTTATCATTCTTTGAACAGCTGAGCATTATTTCATCCGGACTGTTTAAATTAAACTACTTGTAATGTCATATTTGGCTCCGACTGGAAAAAAATATTTGCTCTCACTTTGTGATAAAAATATCGAGATATATATCGTGTATCGATATTCAGCCTAAATATATCGAGATATGACTTTTGGTCCATATCGCACAGCCCTAACTCTGCCACAGCCTGGGATGTAACACCATGAGCACACAAACACTTTTTGGCTTACCCTTTAAAAAACCAAAGCCATGCTTGGCTCTGTTTTTTTCCCCTTCCTCCTCCTCTTCTTCTTCTTTTTTATTTATATTTTCAGATTTTAGCTCCTTTATGGCTCTGTTAGCTCCGTCCTAGCTTAGCTTACTTTAGCTTTACCAGCTGCGGCATTGCTCTAGGCAATGTCCTTTAATTTTACCCTGTGGGTTAGTAAATACTCTGATCATTACAATAAAACATAAAAATGTCATGGGCTATATTTTATTTGTTTATATGGGTAGAAATTATTTCAGTAGAAATAGCAAGATCCTGACATGACATGAGAAGGAGATATGACCCAAAATTTGTTTGTGATTTTTCATACCAAGTTTCTGCAAGAATTCCCAAGTCATGCCATCCTAAACTCTTGTCAACATGTCACATTCCTGCATGCTTACTCTGATTGATGCTATAAGTGTCTCACACACAGGAAAGACTTTCTGTGAGTGTGTGTAAGGTTTGGATCCCTCCCAGTTCTCTATACTGGCAACTTTCTTTAGTTAGGCTATTTGTCTCTTTGCCTTGTTGTTGTAGTCTAAAATGAAGATCTAGTTTAGTGTTTTTTGAACCATCTACATGTATACTGATTAAGTCTATAAGATTTTCTAACCATGCTAAACTAAATACTTTTAAGGGTGATATACAACTTGTGTATAGCAGAACTAGTTTGTATTTAAGGGGTATTTGTCGGCAGAAAAATGTGAAATAGCTTATAATGTGCCACAATAGGTTATAAACTCATTCCAGCAGGTGTAAAGTCGGATATCTCCAATCTGCTGAGCCACAAAAGAAATTTTAGATTTTTAAGTGATTTATGATGAAGAGACACTGCTTTTAATCTTTTGACCTACTATTGCCAGCAGAGGGTGCTGTAGATTTATGTAGAGATAAACTTTCTTACATTGACAGTGAACTCTATAAACTCAGTGGTCAGGCAAAGGTCCAATTCAAATGCAAAGATATTTAAAGTTTATAAGTAACCTGTGAGAATGTGACTCCAAATTGGTTCACAGCGCAAAGTAATAAAGAGCACAGGAAAGCCTTGAAACAATAATTATCAGCATTGTGAAATTTTCCTTAAACATGCCACTCAGTTTATGTTTTGCTCAGGCTCTGACCTTTGACTGGAAAGCATTCTCGTGTTAATAAAGGTGCATTAGATTCATATGCTTTCTTGATTTAGAGACAAAATCTAAAACTTCCTGCTTATTTGCTACAAAACATGCAAAACATTACTTTATGTCATTTCAGTTATATAACTTAGTTCATGACTGAGCCACCACAACTTCACCCTTCTTGACAAAACTGCCATTTCATCCTCCTCATATGGCTTTAGTGTGAATGTGGGGGGAAAAAAATAAAAGTGAGAAAGAGGTAGAGGTGAAATCAAATCCCTTTAGCAAACAGTAAAAAGGTCAGTGCTGACGCACGCCCGGGAACAGGCTCCCCTCCCTCCACACTATATTCTTAAGTGGCTATAGGTTCTATTTGTAGCATTTTACCTGTTTACTGACTCCCCCTCTCCAAAACCAGGTAGCTATGCAAACATGCTGGAGGGTTTGGATGACCTCTTGTGTCATCACATGAGGGATATTTTTCAACTGAGTGAGCTTGTTACACTTATAAAAACATATCAAGAACAGTATGCAAGGTTAATACAATAACTAATTACACGATGTCTGAAATTCTTTATATGTTTTTACATCAGTCTAATTATTTGTCCTGATACACATGAAACATGACATTTACTAAAAAGTAGTCCATACCAGGAAGGC
Organism: Atherinomorus stipes; assembly: GCA_023101725.1. NCBI lineage: Eukaryota > Metazoa > Chordata > Actinopteri > Atheriniformes > Atherinidae > Atherinomorus > Atherinomorus stipes. The sequence continues at coordinate 368,694 of JALJCO010001527.1, read as the reverse complement.
AACTGAACCTCAGCAAGTTATGTTTGCCTACAACCCCAATTCCAAAAAGGCTGAGGTGCAGTGTGAAATGTAAATGAAATAGGATGCAATAATTTTCAAATTTGAATAAACTGACATTTTATTCACAATAGAAATAAACTACATATCAGATGTAGAAACAGAGGTATTTTACCATTTCATGGAAAATATTAGCTCATTTTGAATTTGATGGCAGTAATGCATCTAAAAATTAAGAGTCAAAGGTGACAGGAGCTGGTAAATAAAAGTAATTGGCGCGAGATAAAAACACCACGGAGAGCATTTGATAACGAACTAGCTTGATTAGTAACATGACTGGATAAATTACCATTTCAGATGAGCCGAGATTCATCAGTCTTTGACAAGTGCGTCTAAAAGTTGTGAAATAATTTCAGACAAATGTTCTTCAAGGTGAAATTCTGAGGACTTTGCCTCATGATCTTAAGGCCCTTTGGCATCATTGCATTAAAAACAAGCATGAATCTCTACTGGAAATCACTGCATGGGCTCAGGAACACTTCCAGACATAACCTACAGTAATACAGATCACTGTGCAGTCCACAAATGCAGGTTAAGGTTTTATTATGCAAAGAAGAAGCCATATGTGAACGTAAGCCAGACCCCCCCACCCCCACCTTTTTTTTTTTTTGATCAAAGCTTTTTAAATGGTCTGGGGCAATATCAGAGAACTTCTGTAGTTATTTGAATCAAAAGTTTAAATTCTTTCTGGAAACGATCGATTCTGTGTTCTACACAAAGGGCCTTTTCACACCGATGCAAATAAAAGGCACGAAATTGCGAATAAGTCAGAGGAGAAATATCGATGCATTTATCTATACACACCTGCTCCAACGCGAAATTACAAAGATGCAAGAACAAACTCGCATTTGTTATCTCAGAGGAACGTGACCACATGCAGCAGTGATGGGGGGAGAGGCGGCTGGAGGGAAACCTCTGGATGCTGAAAAACAGCGGATCTCACCGTGGAGATGCCAAATGCGGATTTTGAATATAACACCTGTAGCTATTGACCTCGAATGGCTATAGAATGTGGGGAAACACTGTTTCTTCGGCAGTGATTTTTTTTTTCCCCTAGTTTGCCAAACAAGGGTGCTGTGACACAAAGATGATAAAACCTGTGCCATAATGATACAATAGCAATGACCAAGCGACACTTCTCTCTTTTTCCTTTCTCTTTTTGCTTGCGGCCAGCTCTGTGACTGCCAGAGTGCCTTCTCTGATTGGTGTATTGTGTATCTGTCAGATGCGAATATTCAGAATATCGACCTCAATTCAGAAAAATAAACATTGCAAAATTGCAAGACAGAATTTTGTCACTGATGTGAACGCTCCCGTTGACTTGACATTAATTTGATTAAAGCTATTGCCGTGCAAATCTTTCGGACGAAATATTTGGAGTTGTGTAAAGGCCTCAAGGGTGCATTCACACCAGGATAGTCCACTAGACTCGGTCCGATCGGGGACTGGCTCAGTTGGTGGGTGGGGGTGATCTCTTGGACCGAGATCGCTTTAGCACTGCACTTTAGCCAAAGAAGCCAGACTCTCATCACTTGAGCTGCCACTTCTTCCAAGTTATCTTGTATTTTTATGTAGTTTTTTTTTACTTTCGTGCGGCGCTGGTCTACTGTGCGGGCATTTCATTTCATTTGTATAGCACATATTACTACATCCACCTGGATGCCCAAAGTGCTTTACAGAGCAGGATATTAAAAAAAACATGGCTAAAAACATAAACATATAACTTAAAAAGAAAAGAATTAATAAGACAATAATAAGAGAGAAAAAAGATTAAGAAGAAAAAGTCTGCGCCAAAAGATGGGATCTGAGCATGGTTTTAAAAGACGTAATAGACTGCGTTGACCTGAGTTCGATGGGGAGTGCGTTCCAGAGGCGCGGGGCAGCTACAGAGAAAGCCCTAGCACCCCTGGATTTGCACTGTGTCTTGGTACCTCCAGAAGGGATAAGGAGGATGACCTAAGAGATCTGGTAGGGACGTGGCGGGACAATAACTCAGAGAGGTAACTGGGAGCAGAAATGTAACTGGACATATTCCAGAGTCTCCATTTCAAAGCTAATAACTGTAAAAACTGTATTATTTCTGTGGGTACTTCCTCAGAACTGGGATGTTTCTGACCATATCAATTAAAACTTTCATGTCTTTGTCGCTCCACATTTGACCACAAGTCCTACACGTGTTTGTTTTGGTAGCATTTCCCAACGATGCCCATTGTTTATAGTATAGACTACAATGTTAACCCACAATGCCATGCTGAACCGAATCCAGTGTGGCAGTTGTAGTCCACTTTGACAATATATGCATTCTCTCCATCAGGTCCGCTTGAAGCCACCGAGACCTGCGTTTGTACAGTAGATGGACTGAGTCTGCTTGTTTGGTCCGAATCAGAGTCCATTTGCACATTCGCAACTCCCCAAACCTAGCAGACTTTCCAATCAAACGAACCCTGATTTGAATCAGAAAGGCTGGTATGAATGCCCCCTAGAGAGAAGCGGGACCAGCTTGTTCCTAGTGAACAGTTAAAAAACCTGCATCTCTGATGGTGCAGGATTGCAGAAGTGCCTGTGGTGTGGGCAGCTTCCACAGCTGTGAAGGTCCAGTGCATAGAGGTTTTAGAGCAACATATGCTACCATCTAGAAATTTCTTTCAGGTAAGGCCTTGCATATTTCAGCAAGTCAGTGCTAAACCACATAATGCATCATTCACAACATGGCTTCATAGAAGAAGAGTCCAGCTGCTGAATAGACTTGCCTGCAGACCTGACTTTTCATCACGGAAAAACATTTGGCATATCTCCCCCCCCTTTTTCCCCCCCCCCTTTTTTTTTTAAAAGACTGTTGAGAAGTAGCTAGAATCTGGCATCAGACCAGAATGGGACAGCATTTCTAAATCTCCAACAACTGGTCCCCTCTTACCAGATGTTTACAGACAGCTGTTAAAAGAAGAAAGATGGTAAACACTGCTCCCTGCAAGTTCCCACTTAATATGGATGCAAAGAGCTTTGTGTCTATAGATGGGTTTCTGAGCAACGTGACAGATAGGATGCGTGCGCAACCAGGGGGCAAGAAAACACAGAAAAAGCATTATTGAACTATGAGAAGACCTGTGTTTTACGTACAAGACTCGACTTTTAATGCAGATGAGGTCAAGATATGACATGAAAGTGTCGGGGAAATAATGTTTGAGTCCTGGTATTTGTTGGGTTGCAAAAATCAAAACATTAATGCATGTAAACAGGTGAAAATAGGACAGTGGGAGTGACTGATTTTCACAAAACCCTCTCAGATAACTTACTCAGGTTCAGACTACATGATTTATTTAGTCTTTCACCATGATCACCATGTAGGATTAAACCACCGCGGTGGCAAAAAATATTCCGGTGTTCTAGTCGGGAAATTGGTGCTAATACCTGCATCACCGCCACAATCGGCTGCATCACAACACTGTAAACTGTAAACACTGTAGCTGTGTGTCTGAGCCGTCCTCTGTTCAGACAGGGAAATAAAAAATAAGAATAAACTGATGGTGGAGCCATTTACAAACATTCACGCGGCATAGCAACGCATCCCGGAGATTTAATACGAAGTACGGGGGTCGTAAATCAGATGGCGTTTGAGTTTATACCGTTAGCTTGTTTGCAGTTAGCTAGTCTGTCTGCTGTCCACCACGATCTCATACACAATAAAGCACAATGTAACACAAGCAGCGAAACTTACCAACATCAATGCAGGTGAGTCCCTAACAGCTGGAATCGCCTCCTTTTCAAACGTAGTGATGATGTCGTCTTTGCCTGGTTTAATCCAGACTAGTGAAAGTTGCTCCTGTATGGAGGAGGTGAGGACGACACCGGAGCTGAACCTGCTGCAGACAGCAGACTGTTGTGGCCTATTTTGGTTTTAACAAAGAGTCTAAACGAAAGTTTAAGCCGCTTTCTAACTCATGTTTTTCAGGTAAATTTCAAATGAGGCCCAACACGAATAATATCCTTGTTTTAACATGAAAAATGCCGTTTCCGGGTGATGACTCCCTTGCCAAGTAAGTGTAATGGTAACAGAAATATAACACAGCAACGCTGCGTCTGTATTTTTTTATTCGTCATCAAAATACAGATTTATTCAATATAATTTAAAATACAATGATCTCTGTTTGTTTCGTGAGGTTACTTTACATTTTTATGAATGATATGAGTGTGTGTTTGGCCATAGACTGCAATACAAAACACAGGCTTTTTGCCCCCTGGTTGCGCACGCAACTGCAATGTTTGTAAATGTGAAACCCATCTATAGATATTTTACACCTCAATAAGAGAGGAAACAGGGCCCAAGTTGGAAAATACCAGATTTCTTTGATTGCAACAATATCTTAGGGCCTTGATATATTCTGCTTGTTTAACTGTGAGTGAAGAAATTACCAAATTATCCTTAATCTTGGATTGAGAAAAAATAAAAAAAACTCTTCAAATTGTGGACAGTTTCCAAACATACACACATTAAACATGTTTCTTTTCTTTTTTTTGTTTTACTGGTAAGATCCCTAAGGGGAAATTAGGGCTCTGCATTTCACCCATCTCTGTACTGAGTATCAGAGGGCAGTGGGCTGCTACTTAAAGTGCCCAGGGACCAGTTGGTGGGGGTTGAGGACCTTGCTCAGGGGTCCATGGTGGTTCACCTAAGGATCGTGTCAGGGACTTTAACCCCGGTCCACCGTGCCAAAGCCCAAGACACTACCACCAGGCTACCCACTCCCCCACTACCACTCCTTTCTGGTTCAAATTTATTTAGCTATATTTTATTCCAATTCAGTCAAATCCCCAGCTCAGTTGATCGAGTCATATTAACACTTAAAGATACTTGCACATTCAGTTTGCCAGTAAAATGCTGTGTTTGATTATGCTTAAACAGCAAGATATTAGAACACAGTCATAGTACACTCCTGAACAAAGTCTTAAGATCGCACAAAAAAAGAATAAAAGTACGACGATTCACATTTTGTGTTGGAGGATCAACACCAGCTTGCAAGTAGAGCTTCAAAATGCCCCCCCCCCCCCCCCCCCCAAAAAAAAAAAAAGAAAAGAAAAAGAAACTGGACCAAGTGACTTCTAACGTCACTGGCATGACAAGGACACCTACTGGAGATGTTTTCTACCTGTCACAGTGGAGGATGTCCCAGCATTGTCTGGGATGCATTTTTCTTCAATGGAAAGATGGAGCTTCAGGTTTTGCAAGGACTTCAAACTGCTGCTGGCTGTGCTAAGATTTTGCAGCGAGTCTCCCTCTTGACTTAACAGCCCCTGTCTGTGTGGTCATGGCTGGCTCTTTGAAGAGGACAACAGTACGTTGCATAACACTCACCAAACTAAGGGCGGCTTCCAGGAGAGTAATTTCAATCTTGCATGTTGCCTGCATGTTCCCCTGATTTAAATCCTGCTGAGAATGTTTGGGGATGGATGGTGAGGGAAGTTAACAAGAATGGACATCAGCTCCAGACAGTGGATGCCCTTTGTGATGCCATCTTCTCCACATGAATCAGCATTCCCACCGCCCTCCTAGAAACAGCAATATCGAGCATGCCTGAACAAATTTTTGGAGTCATCATTACTGAATCCTTCTTTTAAAAAAAACACTTTGAGTTCAAATTCAAGGCTTTTTGGTGGTGGTGGTGGTGGTGGGGGGGACGGGACGGGACGGGGGGCGCTATGTTTTAGTTTAAATGCAGTTTTCAGCACAAAGCCTATTTCTTCTTTTTGCATTTTGAAGCTCTATGTACTTGCAACCTGGTTTTGATCCTCCAATGCGAAATGTGAATTCATACTTTTCTTTGCAGTCTTAAATTTTGTTCAGGAGTGTATTAAAGGGAAATAGCCCTTTAAAAAAACAACTTGTTCGTAACAGAGAAACACTTCCATGTCTAATCCCTGTGGACGTGTTTATTTGTGCTTTAATGTTGGTAAATTATGTTTTATTTTTTTGATATGCTGCTTTATGCTGTCTATAGTCTGACTGTCCCTTCCTTGAGAAACTACCATTGTTATGCACGTTTAGTTTCTTATCCATGGTTTCCTCAGAAGGAACCTTGTACAGTCAACACAGAGAGGCCTTTTTGGCAGTGCTGATGTCAAGGTGGAAAACTTGATTCCATGTTATAACTGTGAGGAAAGGGTAAAAAATTTTAAAGACAGTGTTTCGAGATAACCACTGATGTGAAAACACTTCACAATGTTAGAGAAATATATTGTTACTAAGAAGGAAAAATCAAAGGGAAAAGTCTGATTAGCTTTCATGAAAGACCTTTTCAGGTGAAATACATGTAACTTAGTGCTGTTAAGACTGGGAAGACTCCAATGTGGCCATTTAATTCTTGAAATATACTATTTGTTAGCTTTTCATTGAATAATAAACCAGATATATTTGGCCATGTACTATATTCCATAGTAACACAGGAGAGCATACAGAACTTGCACTGTCTCCCCCCCCTTTTTTTTTGGTACATGCCCACTCATGCTATAAGCAGTATTACCAGAACACCCAGTAATATTTTCATTTATTTCATCCCACATCTTCTCAGCCTTTCTCATGCAGGTTTGTCCAAAAACTAGCTGTCTTTCATCACTGTGAAAAAGAAATAAACAAATTAATGAATTCTCTAACTGCTAAGATTTCATGTGTGTACTTAGCCTACCGTAACCGACAGGAGGGCACCAAGCAACTATGGCCGGCAGTCAGACAACTATTTTTGGTTGGAGTGGAAAATTTTACTTTTTAGTCAGGACCAACAGCAAAGGATAAGAGGGTATGAAGGTAAGAAGTAAGTCTGTGAATCTTGTTGCCTTGTGGGTAACAGTGACCCTTTGCCACACTCTGCTGGCAATGGAGGTCTGTGTGTGGGTTACCAACAAAACGGGGGAGAGAGATGCCAACCCATAATTTGAGTTTGGGATACGAATGTGTGTGAGTGTGTTTAGTGGGTGGGAGTGATGGAGCACTGGTGATGCCAGAATTAATAATCCTCAAAACACTTTTAACCTGCAGGAAAATAAATCTACAAGGGGGAGATCAAATCAGTGCTCCTCTTTGTGTCAGGATTTTGAAATAAGACAGGCGAGTCTACACTGTGGAGGCAGAGGAAGTACGAGGTGGAAAATGATGAATGAGGTGAGTGATATGTAATAGGTCTGAATTAAATAGTGAAGCATAAATAAAACTGTCACTGAAGTTGTAAATGATGTGAATGTTAAGCTTTGTATCACAACCTGATGAATGAATTTAGGGTCCATTTGAGCTGGATGGTTGTTTGGTCAAAGCCAGCTGAAGTAGACAAGAAACCCTGTGCCAAACATGAGGTAAGATTTAAAGCTAATCAACTGTTTTGAAGTGGGATCCATTTCTGTACATGGTCCAAGAGAAGTGTGTGTTACGAAGGATTAGAAACTCATCTGACAGAGAGATAACATCAGTACACCACATAGATGTGTCTCTTTGGGTGAGTTACTCTTACACAGCTCTCTTGCTCTTTCTTTGTTGTGGATGATAAGCAAATCATGGGGACTGTTTTCACTTTAGCCTTCTCTATGCATCTTTATGAACAGAAAATAAATACAGAACATCCATGTTGGCTCTGTTCTTCTGGTGTCTCAGTTGCTGCTTGTACACGCGAAACAGAGCGCAGAGTACAGCACAATGACATCATCGACAGTTGACAGATAGCATACAACCAAAAAACATGGACTTTCACAATAAGAGTAAGAGTGTAATAATATAACGTTTAACATCTAACACTTGACATTGTCACACATCAGAATCCACATTTTAAACCAGACTGAAAAAATACTTCTATAAAGACGAATAGAAAATGCATATTAGGCCCTAGAAATATACAAATGTAGGACAAGTATATATGGATTAAAATACTTACAAAAATCCTCCTGGGGAAGAAAGTAAAGGCTGCATACTGTAGGTGCTGGGCAGGTGATACCTGAGGCTACCTCTTCTGCTAAGAGATGTTTTTTTCCAGATAGAAGTTTCACAACAATGCACACATTGGACTTTGTGATCAAAGCAGATTTGATCACACAAGTAAACAATTAATGGGTGACAATGACTTGACCATCAGATTGGTGAGATTAATCAGTGACACCAAATGACCTTAACGTTTCTAACATGTGAATGTTCCTTTATCACTTTTAAGCTGAAACTCTTCACAGACTGGTTAGAACTGAGGAAGAAACGTCTTCAATTTCAGTTTAATTTAATTAAATTTAATTTAATTGTATTTCTATAGCCCTTTTCAATATCCAGAAGGGACACAAAGGGCTTTTACAAAAAATAAAACAATGGCAAAACATAGAAAACAATTTACATAAAAGTGCAAATCAAAATCAGATAAAGAGGCTGTAGTGAAAGGCGGCAACAAGCGAGATGCTAGTGGTTAAAAGCCAAGCTGAAAAGGTGTGTCTTCAGATTTCAAGACAGCAGGCTCTGGACAGAGAGCACCGTAGCCTAAGAGCAGCTTCAGAGAATGAGTGGTTGCACCATTGCTTGAGTCTGGTGTGGATGAATGGCAAGTGTGTGGATGAAGGGCCCTGAGCAGCTTGATCCAAGCTGCTCAGGGCCCTGCTATGGCCAGGGCCACTCAGAAGTTCAAGAACTAAGAAATACAGGTTCAGTTGCCTTTATTCAAGCTCTTACAATTATTATGACGTAGTTTATTGAGAATCTACATCATCATTGGGGCGTTATAGAAAAGAAAATAATCACAAATTATTTTGGTCAATACAGAAATCTTGATTATTCAAATAATGATTTTTTTAGTTACATTATGCATTTATTTAGCATTTCTCTCTCTGTTAAAAAAGTGTTTGTTATTGATCATTTAGGAAAAACACAACCCACCTCCTTCGCTCTTCAGCTGCATGAGTTTAGGTTGTAGGAGGGCCGCATGGAAGGGAATGTATTAATGCGCGACTCTTTTAGAAATTGTAGAAAAATGGCAAATAAATTGTTACAACTTGATCATGTGAGTTTGGAGATTGTTTGACATGACAATTGAAATCCCGATCAAATTTTGATTGAGGGGACTTGAGGCAAGATTAAGAAACGAAAATCGCGACTGCCGCAACTGGCGCTTCAGGTAACTGCAGCCACGAGCCAAGCCATCACGGGAGCGTGCACAAACTGAAGCTATAATTTTGTTTACCAACCTTTTTCCTACGTAGTTCCACTTTTTTGTGTCTTTCAGATCATTTGCTGATGGCAGAAGAATCCATAACTATCGCTTACAGTGTTTGAAATTAACCGCGACTGTTTTCTTCCTGTATCAAAACTGCAGATGTAGCATCATTTGACATCACGTCTGCAGGGCAGCGCGGGAAATTCGGACACCGAATTGCAGCGCATTTTGCAGCACACAGCCTGTTCAAGGCAACAGAGAAAAACGTGGGTGGAAACGTTATTTTTGGTATTTAGCATTTCATCACCTATTAGTATTAAAAAAAATGGACATGCATGTTTGTTTTTTTTTAAATTCCTGCCTCTAGTCCCTTTAATTGCACAGCCCTACTCCTTAGTATGAATCATGGATCATGGTTGTGCAGCCAACAAATCTGCAGCAAGTGTGTGACGCTATCATGTCAATCTGGTGCAGAATTTCTCAAGAATGTTTCCAACACCTTGTTGAGTCTATACCACCAAGAATTAAGGTAGTTCTGAAGGTAAAAGTAGTCAAACCTACTACTGAGGTGTACCTAAACAGTGGCCAGTGAGTATATTGCAGGTCAAACCATAATGTTTTCCTAAACATAAGCCTGTAATTTTTTCTAAACCTTTCTCTGAAAACAAGCTCTCTTTAAAACATGCAAAGAACACCTTTATGTGAATATTTTATGGAATTCAGGATTTAACCTCTACAGTTTTTCTTTGTATTGTTTGAAACAAGCTATTGCACAAAAAGAACCATCAAATGACTATCAGAGCAAACTGACACAAAGACTAACCAAATATGCTTCTGAGAAACATCCAGATCTGTTTTCTGTCATGAGAAAGTAGAGTAAAACAGTCTACAGATATAAATACGCCTTAACCATCAGAAAAGCCCACAGTGGGGAGATAATAACCAGGTTTTACCACCAAAAACACAGCTGCTAACTATGTTGAAATAATAACATCATCTAAATCTATGAGTGGTGGAAGGCTGAGAGGAGGTTGTCCAACCACACACTCACACACCAACACACACACACACACACTTTAATTTCTTCTCATCCAGTCCCACAATGATTGTTCACCCACATGCGTGGTGTGTGTCCACCCAGGAGTTAACCACCAACACAGTTGGCCGTAAAGCATGTGAGTGATTGTATGAGTCATATTTAGAAAGTGCTTCATTTTTACACACGCACAATTACACATTTATCCACAGAGGTGAATGCATACAAAAACACACACACACATTTACACATGCATACCGGTGTGTTTAAAACATGACCAGCTGTGTTCAAATTTCAACCATATCTCAAAAACCCTCATAATTGCTATGTCCATTTGACGTTTCTGTATTTTACTGACCAACACACACAATCAGAAAGACTTTATCGCTAAAACGGGCAACACTGGGGTATGTTGTTAGACTTACACAAATACCCACGAGCGCTATTTATTCATATGCTATTAAAAGACTTTTGCATCCCCTTACTGTAAAAACTGATGGATTGTACAGTATGTTAGAGGCTTATAATGAACATTATTTAAAGAGTAATGAGATGACATCTGTGACTACAAATGTGGATACTATAGATTCATAGTATGGGGACTTCATTCAGTTCATCTGATCCATACAGTACATCTAGTGTCGATACAGCACCTGCTTAACCCAATGCAGGTAAAACCTGGACAGATCACATGGCCTCAATTCAATTCAATTCATTTCGTACAGTACAGTGCCAATTTTCTACAGTCATCTCAATGCAATTCTTAAGATGTCTCCAGTTCAGTCTGAATCAGTTTAAATCAAATTAATTATATAATCCACACTAGCCCAGTTTATAATAACTGTTTTCATACAAAGCTGTCGGCACTTTCATACAAAGTGCCGAGAACGAAGCTAAAGCAGTGGGGCGACCGCTCGTTCTCGGCTGCTGGCCCCAGATTGTGGAACTCACTGCCCCCCGACATTCGTCTCACGACTGAACTGGGCTCTTTTAAATCTAAGTTAAAGAGATATTTTTTTAGTCTAGCTTTTAATTTTAACTAGTTTATTTATTAAAGGTTTTTACTCTCTCTTAGGTACACCCTGCACTCCCTGAGTAGCCTGTTCTGATTCTCTGTTGGTTGTTTTCACTCTTAACTCTTTTTTGTTCTTCACTTTTCCTAGTATTTAAGTTTGCATTTTTATGTTTTGAATTGTTGTCTCTTTTTCTGTTATCCTGCTGTAAAGCACTTTGTGTGTCCAATGGGTACTGTAAAGGGCTATATAAATAAATTTGATTTGATTTGATTTGAAAGCTAATTTACAAAATAGGAAGGAGGGAAAAAACAGCAAAGGAAACCATTACATTTCTATGCATTAAATCTTCTATGTATACAGTAGAGTGTAGATGGCAAAGGTGGAGAGTCAAAACTCCCTTTTAAAGGAGAGAAAAAACTCCAGTAAATCTCAGAAAGGGCAGAATCTGCCTTGACTGGTTGGGGGTTTAGGCAATCAGAAAAAGGCATCAACAACCATAATTCTGGGCTGAGAAATAGAAGAAGAAACATAAGCTGATGAAATGATGTACATACATACATATATACTCACAAAAAAATTAGGGCTATTTGGTTTAGCCACCATTGTCGTTAGCTTTTCTTTCAATAAGTTGTTTGAGATGGAGGAATTACCAGATCATAATTCCAGTTAAATGTCCAACATTCATGATATAATATCAATAAGGTGTGAATATTTGACATTTTCCTTAAATTATAACCGAAAGTTGAATATCCCTAACTTTTTGTGAGTAGTGTGTGTATATACTGTATATATATACTGTGTGTATGTATATATATATATATATATATATATATATATATATACGGAGAGAGAGAGAGAGAGAGAGTACTGTGGGGGAAAATTGTATTCGACACATCAACATTTTTCTCTGAAGATATATTTCTGGTAGAACTATTGATATGAAATTTTCACCAGATGTCGGCAGCAACCCATGTAATGCACACATACAAAGAAATCCTAACATTTATGTCCATAAATTAAGTAATGTGTAATATAGTGAAATGACAGGGAATAAGTATTAAACACATGAAGAAATGGAGGGGAAAAAGATATAGAAAGTAGCTGGAGTCTGTCAGTATTTAGAAAGTAATCTTGTCCACTATCAGTGCAAAGTAATATCAGCTGGTTTAGTCCTGATTGATGCCTTTAAATGGACTTGAGGCAGGAATTAAAAAACAAACAAACATGAATGTCCCTTTTTTTCATACTAATGGGTGATGAAGCGCTAAATACCAAAAATAACATTTCCACCCATGTTTCTCTCCGTTGCCTTGAACAGGCTGTGTGCTGCAAAATGCGCTGCAATTCAGTGTCCGAATTTCCCGCGCTGCCTTGCGGACGTGACATCAAATGACGCTACATCCGCAGTTTTGATGCAGGAAAAAGACGATCGCGTTAAATTCAAACACTGTAAGCGATAGTTATGGATTATTCTGCCGTCAGCAAACGATCCAGATCAACTGAAAGACACTAAAAAGTGGAACTACGGAGAAAAAGGTGAGTAAACAACATTATAGCTTCAGCTTGTGCACGCTCCAGTGACGGCTTGGCTCGTGGCTGCAGCTACCTGAAGCGCCAGTCGCAGCAGTTGGGAGTTTCGTTTCTTAATCTTGCCTCAAGTCCCTCTAAAAAGGTTTCTCATCACCAAAGTGTCAGACAAGAAGCATTCCATAATGGGAAAAAGCAAAGAGCTGTCTAAAGACTGTTTCTGGGGTCAAGTGTGGTGCCAGTTCTCCCCCAAACATATTGTGTCTTTTGACATCTGAAGAGTTCAGTTTTGGTCTCATCTGACCAGATGATGTTTTTCAGAATGTGATGGGTTTGTCCAGATGTTGTGTTGCAAACGAGCATCAACGTGCTTTTTCTTCAGAAAAGGAGTCTTGCGTGGTGTGCGTGCATGAAGGCCATGGCGGTTGAGTGCATTACTTCTTTTTTTCTCTGAAACAACTGCACCTGCTGATTCCAGGTCTTTCTGAAGCTCTCCACGAGTGGTCCTGGGCTGTTGGAGAACCTTTCTGATTATTGTTATATCATATTGTTATTGTAAATGCCCAAAAAACATAGCCAAGTGATTGGATGACTGCTTTTCCTTTTCCTTTTCTTTTCTTTCCTTTTCTTTTCTTTTTTCTTTTGACTGACTGACTTGCTGGGTAACTGGCCAGATAGTTCACAAGGGTTTAGTGCCAATGACCACCCCTGCAACAGGGCCCTGTGAATTTTAACAGCATTGCGATGCTTGTCTTCTTTCTCAGGGAAACCTGGCCCAAACCCAGTTTACATATTTTCATCTCAGTTTCTTTTTGTTATATGCAGAATATTGAGTCATGTCCATTGTAAGCAGGGTCACGCACCCGAGTGGTCAGTTCAATGTGATCTCCAAATAAATATCCAGGTGACGTAAAATTTGCAAAGTAATAACAATTTTTTGCGTTTTCTCCACTAAATATGTAGTATCATGGATATTTCTGCATTCTTTTTGTGTTTTTGCAGAGGTGATGGAGCTGGACTGGAGCCTCAGCACATCTGTGCCAGTTCAGAGGAAGAAGAAGGAAGGAAATGCATCCTGGGAAGATGAGGGACTCAGATCAACAAAATACAAAGTTGGTCTTTGTATATGTGGCCAGTGGCACAGCAAGGGGGCATGAGTGCGTTTACATCACTTAACTCACAGAACTGAGATCAAAGATTGCTCACTGTGGAAGCAGAGGTGATTAAAAACATTGCAGGACGCTAAGTGAAAGGTGAAATGCAGAAAAGGGTCAAACTTTCTGTAACAAACATATTTTGGACTTTTTCATACAAAATGTTGGGTCTCTTCATTGAGAAGAATTTTTACATGTTTGACTATGAAATAATGACATTGTTTTTCTTTTTCTCTTTGCATTTCACTTGAAACATAAAAAGCTGACTGCTAGATAAGATCTCCTCTTAGGACCTTGAACAGGCTGCTTTCTCTTTTTCTGCATTCCCTTCAGTTCCTGGAAACACCCACGGGTTTCTTAAAAAGCTCTCTCCAGAGTTTCATTCGCAGCTGAAATTGAGACGTTATTTAAACTTGAATGCAGAGTCCTCAGGCGATCTGTAAGTTGCAAGGACATATGTTTAGATGGTATGCCTAAGGACATGTGTTTAAATTGTATACCTAAGTGTGCAATAAAGAACATCTGGGGCAGTTCAGAGGAAATGTTAGTTAATGTAAACCAAGGGGGACATGGAATAGCCTCAAGGCCGTAACTAGCTATGCAGTACCCGAGGTAAATACCTCGGTCAATATTACCTGGGATTTAAAAAAAAATCATTTTACCAAAAAAGGAAAAGAAAATCTCATTTACAGAAAGATTGCACATTATATTAACCGCTATACTGTAGCTGACAATCAGGAGTTGTGTTTGTAGACTAAAAATAAATGAAAAAAATGAGTTGTGTTTTCACATATGAGGTCTCATCCTAACCTGTAGCGTTACACATCACGCCGCAGCACATCATGTTTACCGGCGGCCTTGACGTGTTTCAGTTTTGAGGTGAAGAAGAAGAGATTCTTTGGGTAGGGAGACCTGAATGAGAGGTAGGAACAAGCGCACTCGCCAGTTCGCGCATCTAATAATTCAACTCGGGGGGAGTAAAGTTTATCTCAATCTCATCGTCTTCTTATCTCACCAGCAAATGTTATCTAGTCTAATGTCAGAGACAGTGTTGGGCAGTAGCGCCGTTACAAGTAGCGCTGCTACTAGTTTGACTACATTTCTCAGTAGCGTGGTCGTAACGTTGCTGTTTTCTACATCAAATAGCTTTTCAGTAGTGAAGCTACTTTTGTGGTCAAGTACCTGGGTAGCATCCTCAGAAGCTACATTTTCCCAGCTATTTCTAGACCTTAAACTCATCTCTCCTGTGTTTACTCCTGATGCAGACATCGCAGGAGCCTTTTTAACTTTGCGTACCTATCATCCCGGTTCCTGCCCTAGACTGTGTATAAAAAACAGATGACTGCGAGAATTGTCTGATGCAGCCGAGATGGCTAGCGTGCAACTGGAGGGGGAGGGAGGTAGAGCCGTTCACCATCCAACCTGACAGAACTAGAGAGAATCTGCAAGGAAGAATGACAGAAGATCCCCAAATCCAGGTGTGATAGACTTGTTGCATCATTCCCAAGAAGACACATGGCTCTACTGCCTCAAAAGGGTGCTTCTACGTAGTACTGAGCAAAGGCTCTGAATGCTTATGACCATGTGATATTTCAGTTTTTCTTTTTAAATAAATTTACAAAAAAAAAAAATCTACATTTCTCGTTTTTTTCTGTCAAGATGGGGTGCTGAGTGTACAATAATGAGAATTAAAATGAACTTTTTTGATTTTGGCAAATGACTGCAATGAAACAAAAAGTGAAAAGTTTAAAGGGGTCTGAATACTTTCCGTAGCAACTGTGCATACTCACCTCTAACCTCACAACTGCAATAACACTCCTAACATCCAAGTGTGAAGACAATCTGGCTCTCTCTCCCAACCCTGAATTCTGGATAGAAATTTTCTGAGCTTCAGAGTCCCAGCATCAGCATCACTCTGTCTCCTTGGCGATATTTCCACATTAACCATCCCATCCAAATTCAGGAGTCCTTTACTCATTTCTCTAGCTAACACTAATAAAGTAGTCCTCCAGAACTGGAAATCAAGAAACGTGTCACATCAACCGTTGGATGAACTTAATTTTAGAAAACATCTTGGATAAACATAATGCTCAAACTAAGAACCATATGCCTGCCTTTCAAAAAAACTGAAATCTCCTTCATATCCTTTCTTAATTCAACCCAAACTTAACTTTCCAACCGTGTATAATTCAAAAAACTCCCCCCGTTACAGTTCCCTGCGCACACATTTCATAACTGATTTTTTTTTTAAAAGATAAATAAAAAAACAAAACCTTTAGTATTTCTAATTCAGAAGTCATGCATAGCCCACGATATAATTGTCTGCTCACTCTTATTAACACTTGTCTGTCTCCCCTGTCTTGTCTACTTGTACTCTGTCTTTCATTCTTTTTCTTTTTTTGTACTGTTTTGTTTTATTAACGAACAGTTAAGTTACGATATCAGTCAGTCAGTCATTTTCTGCACTGCTTAGCCAGTTCAGGGTTGTGGGGGTTGCTGGAGCCTATCTCATTAGCAAGTGAGAGGCAGGAGGCAGGATACACCCCTAGACAGGTTGCCAGTCTGTCTCAGGGCCAATACGATATCACATGGAAATAATACGAAATAAGAACAAAGTTGTCCTCCAAAGAGGGGGGGGGGGGGCAAAAAAAGGAATTAGAATGAAATAAACATGTTTACAGCCTGGTTCAAAAATCATTTTATGTTTAAAAGGTCAGGTTTACCTTTATGTCAACCATGAGGGGGGTGAATTCTTTTTATAACTCATCCATTTAGACATTATTTGATCTTTGAATTACACATAAATAGGGGCATGTCCTTTTGATTGACATGCGGTAGACCGGATGCCGGCCTGCCAGCTGGTGGCAGCTAGCTTCTTGTTTGCTCTAGGTAAAGTCCCAGTCTGTAGCAGAGTAGCAAAATGGTGGTTTTCAGCAGCCAACAGCAAGCCCAAACATGCTTTAGCCAGTCGCTTAGGGGCTAATCTTCGTTAGCTCCTGTTAGTCTCAAGTACGTTGGCTGTCAATTATTTGCATCGAGGCCACTCATTGTCCATTTTTGTATTTTCCAGGAGTGATCACATAAGCGACGCAGCAAAGATGGGAACAATGGGAACACCCAACCGACTTCACTTTTGGCTCTTCAAAAACCAATGGATGGCATAGGCCCGGGCATGTCGTGTAGTGGGCGAGTCGTGGTTAGGAGTAGGGGAAGGGTTAAGGGTAGGGTTATATTTTACCGTGCTCTCATAGGTGTGTGGTGGGTGTGTCTTGTACTGATGTTACTACACAGCACGCCCACTTCACGACACACCTCTGTCTTGCAAGCTGCAGATACAGTAGACACTCCCCCCCATACCTCATACCCCAGGTAATCCACGGACACTGGTAAATTTTCACAGCTGGTCTCAGGCTCCAGGTTATCAGTGGTGGACTTTGCTTTATTTTCCTAAGTGCCCCCATGCCCCAGGTCAACCACAGACCCCAGCTCATCCACAGTGGACTTTGCTTTTGTTTTCCCCCTCCAACAGTTGTTGAAGATGTTGAAGAACTAAAGTTATACACTTTACAAGAGATATCAGACATTATCAGCCTACCATTATTACCAGCCAATATTGGCAATGAAATGCAACATAGAAAATGATCAGTAATGGTTTTTAACAGCATGTCTATATCTTGTATTAAACTCTTCACCTACTTCTCCTGTCAAAATATGAGATATAACCTCAGAGTTGCTCACATATATCAGTATCGGCTGATATCAGTATTGGAATTTAAAAGTTGAACAATATCGGCATATGGACATTGGTTAAAAAAAAAGCCTCTATCAAACATCCCTACATTTTACCATATGTCAATCTTGAGCAGAAGTATACTGAGCATTTGTTTTTTCACAGTTTCAAATCGGTAATAACAAATGACACAAAGACATGAATTGTTCAGTTTTAATGTATTCAATTTTAATGCTGCCATGCACATACCTGGCCAGCCAGGGTCCATAGATATAAATGTAAAAACACGAAGTAAGAAAAATAATAATAAAAAATTACACACAATATTTACAAACAAATGAATATTGTGATATTGCTGGGAATTTTGTTCTTTATATAAAAAAAATGAGTAAAAACATGAATGGTCAATGTTATGTTTTTGCATGCAGAAGTTGTCACTTTTGTTTTACCCCATTCATTACATATTTATTTTGTATAGCCAGCAAAAAGTGATAAAAATGTAAACAAAAATGCAACAGCAGCAAGCATGGCTTCAACAATATTTACAACATTACTATTTACAAAAATTTACAGTGGCCTGCCTTGTTGCTTTACCGCAGTTTGTGACTGTATCCACACATGAAGTCCGTGCAACCTTTACCATACACATTAAAATAAAAACAGTTCTGACATTACAGACATTTTCTGAGCCCTTTCCTCTGATCAGAGAACAGAATGAGGTGCATTTGTGTACAATTAATGCATTTCTTACAATATTATCTCTACATGTTGGTAATTTGTGAAAATGAATATTATGACAACCAGAAATAAATAAAATCTTGAAGTAAACTTGGAGAAATAAGCCAATTTCAATAATGAAGTAGGGGAAAATAATGTTAAAAGTAAAATCCATTACTGAAAAAAGAGGAAATCTTCAAATCATGTGCTAAGTTTTTCCCTCTCAGATGAGTAATTTTATCCACTCATATTTCTCAACTAATGGTGTGATTTAATAACAGCATCAGCTGTATTTTAGTCCATGTTATAACTTAACTTCTTACTTTGGTGCAGTAGAATAATTACATATCCCCTTTATTAACCAGCTGCTTCTCAACATAGAAATGACATGTAAGATTTCTTGGATTATCCTCCAAAAACTCTGATATCAGACTTTTACCTTCAACTTCTAAAATTACAACTTGGCATTGTTCTGAATCTGGTGGTTTATATTCATTTTTAACTTGTAAAACAACATGATGTCATGATGTTACATGCACCAGGATGGCTGGCAGGCATACTGCATGTGTATATCATGGTCACTTCTCAAAGTTAACTTCAAAAGACCACAATTCACCAAATATATTTTCCTAAACTCTTATTGGGCAGCGATTCAGTGATGACCAAAGACATGAAGCCTTGAGAAAAGGCATGGGAAACTTTGTGTGTCAGTCAGAAAAGCTGATTTATTTACTGCAGGAATGGACATAATTATAGCTTCTGACTTCGTAATGGGTGGGCTTGTCGAATATGAAGTGGCCATGTCTGATAGTACTTTGTCCTTTGGCTGTGTTTTTTCAGATGACTGCATAAACTCTGAAGGCTTTTCCTCCTGTGGGATTCAGCAGACTGAAAAAGGAAGAGCAGGAAAAAAATGACAGTTTTGGATGAGAAGATGGGTTACACAAGTTACGGCAGTAACAATGTGCCCATCTTTATATCAGTTAAAATATACATTACATAGCATACTATTTATTTAGGGAAGCAGTAAAGTGTTACCTCTCAGACGTGATGCCATTCTGGTAACTGCCACTGTACTGTTGCCTTTTATCCACCGGCATCACATCAAGGTAGCCACCCGACTCACTCTGGATCACTCCTGCATGAATAGCTGCTCTGCAGATGCTAGATTTCTGGACAGAACAGACCAAAGAGCAATAACCTTACAACTATACGTTTAGGGCTGGATCTTCTAAAATCCAAATATGCATGTAGTAATTTGCCTGTCCAATCTTGAATTTTGTGCGGGGGCTGAAACATGGTTTGCGGGTGATTTACAAAGAATGATCGCACAAATGACAGCGGGTGCAAACTTTCTATGTTGGGTTATTTTAACCCAGAAGTTGGATTATGTTGACTTCAGTGTTGGGTTAATTGAACCCAAAAGTTGGGGCAATAACCCAAATGTCTCGGTTGAAATAACCCAGAAATTAGTTGATCCCTTTACAAACCAGCAGTTTGACCCAAGAGTTTTTAGTGTGTGACATCTACTACGCACAAGGTGTGCACACTCTTTGGCACAATGCCAACGGCTTCAGAAGCTTGCGCTGCCAGGTGATCCTGTGATCCTGTCCAGCTGCTAAAATCCAAGTTAAAATGTGACATTGGCAAAAAGGGAAATAAAAAGACAATTAATGTCAGCTTTAGTTCTCTTAAGCTCCACAGTGGCTGCAAACTTTTTGTTTAATTTGTCCAGCATATCTAACACCGAACCGCACCATTTAAGCGAACCGCACCAATGAGGGGTAACTTGTTTGGTTTGCACCAGAGTACAAAAGAGCATTCACACAACTTAAAATGAACCACTCTATTCATGGAAGAGGACCAGGGTTCATTTGAAGAGGAGCAAACCAAATCCACAATAAAAAGCAGTTGTAAACATTAAAACTCACATCTGAGTAATATTTTGTCCCAATGACTCTGGCTTGACTGTCATACAAACAATTCCTGGGACAATACAACCTGAAAAAAAGAGGGAAAAAGATTGTAAGTTATGGTACAGTAAGATCATGCAACATTTTTCCAAATAAAACTGACTACTTAGTAAAATAAGTAAAACAGGTAAAGCTGTACAAAGTTAGGAGAAGTGTAAATAAATGCAGATTATGTTAGGATGTTACCGGTGTTACACCCTGTTCACACCAGAAGCTTCCATTCACATATGTGCCCACATTTCAATGCCCAGATACCAGAGGTGGGAGTTGTGGAGTCAACAAGTCTTTTCTATGTCATGTATTTGTTCTGTCCAGCTACTGAAGCAGGTGAGTCCAATCAGTACAATGAATGGGCTCTATGCACAGCTCCACTACTTCCTGAACTTAGGCTGCGTCCCAATACACCCACTAGCCCTACTTTTTAGCCCTACCCCTAAATTTTGCGCATTCCCGTGAGGGTAATGGTGTCCCAATCCCTCTTTGTATGTAGGGGTAGTGGACATAACGAGGGGTAGGGGGTATGAATCTAGCCCTTCAGAGCGAGGGATGTCAGATGCTGACTTGCTGAGGAAGGGCCAGAGAAAAGGGAATATAGCAACCTCCGGAGAACTACAGGACCCGGAGTAGAAAACACACAAATGTACGTACAGATTACACGTTTGTTTGTAACACTCGTGCAATCAGCTGTTCGACCACGTGGAGGCCTTCCGTGCCTCGTTCTAAAGAGCCCAAATAAAACATTCAATAATGAATAATAAAATCATCCAAACCATCTTCTTTTGTGGGACTTGTCTAAAATAAGAAGGGGAAATGTTTTGAACGGAGTGTTTCACATGCAACATATGAGAAAACACACAGGCTGCCCACAATTACAGACAGTATAGGGAGAATCAACAACACCAGCCTGTAGCTGTTTAGTACAGTGGGTAGGGGTTTTAGCAATTGGCAGCTGAGCAGAAAGTTGTGGGGTCAATCCCTGGTGGGGGTGACATTATACGCGTGTCAATGTTGTTTTTTGTTTTTTTTAATTCATGCGATATGATATGACAAATTGTACAGTAACTTATTTTAATTGTGTTTTAGTTAGTTATGTGTTAGTTATATACACACATGCTGTTGAGTGCACACTGAGGTGAAATAGGTACAGT
Organism: Atherinomorus stipes; assembly: GCA_023101725.1. Classification (NCBI taxonomy): domain Eukaryota; kingdom Metazoa; phylum Chordata; class Actinopteri; order Atheriniformes; family Atherinidae; genus Atherinomorus; species Atherinomorus stipes. The sequence continues at coordinate 347,172 of JALJCO010001527.1, read as the reverse complement.
AAGTGGCAGAGACAGTCAGAACATGGCTGCAAGAATTACCTGATTAATGAAACAATGGGCAGTGAATGGGCCAATTTCTGGCATTGGGGGTGAGGGGGGTGGAAGTGGTGGTGGTGGTGTGGGGGGAAATCAGAAAAATTTTGGGAGATTAGGTGTTAGGCAGTTTACAAGAGACAACAGTCAATGGCGACGTCTTCTCCGTGTGGTTGTTTTGTTCATAATCAACCAAAGCACGATGAATCATGAAAAAATGAAAAACGACCACAGCTGTTAACTCTGTGTTGTTGCTGGGTGTGTTGTTATGGTGAGACGTATGTGCAAACGTCACTACGCAGTTGCTTACGTGCCTGAACGTAAATACAGCAAGTGGTGTCCCAATTCCTAGGGAAGATTACAAAGCCCTACCCCTTGTGGCGTCAATTCGAGGGTGTAGTGATAGTGGGCGAGGGCTAGGGGTAGTGAGTAAGGGCTAGTGGTTGAAAGTAGGGGGAACATTGGGATTGGGCCCTAAGGTAGTTCCTTTGTTTCCTGTCTTTCATTACTGGATGAACTGATTCATCCAGGTGTGCCTGATCTCAGTAACTGGCCATACAGACAAGGGTGCCCACACACCACCACTATTAAATATTCTTCCATTTTGAATGACAGGGTTCATATTTTTTCGTGCCTTTAATACACTCGAGTAAGATTTTGTTCATCTTGACTGAACAAATGAAATAAGCTCCATTCTTACGACCAAGACACTCAATTCATGCGAGTTAAGGCTACAGTATACTTCTCCGACTGCGTTGTCCAACTGCGTAACCACGGAGACCCCTTTATAGTTCACCATCATGGTGCCAGATACACAGTGCAATTTCCCGCCCAATCAGTAGGGGTCGCTATGCAAGACTGGCCCAATCCCATGATAGCAATGGTCAGAAACCTCAGTCATAACCTCGGTGATTATTTTGTTTGTGGTTACAGAGAAAGACTGTTGTTGCTGCAGCTGAATAACATTGAAACAGAGATGCTTTTGATGAAAAAAAGTGGAGACGATGGAGAGATTTTGGTATTTCCTTACTTCTTCGGCAAAACATTCTTTGGTTGGAGTCATCTCTGCGTCTTCATGGGCTTGCTGGTGTTTTAAAAATGCCACTGCCAGTGTTTATGTTGTGATAGAACAACGGAGTGACAGACACTTAAAAAATATTTTGTGCAGCCGGAGACGACGGAGAGGCTGTCCGTAACCTACGTATAGCACTTTACGGATGACTATAAATTAGCCTTAAAACACACCCAAGCCACTCTAAGCAAGTATTAATGACTCAAATCATATTTGGGCAGCCATGTGTGGCAAATACACAGGAGAGCCCGAGCAGAGTGGGTGAGAATCTTGCGCACAAACCAGTCAGCCAAAAGGATATCCTGGTGGCCAAGTACCCATGGGTGCATGATCAATCAGAGGCATAGTGACAGGACCCCTCACTGTCACACATAATTTGCCAGTAGAGTTCAATGAATGTAGGGTATGTTTCCTTCTGGGATGATCAAACACCAGAAGCACAGCCACATTCTGGACCACTTGTAGGGTTGCACGAGAATAAAGCTGCAGCAGTTGGAGTTAAAAATAACCATGGCCTGTACCAGGAGTAGGAGGACATTCTTGTCAAATATGGCCTCATTTTTCTTATGTTTTGAAAATGTAAAATGAAAAACACAGTGGAAACAGCTTTTCTGCGAGAAAAAGCACACAATATATGTGAAGTGAAAAATTCAAGAATGGATGGAAAATGCAACCTCTCCTTAATGGTGTTAAAATTGTGTTTTATTTCAAATTATAGAGTCTGAAAGAGGCTACAGTCCAGCTGTTTTAACAGTGGTCTGTTACCTTGGACAGTGTCGAACTGGTTTCTTGAAAGGACAAAAGAGCCCCACCGTGGTATCGCAGGTTACTGCCTTAACTGGGAAACAAATAAGCACAGAAAGTATTCTTTAAAAAGACAACCTTACAAAGAGAAATGGGACTTTGAAATGTATGTCTTACCTGGGACTGACTGTACTTTGAAGGAATTTGCACTTCTGTTTTTCCTGAAAAATTGAACAGAATCACACGTGGCTATGGTAATCGTGGAACAGCAACGCACCACAGATGCTAAATTTGTTTAAGGCTAAATTTCTTCATAAACAGTTATATACAAGGTCTGATTCATACACAGGTCTGATTCATACCCAATTGACTGGATACCATTCTTGTATGATTTCATAAATTGCTGTTTTCTGCCCAGTCGGGTCACATCCAACCATCCTCCATCATTGTCAATGACTCCAGAGTGTAGTCCAGCTCCACACACACTGGATTGCTAAAAAATTAACCATAGGCAGTGTCTTTTCATACATTTGATCTGTAAATGCAATAAAATTACTTTGGAAGCTGCTATAAGTGATCATTTACCATGTCATAGTATACAGTCCCAACTACTTTCCCAGGTTTGTCAAAACATCCAGGTGGACACTCATATCTATGGATGGAGACCAGATTGAAGCGAACAGCATTAGTGCATTGATGTGATAGTTTAAAGATACACACATTTAATAAATACTATTAAATCTGGTACTAGTCATCACAGTTTCAGTCAGTATCTACCTGTTGCAGGTTGTTCCCTTGCACCGATCTCTCAGCTTGGTATCGCAGTCAACTTGTTGGGCTTACGTATCAGCAAACAGAAAATAAGAAAATTTAAAATGCATTCAATGTATTTATAAATGTGTTAAACAAGAAAAAAAAAAGAGTTATAGAAGCTATCTTACACATCTGCTCTGTGCTGACAACTTGGTTTCTTTCAACGTTGTCATTGGTTGATGGGTTTGGCGTCTGGGCCCTTGGTTGGGGTTCTCTGTCCCTAACTGTTTCTGGTTCAGGTTCAATGTAGTTGGTCTCCTCAACCTCTGAAGCTGGACGCCTGTCAGTTGCCCCCCCTTGAAAAGACAAAATACACACACACAAAATAAAACCAAACTAAATTGTTATTGATATGAGATATACTGTAAGACCTCAGAAGTTTTTTTTTTCCCCATTAACTAATCAACTTTCAATTTAGTTTAAAAATAGAAAATATGTTGTACATAAAATGATAGGGCACATTAAAGGTTTTTTATACTTGTGGGGCTTCACACTGGCGTGGTGGTTAGCACCGCAGCCTCGCAGTAAGAAGGTTGCTAGCTCTATTCCCAGCTGGGGAGGGGGTTTGAAAAATTCCAACAGTGGTCTTCCTCTATGGAGTTTGTATGCTCTCTCCAGGTATTCCAGCTTCCTCCAGCCATCCATTTTGGGGTTAATTGGTCACTCTAAATTGGCCCTATGTGAGTGTGAATGGTTGTCTGTCTGTCTGTCTCTGTTGGCCCTGCGACGGACTGGCGACCTGTCCAGGGTGTACCCTGCCTTTCGCCTGATAATAGTTGGGATAGGCTCGAGCAACCTCCGCGACCCTGAACTGGATAAGCGGCACAGAAAATGACTGACTGACTAAAGTTGTGGCAAAACTGCACAGTAATATAGTTTGATCAAGTCAGTAATTGTATTAGAAAAATGACAAATATCAGTAAAGATAAAGGCAACATCTACACTAGGCCGTGTAAGTAAATAAACACATAAATATTTAGACAATACCCTGTCTTGGCCACACTAGGCTATCGTTTAAAGCGATAGAACACCTACAGAATGATGTGCCTTCATTTTCTACTCACCCTCATGCTGAGCAAGACTGTAGAACACTTTTTTGATATCTCGAATGCAGCCGAAGATCACGGAGGTTTTTGTTATCCTCCAACTTTCATATTGTGAAGGTCACCGGCGCTCAACACAAAAAGGTCCATAAAAGTCCACAAAAACTTGGCAATATTCCTCCATACTGCTCGTCCAATGTAATCCAAGTGTCATGAGTGGGTAGAGTCCATAATTTACTTGAAACAGCATCACTTAGTATATTTTTATAGTCTACTGTAAACAGTAAAACATCACACTTCCTATTTGCACATTCATGCGAGTTCACAACACTACGGAAGCCACGGCAGATGAGATTGCACATTCTTTCTTTCTTTTCTTTCTTTCTTTTAAATCAATAGCCAACCCCTCTTGTGTTTTTCCGCAGCTCCAGCACTCTTAGCACAATGTAAACAGCAAATTTCTTCTTCTATGCTTGCATTATCAGCACAGTAGGTGCTGAACATGGCGGCTTCTGTAGTGTCGTGAACTCGCATGAATGAGCAAATAGGAAGTGTGATGTTCTACTGTTTAGGCTATATAAATATACTAAATGATATCGTTTTGAGTAAATTATGGACGCTACCCACTCAGAACACTTGGATTACATTGGACGAGCAGTATGGAGGAATATTGCCAAGTTTTTGTGGACTTTTATGGACCTTTTTGTGTTGAGCGCCGGTGACCTCCATGAAAGTCGTGGATAACGAAAACCTTCCCAATCTGCATTTGAGATATTAAAAAAGTGCTCCACAGTCTTGCTAAGCATGAGGGTGAGTAGAAAATGAAGGCATATCATTCTGTGGGTGTTCTATCCCTTTAAGGTTCCTCTCCCTGGATTCTTTTTTACATGGGTAAGTGTGCTGTCTAATCCCTTTTTTGCATTTTGAAAACAAGTGGATTTTTTTTGTTGTTATTTTGTTTTTGGTTTTAATTTGAAAAATCAATGAACGAATCATACACGGACCCATGACCTACCATTATAACACAGGTTGTCCCTGCACCCACCGCCATAGCTGGCTGGACATGCAGAGCAGGGAGTTCCATATTTGTATGGAGCATGACCCCACCAGTTTCCCCTGAGAAAAACAAGAAGAACCCAAAGAACAAAACGTATATCAAAGTTTGCCACAATTAAAGACATCATATGTCATCTTTAGATCAAATCTATCCCTCTTGAGATTTAAAGAGATCTTCTAACATGCAGTTTAACTTACGGTGGAGAATAGTTGCAGACAAGATACACTGCTTTGGCCCAGATCATTCCCCATACATTCATGTTGTAACACACATTGATGGCACAGCCAATACGATTAGTAGTTGCCCACACCAACTGGAAACAAACATAACAACCGGGTATTTTAACTCGATTTCCATCTGGTATTAAATAGTTTTTCATTTTATTTTCTCTTTCATATTACAGTACATATGATTAATAGCTACATTTCAACAAAGCAATATTGAACTATCTGTGGTACCACAATGTGACATTGGTGATTTAGTCATTTTGTTTGGGGTAATATCAGCAACAATCAAGAAAAACATCATCTCTAGCTATTTGTTTCCATTGTTCATCTCCATATAAACAAGAGTACCACTGAAAACTTACAATAAACCATGTTTTAGACTCACCAACTTAACAAAATGTAGATATGTAAAAACATATATACTTTTTTTTAAAGGGCCTTTGAAATCCCCATTGTGTGTTTAATTTATAGGAAAGCACCAGGTAGTCCTTACCTGAGTGTAGTGTGTACAAACAGGTCCTGAACATCTGAATGGACAATGTGGGTTACATTCCTGGGAGTATGGATAGCTGTAATACCGCACTTCATCATACCAAGCTTGGACATGGTAGGTTGGTGGTCTGTCCCTAAAAGGAGATAAAAAAGTTCTTCTCAATATTCCACTTTTATCACCAAAACCCCCAGGAAAGAAATATCTTTACTGTGGGAATTAAATGCCTAGGAGCAGCTTTACTTCACAGCAGATGTAGTGTGCGAGTGCAGTCCATAATTGTGAATGATAAGAAATATACATTTTATTTTATTTTTTTCTAATGATCTGAAAAGAGTTGCATGCATTTGTATTCAGATGCCTGAGTCAATACTTTCTGGAACCACCTTTTGTTGCAATTGTGGCAGGAAGTCTTTTCAGGTATGTTGCTACCAGCTTTGCACATTTACAGACATTGATGATATCCTTGCCTTCTCTTTGCACAAAACTCAAGTGCAGTCAGATTAAATGAACAGCATCTATACAACCATTACAAAATCTTGCCATGGAGAATTGGATTCACATCTGTACTTTCACTGGATCATTCTTGTACATGAATATGCTTTAAACCATTTCATTTTAGGTCCAGCCATTTGTGTAGGGATTATCCCTCTAAAACATTGGTATCCAAAGTCAGTCCTCGAAGGCCGCTGTCAAGTTGGTTTTCCATGCCTCCTTGCACCAGCACAGCTGACTCAAATGAAATTAATCTAAAAGCCTATAAATTTGAGTTAGGTGTGTGTTGGAGAAGGGAGACGTGGATTGTGGCCCTCGAGGACCGGAGGTGGACACCCCTGCTCTAAAAGATTGACCTGTGCCTCCAAGTCTTATGCAGCCTGACAGGTTTTTGTCCACAATCCATCTTCATGATACTGTTGACTAAAATTCTCTCACAGTACAAACCTCTGAAACCTTCACAGAACTATCATATCTATACTGACAATCAGGCGCAGAGCAAATGTCACATTGCAGAGGGGCTGGGGACTTGTAGTGGGCCCTTATAGGCGATTGGCCATTTCATGAAACAATTAACATATCTGATTTGGATCAGCGCTGTAGGTCTATTTTGGCCGCTACCAAAAAACAGGGACTGAATGGACAGCTTTAGTTTCAAATATAAAAAAAAAATCTTATCACACTTTGATACATAAAAAAATATATATATATATAATCATAGATAAACTAAGAGACTCAATTGCTCATTAGACAGCAGATAATTAGCAAAACAAAGTAAAAGGACATTAGACACTGTGCAGTGACAACCTGTGATGACACAGCTGATCAATTTGTAGCTTAAAATGGCAAACAGAGACAGAAGGACAAAATGGAGAGAGTGTGGATTAGATGCGCACCTCAGACAGCGCCATGGACTTACGGGTGTGCCAGGGTGTGTCAGTGCCAAACAGAAGCAGCTGCACACCTGGCTGACTGCTGATAAGTGACCCTCGCCCAGCAAACATTGTTGAGCACTAACTGTGATGAAAAAGCGTTCCCTAATCCTTGACAGATGCCTGGACGAACTGAATAACTATTTTAAGAGTGACTCTTATGGAATAATGAAGCTACTGCCTCCCTACTGCCTGTCAGACGCGTTTTACCAGCTTAATGCATTGCGCGCGCTGAGCAGGCATTGGTCAGTTCTTGTCCATTTTTGAATCGTTGGATTCGTTTCCCAACATGAACTGTTTACTGGTATTCTGGTAACACTACCCGTTCCAGGTTGCTCTGTGGAGCCTGTTTCCAGGTGTAAACAGGATGAAAAGCAGAGCCACGATGCTCACAGAGAGACTGAACAGCATCTCCTGCTCATCTTTGACAAAGAGTTCACAGAGAAACTGGACTCAGATAAAATAATAAATGTGTTTAAGGTCACGCCGCCGTCTTGTCCTTTACACTGAGAGCTGCAGTGCGCACAGCTGCGTTATTGTGTCCTTTACTCTGCTGCTGAGCCCGATGTGTTCACATAGTTAAATAGCTGGTGATCATGCGTAATATGGATACTTTGTGGCTCTATGAGAGTGTATGAGTACTCAGGGGAGTATTATATTTCACAATGTTCATCTTATTGGGCAGCAACATCTGTAAGGTTTTTGTTTGTGCCGCTGAGAGTTTGCATGCGCTGTCTTCACTGTTTGCAGGCGATCTAAGATTGCTCAAAAATCGGTAACAGGGCAAACAGCAGTATTTAAATGAGGATTTAGCTGCGCCACTGCTTTGCCATAAAAAGTTGGAGAACGTGGTCAACACAAAGTTAAATTTGACCCTATGGAGACAGAGATGTTGGAAGAGGTAAATACAATATAGAATATAAAAGAAGTAATAGTTAATATAAAAAACAGCTACAACGGGTATCCCCGCAGAGTCTGAGAAGAGGCCACTTTACAGGACATGAATGAGGAGTTGCTGTTTGAGCAAACAAAACCTTTAAGATAGTTTGACATTATACACAGAATGCGCGCATGTGGTACAGTGCCAGCAGCTGCAGCACAGTAGCAGGTCCAGAGAGGAGCAGCACTGACGGATCCAAGCTGAAAATGTGAGATTGGGGAAAAAAAAGAATTCCAATCATCCTGTTTTTCCAGTTTTTTACACTAATATCCTACAAATACAGCAGTAAGAGAACAACTGCAGCTTTACATTTTGTTTTGTTTTTTTTCCTTCGACCAGTTTGGGGATGGGCAAGGGGCTATATGCACGACTCCACTACTTCCTGAACTTCAGACAGCACCTTTGCTTCCTGTCTTTCATTATTGGATGAACTGATTAATCCAGATATGTCTGACCAGTTACTGAGGTCAGATTGTCCAGTAATGAAAATCAGGAAGCAAAGGTGCTGTTTGAAGTTCAGGTAGTAGTGGAGTCATGCATATAGCCCAGTGGGCCCCTTCATAGCCATGGGCCCGGGACGGCCACACCCTCTGCCCCCCGCCCGCTCTGCTACAGCTGACAATATAGTACACACGGGTGGAATCTATTTACTAATTTGCTAAAAGTTTAACTTACATGCCCAGGAGGAGAGCGGCAACCTCTATGGGGCTTTTGAGCCCCTTTGCTACCTTTACCCTCATCCTGCTTTGTTTTTTGTCTGCTTGAATTTGAGAAATGTAATTCAACCTCTGCTTTTTCTACACAGAGCAATCGAGCTATCAACTCCTGAGCTAATATATAAACATAAATGTTTATATATTTCGGACCCATCAAAATTGATAAAAAAAAAATTCATATGCTATAAAAAATTTCTGTAAAATTAAAATTAATACTTTTATTTTGCACCCCTCTAAACATTCTGTGGATGTATTATTTTTGGAAAGCTAATTGTTTTGATGCAAAAAGTTGTAGCTATGACCTATAAATACAAGAAAAATAGTATGCAGATTCTATCTTTGCCTGTTTCTTTTAGAATTAGATGAATAAACTATGAGAAAAAAATGCTCCATGTCTCCTTTCATTACCAACTCTTGTAATGTTAGGTGGCCTCCAGCAAGTGTGAGGGGACCCAACAGGATGACCTATGGTTCTTCATATTCATTTGGCTTATCTAGATAATCTGGCCTCTGATATAACAAAGTATGAGGGTAATGGTTTTTCTGATATTTTCTATTGTAACACTTTCCTATTGTACACAATGTTTTCTGCCTTAAAAGTGGAAGTAAAAGTCCATTAGATGCAAAGTTTATGGAAAATTTTAATGGTTTTTCCAATTAGTTGTAGTGAGTTTTGCAAAAAAAACAACAACAAAAAAAAAACATTCCAAACGATAAAAGAGGCAAGCGAAAAGACAATGAAATGCAAATGTTTCCTTGTTTGACAGGAGTCACACTGGCATGATGCTTAAATGCTTAATGGTGGAAGGACCCGATGCATGAAACTGTAGCTATACAATCAAAGAAACACATAATTAGTCAGATGATTTGTTTGGTTGGCATTTCTACTGCTACTTAAAAAACGTGCGCTGTTCTCAAATTTCCTCCATAAGATACGCTACAAAATGAAGCAGAAATCCCTATTGAAAGTTAATGATATGGAATACCACTGAGACCAAACACATGTAAATCCAGCCCACAGGGGTCAAGAATTATGACTATGGAAGAATAATATTTAAGAAGTTCATATAACTTGAACTGCAGTGATTACTTCATAGCACCATCAGTGGGAACAGGAAACATAAAAGTCTGTTAATATCCCTGCACCCTTTGTAATGGCGGTGAAATAAGATCCCATTATTACATCATTATCCTATCAAATTAAACATTGAAAAAAGATCATTTAACTGCTTGCTCAAACATACCTGCCCCAGTGTGCTCCAAGGTTTTGACCTATTTGTGTCAACATGTGGCTCGGTCCATGCTCCCATCGGCAGGTATGGGCCCAGTGCTCTGCACTCCTCTCTAACTCATAATCCCATACCTAAGGAGCAAACATACAAATATATGAGCACAAAGAGCAACACGTAGGTTCCTGAGTAAAAGGTTATTTGCCACTGGAAAGATGAACTTATGTCAACATTGTTTTTGCGTTTAGTATTACGTCTGTCATATTAGTTTTCTGTTAAGCAAAATGTTAATGTCAGACTTTGAGAGTCCAGGGCAGTAACTTTGCCTTCAACAGATGTTTGCAAACCTTAAACTCCACACTGGATCACCCCTGCACCCCTGATTTAAGTGGTCTAAGTGGCCACTTACCATAGTTGTGGCTTTAACTGCTTCTCATTGCAACTTATTCATATATCCAATCATTCTCTTCATCAAAACATGAATCCCGCTGAAACCAATTTGACAGTAACCATACAAACTTGGTGCACTTGAACCTGAAAGATGAACCGACTCTTTACTTAAAAGTGCAGAGGCATTCATGCCTCTTGCAAATTTGACACAGTATAGCCAGAACTTGGCCTCTCCCTTTACACACACACATTCACTCCATTACACGCAGACACGTACATGAGAGACCACCACATCAACTTGCAGCTTTGTGCTACTATTCAGAGTGGTTGTTTCATAGCTTGTTTCCAGTAAGTTCTGGTCTCCTAAAACAATCTGGCAGCAAGAAAAAAAAAGAGAAAAAAAAACAATAATCAAAGAAAAAAAAAAAAAAAAAAAACAACTACCAACACAGGTCCCTCTGTTTGGGGGCTTGATGCCATCTTTACTATAAGAACAAGCTGAAGTTAAGCCAAAATACCTCAAAACTATTCAGACACATCTTGTTCTGAACCATGTAGGAAAGCGGGCCTTGCATACAGGGCTGGATGATTAAAATGTTGCGGCTAAATTAATGTACTGTTGACTTTGTTGTTGAGGGAGAAGAATAGTTGCAGTGTGCTCAGCTGCTGGCATACTGTTAAGTTGCATTACAACAATCACACATCAAGACTAATAGGAAAATGCTTAAGTGCAGACCACCATAATATGTTCCATATGTTCGGTTTAAAGGTACAACACAGTTGCCCATTCACTGTGGCACTGCTTCCTGTTCTGGTCTGAGACAACTGATGTTTTGACTTTTGGGTGCAATCCATCTGTGGCCAATGTACCTGATATGATGCTGAGATTTATCAGGATGGCTGTGGGGCAGAATTTGCACTGATTTTGCTTGTGTTTTTGCTTAATTTTACGTGTGTAAAAAGAAAAAAAAAGACAAAAACAGCAACCACAATATATGCATTCATAAGGGGTCAGTATGTGTCTATAAGCAGATGGAAGAAAGAATGAACTTTTTCAGGATGCTTTCACTTTCACTTTGCAAAAATATCAGTGCAACTGTCACGGGTATGATAAATCTTCGTCAATGGAGGAAAGGTGTAAGAATCTCAGAATTTGAGGGGTTACTAGACAAAAACAGCCTATAATTTTTTTTTTCTTGTTATACTATGCGGCAAGGTACGCAACTAACCTGGGCAGGATTCAATCCCCAGACTCCTGGGTGAGAGTCATGCGTGTTTGCCAGTCAACCAAAGGGATATCCCTGTGGCCAAGTAGCCAGGGCACATGATCAACTGGAGTCATAGTGACAGGACCCCATACTGTCACACTACATTAATCCCATTTGTGAAATTCAGGTTCTGCATTTAACCCATCTGTGGATTAGCTAGATAGCAGTGGGCTGCCATGTCTCAGTTGGTGGTGGACCAACTGCTCCCTGGGCATATACAGTTACAGTATAATGGCAACTAGGATTTTTAATGTCCATATCAACTACAGATGGAGTAATGATTGGTAGCCATTTCAAACATCCGCTTAATCTTATTCAAAGGCGTTAAAGATGTGTCTTTCAACAATTTTTGCAATATTAGGTAAAATTGGGTTCACTACCCCATACGCTATGATTAAGTAAAAGCTTTAAATGTATAAATATTATTCTATATCAGCTGTGAAAGTAACAGGGCTGAAAAAACATGTGATTGACAGTCAATTCAACAGGTAATAGGGGAGACTGATCAATGAGTGATTGATTGGTAAGAGTAATACTACGTGCACTCGTCTGACATTTACAGCAGGTCACAAACAATCATTCTGCTAGCAGTTAATCACATTTAGACAGCGACATTCCATTTACTTGCGTTTGTGACATGATGGACAGTTATTCTGTGGCTGGGGGAGGGAGCTGTGAGTCTAGCAGGTTGGTCATATGCATGCGCATTATTGCAAAAACTTGCCAATAGTCTCTGCTTTCTGAAATGCCGAAACATCTTCTATAGGGCCTTATGTCTCAGGGGACAGGGTTTGAAGCTTATCCCAGTTGCAGTCAGCAGGAGTTGAAGTACACCATGTGCAATAGTGATGGGAAGTTCGGCTCTTTTCAAAGAATCAGCTCTTTTGGTTTGGCTCCCCTTGAAGAGCTGGCTCTTATGGCTCCCAAAAGGCTCTTCATTTAGTGCCACCCACAGCTTTTATTTTAGCCTATAATTTAGCATTTATGAATGGTTTGTATGTTGGTAAGCATTTTTATAGTGTCTTGTATATTTTTTTTATATTTTTAATGTCTCAAAATGTCTGTGCTATGTCATGAAATGTCTGTGCACTGCTGCTGGTGGACCACCCACAATTAAGTTGCTCCTTATATGCAGTTACAATAAAGTTTGTTCTATTCTATTCTATTCTATTCTATAAACCTACACAGGCCTTTGAAAAACTGGCAAACTTCACTCAAAAAGACACCTCCTTGCTTTGAGGTGACACGACTGACCCGAGACTGTGGAACTCACTGCCTCTTGACATACATCTTATTACTGAACCGGGCCCTTTTAAGCCCTATCTTTTTCGTCTGGCTTTTAATTCTAACTAGTTTAATTCCTTTAGGTCATCTCTTTTATGGACACCCTGCACTCCCCCAAGTAGCCTGATTATTTCATGAGGGGTTCTTTTGTTTGTTTTATAACTTTAAATTACTTTTCCCAATTTATTTCCATTTTTTTAACTCTGCATTTTATGATGTGTTTGCTTAGTTGTATTGTCTGCTGCTCCTGCTGTATGGCACTTTGTGTGTCCATTGGGTACTGTAAAGGGCTATATAAATAGACTTGATTTTATTAGACTTATCACAAATCACAAATTTCAGTCATTTGAGATTTTCATAAATCTTTGTCCCAATCCTTTGGAGCAAACTGCTTTCAACTCCTTCCATTTAGCTGAATTAATGACTCGTGACTCACAGAAAGCCACTTCAGAAGGATTCAGACATTCATGTCTTAGTTTCAGAGATCAGCTTGTGTATGTCCTGACATTTCTTGGTTCCAATATTTGAACAACCCCTCTGTTCAGTTAGCTCCTGCCAGCAAATATTAGCAACTGTGGTCAGAGGAGCATTAGGTTGCTAGAAGATGCCATTAACATGAATCAAGTTTGACAATTATTAAATGGCTGAGCAGAATTTCAGCTCCTTCACATCTTGTTATGGCAAACCAAGTCCATTTTATTGAGGTGCAAGTGGACCAAAACGTTTGGTCACATCTTTAGTTAGCATTCAACAGTAAAATTACTGTGTTGAAAAGCAAACCTACCTCACTGTGCATGTGTATTTGGCTAATTTTACCACTTAGCTTTACAGCCAAAATATCAAGGTCATATTTTCTTTCTTTCACTGGAATGCAGTTGTCCCCCATAACAATATGAGTCAAGCTTAATTAAATTCCTGGAGTCAGAATGCTAAAACTACTACATGGTGTTTGCATTGCCAATTGATGTTTACAGTCCTCTCCCACTTCATCCTTCTAATGTCAGAATGAAGCAAATAAAGCTTCCTTTAACTCTGGCCAACAAAACAGCTGGCTAAGTAAGAGTGCATTGAGAAAGATTGCAGTTCAACTTATCTCAAACACTTTTTCATTCTCCACAGCTACTTGAACTCACCTTTCATTTCCTTTGAGTTTTTTCCTTTGGGCATGGCATCCAGAAAAGGTCAAAATGTTTCTTTTTACTTTAGATGCATTAAGATAACACCTGGCTGAGCTTCGTTTGTTTTTTAAAATCGCACTGAACTCTTAACCCCTGAAGGCAACTCTACCCACCTGCACGTGCATGTGGCACGACCTCCTCTAAAGAAATTAGAGTTGAGCACAAAGCTTTGACTGCAAACAATCTACTGCAGATTCTAATGACCTCTGCCAGCTCATTAGTTTTTCCATGTTCATGTTATTCTTCCCTCTCAATTATCCAGTAGAGGGAAAGATAGACTGCCCACAAGCCTTTGGAAAAAGGTCAGGGTAACAATGACCAATCCCCTTTTACATTCCAAAGAGCATTAAGTCTCCAAAATACAGACGTGCTACCAACCATCTGGAAGGACCACCTCTGCTGCAAAGCTAAGAGCAAGATATGCATTCTTATAGTCATAAACTGATGACTTAAAGTTCGGAATAAACAAGAAATCATGCTTTGTTTTTGTATTTCATGGGGTTTATATAAATTCTTACAATTCAACCTGCAGTTGAAGTTGCTGTGGTTATGGAAACCTTTACAGAGGTCTCTACTTCTCAAGAAGATCTGTTGAGCAAGAACTGTCATGTTTCAGATTAACTAATAGAAACTATTATTTAAAGGCTTCAAAGTTTTTGCAAGAAAGTTAAGATTCAGCCTGCAAATCCTGCAATCTTGGCATCATCAGTCCCCTGTCTTACTACCTCATCATCTGAAGTAGTAGCCCTCTCTGAAGAAATATTGCATTCGTGTACATAAGACAAATTTGAACCACACTTCAAGCGATGAGAGTTGACATGTTTGACCTGAGACGTGAGATTTATGTGGTACCAAAAATGAGATGCATGGCGGATCAAATAAAGGATACCAGCGGTCCAGGTTTGAGGGAGCTGAGACGGGCAGATAGAGGGTAGATGAGGGTTAGAGAAAGTGAAGGAGGGTGAGGATCAAGAAAGATAATTAGCAGGGCAGCGAGAAAAATGGTCTGCGAGAGGAGGAATGGAATGATGTAGACGGGGAGGGGGGGCGCAGGGCCGGAAGAGGGGGCCAGTGGACAGGGTGGTTGAGGTAGAGGGCAGGGCAACACTGTGGGGGTGAAAACTGGATCTGGGCCAGGGTCAGCAAGGGTGGGCAAGCAGGAGGCAAAAGTTAGAGCAAACCTGGCAGCAGCTCAGGCCTGCAGATCTTTTTTCATTACTCTCTTCATGCCTGCCGTCTTAGCTAACAGAACTGGCGGAGACAGAGCAAAATAAGTACTTTCTGCTGGGAAAAATGTCAGTGTTAAACCTCCCTAACTGAGTAAGCATCACAAAGGACAAACCATGAGTGCAAAAAAGAGTAGATGTAGCTAGACACATGCAGAGAAGAGTACAGTTTTACATCGAAGACATATGAAGCTGGTCATGGGTTACCTGTCAAGCATTTAGTATATACTCACAATACCTGTGAGTGTGAGCACACTAGTGACTGTTTACGCATTTAAATCTCACAGAAAGTTGTTTGCCTACATCTAGTATAATCTCAACTTTACACCATGAGGCCTTTATGCTGTTTTGATGCACGGAGATTCACATGAGGCAAGTGCTTTCCAGCTCTGATAAAACCCCCCATGCCCCTTCCACTAATCACGAGGGGTGTGGCATCTTAAACACCTCACGATTGGTTTATGATTCAGCGTGCTACAATTCCATTAGCAATTATCACATATTGATTATTATTACATCGGCTGCATCATTTTTCCCTTTTCAGTTTTTTTTTTTTACTCAGTGGCCATTTAAATCCATTCGGTTTTTATTTTTAGGTTGTTTTTTTTTTTTTTAAGGATAAAATAGTATTTAAAAAACTTGGATTTTTTGGATTGAAGACCACATTTTATAAAAAAAAACAAAAAACAAAAAAAAACAACAACTTGATTTTAGAGATAATGAAGACTTCTTTTGACTTCTTTTAACCAAAAAGATACATTTATGTATCTAATACAGATCTAATACAAAAATAATGAGGTTGGTCAGCTCATTTATTCTGAGCTACATAGCTTACAAGCTGTCACTCATCACTTTGTATCACGTAACAGTCAGGCACCCAACTGAATAGTTGCCCCGTTAACTTTATGTTAATGTTCTTACTTTATCGGAAGTTCCACGTGCAACTTCCATGTTACTGCCACACATTGCAGCTGTGTTCTGGTCATTTAATTATTATGAAAAATAAGCGTTTATGGACTTTGATGAATTGTAATCGAATTGGCACGTGTCACATCGGTATGCATCAGTTTAATTGTGAATGGGCACACCCTACTAATTACACTGATCTGTAACAAAGCCACATCAGTCCTGGCTTGGAAATGTTTGTGAAATGGGCTTTAGGCACACAGCCTTAACAGCAGAAGTGTGATTGTGCAGTTGCACTGATGGCCACCAGATGCTGGCCTATGGCCTCTAATGCTTGGTGAATCATTTTTAAAAAATCAAATTCAATAGACCATTCCAATCAATCATGCTGTCATTATGTTGCATGCTGGGTTAACTGGTGATTCTAAACTGACTGTAGGTAAGACTGAACACATTTATATGTCTCATTTGTCTCTGTGCTGGTCCTGTGATGGACTAGCATCCTCTAAGGCAGGGTACAGCTGAAGCTGCATTTAGCTTTACAGCACTGCAGCACAACTGGATATCAACTATCAACACATTGGCTGTTTTGGATGTGCGCCATGGCTGGCTCAGCAAAGAAACCCAAGAGGACTCTATTGGAGAAAACGAGGAAAAGAAAGAAAGATACAAGAGTCAATGTAGAACTAACTTTTACTCCTTATAGCTGGGATGTCCAGCAGGTCGTAGATGCTTTCAAGGTTCAAAACCTAGTTTAAATAAATGAGATCAGCAACAGGCTTGTACCAAACCTGACATCAAGCTGTTGGGGAGATCCATTTCATTTGAATAAGGTGTGTTGGAGCAGGAAAACATGCAGGACAGTAGCCCTTAAAGGAATAGTACACCCACAAAATGATTCGCATTCATTTTCTACTCACCCTCATGCTGAGCAAGACATTCTTTTAGTATCTCAAGTTGGAGATCGGACAGGTTTTCTTTTTCCCCCAACTTTAATATAATGGAGTTCACCGGCGCCCGATCCAAAAAGGTCCATAAAAGTCCACAAAAACTTGGCAATATTCTTCCATATCGCTAGTCCAATGTAATCCAAGTGTCCTGAGTCCGTAGCGTCCATAATTTACTCCAAATGACATCATTTAGTATATTCTTGTAGCTTAAACAGTACTACATGTAACTGCTACGAAGTGCAGTTCACGACACTATGGAAGCTTCGGCAGGCGAGATTGCGCATTCTCTTTTTCTTTTTTTCTTTGTTTTAAATCAATAGCCAACCCCTCTTGTGCTTATCCCAGTTTGTCTGCAGCTCATTCACTCTTAGCACAATGTAAACAGCAAATTTCTTCTTCTACTCTTGCATTATCGGCAGAGTAGGCGCTGAACGCCACGGCTTCCATATGTGGCAAGGTACGCAACGGAGGGCCCGGGCGGGCTTTGAACCCCAGACCCCCGGGTGAAAGCCAGGAGCGCTGACCATTCAGCCAAAGGGACATCCCTGTGGCCAAGTAGCCAGGGCACATGATCAGTCGGAGGCATAGTGACAGGACCACACTGTCACACATAGTGTCACGAACTCTCATGGACGCGCTTTGCGGCAGCTACATGTAGTACTTTTTAAGCTATTAAAATACACTAAATGATGTCATTTGGAGTAAATTGTGGACACTACCCACTCAGGACACTTGGATTACATTGGACGAGCAGTATGAAGGAATATTGCCAAGTTTTTGTGGACTTTTATTGACCTTTTTGGATCGGGCACTGGTGAACTTCATTATATTAAAGTTAGGGGGAAACGAAAATCTGTCTGATCTCCAGCTGCATTTGAGATATTAAAAAATGCTCCAGACTCTTGCTCAGCATGAGGGTGAGTAGAAAATGAATGCACATCATTCTGTGGGTGTACAATTACTTTAAGGACTGAAATTGGACATTGACTCATTGTCCCTGTGTTAAAAAGAGCTCATAGAGGAGACAGGATGTAAGACAGATGCTGAGTTGGCTTTCATTAGCAGGCACCACATTTCCATAGTGCCACAATAAAAGCTACATAAACATTACCCTGCACAAATGACTTTTTTTTCATTTATGTGCAGAAATATCTGTTAAATGCTAGTTAAAAGCAGAAACACTGATGTTTACAGTACTAGCCAAATGTTTGGACACACTATCCCAATAGATCTAATGGAGCAGTGTGTCCAAAAGTTGACTGTATTTTATTAACATTTTTTGGGGTTGTTAAAAAATGAATAAATAGAATTTTTAATCGACAAAAGTATAATAAAAGCAGTAAGGAATCTAAGGATATATGCACAATAGCTCTTCTCCAGATGAGCATAGATGAGTCATAACACATGCAAGAAGATGTCAGTCATCCCTCTCAAAACAATAAGACAGAACCACAGTATGCAGTGTGCTCCTAGAGGTTTGTTCTCATTATGCTAAATGAGATCTGGGCTTTTTCTAGTCCCAATCCCCTGAACTATTACAAATTGACCAGCTCATAATTAATTGGATGGATTATATCTGTGCCTGAGATCCATGTAATCCAGAGAAGACAGAAGTGCAAATCAATGCAATGGCTGCAGCCTTTAACAAAGGAGGTGGTTTAATTTAAGAAAACCTTGAGTAAAAAACTCCCTCAGTTTTTCAGTCTTATATGGAAGCCTCATTCATGTCATTCATTTAAAAAGTACTAAACTTGGCAGATAATAGACAGTTCCATCCTCAGTGCTTACCATGTACTCCATGTTGGAGGCAGGAGGGTGCACCTGACCCCGCAGCTTGTTGTGCAGGTCCAGGATGAGTTGCATGTCTCCCTCACTGATGGCCCTCTTCCCTCTTGATCTCACCTTCCACCACTCCTCATCTTTGTTCCTGTACTTGTCCAGAATGGACTCGAAGTGGTTGGAGTTTGGGAGGACCATAGCCAGAGCAGACTGGGTCAAGCACAGGAGCAAACCTACTGCTTTAACCCAGCCAGGGAAAGGAAGACACGTCTTCATGATGGAGAAAATGCTGTTGCTGAGTGATGCTTTTTATCTGCAAAACAGTGCATGTTGAAACAGAGCAGATTTTTTTTTTTTATCTAAACTTTCTCGAAAAACCAGTATCTTTGTGAGAGTGTCTTTCAGTTAAAAAAAAAAAGAAATTATGAGTAAATATTAGCTTCCATATAATAATAATTACTTCCCCTCATTCACCTTTTAAAAGAATAGCCTCAATGCATGTTGAATTTGTCCTCTGTCTTACTGCAGTCCAATAATGCTTTAATTATAGGGCACTTCACTTCAAACAGTGAGTCCACTGCAGCTTTCAGCAGTCCGAGTGCATCTGCGGGTCACTGCATCACTACACACAGTAGGACCAGTGTAAACTGAGCTTTAACACGTCATGTTTCACGGCAAAGATTTACTGCGCATGCTACTGTACTTTTATGTGCCTTTAATAGAGATGTAACAGTTATATGAAACTGGTGGCAGTATTAATACATTTTTAGCACAAAATAAGTTTTACAGAAAAAATGTGCAAACCATTAAAAGAGCAGCAATGTTTAGCTTACCTCTAACTTCTCCAAAGGTGTTCCAAATATCTCCCTGGTGTAGCTAATTATTCCAGATGTACTACAACCGTCCGGAGATTACTGGAGTATGACAATGCGCCAAAGGGAAGCGCATTTGAATCCATCCATCACAGAAAATGAGCTCAGGCAGCTGGATTTCTTTCAGGCTGTGCATCCACGCTGCAAGACAGAGGAGCTGGCGAATGTCTATAGGTACCTGTTGAATTCCTCAGGTCGCTCACTGCGCGCCGCAGGCTACACGGCACTGCTGCTCATTTTGCGCTTATATGCCAAATTTGCGCTTAGCAACGCGCAGTGCACAGGACCACGCCTCTGCTCCCCCTCACTTAACCCCAACACACACTCAAAACACGCACGCACACACAGACCGGCATGGACCTGTTGGAACTCCGGGGATGAGCTATTTGAGGAGCCACCTGATCGCAGCAGAAGTGACGTGAAGGTAAACTTGTGGGTGTTGTAGCAGCCCACGCGCGTTACAAATATTGGGCACAGTGCACAAGTTGAGCTTCGTACTGGTCGATGAAAATAAGTTGCAGTCTACGAATCCAAGAGGCTTGTGAGGCACTGATGAAACCTGGACTTTTTCTGAAAAAAGAAAAAGGAAAAAAAAAGAAAAAGAAAGTCCAACCATTAAAAAAAAGATGCATTTACATGCTGTTGGCACAAATGAACCCAGCATTTGATCCATGAGTTTCAGGAATTTGTGCAGTGTCTGAAGGGCTCCACATGAAATTTTTCATTCCTGTGCGTGAGAACTGCTGCAGCAGCCTGCAGGGTGGCCTTTATTCCCCCTGCAACACAACCACAAAGCACTGATTCATCTTCCTTAACACACACACACAAGCACATTTGTCAAAGTTTGCGGTCAGTGTGTGTGTTCTTTCTCCCACCTCTCTGCCTCCTGTACATGCTCTGTTCCAACTGTTCACCGGCGCAGAAAAAGAGAGGAAAGAGAGATTTCTTTTAAAATGTCACCATTGAGGGAAAAAATAGTGCAACATATGCAAAAGACAAAGTCAGCTTGAGGTATGAAAAGAGTTCAATCAGGCTTACAGTAAGTTAAATTGGATAATAAAGTAATTTTTACAGTATTGCACAGAGGGAGGCCTGTAAAATTACATCATGTATTGATCTGTATGATACATCAATAATCAACAGTCCAATTGTGATCACATCATATCACTTTTCGTGGTGAGTGGGTTCAACAGCCACATTTTTTCCTGTCTTCTTTTTTTTTTTAGAAAATATTTTCCATAGTTTTGAAATGTCTGCTTGTTCTCTCTGTGTCTGCAGCTGCCTCCTTTCCATCCTTTTCTGTTGCAGGGACCATTTTTCCTGTGTCTAAATTTTGCTTGTGCTGAGGAGGAAACTAGCTATACACTCATTTCCACACAAAAGGTTTTAATTTTTTACAATTTTTTTAAGGAACTAGAGGCAAGACTAAGAAATTAAACTCGCGACTGCTGCGACTGGCGCTTCAGGTAACTGCAGCCACGAGCCAAGCCGTCATGGGAGCGTGCACAAACTGAAGCTATAATGTTGTTTACTAAGCTTTTTCTTCGTAGTTGCACTTTTTAGTGTCTTTCAGTTGATCTGGATCGTTTGCTGACAGCAGAAGAATCCATAACTATCACATACAGTGTTTGAATTTACTGTGACCGTCTTCTTCCTGTATAAAACCTGTCGGGGATGCGGATGCAGCGTCATTTGACGTCACATCCGCAGGGCAGCGCAGGAAATTCGGCCACCGAATCGCAGCGCTTTATGCAGCACACAGCCTGTTCAAGGCAACGGAGAGAGACGTGGGTGGGCTCGTTCTTCTTGGTTTTTAACACGTCATCACCCATAAATATAAAAAAAAAATGGACATGCTTATTTATTCTTTCGTAATTCCTGCCTCTAGTCCCTTTAATGCAATAGCACAAGTAGCCCAAGCAAAATCTAGAAGTCTCACAGTCCTGTCAGTTAGACCTATATAGCTACTATAAAGTAAGGGTGCACGATAACTATTGGGCCAATAGCAGAAAATTATTGCTTGATTCTGATAGCATGACGACTTGCCCCGATAACATATATATTATTTTTGTCAGCACGACAATGCTCTGCTCACATTATGAGACCAGAATAACTCTATTTAAATAGTCACTATAATTGTTAGCTAACAAAGAGTTTAAATGTCAGCTACACAGGGGCGGGTCTAGAAAGGTTTTGATGGGGCATAGGCTGGGATACTGACCGTTCCTGGGGGCACAAATGATTTTAAGAAATAAACTAAAAGTGATTAATACATTGTCCAGAGAGGTGGGGTTGTATGAGTGCTGTGGGAGTGTAAGTGTGATGATGTGGGTGAAAAGGGGTACGATCAGGTAAGTACTTTTGAATTAAGATGCTACGTATTTGCGTGTAAAGGTTTGTGTTTATAAAAATTGTTATTATGGGAAGCACTGTGCGCTTTTGTATGAAAAAAGCGCACAGTAAAGCTTGTTTGCTTTAACACAACTAAAATGGCCATCAGATGTAAAAAAAATAAATAAACAGAAAAAATTAAAAAATAAATAGCCAGTGAAACATATTTTTTTCAACAGTTGATTACAGAAAATGATCCCGTATTGTGTGACTTTAATCACCACTGCAAAATGACTCATATTTTATTAATAAGATACATTCAGATCACACGTTTTTATCAGCATTGGTTCATCAGTATCGGCAGTTTAACTTCAGTTGTCACATCGGATGGTTTTATGACAGACATATTATCGCCAGGTAGGTAGTTGTGAGATGTAATACATGTATGAATGCTGCATTATAATCTTTGACATGGCAGTGTTTAACATGGACATGATGATCATGGATAAGCAAGCACCAGAGGGTAGACATTGTAATTGATAGTAGCCATCCTGAACAGTGGAAATACCAGAAAAAAGGAAGATGAAGGCAACAGTAGAGATCAGCTTCAGCACTGCAGGCATGACATGTCTGAGAAAGACCAAAAGGCAGTAGTGTGTTTAAGATGTGATGACAAGGATTTAGTCCCTTATGAAGTAATATATCTTTATGAGGTTTATGGGGAAGTAAACTCTGAATGAAAACTGTGGGTCTTATTCCTCTTGCAAAGGAACCCTGGTGTGGTTTGCTTGCAGCATGACAGCAAATGGACCATCCAGTTAGCCAAAGAGAGATGTGGAGTGCATCGTAGGGCAGCATGCTGGATAGCTCACTGCCTCTCCTGCTGCTCATACTGGACAATTTCTTGTAATAACCACATTAGGTTTGAAAGCCAACGTAAAAACCAAAACCCCAAGACTGCATAAACTTGCATTGCTCCATTGTTTCCTTTCAGTGAACCACTCGGCCTTAGTCCAGGCCAATCAATGAACTGGATTTTTTTTCTTGTTGTTGCTAAGCGCTCAGGAATATCACCCCCCTAGCTAGCAGTTGTTGTAACTACGTGACATTGTCCAGGCAATTTAGTCTGATTGGGTAAAGTGCAATATAAAAGCAAGCCAAACCAAACAAAAGTGCAAAATCTTTTGGACCCAACTGTGTCATTGTGCCCTATGGATCAGCGCAAGCCTATGTCACAACCCAGTATTCACGTGACCACGAAGCGGGTAGGGGGTGAAAACATGCCTTGCATTTGAACGGCGTCTGATGGACTGTGAGCCTCAACAACCTTTTTTGCACCTTTTTTTATTTTTTCTCTGCCAGTCTGTCTTTGAAATAATGTTGAAATGTCGTCCAGTTATATTTAAAGTCTTACTGCCAAGGCTAGAAGATACGAAGCAACACTAGTGTTTGCTGTACTTCTCAGGAGTTTCCACTCATCGATCAAGCCATAAATTACAGGTCACATAAAGCTCATCTGTATTTTACTGATGATGACTGTGTGCAGTCATAAAGTGCTCTGAACCTATTGTTAGATGTTTTCATGGATTCCAGTGTGAACTGTCAGCATTCATGGGCTTGATAGCCGCTAGCCACTTAGGACGTCGTTCGGGACTTTTCTGTTGTTTCACAAGGTAGTTATGTTTATGGAAGCCATACACAGCGTGACTTCTGGGTATTTCCAATGTAGAATAAATTAAGATTGACAAATAATAAAACAGATAATTAAATGGCTCCTCAATGAAATGAAGCAATGTTTTCACCCCCTACCTAACTGGATGTGACGAATGTGTCAAAAATTCCTAATCTCGTGATGATCCATATAAAGACCCGTTTCCACCAGTGGATCTGGATTGGGCCAGATCGGTCTATGGTTTTTTGTGTCTCCACAGATAAAAACTGGGAAGGCTCTCTTATATCCGACCCGGCCCACCTTTTCGGTACCCTTCGGCAGTGGTACTAATATAATCAATCCAGACCAAAGAGGTGGAGCTAATACACAACAATCCATTGATTAGTTGAAAAATCTGTCACTTCCCGCGTGACCTGGCATAAAAACAAAGCAGGGGTGACTCCTTTGTTTCTGTCACGTGTGGTGTGATGCTTTGGTTAAAAGGCGTTGCATGATGATGTCACTCGATCACGTAGCAGCGCTATTCGGTTAATACTCCACCTTCAGGGTAAGGGTACAGTTTGCTGTGGGGGCGCAACGTGGAATCAACATATCCATACCAAAACATTCCCAATCCGGCCTGACCCAATCTGACCCAGACTCACGGGTGGAAATGGGGCTAAAGACTTAAAGGGTACAGTCTCATGGGTTTTCTCAACCGAACTAGACTTGAACGATCTGGATACTCACAGCAGGGGTCTGACAATTCGGAACTTCTGAAACGTTTTGAGCACGAAACTGTCATCATCACGCCGTGACGCAAATAGAAAGTGACAGCAAAACTCCAGTCCAGTTGAGTCTGTCCCTTAAAACCAAAGATAAACAAGCATTTACTGTAGATGCCTGCCGACAGCATGGATGCTGTACTGTTGGTCAACCTATCTTGTTTTTCTGCGACAGTTAATTCATCTCCAGTCAACAGAAAGTAGAAGAATATGAGCAAAGAGAGAAGAATGCAAACTTATGCCATTGCGTCGTGTGTATACGTCACCACCCTTTTTCTTCTCTCACCCCCTGCCCCCCAAGCGTTCCGGGCTTTACAGTCGTGCAGCCGGCCTCTTCCAACCGTTCCGTTCCAACTACTGTTCCAGACTATTGGCGAGGTCGCATGACACAAAAAGTACAGATCTTATCTAATCCCTTTACTGGACTGGAGAACATTTTAATTGTGACAAAAGTGTCCATGTGACCTAGCAGGCGTCACATGGTAGTGTCCATGTGACCCCACCCTAAAGAGGAGGTTTATGCTATATTTTGATGTATTAATAAAAATTTATTCTTTCAGTTTTCCTTTACACGATGTGAAAATTTTACGCTATCAGTTTTATGTTCAGAGTGGATTTTTATCATTTTTTGTTTGCCTGAACTCAGGAACAAGATTGTGTTTTGACAATTTAGTTGCTTATTGTTTGTTATGAACTGGGGGGATTGTTGTAAATAAGCATGTGATATTGTCTTGGTCGTATGCTCCTGAACTGAATCAAATCCAAACTGTACCCTGATTAAATGAGGGATGTCTGCAAAAACTGTGAATTGTAACATACTGGATTAATATAATATTGTATCGTAAACAAAATTGTGATTTATACCCTCCTCTCTGAGCTCTCTCAAGCCAGTAAAAGTCAGGCTTGATCTTGACAGTTGTCTTATTTCTTGCTCTGTTATGTTTTTCTCCTTGTCCGTTCTCCATCCAACTATGCCCTCTAGTGTTTGTTTTTTGCTGAATCAGGCACACTGTGTAGTATCAATGTCTATGATTAGCTTGATGAATAACACCTCCATTTGAACTAGGAACTCCAGCAAAAAAAGAAAAAATGTTACTGAGAGAAACTTCCTGATTGCAGCATATAACTTGATTATTCAACAACACCATTCTATGCTATGCAGAATTATATGCTGCTTTCTCAATGTAATAGAACAAAGCAGAGCTCCAATACTTCCAGTAAAAGGTTTCAAAGCATCATGAAAAATGTAGTGATCCATTGAGGAATATAAAATCAGACATGCTTTGTCCTTTTTTTTTCTCTCCAGTTCAAATGAAAAGTAAAGATTACCTCACTATGATTATATTTATCATATATTTATATAGCCTATCATATATTCATAATTTTCAAAGTTAATATCAGTGAGGACTACCTGATATGCTCTTCAATAATAAGAAACATTTAAATGACAAACTTGTATTATGTGTATTTGTATTTTATGCTGTAAAGTGTGTGCAGTATTGATCTGTTTGCATCTGCTGCCCCCCTATGGATACAGAGAAGCTCTTCAGCTTTAAACATGCGCTGGGACATGCAGATGAGTCCATCACTGTGCAATTTTAAATAACTGAAAAAGAAGGAAGATAAAGCCTTCATAAACAGTGAGTCTTGGGAAAGTCTGATTGTATCTGAATGAACACTGCAGCCTAGAAATCCACATTCCTGCTGTACTGGATGCTCTCATCTATCTAACGACGATGTTTGGGGTCTTTACAAGCATCAAGAAACCTCATCTTAACACACTATGTTGATCCATTCCTGACCAGATGGTTTGATAATAATCACAGAACAAAATTGAATAAAACATAAAGGTTTCTAAAATCATAATAGAGTGGCACTCTGATGTTTAAGATTTAAGGTGCTCAGAAACGTAGCCAGGGTAGAGAAACCTAAATGAAAACTAGGGCTTTAACAAAACTTTGCTTGCTAACTGTTGAATGGAGAATCTGTCAGGAATGAACTTTAACTGATAGTTTGATCACTGAAGAACTACAAGGGAAAACAGTGACAAAGAATTGCCATGGAACAATGGACATTATGTATGAGAAACTACACTATATTGCCAAAAGTATTTGCTCACCCGTCCAAATCATGGGAATCGGGTGTTCCAGTCGCTTTCATGGCCACAGGTATATAAAATTAAGCACATAGGCATACAGACTGTTTTTACAAACATTTGTGAAAGAATGTATCGCTCTCAGGAGCTTAGTGATTTCCAGCGTGGAACTGTGATAAGATGCCACCTGTGCAACAAATCCAGTCGCGATATTTCCTCGCTCCTAAATATTCCACAGTCAACTGTCAGCTGTATTATAAGAAAATGGTAGTGTTTGGGAACGACAGCAACTCAGTCATAACCTGACTCCGCCAGATGGCTTTGCTCCCGCATATCATCTGGGAATCATCCGTTAGAGTACTTTTGGGAAGGGGCAAAAATACTGGTTAGCTGATTGGATAAGGCATCTGTCTATTACCACCTATGTTGGTGATAAACGGGCCAAATCAACCAATCAGATCAACGAAGCATATGACATACTAAGCCAGGTTACTCTTGCTGCTGCCGGCAATGGCTCGTTGGTTCAGCAAACAAGAGACATGTCGGCAGTAATTCCGATAAAACTTGAGCGATAGCCACGCTTACGCTAGTTTCATCCGCTGAGGCTGCCATGTTGTTTAGACTGAACTGTTTTCTTCTCGTTGCGTCACACCTCAACCCCCCTCAAAGCCAGCGCTGACTGGCCGTTTGTTTGGTGAACTGCTCCAAATTCTCTACAACGGAAAGTTGTAGAGAGTGAAAACCTGAAGCTCGTGAGATCAGGATGGTCTCACGAAGCTAACTCAGCCATGAAGTGGTAAGCCATGTAAACTGATGGAGCGGGGTCCAACTGTTGGAGCAGGGTCAGCTGATGCTGAAGCGCATAGTGCAAAGAGGTCGCCAACTTTCTGCAGAGTCAATCACCACAGACCTCCACCTCATGTGACCTTTAGATTAGCTCAAGAACAGTGCGCAGAGAGCTTCATGGAATGGGTTTCCATGGTCAGGCAGCTGCATCCAAGCCATACATCACCAAGTGCAATGCAAAGCGTTGGATGCAGTGGTGTAAAGCACGTCGCCACTGGACTCTAGAATAGTGGAGCCGTTCTCTGGAGTGACGAATCACGCTTCTCCATCTGGCAATCTGATGGACAAGTCTGGGTTTGGCGGTTGCCAGGACAACGGTACTTGTCCGACTGCATTGTGCCAAGTGTAAAGTTTGATGGAAGGGGGATTATGGTGTGGGTTTGTTTTTCAGGAGGTGTGCTTGGCCCCTTAGTTCCAGTGAAAGGAACTCTGAATGCTTCAGCATACCAAGACATTTTGGACAATTCCATGCTCCCAACAGTGTGGAGTTGGCCCCTTCCTCTTCCAACATGACGGTGCACCAGTGCACACAGCAGGTCCATAAAGACATGGATGGCAGAGTCTGGTGTGGATGAACTTGACCGGCCTGCACAGAGTCCTGACCTCAACCCAACAGAACACCTTTGGGATGAATTAGAGCGGAGACTGAGAGCCAGGCCTTCTCGTCCAACATCAGTGTGTGACCTCACAAATGCGCTTCTGGAAGAATGGTCCAAATTTCCCATAAACACTCTCCTAAACCTTGTGGACAGCCTTCCCAGAAGAGCTGAAGCTGTTCTAGCTGCAAAGATGGAACAACGTCATATTGAACCCTATGGATTATGGAAGGGATGGCACTTAAATATGTGAGTCAAGGCAGCTGAGCAAATACTTTTGGCAACATAGTGTATTTTGTTGATGCTATGAATGAAGCAAGGTTGACTGTGTTACTGATTAGCCCTGCAGATATATCTGACCTCAATCCAACGTTGGTATGATAAGTGTAAAGACTGGGCATTCCTCATAATACCTCCCAAGAACAGCTAAAACTGGTTTGCATTTAATCTTTTAAATTGTTGTTTGGAGTGACTTCCTTTTGTTCTGACGTGTGTTCAGAAATATCACTTTATGTGAAGCTCTGTGGCGCTCTTGCTCTCCCTTTTGTTCCAATTCAGATGTTGGTTGTTTTAATTGGTTTCAGTTATCTTAATTGAAACTTATAAGTACAGTGGTGTACAGAACATTCACTCACATTACGTAATCAGATATATTTGAACCATTCCAACAAACCCGAAATCAAAATGAGTCATTCAAAGCTTCATAAGTCTTTTGTAGCGAGAAAAGCATGTTTTCCTTTGGTAAATTATCTTTGTTTTGTTTGTTTGTTTGTTTTAGTTAAAGTGTGTTGTGCATTCAGTTTCTACAGATTTTACAAGCATGCTATTGAAATGCCTTTTTTTTTTTCTTTTACATTATGGTGAATGTCTTTATTGTGTTGAACTGTATCACCATTGCTATGGAAAGGCCTGGCATAGATCCCAAGAGGACGATTTTTTTTAAAAAAATCGTCAAAGCAGCACACACAAAATAATGCCATGAAAATTTAGCTACATATCGTCAAGCTTGGGGAATTTGTGCTACATGAGTGTTTTTTTTTTTTTTTTTTTTTTTTTTTTTTTTAAAGAGGTTAAAAATGAGTAACTGTCCCCGTTAGGAGCAATTTATCCTAATGTTTTAATTAATTAATTAATTAATTAATTAATCCTAATGTGGCCTCTCATTTGTTCACTGCACTGTTTTCTTCGTGTAAATGTTCATGAAGGTTAACTTATTTGCTTCATCCATAAAATCAAGACATTCAGATGATTTCAGGACTGCTCTAAGACTCCAAAATTATCAAAGCAGTGTTACTGGCAGAAAACAGAGCTAAAGGCAGCGAACATCTAAAGAAGAGCTTTGAAAGGCCTTCAACAAGCCGAAGTTCGTCTGAGGACTTATGGAAATGACCTGCTTGTCTATCAGGGTTCAGACTGTGTTGAAGAATAAAGGCGGGCTTAATAAATATTGACCTTCAAGCTTGTTCGAATCGTACAGAAGCTTATTTTTTCTTACATACTGTATTTTCATGTTTCACACTGTAAATATAATGTTATCCAGGCAGTTTTTATGAAAGGAGGGGATGGCTCATCCATTTGTGGATAAATCCCTTCAGTTGCAAGCAAATATGGGCCTCAAAACACATGCTTATTATGTTTTCTTATATGACGCATTCTGTATGATGCACCACAACTATGACTGAATTATAAAAAGTCAGAAGTGTAAAAATGTGAGGGGGGAAATCGCAAATGAGCGCACAAACAGATGCAGGATCGCGCGCACGCAAGGAACACCAATCTCACGTTTGCTCGGATTTCTTCTGAGTGGATTAAAAACAGCCTAAAGGTGGAGTACAAATTGTGAAGGTTTGCTGGCGGACTGGAGTTTAATCCTTTGAGCTGTCGGGAGACAGATAGAGAGAGAGAGGGATGGAGAAGTGTCCGCTTTCGGGTTTGGCGCATTTTGCGAGGAATTGATGGGTGCAAACGGACTTTTACGAGGAGAAGCGCAGGAACGCACGGCCCGGTAACGTCAGGACAATTTAATGGCAATAACTGAGTCTGTGCCACTCATCCTCAGGGAACAGAAATGGTGCACAAACTTCTGCTGCCCATCGGTGAGTTGATATCTGTAAAAGCCACTTTTGCCATCTCTCCTCTGCCTTTATGATCACATCTACTTGTGCTTTGTGTTTCCCTTTTCTTATATCGTCTTTTAAAATAATATCGATCCTTATCTATTTCTCTTGTGTCCTCTCAGCTCTAGCAGCAAGCCTTATGTCACCTGACACATGTGCTGCCACAGCTACCACAAAAAAAGCCCAAGGTAGGCTACATTACATCCTGAGACATGCAAACATTTTAGTCTAAATGACGCTGAAAGTTAAGTTACAGTTCTAGTTCTTCATTATACCTCCAGTTTATTTAAAAGCCCCATGCCTTTTAGCAGCTATTATAAGGTGGTATAGAGTTTAATTCCCTTGAGGAACAAGTTATAACTGAAAATGTTTGCTTATGGTGCGCTGTTAACTTCTTTTCTGCCGCCTGCCAGTGAAGAACAACTCAGGTGTGACACCGGCTGGACAGTGTGGGGCCTGGGTGAAGGAGCCTGATGGGGGGTATTTCACCTCACCCAATTACCCGGAGAAATACCCACCTGAGAGGGAATGCGTCTACATTATAGAAGGTGAGACTAGATCTTTCAACTAATCTGTGGCTATGTTTACATGCACATAAATATTCATTTTTTTTACCTTCATTTTAAACGGGATTAATCGGATTACACAAGTTGCTTATTTGATTTCCCACTCATTTCCTGTTTACTTGTTGCAGAGCTACGTGATTAATGAGTCCCACCCACGTTACATTTTCATGTGCCATTGGGATAACACATCCCATCTAAATCCTTGATTAAATCCATATCATTAAAATAAGAATATAAGCCACTCAAGTTTCTTCTCTCACCTCACCTTTTTTTTTTTTTACTCCCAGTCATTGACCTGCACCAATACAGCTAGTGCTGGTCTTTCTAAAAGCTGGGACAGGAATGAGTTGCCTAATCTATGAGGATATGTTTAGAACAAACGAATTGGCTCTGAAGAAAAGAAAGTTAACCTTGCAAATATGGGAATGAGTCATAAAGCAGCTCTTTGTGATCAAGGTTATACATGTCTACATCATGCATGTAATAACTGAATATTGTCTTATTTGGGTCAATATGTCAAGAAAATACTGTGTGGCGTTTTGTTCTCCAGAATATTACATTTGAATGCAAACAGTCTCTCTCGTCTCTTCTTTTTTTTTAACCTTGCTTGTTGCTTCAGCTTCACCTCGACAGTGCATTGACCTGTTCTTCGATGAGAGGTACTCCATCGAGCCGTCCTGGGAGTGCAGGTTTGACCACATTGAAGTCCGTGACGGTCCTTTTGGTTTCTCGCCTATCATTGGTCGCTACTGTGGGGAAGAAATCCCTTCCTACATCCGCTCCAGCGGGAGGTACCTGTACATCAAGTTCGTGGCTGATGGTGAACTGGAGGCCACTGGCTTTTCCGCCCGGTACAACTTCACACAAGGTGAGTGATGGAGGCTTCATAGTTCTCTTTCATTTTTGATGCATCTTTCTTTTCCTTGTGTAGATTTGATGAAAGATTTCTCTTTTTTGTTGTTATTATATTATTATTAGATAAATTTATTGCGCATGACCTGCTAACCCACTCTCACAGCTAAACCTGAAGTAGTCAACAGACATGATTTTTGCATTTTCTTTTTGTTTTGTGATAGCCTACTGGGCAAAGAAATAACTCTAAAAAGAAAGGAAAAATTC
Source organism: Atherinomorus stipes (assembly GCA_023101725.1). Taxonomy (NCBI): domain Eukaryota; kingdom Metazoa; phylum Chordata; class Actinopteri; order Atheriniformes; family Atherinidae; genus Atherinomorus; species Atherinomorus stipes. Next base: position 315,422 of record JALJCO010001527.1, on the reverse strand, counting down.
TCAGGAACTTTTTAATATATTGACAAAACAACTGAAGCATCACATTCAAGGGTTGTCAAAGTCTACATGGTCAAAGTTAGAAAAACAGATACTGTAACAGCAGTATGGTTAAAGTTTAACGGCTCATTTGAAAAGAACAAGTTGCCAGCCATATCACACTTTGTTTTCTTTATTTACCATATAAATTTATTTACTGAGAGGAAGTTTTTACTACTTTTAGCTGTTTTATGTGTAAGATGTTGTCAAGTTGATGCAGAAGAAATAAGAAGAACAAAAATGGTCAATAAAGGTGGAGAAAATAAAAAATAAAATGCAGCCATGCTGGAATGTGGATGATCCAAGTCTTACCAGGGCTCTAAGCCTCTTTCTCTACTTCCAGTACACCTTCCTTCTGTGAATTTGACAGTGTTGCATGTCATATTTCAAAACTGATCACCTATTTGATTCTGCCTGATCTTTTCTGTCCTTTTCTGGTCATGAAATTAAATTAGAACGTAAAGTAATCTAAATTTACTGAGTTTATTTTGTGCCATTTCCACATTTACCTTTAAATAGTAATGCATGATCAGGAACACATGAAAACTCTGAAATCCTTAAGTGTGAAAGGATCTGATGCTGTGCACAAAAGATGTTGACATTTTAATTGTACGCATTTGCAAACAGTTGCATCTCACAACTTAAATAATGGTGCGGTTGCACGCTGCCATGGACGTGGTCTCATTTCCATTTGCAGTGCAGGCACAGCAGCTGTAGCTGACAAGGGAAGAGGAGGGGAGCACAAGCAAATACACACAAGTACACACACCACACACAGAGGCACTTGTTTCCTCACACACACGTACACACACGCACGAAAGTTAATGAAAGCTTGTCTTTAGGGAATGCAGCTTGTCAGCACTGAGCCGTGGTAGCAGCTTAAGGGAGTCCGAGGCAGAAGCTTTATTAACCACAGATTTTATAGGCCACCTACACCGATGAGGGGCAGGGATTAATCTGCATCCCTCTATCCATCTATCCATCTATCTTTTTCTTTCATTCTTAACATGATTGAGTCCCTACTGTTTCTATCCCTCCTGGGGTTTTCCAGTTGTAAACTCCTCAGTCTAGCCTGCATACTCTAATTTTACATGTGGCAGCAGCCAGAGGTAGTTGTCCAGAAGTGCATGTCAGGGCTAAGTGTAAAAAAAAAAAAGAAAAAAAAAGAAAATGCACATGCATTGGCTTTCACATTTATAGCACATATTTTCATAATTTCCCATTTAAGAATTAAATTTGAGTGACTGAAACAGCTGAGGAAGCCTGATGAGATAATCTGGCTCTTATGGAGGATATTATCCATTATTAGCAGATCAGGAGAAGCTGGTTTGTGTGTGTTTACATCAGATGTAATAAGTACTTAAGGTCAAAATGTAATCTCCCATCTAATTCCACCCATCAGGAGCAGCAGGAGAGAATAAATTTGGCAACATGCATGCACGCGTGATTACAGCGAAACCAAAATGCAACAACATTCTGGGAAAGATTGTCGGTTCAGCTGTTTGCATGACAACGCTGGACTGAAAACATGCAGTGGTGATGGCTGCTGCTGTGATTGCTGTTATCCGGACTTGTTTTGCCAACCTTCCACGTTCCTAATGATACAAAACAACCAACAAGTCATGCTCAGCCTGTGCAGTTGCTGAATGCTGCAGCTCCTCATAAGGGATGCCCAAGATGTGCAGTGTGGATATAAAGGTGCATAAAATTCTCAAAACATTAATGTTTGGTATTGGTGTTGTAGGAACTAACATTCTCATGCTACTAATGTCCATTCCTGATGGCAGATTTGGAGGACAAAACGCCATGACCTGCAGCGCAATCAGAAAAAAGTATATTAATCAAAAATGCAAGATCTCACGCAGAATTAAATCAAAATATGAGGATTAAATAATGAAGAAGATTCTGGTAAGTCCATGCAGCAGACTTATATTATTCACTCCCTTTAATCATTTGAAAAGGAAAATGGAAAAAAGTAAATACATCTTAAAGAGAGGCATCTTGTCATCTGTCAAAACTTGACAAAATATTGTTTCAGGACCTCTAACTTCATAAAGAAAGTGATTCTGTTACATCTTGATAACATCCTTGACGTGAAAATTTAATGTGATAACTTGAGTTATCTTCACCACAAAAAAATTGAACTGGAAAATTGAATTTTCCAATGTTCAATTATCATACCCACTATAGTCATTTGGCACAAATGTGTAAAATTTGCTAACATGTAGTGGACAAAATGGGAATAGAAATGACTCCAAACACTAATGCTGTGTTCTATTTGAACTCCAAAGTCAGAAATTCACAGTTCCAAGTTGGAAGTTTCAACTGGAACGGCCCCCAAGGTGGGATTTCCCACTCAGAAAGTCGGAGAATCCTCCCCACCTCCAGTTACAGATTTAAAGATGGCCATGCCCAGTGTTAGCAGTAGTAGAGGCTTTTGTAATGTTACATTTATTTGCGCTTCTGACTCATTTTTGTTGTATTAAATCAGTCATGCACGTAGTATGGTAAGATATGGTAGTAGGGGGAAGCTGCTCTTGTGTAAATCACATTTTTCATGTGGTATATGTGAACTGCAACGCCAGCTGTGCTAACAACAGCTAATAACAATAGCCTTAGCAAACACGTTGTTTTGCTAAGCTGCTATCTTATTGTCCAACCAGCGAACTAGAATGCAATTTGGTCGGGTATGGCTTCATCCCCAGTTCCCAGTTCCAAGGAAAATGGAACGCAGCATAAGCACAGTTGTGAATGGATGGTGGCCATCAGTGGCCTAAATTCTCCCAGGCTTAAATGTTTTCATGAGCAATGGGTCCAGGTGCAGCAATAACTCTACTACAGTCAACATTGTGCACATGTGTACTGTCTTCTTCTACAGGATGTACTTTTCAAGGTCTTACTGCAACCTGGTTCTGCAGCTTCAAAGTTAAGATGGTTCTTGCTTCATACACAGAATTTTGTCCATTCTGAGACACTGTAGTAAAAATGGTGGCCCAAATATGGCAGCTGTTATACTGTATATGTGGACACGTGGCAAGTAGTTATAAGTGGCTCATTCTAGGAGAATAAAAACTAAACAGTAATATTAGTAAAGTAATTAGATATAAATACAAATGCAGTTTTTAATGATGTATTACATTTTTCTCTCATTGATCTTTGGTTTTGTTACATCTTGTACCTTTAAAATACTCTCTCAGATTACCAACTGTGGCTCTTGCAGTATCAAAATATTCCCTACCTTATTATTATTGAAAACAAACAAACAAAAAAACAACAACAACAACAACAAAAAAAAACAACAAAAAGCTTATTGCCCAAATAAACTCACTTCTGATAATGATTAAGTGTTAAAGTACCATCAGTCGTTACTGCCAGAGCTAGATTATGTAAGCCAGTGACGTGCACAGACATTTTGGGGGGCAGGTGCTCAGTTAAAATTAAGGGCACTTTGTGCAGCATGTGGAAATGCCGGTTGAGATGTTTCGATACAGATTCCGGTACTTGTGCTGTGGGTTTTCGGCTGACATGGAGTACTTATACCACTATGTTATTAAAAAAATATATTTCACCTGCATGACTGATATGATTATTAGTGTGGTAAATGTCTGGCTCAGGTTTAACCCTTTGTAAAGCAAAATATACTGTTTATTTGTCAGGATTTACATTCAAAATAGGGAGTTATCAACTTTGTATAAAAATCCCCAAATCAATAATCTGTCCATGTTTTGACTTCATAAGCCAAGACAAAACTACAATATTGTCATAGTATATTTATATGACAAATATTTTATTGTCAGTCTCAAAGTTATCATTCATGCAGGTGTATTGTTGCGCCGTATTCACAGTGTAATACCAGTTAGCTCGTTAGCTGTGGTGAGTTGTTTTCTTCATTTAAACTCGACTTCTTTTCCTGTTTTTTTCTCTCTTTGAATATTTTATGACTGTATTTTTCTTAATTAGCTGCTGGACAGAAAAGAGAGTAAAGGGGTGACTTGCGGCATAGTGCCTCAGACCCTCAAACCCAGACCTGCTGCCTTGAGGACCTGCAGCTTTGATAGATGGGGCAGCTGCACCACCCACTGAGCTTAACACTACCCTCTTTTCCAGCTTTTTGACTGTGTTCGTTTTCTGAATAAAAAAAAAAAAAAATACCAGCAAAGCTGTAGATATACTTTTCAAACACGTGACTTCTCAGCTTAAAGAGTTGACAGATTTTTTGGGGGCGGTTTAATTTCAGTTTACCAATTAGTTGCGTATCAGGGCTTTCTGAGTTTATTTACACTTCGTGCAGCCTGCTGTGAAACCATGTTGCAGTGAAGTCTTTGTTCTCAGTGTGCACCACACATCACAGATCTTATTCTATCTCAGTTTTACTTTTCTTTTTTCCCTTTTGTACAGGGCGTAAAGCCCCTGGCAGTGTATTGTAACATCACATATGTACACACACACACACTCTGGAATGGATGTGAATAATCTGGCCAAGCTTGAAGCAGAATGGGTAAGAAACACGAGAGGATTAATAAGAGTCCTTGTTGATTTGAACTTCAGTCAAGTTCACCACCTTCCCCTCTTACATCACAACTTCTGTCCACTGTTCTACTTTACAAATAACAAAAAGAATCAACATGAAAAAAATATATTTGCAAGCAAAAAGCTTAATATGTACTTGTGCTCCACTCTGCTTTCTTCAGAACCAACTTTTTCGAAGTGTCTTTCCTGGAAACACCATCCTTACCAGTATTATTTTCCACACAGTAATAAACAAGGTGCCTCTCAGAGAAGTTGCCAGTGGAAATAACATTTTTATCACCAGGTTGTCGTTGATGCTGCCAGAGCCTAATCTGTCCTGATCTAAGCTGGTCTATCAGGATTTTTAATCCACCTCGCAAGTAGATTCATCAGCACAAAGGTTTAGGACACAATATCTGTTCTCTTTGGATGCTTTTTGTGGTTTTCTTTTTTGACGAAGGGCATCAGGGGTGTTTAAATGAGGGCAGGGGAAATGTGCTGGCACAAAGATTATGTCAGTTTTGGCCAGATGTGTGTTTATTGTGGTTCAATATGCCTTTTATATATTATAAATTTATACATACACATATATATATATATATATATATATATATATATATAACATAACCGCACTATTACATGTATATATATATTATGATTTACTTTAAGAATAAAAAAAATATAGGTAGCCCTTACCCAAAAAATTAGAATATCCTGAAAAAGTTCATGTATTTCTAAAAGGTGCAATTTACATATTGTTTAGACAAATAATATGTGAATCAATATATTTTAAGCTTTTATTTGTTTGGATGTTGCTGATTAGGACTTGCAGCTTTAGAAAACCTCAAATTCAAAAACTCAAAAAATTAGAATACTGTGAAAAGCTCCAGTATTGTCGGCTCAGTGTCTCATTCTAATCAGGTAAGCAATCCGAAACACCTCCATAAGTGCCCTTAGCCTTTAAAAAAGTCCCTGTCTTGGTTTAGAAGAATTCACAATCATGGGGAAGACTGCTGATCTGACAGTTGTGCAGAAAACCATCATTGACTCCCTGCACAAAGTGGGAAAGACACAAAAAGTGATAGCTGCACCACAGCTTTATCTGAGTATTTTGGGATTCATCTCCCTCATCTTCCATGCTGCTACTGTAGATGTTCTACTGCAGGAAGAACAGAGCTGCTTCTCTGCTGTAGCTTCCTAGAATAGAATAATAGTTGTAATCATAGCCTATTTTTAAGATTTAATAATGTAATTAATGGACAGTTAAGGGGAAGGAAGAAGTGTGGAAGAAAACTGTGTACAAGCCAGAGAGCTGACAGCAGCCTGGAGAAGATGGTCAGGAAAGGGCCTTTCAAAAGTGTGGAGGACTTCATGAGGAATGGACCTGTGAGCTTCATCAAGTCCAGCATAAATGCAGCCGTCTACCAGGACATTTTGGAGCACTTCATGCTTGCTTCAGCAGACCAGCTGTATGGGGATGCAGCCTTCATCTTCCAGCAAGACTTGGCACCTGCCCACATTGCCAAAAGTACAAAATCTTGGTTCAACAACCATGGGATCACCATGCTTGATTGGCCTGCAAACTCACCTGACCTGAACCCCATCGAAAACATGTGGGGCATTGTCAAGAGAAAGCTGAACGGGAAGAGACCAAACAATAAAGAAGAGCTCAAGGATGTGATGGAAGCATGTTTGTCTTCCATCAGACCTGGTAGCATCCATGCCACGCCGGGTTAAGGCAGTCATTCATGCAAAAGGGCCCAAACCAAGTATTAAGTACAGATGCAAGATTTGATTTTAGGAGGCCTGACTTTTTTGCTTTTAAAATCCTTTTCTAGTTGATTTCATGCAATATTCAAATTTTTTGAGTTTTAGAATTTGAGGTTTTCTTAAGCTGCAAGTCCTAATCAGCAACATTCAAACAAATAAAAGCTTGAAAGATATTGATTTGCATATTATTTATAACATTGTGGAATTCATCATTATGTGAGAAAGATGATTCACAAGAAGAAAATATATATATAATCAAAGTGGTCACAGGATGTACTCTCTTTTACACTGTATATGGTGCACAGTCTTTTTCTTAAATGACCAGGGCTGTGCTCTGCTTCTAGATCCTGAGTTTAAAGACCTTGGAATACTGCCAGCTTTACCAGGTGAGTATTCACCATGCCCCACACAACATATACAGAATCCACCAAATGCCTAAACACCAGCACAGCAGCTGACAGAAAACATCCTAATGCAGATCATCTAAAGTGTTCAACACAAGTTATTAAAAAGAATATTTTAATATATTTTTAAATAACTTAGTTTTGTTTTAGTTTGAGATTTTGGAATATAGTTAATAAGCTCCAACAGACGTAAGCAAATTAAATTGCACACCAAACAAGCGTGCATGAAAGCATATAGAAAATTTCCTTTGACGTCTTTGCTGGAGGTTGTCAGCTGGCAGTGTGGGTGTTAAATTCTCATCTTGTTTTTGTTTCATATGTTAAATAAATCCATTTCTCTGCCTGTTCAAGCTTATTGCCCAAATAAACTCACTTCTGATAATGATTAAGTGTTAAAGTACCATCAATCGTTACTGCCACAGCTAAATGATGTAAGCATGGTTTAGCTATAAGCCAGAAATTGTCATCCTTTTTTGTCTTATTCTTTCTTGGTAATCAATAGAAAAGCCTTCATTTGAAAAATCTGCTCAGCCCAAATATGTAGGTCATCCATGCAGGCCAAAACATCCAAGAACTGTTTTTAGAATATGTGATGAACGGGAGACTTGTCTAGGGCCCACCCTGCCTCTGACCTGATATGGGATTCTGACAATGTCCAAGTCTCTGGATGGGAGTCTTTTTCTTTTAAGCAGAAATAAACCAAAAATATTGCAAATGTATCATGATGCCACTTGTTTATGTAATGTCTAGCTAGGAGAAACATTCATTTACAAATTCACTGTAAATCTGAGTGGGCAAGTAAAGTCTGTGTTATTCAGTCCTCCATTTTTCACTAAAGGAAACAGATGACATGAGGACATTAAACGTTTTCATCTGAAAAATCCGTGTCAAACACAAATCCGTAATCCAAATCGAGTGATTCTGCATGTCCTCAAATAAACCGGATTTTTAAGCAAAGCCAACATGCTGAACACCAAGTGTTAGAATTGCAATCAGTGACATTACGGAAAACCTTGTTAAGTTGTGCTGTACATCCTGACCTATTAGCCTGGTTAAAAATAGAGGGAAATTAATTATAACCTGTCACAATAAAAAACACTAAACACTACAACTGTTAAAGGTGGTATAGAACATGTTTCTTTGAACATTTTTGCAATATTTGATGAGAATGGATTCACTGCCCCATAAGGTATGATTAATTAAAAGCTTTAGATACATCAGCTGTGAAAGTAATGGCACTTAAACATCTATTAATCATTTCTTCTTTCATTGCATGTCTTATTTGTCTATTGCCCGTCAATCACTCTTACTACGTGCCGGAAGGGGCACACTCTGGTCTGACGTTCAGACAGTGACATCCGTCTTGTGTTTGTGACATAACATAATGGGAGAATCTGTACCTGCTGTTCGCTAAACGTTGGTGTCAGGACATGGCTCATGCATATTGTCTTAAAGGAGTGATGACATAGCAGTAAAAACTAGTTCATGACATTACTGCATATGTAAATACTCCAAAGAAAAAAATGGCTTTTTTTACAGCGGGGGATTGTTTTGGCACGCTAGACCTCCCTTCCTCATTAAAAGAGTTGGGTGCAGTAATGATATGCAGCTTTACCCGGAGACCAAGTTGACTTCATTTTGATTGGCTACACCTTATTTGGCTATAACCTTATTTAGAGAAAGTAGGTCAAGCTGCGGAGGGTGTTTGCTAAAGGCTATTTGTTAGCAACATGTGCACTTCAGACAGTGAACTATGTTTATAAGACAAGACAGCATTTAGAAAATAAATAAACTTACAGGTAAAGATTCAGGTTGTGGTCGCCTCCCTCAGTGTTGCTGCAGAAGTTTTCTTTTAGATCTATTTGTTTGATAGTGTGCACTGATTGGAACAATTGAATTACGTAGAATGATAAAACTACGTAGAATGAAAAGCTGCTGTCGGATTCAACCGTTTTCTAACAAAGACACAAAGCTGACAGACCATAAACAGTGACTTTGATACTCACTCTGGACATTCACATGGCCTCATCAGTGAACAACAGATCATATTATACCCCCAAAACCCCAGAAAAGTGAAATTTGATGTCACGGCACCTTTAAAGGCGTGGCTGGGGAGGAAGCTGTAACTCTTGTAGGCTAATCTTGCCAATGTGCTTTATTCAAAAACTCGCTAACAGTCTCCATTTTCGAATCGCCAAACATCTTCTATACTGCCTTTAAAGGTAGAGTCCGGAGTTTTCCCCTGAAAGTAAACGCCAGACTTGTGTGAGTGAAATCCGGCTCAATCTGCACCTTTAGGCCGCTACTCTCATTGAGGCAGTGAGTTGTGTGCAACTCCCCGTCCCCTGACTGTACTTCGCCTTTTTCCTTTGTTTTGGTGTGTTCGGGTAGTTTCTGGGCGAAGATTTGCGTGTTGTCTCCAGCCAATGACAGAGCTAAGGGTGTAGCGTTCTGTTGGGATAAACTCATCGATTGGAGCAAACTTCTTTTTTTTTAAAAAGGTCGACTGAAGCCGCAACCAGATTTACTCGCATTCTCAATAAAAATGGCGGATGTAGCGAAGAAAAAGTAGTAGTAGTAGTAGGGTGAAAAGAGCTTTAGATAGTGCACCCTTGAAAACCAGGGTTACAGTAATATTGGTTTGGCTTTCACCCGCTTCTGAACTTTGAAGTAGATGCTTGGGGGCTTAAGAGCGATGCAGTCATTAGCCTGAGGGAAGGAGCTTTCAGTTTGAATAGTGTTTATAAACAGAAATGGGGGAACACTCCGGACTCTACTTTTAATAAGTGAAAAAGGTCCTGTTCATACCTGGTTTTAAGTTTTTCCCCTTTGGGGGTGGGTATTATTCTTTTCTTTATTATTTTTTCAGGTATGAAGTAGTTAGCTAAAATCAGTCATTTTACACCCAACAATGAAGTGTGTCAGCAAATATGCCTAAAATATTTGTTCATAATCATAACTTTTCTGCTCAATGTGTATCAAACATGAGTTTAATCTGCAAAGATCAAATGAAAGTGTCCAGTTTTGCAAACCATTGTCTACCTGTCTTGACTCAGTAGACTGCTGTATCTGATTACCAGAAAGGCACTTAACTGTATATGTCTGATCACATTATCAAATTTGTAAACTACCCTACAAACTGGTCCTAATTAAGCCTTCAGTTGTAATTCTATTGTATTTTGTTATTTGCCTAAAGTTTAATAAAAATGAGTGCTGAAAAATACCTGTGGTTACCTGAACCAATGTCAGACTGCCTGTTTTACCAACTGGGCATGCATGAATAGGCAGTCTGTCAATATGGTGAAGGACTGCGCAACTTAAACTTAAAGAAAGTGCCAATGCAGTGCTGACCAACTCTAAGTTTCACTGATCAGGTCTCAATGCATCTTGAAACCATTCACAAGTATTTTGTGCAGTTCAACTGTGACTGAATCACAAAACATGATCTAACAGACTATGTTCCTTGGTGCCTAGTATTATTTAACCTTCCACAAAACATGCTATTCTCCACAGTTTGTGAGTTTGAGCTGAGTGGGCCTGAGGGTTTCGTGGAATCCACACAAATAGCCAAAGAGGGCCGGGCATTGCAAACGGAAGCGGTGGACTGCAGGTGGTACATCAGAGCCCCACCAAAATCTAGGGTATGTATACTGAACCATTCAAACAGCAACTGGACAGTGATCAAAACAAATAACATTCAGCTACATCTGCAACAACTTGGTAAATTTACTAACTATCTTCTATGTTCATTGACACCATCAGCACAAGAAAACTGAATTTTGAGTTGATTCACAAAAACTTTGGCTTTGGTTGTAGTTTGTAGTTTATGCAACTAAATGTCACTGTATCTTGCACACTGCCTCTAATGCCATACTGTCGGCTACATTTATTGCTCACAGACACACACAAACAAATGTTATCACAGTTTAAACACTTAAAATGCATGTTAACTTTCAACCTAGTCTACTTTTTAATGTCGTGTTTATCTGTCTTTGGTTGAACCAATTAAACCTGGAACTTATTGTAAAGTTTATTGATCATTGAAGCTTACCAGTAGAGATACAAGTTATTAAACTCTGGTTCATTCACCACTCCTTTTCTCCATTCTTCTCAACTTTTCACCCTACAACAGATCTACATGCGTTTTCTGGAGTATGAAATGCACAACTCAAATGAGTGCAAGCGTAACTTTGTTGGCATCTATGATGGCAGCAGCTCAGTGGAGCACCTGAAGAATAAGTTCTGCTCCACGGTGGCCAACGACGTCATGCTGGTGTCCTCTTTGGGAGTGGTGAGGATGTGGGCAGACGAGGGGAGCAGGAAGAGCAGGTTCAAGATCCTCTTTACAACTTTCCATGAACGTGAGTGAGGCTTTAAAACAGGGATGTCAAACCCCGGTCCTCGAAGGTCGCTATCATGCAGGTTTTTGTTTCCCTGCTCCAACACAAATTATTTAAATCTAATGGATCCAACAGCTTCTTTTCAAGTTCAAAAACCTGCAGGGTAGCAGTCCTTGAGGAGTGGAGTTTGACACGTGCTTTAAAATATTATTGTTTATGAATGCTTTGAATGCTTGACAAAATTTTGCCTCCTGCCTCTGCTTCTCAGCTCCATGTGAAAGAGACACTTTCTTCTGTCATAGCAACATGTGCATCAACAACACCCTGGTCTGCAACGGTGTCCAGAACTGTGTTTATCCATGGGACGAGAATCGCTGCAAAGGTTGGATGCTCAGGTTCAGAAAGTCCAGCTACATTCTGTATCAACACATCGCAGTACTATTTTTTTCTTCATGTTTTTGTATCTTTAATTAGAGAAGAGAAAACCCAGCATCCTGGATACACTGGACAACACTAACCTCACCATCATTGGAGTAACCTGTGGTCTGGTTGTCATCCTGCTCATCATATCAGTCATCATTCAGGTCAAACAGCCGCGCAAGAAATATGTAGTTCGCAGGTAAGAAATTTTATATTCACTATTTTTATATTCACTAAGTGGATTCGTATTTTAGAGTAAAGTTCTATTTTATCAGCAATGAAAGACAAAATGGGAATTACAAGCTTGTACTGTAGCTACTTCAGAACCCTAAAGGATTCGTAGGCTCTTTTAGCTTGTTGGTTTTGTTGTCTACTTCAAAAATTCATTAACCTCTTTTCAAGCTGAAGAAAAAAAAAGAAATATTCTGATAAATTAATTAAACGATGTCAGATACAGTATAAGACAAAAATGAGAAACTTAAACTGTCAAATAACTCTAACAACAGTACGATTTTAAGTGTGTACAGACACAGAGCAAGTGACCACACAGTCACTAAAATCTCAACATGAAAAAGACAAGAACATTTCCAAAAAAAAAAACTTTGAATATTATCATTATGTTTAAAAGGACTCCATTGTATTAGAGGTTTGCGAGAATCTCTTTTTTGTTAGGAACTAGCAGAAAATTAGTGGTTTCTGGCTTTAGTAGATCTCAGAAATTGGGCAGTTTTGCTGTTCTGTGAAGTTAAAATACCTGAATTGCAGCAGTCCATTTCATCAAGGTGTATTGTATTCTTTTGTTAAATGACTAAAAAAATTCACAAAAAAAATCCCAAACCAAAAACTGTTGGGATGCTTTTGTTTCCTCTAGAGAAGCTCAAACATGTCCAGCTAGTCAAGTTTAATTCAGTTTTACTCCGTTTTGGGTTTGCAACACAGGTAGATAATCTTGTCTCCAAGTTGTGTAGATTGTCAGATTTGTGCATGAATCTGAGGACCAAGTGGTTGTTCAGACCTTTTCAGAGACTTCAAGCACCTGTCACAGCAGGTTTGGTCAAAACTCTGAGTAGAGTTAATTGCCTCAGACTGAAACTCTTGACTTGTCGGTTTCACAGAGTGAGTTTAGCTGAACTCTGAGTCATGCTACGTTCCATTTACCTCGGAACTTGGAAGTGGGAACTGGGGGGTGGTGACGTCACACCCAGTAGTCGAGTTGTAAAAAAGTTTCAGGGGGGATGGAAAAACATATTGGGGATTCTCTATAATCTGCCTTTAACGTAAGAATCTTAACTAACATCTTCACTTATATTTGTTGCCTGATGAGTACCATTGTGAAAACAATATAACCGCATGAAGCGGCAAGATGGGATTTTTAAACTGGGGGACACCAAATGATTTCAACTCAAGAAGTTATTTTTGTGTAATTTGGGCTAAAATTGGCAAGCAGTTTGTGATAATCTATGAGCCAAAGGATTTGACTGAAAAGCCACAAGAGAACAAATCATTGATTAACAATAAACATTGTTAAACAAAGACCTGATCAATACTAGCCATGCATGATGGAACTGGTATTTGTCTGGAATGCCAGTTAGCCACAAGAACTTCATGCCTTATGCAAAATATGTTTCATTTAACAGCTTCTGTGTTCAAAATCCCAGTTTTCAGCTTTTCTCGGCTAGATATTGTGATTGGAGAAAGAAAGTTGCTATTTTGCAGAAGAGAGTCTAGGCTGCTTCCAAACCACTTTCACTTCTTATTTTAGACACCAGCCACCCCACCCAGTTGGAATTTTTAGGAACAGACGTGCACAGGCTGAAAATCCCAGTTTTAAGCTTTTCTCGCGGAGATATTGCGATTGGGGAAAGTAAGCTACTGCTTCACAGGGGGGAGACCATATGCTGCTTCCAAACCACTTCCACTTCTTATTTTAGACACCAGCTACCACCAACAGTTAGAATTTTTTAAATCGGATGTGTAGAAGTAAAGTTATGAGCTTTGCTTTTCAGTGGAGCTGAGGCAGATATTTGCCCGGTTTGCAGGCGATCCTGCTGAACAGAATAATTCTTCATTAATGCTGGTAAAATATTTGAGACAAACCCTCATCTAATGTGAACAGTAAATATCTGTTCTACGTTTGCCAGGCTTATAATTCCCAATCTAACATGACTGAATGACAATTCCTGTGTTTTATCAACCTAGTTAACAAGAATCTCAGCAAGTTTAGAGGCAACACGGCGAGCTGGACAAACCAGCTGTGTTGTTATTGTGCAACTTGTGGCGAGTTTAGTAACTTTTGTATAGTTTGATCAAAAGAAATGATTGAGATTCTGAGTCTTGAGTCATTGCTCACCTGTGATTATCTTTTTAAAATAGTCTCCGACATGGTGTTGTCCAGCCACTCGTTTGGCTGTGCTGACATGCAGTGCAGTTAATTCTCCTGATGTCCCTCTCCGCTGCAGCTTGTGCAGCTCCCTCTGGCATCGGGCATCAACCAATCATGTTGCGTCATTGCATGTGCGCGTGCCCCTGTGCCCTCAGATTTTATTTCTTTTACTCAATATCCGTTCTATTTTCTGATAATGAATCGGTTATATAAGTATTGGTTATATTTCCAGGATTTACTGTAAAAAGGGAGGGGATGGGATGGGAGGATGGCAGTTTTACAGGGGGGATGATTTTCATCGTTTTTATTTCAGGGGGGATGCCATCCCCCCTCAACTCTAGTACTGGTCACACCTGACTAACTTGCATTCCAGTTCACTGGTCGGAAAATCCTAGCAAAACAACATGTTTGCTAAGGCTATTGTTATTAGCCGTTGTTAGCACAGCAGGCGTTGTAGTTCACATATACCACATGAAAAATCTGAATTACACTACAGCAGCATCCCTCTACATCTATATCAAACAATACTATGTGTATGACTGATTTAATGCAACAAAAAATAGTCAGAGATAAAATAAATGTAACATTCCAGAAGCTTCTAAAACTGCTAACCCAACCACTAACACTGGACGCGGCCATCTTTAAATTTCAACTCGGAGGTGGCAGGATTGTCCGACTTTCTTAGTGGGAAATCTCACATGGGGGGGCCGTTCCAGTTGATACTTCCTCGGAACTGGAACTTTCCGAGTTCAAATGGAACGCAGCGTCAGTTACCATGGAAAAATGGTATCGTGGTTATTTGCTTCAACATTCAGATTAGAGGAAATCTGTGCTCAGACATGGCATGTCTGACACAAATCCTCTGTAGAAATCTCCATTGGGAGAGGGTGAGCAGACCCTGTTCAGATATCTTAGCAATTCCAGATGATTTTCTTTTTGAGCATTCTAGTTTTTCCTCACAGTTTTATGCTTATCTCTACAACTTCATATGGTACTTAAGATATCAATGATCCTTTATGATTAATCAGTGTCACATAAATACAAATCACTCTGTCTTCTTGATTAATTGAAAGTCAACTACACCAAAAGCACCTTCCCATTTAGATACGTTTTCTGTGTTTATCAGTCACACAGTCTGCAGTCATAAGTCAGATGTAGTTGTCACATGTCTCGACATCGTGCTCAGTGCCTATACCTGAACTCTACAGTGAAACCCGAGCCCTACTATGTTGGCCAGTCAAGTAGCCGTCACATAGTGGACTTCTGTGGTGACAAACTAACGTTGTACGTAATTAATAACATCAAACAGCTACATAAACCAGGACACTGAATCTGATAATGAGTATGTAAATTGATATTTACATTGTCTTTTTGTATCTTTCCACAGAGATGACTTTGACCCTGCACTCCTCCACCCTGGTTTTGATCCTCCTCATTATGAGCTCTGCACCCTTCGCCGGGCCCCTTCAGGTGACCTGACTGAGGCTGCCCTGGCAGAGGATTTTGAGAAGTTCCACAAACTCAGACGTTCTGAAAGCAAATGCATCCGTGACCACCACTGTGGCTCTCAGCAGGGAAGCGTGCATGGCAGCATCCACGGTAGCCGCAGCAACCTGAGCATAAGGGATGCTACAATTGCGCCAGATGGAGGGTCTCTGGTGACTCCCATGTCACCAATGATGGTGAACCAGATGTCACCACATCTCTCTCACCACAATACACCACTAGGTCGACGGAGCATCCTGGTAATGAAGCACAGCTACTCACAGGATGGGGCAGAGGGCTACAGGCCGGAGGATGAGGAGGATGATTTGATGATGGGCGCTGGTCACATCAATAACCAGCACCACATGCACCACCATCAGATTCCTCATGGCTTTACAGGGCTGGACCCCGCTGTCCATCGCACATTGTCTAATGACTTTTAACTTACTGCAAGGTGACATGCAAACACTGAAACATTTTAAAACCAGCACCTAAATGCAGTTGATGGGAGGAATAGATGAGTGTAGGTGATAAGATTTTTTGGCATAAAATCTTCTTTACTTATCCTGTAGAGGATTAAAACATTGCATTTTGAAGTGATAATGCTCTTTAAAACCTTTTTTGGAATGTGATCCAACTAATCCCAATCCAATTTTGGCATTAAATGAGGAGAAACAGAGGGACCGGAGCTTGTGGATTATCTCTCTTGTTGTTTTAGCAGTAGTTCTATCGAGCCAAAGACTTCAGGATCTGTGTTTAATTGTATACAACAATATGATAATGCAATTGACAGCGGAGAAACGCAAAAGTAAACCATAATATGATGATGGATAAAACAGACAGCAAAGACGGTTATGAATGCACATGTCACCAGTTCTACTGGATCACTGCTTCCTTCTCATACCCCTTTTTGCTCCCGAAATGAGCATTCTGATGTAGTAAATTGTATGATATCCTGTCTAATGTATGATCAAATTATATTTGTAATTTTCAGAATGAATGGCTGTAACAGTGCAGTGTTTCCTATATGTTTGGGCATTAGTGTTCCACCAAAGCAAGAACATTTTTCTTACTAAATGTTAAACATCATCTGTGTCTATGTTTGATTAATGCAAGCTTGTGTCTGATTTGTTTATTTATTTGATTAAATATTTCCCTTTATTGTGAATGTATGTATGGCGTGGTGATCTATCTATTAGGGGTGCAACAGTACAAAAAATTCACGGTTCGGTTTGGTTTAATAATTAAGTGTAACTGTTTGATATTTTTCCGAAATAAAATATACGTTTTCATGCCTTTTTAAACCCAATATTCTTTTGTCCACAATGGCTTACCATCGGGATCATATTCAATGTGAAAACCAAAGTAGTTCCAAATGCCAGATCTGAATGTAGCTGAACACAGATCCACTGAGTTTTTAACACAGAGCTCATCATCAGAACACAAGTTGATAAAATAAATTAAAAACTATTGTTATTCAACCCTGTGCTCATGGTTCGATAGGCACCTGTACGGTTCGGTTTGATAAAAATACATGTATTTTTGAACCCCTATCCATCTATGCCTCCTGAGACCTTTTATTCATTACTAAACTGATTTTTTTAAGTTCAAAACTTATATTCAATAACTGTCACCTCTAGCTTTTTCCACACTGATGGAAAAAAAATGGTGCAGAAACCGAGGTGAGCATTATGCTTTAATAAACTGGAAGTGAGCTACATCAAAATTATAAACATTTATGATCTGAATGTACTCTCTAATGTACTAATATAAACAGAAAACCCCTGGCAAAAATTTTCCCATCCTACTACTTCTGGGGTACACCGACTTTCAACCGTGCAGGAACCTTCCATAGCTTAACGTAGTGTTCTACTCGAGCCCATAATACCGCTGCACAGGTCAGTCGCTTGCATTTGACATGTTTATTTGTTTGTGTCTGGACACAGAGGGCGGCTACGGTTTGTTTGAATGATTTATTTTTCTGACAACTTTGAATTTCTATTAGCTGCCAAATCTTAGCAGTCTAGCAGTAAAATGGAGCTTAGCTAACGTTAGTTTCCACTGACTTTTCCGTTGAGCTAGCATCATGTCCCAGGACGAACTTTTCGTGGACTCGGTTCAGTCTAACGGGAATGGCAAGGAAAGGAGCAGGAGAAGTCGCCTCGGTCTCTTCGTGACGGGGGTGGTTGGGGGATCGCTGGTCGCCCTCTACGCAGTGGCTGCTCCGTTTGTCGCCCCCGCCTTGAGGAAAGTCTGTCTCCCGTTCGTCCCCGCGACCACAGCTCAGGTGGAAAACGTCCTCAAAGTACTTGGAGCGAGATCGGGGACCTTGGTGGACATCGGGAGTGGAGATGGGAGAATAGTAAGTGCTGTGTCGGTCTGCATGGACGCCTGATTAACATAATCTTCTGTAGATGTTAAAACGTGTATTTTCTAGCAGAAGTCCACCTGTCATTTGTGTCTAGATTAGAGGGCAGTGCTTTTATATAGCTGTGGTATATAGCATGGTTTCGGGATTTGCAACGGATTTCGATGGTGTCACAAAACTGATTGGGCGTCATCTCCACTGTTATTGCCTGAGCAACCTCCTTTCTTTTGCAGGTGATCGCAGCAGCCAAGCATGGATTTAAAGCAACTGGTTTTGAATTGAACCCCTGGTTGGTGTGGTACTCACGATACAAGGCTTGGAGAGAGGGAGTCCACCGCTCCACTTCTTTCCACATCTCTGACTTATGGAAAGTGAGGAACTTCTGACATATCTCTCTCTGTCTCTCTCCCCATTCAATAATGTAGTCCAAAGTGCTTTACATCATAACCTGGAAAAGTTACGTTTTGTTAGACTTGTTGTTGCTACATTGAGTGTAAGAGTAAAAATAATGAAGTGTCTTTTTCACATTTTAATTACCTATGTTTCTGATTCTTTTGCAAGGTCAGTTTTGCTCAGTATTCCAACGTTGTTATTTTTGGAGTGCCTCAAATGGTGAGTAGTCCGGGTTGTCATAGTTGTACACATCCTGAGATATAGTGCACTCTGTATGTGCCCCTCCAAAGGTCAATAAGATGTCATTCTTTGCTTTATAATTTAATTGTTGCTTTATGTGCCTGCAGATGGACCAGCTGGAGGTCAAGCTTGCAAGCGAGCTGCCGAGTACAGCTAAAGTTGTGGCCTGCCGTTTCCCCTTTCCTACATGGGTCCCTGAGCATACAGCAGGGGAGGGGATAGACACTGTGTGGGTGTATGATGCTAAAACATTTCAATCAAGTTTGCACTATGGACTAACAGGAAAAGCATTTGGACATTTGGACAAACAGGACTCCACAGATTCACACACATAAGATGTTTTAGCTTGTGCTGTTATCGGGGATATTATATTTTTTTTAAATATATAAAATATTGGTGCTAGAAAGTTGATTCTTTGGTGTCCTATATTTACTGTGTAATTTGAGGAAAAGAGTGAAAATAGTAATAAGTTATTCGTGGAGCAATCAATTATCCACAATCCCTTACAGTAAAGTATCTATTTTATAATTGTGAATAGATATTTTATATCATATTATTTTTTTGTAGGTGTTTTTTTATTTTTTTTTACAATAATTTTTTATTTGTTGTTATTTATATTTTTTGTGAAAGAAAATTAATTTATATATAAATTTTTTTATAATATATATATAATTGTTCTCAATAGTTTCGCCGCGATATCTCTCCCCCAAACAAATACCACATTTTTTTTTGAAAAACTACTCCAACTCCACTCACAATCATTTTCCATATACACCACTACAGCATGGTTGATACTGCTTTCATTTCTTTTTGCGGAATGGAGTTGTTAATACGTTTATTCTTGGGCGACAGGGCGGCGAGGATACCTTTTCAGGAGTGGGCGCTCAGCAGAACCTCCTCTTTTATCATCACTAACGCTCAGGAAGGCTGCCATGACTACTTTGATCTTTTTTTGGTTGTCGACGCCGCCGTTATTGATCTTCTTTTTTTTGATTGTTCTTTTGTTTTGGGGGCTCTCACTCATCCCCTCGTCCTTCCCTTTGGATTGTTATGTACTAATGTTGGGGGATTGTTGTGTTTTGATAAGTAATTGATGTAGGCTGATTTTTTGGTGGGGGGGCGCGTTCCCTGACTAGTAGGCTTTATTTTGCTTTTCCTTTTTTTTTCTTTTTTAGGGGTTATGTATGCGCTTTTTTACTTTTTCTTTTTTTTTGGTAATTTATTGTTTATTTAGTATAGTTTTCAGTTTTGTTCATTTTTTGTTATATATTTTTTTTTTTTATTTCTTTTTTTTTGTTTTTATATGGTTTTTTTTTTTTTTTTTTTTTTTTTTTTAAATTTAAATTTCAATTATTTTTTTTTTTTTTTTTTTTAACTTATATTAATATTTAAATTATTCATTTTTTCACTTTTTTCATTAATAACTTATATATTTTTTATTTTTTTTATTTTTCTTTTTTTTTTAATATTTTTTTTTTTTTTTTTATTTTTTTTTTTATTTTATAATTTTTTTTTTTTTTTTTTTTTTTTTTTTATTTTAAAAGATATTTTTTTATTTTTTTTTTATTTTAAATAAAAAAATAATTATTCATTATTTAATTAATAAAAACCACATTTAACAGATATTATAATAAATAAAAAATATAAAATTTTTTTAATAAATAATAAATGTAATTAAATAAATATAAATGGAAAATTAAGATTAATAAATATTTATATAAATATAATTAAATAAAATAACTAAATTAATATAAGAATAATGATAATTTCATTCTTTATCTATTATTCCCTCATCCTCCTTGGCGCTCCCCCCTCCTCCTCTTTTCCCCTCCCCTCCTCCTCCCCCCCCCCTCTTTTCCCCCCCCACCCCCCCCCCCCCCCCCACCCTTCCTCCACCCCCCCCCTCCCCCCCCCCTCCCCCCCCCTTTCTCCTCCTTCTTTTTTTTTCTTTTTTTTTTTTTTTTCCTTTTTTTATTTAAAAAAATTTTTTTTTCCTCCTTTTTTTTACTAACTAACTCTACTCCCCCCTCTCCATCCCCACCCCCTGGTAGAAGAACCTCCTCCACCAAAACCCGTTCTCTTTATTTTTTATATTTATTATTACATTTTTTTCTTTTTTTATCCGATTTATATCTTATTTACATCCCTTCCCCTTCTCCCCCCTTTTCCGCCGTTTTCTTTGTGCTTTTCCTTATCGTGGATCTTCTCTTTTATGTCTCATTTTTTTTTTTTACAATTTTTCTTTTATTTTTTTTTTTGTTTTTATCGTTTGTTTTTTTATGTGTTTTTGTTGTTTATTGGGTGTTTATTATTTTTTTTTTTTTTTTTTTTTTATTGTTGTTTGGTTTTGTTTTGGTTGTGGTAGTCATTGCCATTGTGATTTACTGTCGCACTCAATGGAGATGGGGGGGACTGAGGCCTGGGTTTGATGATTTTTAATCATTGTTTATGGTTTTTTGCATTCTTTTACAAGTTTTTTTTGCGTTAATTTGCTTTTTTTAACCCCTTATTAAATATTTATATAGGCCTTATTCATGTATTTTTTTTAAATACCCCCTAGGTTTTATTATAGTTTCATCAAGACATCATCCCATTCCCTACTTAGGTAGACTCCACCCCCAATCCCCTGTTTTTAGATTTCATAATGCCATTACTGTGTCATTATTGAGTCCCAATCCCTCCTAGATATTATGACAAGATAGAATATTAGAAATTTAAAATTTATATTATTATTTATACTTTTTATTAAAATAAATGTAATATAATTTATATAAAATATATTAAAAAATAATTTAAAAATTATTTAATTATATTTTATTTTTTTTTTTTTTTTTTTATGTTAATTTATTTTAGAAATTTTATAATTTATTTATTATTAATAATTTATTTTTTTTGATTGGTAATTTTTGTTTGATTGTTTTTTTTTATTTTTTATTTTTTTTATTTTTTTTTTTTTTCTCCCCTCTTCCTCTTTTTTCCTCATTTTTTTTTTTTTCATCATTTTCCTTTTTTTTGACCTCGATTTCCATTGAATTGTATCTCCTAGAACAGTCACATTTTTAATTATTAAAGTTTTTTTAGCTTTTCTTTTTTTTCAAATGACTCAAAGAATTAAAAATTATTTTTTTTTTTTTTTATTATTCATTTATCCTTTATTTTTTTTTTAAACCTTTTCTTCTCTTTTTTTTTTTTTTCTTCCTCATTTTTTTTATATTAACAATTTTGTATTTAGATTATTTTTCACACTCCCCGTAAAAACTTTTTTTTTTTTTTTTTTTTTTTTTTTTTTTTTTTTTTACTTTTTTTTTTTAAAGAATTCATAATATTACCTACTTTTATTTTTTTTCATCTCCTTTTGAATGACCCACCAACTTCTTTTCTGGTCATCCTTTTTTAATACCACCCCCTTCAATATTTATTTAATTTACTACGCCAAACCAAACAATAATATTATCCTCTTCTTTTTCCGCCCTCCTCCTTCCCCCTTTTCATTCTTTTTACTAATCGCCTCTTTTTTTCTCCAACCTCCCTCCTCCCTTTTTATAACTTCCCTTCCCCTCCCTTCTACCTGCCCCACCCTCCCCTCCCTATCTCCTTTTCCCCCAATACCAAACACCCCCATCCCATCTCTTCTTTTTTGTTTTCCGTTGGTTTGTCTTTGGCTTGTTTTCTGATTTTTTCTTTTTTTTCTTTTTTTAATTTTTTTTTTTGTTTTTTTATTTTTTTTTTTTTTTTTGTTTCTTTTTACCTACCCCAGCCTCCTTCCCCATCTTTTTTTTTTTTTTTAACATTTTTTTTAATTTTAATTAAAAAAATAAAAAAAAAAAAAAAAAACATTTCTAACTTTTTTATATTTTTTTTTTTTTTTCACTTTTTACTTTCTACCCAAAATTATTTTGTTGTTCATTTTTTTTTTACAATCCCCATTTTTTTTTTAAAATTTCAAAACATTTTTTTACATGAAAAATCTTTTTTACACACAAATTTTCTCTGCATGATTTTGATCCCATAATCTATCTAATGGTTGTGTAGTTGTGACTGTTAGATTGAGTTGTCCTGTAAAAAATACGGTATGAAGAAAATCTTATCATGCTTTCAAGACAGGACGTTGATTAAAGTTGTCCCGACAGAATGCCAAACGTGCATTTGTGAGGTAAAACTGCTCTGTGCCATGTATTTAAACCTGTCAATGTCTGATTAAAGATTAAATCTGTATGAAGTTGTCTCCTCGCACTTTGTTGCCATCTAGTGGCGAAACCTCCGCACAATCACGTGTTGTTGCTTTGAGGGTATCCTGACCGCTACCCGATGAACTATTTAAGTAAAATGAGCTCCTTCTAACGTTGAAATGTATGGCAACGTCCTTTGCTGCTGCCACAGAACACTAACTTAAAATGTGTACATTTAGATAGTAGCGGCCGTTGCTTTTAGACTAACTATTCGAGCAACTGCTTTGGAGCAGGGCTGCTACAACAGCTAGTCAAGATGGACACCGCGGAGGAAGGTAGCTAATGTTGAAACTTGATTACCTAATTGTTGGCGTTTACATGTCGTGCCAGTTATTGTGAAACTACATGCGTCACAGTTGAAGTCACTTTTAAGGTTGGATAGTGATATAAAGGGGTTTTATGCCTCACGAAACGATGACAACTGTTACTAGAATTTAAGAAACTGTTAGCCAATTAGCGCTAGCTAGCCAGCTAACGGGCTGGAGCAGATATCCGCTAGCTACTGTTAATAAAAACACAGGGTAACTCTTGTTTTGCAGTGAGAAACACATTATGAGCGTCATAAGAGTTGTAGCAACACAAAAATTACAAAGACGACAATTAACCGCAATAAGCCATATAAATGGCCAATTAATTTTTTCAAAAGATAAAGTTTAGCAAATGTAGTTCTTGCCTGGGGAAAGTACAGTAACAAGCAAATTAAATGTTTTTACACCAATGGTTCACCTTTGCCAGGTGGCGAGGCTCACTTATTATTACGATGATTTATGACTTATAAGTATGACAATACTAATTTTGTCATTGTAATAATAATAATTAAAAAAACCATGTAGTTGTCATATGTGTTGAATTAGTGTAACCTTAGAATAAATGACATTACTAATTTTCTTTGAGGAGGAAACTTGAACGAGATTATTATTACTCAGGGTATCATAAATGCTATCAAGCCCTGCAAGCTAATTATAGTGCATTTATTTTGGTCATTGAGCGACACTGGTAATCCAAGGATTATTAGTTTGGCCCGGTCGCGCTGTCCTTGTCACATTGATATAACAAATCTCAGACTTTTTTATAGTTTGTACTTGAAGGGCTTTCTCCTCAGAGTTCATGTTAGCTGTTATCAAATTTGGCATTTTCTGTGAAGCATATCGTTTATTTAATAATATAGATCATCAAAGAAATGCAGTACAAGATTATTTAAACAAAATGTTGCAGGTTTTGTTGCAAACTTGAGTTCTTTTGTTCCTGATGAACAGCAGACATCTGTCGAGTATGTCGGTCAGAGGGGACCCAGGACAAGCCGCTCTATCATCCTTGTGTTTGCACTGGAAGCATCAAGTTTATCCACCAAGAATGGTATGCTACTCACATATAGACATACATTGTTAAACAGTTGCGAGTTTAATATAACTAGGTGATTTTACTTTGGATCTACAGGAAAGTTTCTGTTTGGTAAAGAGAAAACTCACAATGTTTCTTTGTGTTTTCATAGCTTACTACAATGGCTCAAACACAGTAGAAAAGAATACTGTGAATTATGCAAACACAGGTTCGCATTTACACCCAGTAAGTCATTGATTTTCCACACGAATCATTCCACTCCACAATGTGCTAATTATTTGCTCCTGTAGCTGTGTTTTCTCACCTCTGTATTCCCCTCCTTTTTCCAGTTTACTCTCCAGACATGCCATCTCGCTTACCTGTCCAGGATATCTTTGCAGGGCTGGTCACCAGTATTGGGACAGCTATCAGATACTGGTTCCATTACACACTGGTGGCCTTTGCTTGGCTGGGTGTAGTGCCTCTTACAGCATGTAAGTCTTCCCTCAATTTTCAACTGGTTTCATCAAAACTGTGGAATGGTGGTATTAACTCATCATTTGTTTTGTTATTGTGAGCAGCACGTTGTGCATTTCTATTGTTCATTTCTGCTTCGTGTGAAACAAAATTTTAATTAATAACTTAAGTTTCTAGCACTGGGCTGCTCAGTTTGGTCAGATGAGGGCTACAATCTTGCAGGTTTTCAAGGTTTCCCCTATCCAACACACCTGATTCAAATTAATGAATCATTGCGGAGAACTTTATAGGTTTTAATTAATTTAATTTGAGTCAGGTGTGTTGGAGCAGCTCAACATTGAAAACCTGCGAGGCTGCAGCCCCTGCAGGACCCAATTGAGTCGTTCTTTTCTAGTATTAAAAACCTCTCCTTTTCAGTTTTATTCAACTTTTACTCTGATTACATGTAAAAGAAAGTTAAAAAGTGTTTCTAAAAATGCTAATTGTTGGCACAGTTATTCATAATTTGATAGACAAGTGCTTATACCGCCAGTTGAAAAGAAATTGATTCAGGCTAAGTTTACCTCATTCAAAGTTATTGAAGTGAGAAAGCATGGAAGCCTGATGTGGTGATGTAAAACCTGCATAAGTCCTTGGAAACCATTTTTAGCTGTTATAAATTTGGAAACTCCTGGGATGTTTTCCAGCTTAAGCTAAATTCACACAGCACAATCTAAAATTTTGAGCTCATTTGCCTTTAAGGTCATTTGCCAAATAATAGATTTGCTTAATTGCTTAACTTTCTACGAGCAGCACCTTTCAGTCCTTAACATTGACTTTAAGGTATATAAACCATATACAACTGTGCTCAAATGCTTACATATCCTCCCATTAAAGAAAATGCTTTATTCATACGAAAGAAATAAATATTGAATCAATATTGTTTTTTTGTTTTTTTACCGTTAAAATCTTACGTTTTTCACAAGAAGCAGCTGAGCGGACTATTTACCGTCTCTCGTTTTGATGCTGCCAGCTGTGAACACAGAACCTGCAGCTCGGTCTGCCTGCAGCTGTTAATCAGGCCTGATCAGAGAAGGGAAGTGAGATGATTGTTTAACATTATTTTACGTGATACAGTTTTATTTCAGAGGGCTCTGACGGAGCCCAATAAGCCTGCAGGCTGCTTTCACAGCGATGCGCTGTCACAGACATGATCTGATGTCTCCAGCCCGGCGTCTCGACCAACACACGAGCTCCAGAGGCTGTGGGTCGAACAATCATTGCCCGCAACGAACAGACATGCCCGCATCACACCTGAGCATCCAGAGATGCTTCTCTTTATTTAAAACAAATAACCAAACCAAAAAAAAGAAAGAAAAGAAACTTCTTTCACTTATTTCACCTATCCCTATTAATTATGTGTTCGGATCGGTACTTGGTAACGGCAAGTACTCGTACTTGCACTTGGTCGGCTTAGTTTTCATAAAAAAGTTTTTATTTGCTGTTACTTTTGTCAGTTTCAACTTATTTCACAGTCAGCTAATTTTTTCTCTTCTGTAATGGGAGGGTATGAAAACATTTGAGCACAACTGCATGTTATTGATGCAGTTTTATCAATAAGGCTTTATGTAATTGTTTTAGTTCAACTTGAATTGCAGTATATTCCTAGAACCTTTTACTTCTTTACTAGCTGTAAGGTAAATAAATTACTTCTATTATTTTATTTTTCACATTGCTGTCACTTATTTGTGCTTCCCAACAGGTCGCATCTACAAGTGTTTATTTACCGGCTCTGTGAGCTCCCTTCTTACCTTACCATTAGATATGCTTTCAACGTAAGTCTCTGTTTTATTCCCCCTCTTTCCTGTTATATTGATGCATTTAGATTTTTGTGGGTTTTGTAGTGCAGTATACCCACAGGAGGTAATTGAGATGTTTTGGTTGTATTTCTTTAAATCTGTCCTGTCATCTGTCTGCATTTACCATCTGTTTTAAATGATTTTCTTATCATGGCATATGAAAAATGTGAACATCTTACTTCCAGGCAGAACCTGCTCGCTGACTGCCTCCAGGGCTGTTTTGTGGTCACCTGCACGCTATGTGCCTTCATCAGTCTGGTGTGGCTCAGGGAGCAGATCGTCCACGGTGGAGCTCCACAGTGGTTAGAACAAAATCAAGTCCCTCTGGTTCCTAATCCCCCCAATGGCCCTGCAGGAGCTAATGAGGTGAGCTCAGTTTATGCCGAAGCAAACAATATCACCGTTTTGTCCACATGCACATATTGCAGTTTGAGACTGATAATCAGCTTCCCTTGTGCCCCTTTTCCACCATCACTTTTCTGCTCAACTCACCTCACCTCGCCTCGGTTAGTGGGTTTTTCTACTAAGGGTTTTCCAAGCTGAGGTGATATATTTTCTGTACCTGCGCTAGCGAGGTTCTGAGCGTGCTGAGGCGAGCTATGTCTGACGTCATCTCACTGCATGCCACCTTTTGGCCAAGGGGTTAGCCAATCAGATGTCAGGGTCAGAGAGTGACATAATTAAAAGAGCGACAGTTCACACTCCCTACTAGTAGGTGGCGGTAATGCACCTCATAAATTGTTTGCCAGCCGCCAGTAAAAACAGCAAAGAGAAAGAAGACGAGGACAAAGAAGATGACAGGCACAGACGAGGTGGTTACTTGCAATAATATAGAAAGAGTTTGGATAGCTCAGTGAGTAAAGATTCTCATTTTAACCCGAGGGTCCTGGGTTCAAGTCGCTTAAGGTCATCAATATACAGTATTTTATTTTTTTTTCTTTCTTCGCAATGTTGTTGAGAGGATAGATAGATGGATAGATATGAGCTTTTGGGGAGTGATTTCAGATTCTCAACAAGATCGTGGAGACAAAAAAAAACCTTGTTAGCCTGAAAAGGGACTTGACCTTGGGACCCTTGGTATTAAAGCCAGCTGCTCTACCAATGAGCTAACTGTGGTCTGCCCAGTCTCTTGCAAGTAACTGTTTGGTCCATGCCTCTCATCTTCCTTCTCCTCATCTTCTTCCTCTGTTGTTGTTTTTACTGGCGGTTGGCAAACAATTTATGAAGTGCGTTACTGCCACCTACTGGTAGGGAGTGTGAACTGTTGCTGCTGTCATTTATATCGCACAATCTAGTCGCAGCAGCTTCACTCTTACCCTGCCCACTTGTGGTCGGGGTAATGGATTGTAACTGAAAAGCTACCAAGCCGAGTTGAGTTGAGTTGAGTTTAGTTGACCTGTGCTGGTGGAAAAGGGCCATTAGTGTTAGAGCACCGGCCCATTAGGAGTTTGGACCCCTTGTGTCGGGTTTTGAGGTACAAGGTACCCCACAGTATGATTAGACTTTGAATTAATAGAATGTTAAAGAAAAAACAATTTTACTATAAAATATATATATTTTTTTGTTTCGTGTTGTTATAACACCCCTTCTTCTTTTATTCGTTTTTTACGGCCATCCCCCCGGCGCCCGGGCCCGAATAAACATTTTAATTTTGCCTCCCGCGTGGCGCCGGCCGTCATCCACCATTATTGCTCCCCCCTACCCCCAACCGATGTAACAAATATACTTCTTGGTTTTTATTATGCCATTTTCAATTGGAAAAAAGAAAGGAAACATCCCCGGAGAAGAAAAGAAAAAAAAAAAGGGAAAGGAAAAGAGTAAAGATAAAAATGATTATTTTTTTTTGTGGGTGTGTGGTGTTAACAGATAAAAAAAAAAAAAGGTTATTTTTTTTTCCGCCGCCAGGGGGCGCGTCACTTAGAAAACTGCTGAAAGTTCCGTTGTGTGTCTTTAAAGGAACATAAGTGGTTGCTACTAAATCCTAAACCAGACTGTGATGTGTCCATTGGTTATTTCTCGACTCTGCAGGATGCAGGTGCTAACGCTGCAGTCAATGCCCAGGCTGCTGCAGCTGCAGCTGCACAGCACCCTGCAGCTCCACGTCCCGACGAGCAGGCACCCGCCAACCCACGTGAAGCTGCCAACAGAAATGAAGCCGACTTAGATGATGATGATGGAGATGATGATGGGGATGAGGATGAAGATGAGGAGGATGAGGAGGAGGATGGCAGGGAAGAGGATGCTGCTGATGCCAATAATGGAGGGCAGGGTGAGCTGGTGTTTTTATGCTCTTTGTCTTAAACCTCCTGCATAGTAACTCAGTGATGTTCATTGCTGTGTATCTGGATGTTTCTGTGCAGAAGATTTGAACTGGAATGCCTTGGAGTGGGACCGAGCAGCAGAGGAGTTGACCTGGGAAAGAGTAGGAATTTTTTTTTTTTATCCATTTTTTAAATTATTATTACTGTGTCTACTTTTCAATTATTTGAGTTGATACAACTTTTGTATTAATGAAAAAATAAAATAAACACAGCGCATCCACATTTACATTGCAAGTAATTGATATGTGAAAAGTCCATCTTTATGTACTGCCACTATAAAGCATTCTGAGTCAAAGTGTCCTTCCTCCTTTGTACCAGTTGAAGTAGAAGTTGCACCAAAATAATTTGCATTATTATTTTAATTCATGCATGTGCAATTGAGATTATAACATTGTACCAATATATGTCACAGATGCTGGGTTTGGATGGCTCCCTTGTTTTCTTGGTAAGTATGCACAAACTATAAATAAGCTCTTGTCAGCGATATACTAAATATTTATTAGGAGAATGCTGTAGTGACGCATGCCTGTTTCACTGATATAGACAACGTTCTCTTGTTTATTTTTCTTTCTTTCTTTCTTTCTTTCTTTCTTTCTTTCTTTCTTTCTTTCTTTCTTTCTTTCTTTCTTTCTTTCTTTCTTTCTTTCTTTCTTTCTTTCTTTCTTTCTTTCTTTCTTTCTTATCTTCAGTTTGTATTAATGATGTTGGGTCTAATTTGTCTTTTGTACTAACATTCATGTGTGATTGTTTGTAAAGGGTGGGAGGTATGGCAGGTGGTCGGGAAATGACAAGGGAACACGTTCTAATATGCAGTATGAAAATTTGATGAATAAAGTCTATAAATAAAGAAATGGCATAAAAGCCCTGTATGTGTGTCTTCTCTAGGAGCATGTCTTCTGGGTGGTGTCTCTGAATACACTCTTCATCTTGGTTTTTGGTAAGTTCTGCCTACCTTTACATATAATCATAACTTTCAAGAGAAAACAAAAAACAAACCTAACCTTTAGAAGTCTTTAGTTCATCATGACATAAGGTCTGCATACATAATGTAATAGAGAGGCTGTCAGACAGTATAACACAGTTTTCATTGTTTTTTCTACTCAAAGCTCTGACCTATCCAATTTCTTCTCATCTAGCTTTTTGCCCATATCACATTGGACATTTCTCAGTAGTTGGACTGGGTTTTGAAGAATATGTAAGCACTCTCTACAACGCATAAAGAGAAATTAGCACACTTTAGATTTTACAGCCGCGCTCAGGTTTGTCCTGCATTGATGAAATGTTTTACTGTTTTTGTTGCAGATCAAAGCATCACATTTTGATGGCCTCATCACCACAATACTGGGGTACATCCTCTTAGCTGGAGCTCTCATCGTCTGCCATGTATCCTCTGCACACGATATACACGATATCTGACTGCTATGTGTAGCTGTTGGAGAAGTGGGATACTAGTATCTAATATCAAGTGATATTTTAGTACACTGTGGCATGTACACAGTAGCAGTGATGTTGATAGATTTTCAATGTAATGAGTCCCTTGGACCCACAGATGACAATTTCAGTGGGTCCCTGGGAAATTCAATGGGTCACTGATTTAAAAGGGAAAAAAAGGTTTTAATTAAAGGACATATTCATGCATTTATATGAAATTAAACAAAATTTAAAATTTAAAAAGTTTTATTACAAAACAACTGTCAGTGGCATGACATAAAATTCAAATGCCTCTAGAATTAAATTGCAGGAGGAGCTTAGCTCTCAAGAAATAACATTCAATATTTTGTCCATAGAGGAGAAGTCATAAAGCCAGTTAAAAGCAAGACTTTCTTCTCCAATTATTTTCTATTGAAAAAGCATTATTTTAAAGTTCTTTTAAACACATCAAGCTTTTGTGGCATGGACTACCATGACCACTGTGCTGTGCTGAAATTATCTGGATGCAATGTAAATGCTAAACTTTTATCAGAAATGCTGGAAGCCATATGTTATTCCATCAGATAAGATGAAGACATACCAAGCTATGAATTTTCTTTCCACAGTAATTAATTGGGTCAATTTAAAATTCCTAAATTAGCTTTATAAAAATTTGTTTATTTGGTTTTGTGGAAGAAAGTCATACTAACCCAAGAATAAAAGAAAATAGAAAGACTACACCATCATTCAGCCTAATGGAGGCCTTAAGAATATTAATCTCACCAGTTACTGTACTTTGTTTTGGTTCAGTAAGAATATGATTTTACAGAATATGGTGTTGAATAAGGTTTATGTTTTTAGAGCTAACACAACTAGAACTCAGCATCATGCCAACAATTTAACAGGAAAAGGAAGGATTTATGTATCACAATGACCCAGTTGTATCAGTAATCAACCTTTGTTTTCATTTGTTTAGTAGCTGTATTTATCTGAATTGTACAACCAGCAGGACAGATGACTTACTTTCTACTGAGGGGAAAAAACTCCTTACATCCATTTCAACGACGAGCAGACCCGCGATGTGCGCCTGTGCAGGGGTAATCAGGGTAGATCACATCGGGATGAAAACTTATCCAGCTGCTGGGATTTGCAGTCGTGCATGGTGCTCCAAGCAAACATTTAAAGGGACTTGAGGCAAGATTAAGAAACGAAACTCGTGACTGCCGCGATTGGCGCTTCAGGTAACTACAGCCACGAGCCAAGCCGTCACGGGAGCGTGCACAAACTGAAGCTATGATGCTGTTTACTCACCTTTCTCTCCGTGGTTATACTTTGTAGTGGTCTTTCAGTTGATCTGGATCGTTTGCTGATGGTAGAACAATCCATAACAATCGCTTACAGTGTTTGAATTTACCGTGACCGGCTTCGTCCTATATCAAAACAGCGGATGTAGCGTCATGTGACGTCACGTCCGCATGGCAGAGCTGGAAAACTATAATGTTGTTTACTAAGCTTTTTCTTCGTAGTTACAATTTTTAGTGGTCTTTCAGTTGATCTAGATCGTATTCTGACGGCAGAATAATCCATAACTATTGCTTACAGTGTTTTTATTTATCGTGACCGTCTTTTCCTGTATCAAAACTGCGGATGTAGGTCATTTGACGTCACGTCCGCAGGGCAGCGCGGGAAATTCGGACACCGAATTGCAGCGCATTTTGCAGCACATAGCCTGTTCAAGGCAACGGAGAGAAACATGGGTGGAAACGTTATATCTGGTATTTAGCGCTTCATCACCCATTAGTATGAAAAAAAGGGACATTCATGCTTGTTTTTTTTTCAAATTCCTGCCTCAAGTCCCTTTAACTATAACAGGCCTATCGACGTCCATGAACACCAAACCGGAAGAAGAAGTTTTAGTTTTAAAACAGCCTCGTTACTGAGTACAGTAAAATGAAACTTAAGGTGAGACGTACGCAGTTGTGTTGCCTTCAAGGACATCTCGAAAATAACTATTCACCATCAGCATATTTAAAAGATAACTACTGAGTCCAGGCAGGCTGTTACAAAGCTATGATGATATTTTAAAACAACGTCCATGGGTGGTTAAAAAAAAAGTTTATTTCTGCAGTTACTGTGATTTTAAGCAGGAGTTGTTCAGAATGTGTTGGTTTTCATGGAAAAATGAGGTGAGTTCCTGGGGCGCATGGGTGGTGAGTTTACTGAACTCACCACCCAGATTTTAATGCGTCAGAGACACAGGACGCCTACCTATCAACATCTCTGCAGTAGTTGGAGCTTCCAGACATCAGGGATGGGTGATATGTTATTGTGTGCGATATATTGTCAAAGAAATGCCCCACAGTAATTATTTCTCATCTCACAATAAAAACGATAAATTCAATTTATCAGGTTGTATTTTACAGTTATTTATATATAGTTATTTTTTCCCTGTTTGTTCTCGTACTTCAGACTTGTTTGGTGTCAGTTTAGCAGTACAGGTGTACTACTTGAACTTATTTGATGTAGTTACTAGAAGTTACTGTGATACATTTTTTAGTGCATATCGCCCATCCCTACCAGGCATCCTTCAAAGGTGTGTATGTTTAAGAAAATGACTATAAACTGCAGACAGTCTCTGTCAGGGTTTTTCTTATTATTATTACTGTTTATTTAGTGTTTTGTATCAATTAACATGTAAAGAGAAAATAAAAACGGCATGAACAGTAAACAAAAAAACAAAACAAAGTACTTCTGGGGGAGTCTTTTCATAAGACTGAGTGGGTGTTGTCCAAGTCTTTGAAGAGTGTCCATTTCTTCCAGTTCAGCTCAAAGTCCTCTGCTCTGAGTTGCAGATGAAAGGTGATTTTCTCCATTACACGGATGTTGTCCATAACTTCTGTGTCAGTTCTTTTCAGTGCGAGTCCTTAACCTTTCTTCCTGCAGACATTGGCTTCATTAGTGAAGTTCCAGCGGTCCAGACGCCTTCTGGGTGTCTGTTACATAGTTGTCAAGGTAAACTACAAATGGGCGCTCGCTCTCCCAATTTTGTGTTTATGAAACCCGATAATCTTTCAGTTGAAACAGTAATTAGGGAAATTGTGATTGCATGAAAACAGAAACTAGATTACAAGCTTTTTCTCATTCCAGGTGTCCTTGCTGGTTGTCATGGAGATAGGCTTGTTCCCGCTAATTTGTGGTTGGTGGCTTGACATTTGTTCACTGGTAAGACAAACGTTGCGAGAAAATGCATTTGATTTTTTAGGCAACAAACTGTCCCAATTTACCAAATGACTAACCAAACAGATTAGATGCAGACATGATGATACACTGGGCTCATTTGATGACAAACAACATGGGGGGGGGGGTTATTGCTTGAACCAAATCTAATTTGCTAAGTTTTGGTTATGTGTATTAAAGAGGCTGGCTTTATTTTACTGCAGGAGATGTTTGATGCTACTCTGAAGGACAGAGAGCAGAGTTTTGACTCTGCTCCTGGGACCACCATGTTCCTCCACTGGCTGGTTGGCATGGTCTACGTCTTCTACTTCGCCTCCTTCATCCTTTTGCTCCGAGAGGTAAATGAAGGACACCATCAAGTCACAGTCATTTCCTATGACGTACAAAAACTTCTAAAAGATTCAAAATCTTTAGCTTTTTGAACGTGAACGTTTGTGTGCAGGTTCTTCGGCCAGGTGTGCTGTGGTTTTTAAGAAACCTGAATGATCCAGATTTCAACCCAGTGCAAGAGATGATCCACCTACCCATTTACCGGCACCTGCGGAGATTTATACTTTCAGTGGTCAGTTAGATATCCTCCTGCTTTATTGTTTCTCAAACCCAGCCTTTAGTAGCAAGACCACCCTTTTATGTCTCTTTGCTTTTAAAAGTAACCCTCCCAACACTGCAGATTATGCATGCTAACTATGTGACATTAAGAAAATTTAAACTGAAGAGTACAAAGCTTGAAAACACAAACGTTGTTCCATGAGAGTAAAACCGTAATTTGACTAAACATGTTATCAACCTGAGTGTGTTTGCATGTCTAATTTCCAGGTGGCGTTTGGCTCCATCGTTCTGTTGATGCTTTGGCTTCCAATCAGAATCATCAAACTTCTCTTCCCAACCTTCCTTCCTTACAATGTTATGCTTTACAGGTAAACTAAATCATCAGTAAACTGTCAGTATCAGGAAGCTGAAGATGACACTGAATTCTCTTTTTTCCAAGAACAGTAAAAATACAACTGCACCTTGAAAATTTGCTGTTTGCTGCAGTTACTTTTATACTTTGTGGTGAGTGTGGATCTTGTTTGGTGTGTGTCCTGCTTTTGCAGTGATGCCCCCGTCAGCGAGCTGTCGTTAGAGTTGCTGCTACTTCAGGTTGTTCTGCCAGCATTGTTGGAGCAGGGTCACACACGCCAGTGGCTTAAACGCCTCGTTCACGCCTGGACGTTCACAGCTGGATACGTTTTGTAGGCCTCAGAAACACACAACAGATATGATGGGAATGTTCCTGAATTTTATTCTGATCCTAACATGATATTAAAAAATTTTCCCCTATAGTGACCTTCACTCATACCTTCTGGGAGACCAAGAGGATGATGAAAATCAACCAAATAACCCTCCTGGTCGCCATAACAACAATCGCATCCCTGGCCTGGGGGAGGGGCTTCATGCGGCCCACCAGGCCATTCTGCAGCAGGGTGGGCCTGTGGGTTTTCAGCCCTACCACCGACCCCCAAACTTTGCCTTCAAGGTGCTTCAGACTGAACAGTCAGTCATATCAAAGCCTGTTTTCAAATAAGCTGTAGTTGTTCATCATTATTTTGTTTGTCTTGTTTAGATTATTCTTCTCGTTGTGTTCATGTGTGTGACTCTGTTACTGGCAAGTCTGATTTGTCTCACGCTGCCAGGTAAGCCACAGTAATCACCGTCTGCATTAATTTTCCCCGTTATCAGGCAGTTATTGATGTGCCCCTCTCTCTCCCTCTTGCTCAGTGTGTGTGGGTCGTTGGCTCATGTCTCTCTGGATGGGTAATGCGATGGTTCATGAGCTGTACACAGCAGCCAGCGGCCTTTACGTTTGCTGGCTGTCCATTCGAGCTGCTACAGTGCTGCTGTCATGGATGCCACAGGGCAGGACGGTCATCATTCTTAAAGTCCACGAGTGGACGCTCATGGTGATGTTGATTCTTTCTTTCTTTTTTTTTTACCTGCTATTACTCCTATTTATTGCACAAACACTTCTCCTTGTGTGATACATGGCAAACTTGTATTTTAATGTGCATTTTGGTGGTGTGTCTGCAATGTTGTGGTGAGAGCAGATCTTCAAGACTGTTGTGGTAGCCATGATGTTAGCCGGGGTGATTCCTTTGCTGCTGGGTCTGCTGTTTGAGCTGGTCATCGTTGCCCCTCTCAGAGTCCCACTGGATCAGACACCTCTCTTCTACCCATGGCAGGTAGGAATGTGCCTGAATATGAGAGATATGAGACCTATTTTATGTTAATAAACAAAACCTGCATTTCAGTTCTCTTTTCTTACAGTATATTCCCCCCTTCTTAAGCTGCTCTCTGCTGAAATCTTATCCGCTTCTGATCATAGTGCAGTGGGTCTCCTCCACATGCCTCTTCATTGCTTCTGTAGCTTCCTTGATTGCAGATCTGATGAAATAAAGATGCAGTGCGGTCTTGAAGCACCACATGTGCTGATTTTCTCAGCAAACTTCAGTTTTTATTTCTGAGCTGCCACTTGAAAATGATTTTATATATATGTGGCAGTTGACAGTCCTGTCACTATGCCTCCGAGTGATTCTGCACCCTCGCTACTTGGCCACCGGGATATCCTTTGGCTGAATGGTTAGCGCGCAGGACTCTCACCCGGGTGTATGTGGATCGAATCCCGCCTGGGCCCATATATATTTATTTATATGTAGTCATTTCAGCCAGTCATTTTCTGTACCGCTTATCCAGTTCAGGGTCGCAGGGGTTGCTGAAGCCAATCCCAGCTAATATCAGGCGAGTGGCAGGGTACACCCTGGACAGGTCGCTAGTCTGTCACAGGACCAACACAGAGAGTCAGACAACCATGCGTGCGCACATTCATACCTAGGGGCAATTTAGAGTGATCAATTAGCCAAACATGCATGTCTTTTGACGGTGGGAGGAAGCCGGAGTACCTGGAAAGAACTCAACCATACACGGGGAGAACATGCAAACTCCACACAGGAAGGAATTGTTCAAACTAGGCTGCAGTGCAACCGACTCGAACTGGGTTGCAGTGCTAACCACCACTTCACTGTGCAGCCCCCTATATATATATATATATATATATATATATATATATATATATATATATATGTGTGTGTGTGTGGAAGTTTTTGTGTCATTAGTGCTCCCGTAAGACCTTTATGCTCGTATGAAAGTCAAGGGGCGATGGCCTATGTCAACCCCTGCCGATTGAAAAGAAGTCGGGTTCAGATCCCCAAACCTGGAGTGGGGGAGACCAGCGCCGCGAGGCATCAAGTGCGGTAACACAAACAAACCTGGAGAAGCAGTTGGGTGTCCTGGGGAGAGTTCTCTTCTCTTTCTGAGGGGCAGGGCCCCTGGAATGGGTTCGCCCCGAGATAGGGGTCCGTGCCCTAGAAAGCGTCGCTATTCCGGCGGCGTCCAGTGAACTCTCGCTGGCCCTTCATGTATATCATTATCTATCTATCTATATATATATATATATATATATATAGATATGATATATATGTATATATACATATATACATACATATATATATATATATATATATATATATATATATATATATATATTATATATACATATATACATACATATATATATATATATATATATATATATATATATATATATATATATATATGTATGTGTGTATACACACACACACACCCTGTAATGTGTTAAATTTGCTTTATCGCTACTGCACCCGTCAAACCTTTATACTTATTTGAAATCCTGACAAATATTTGCACATCATCACATTTTAAAACTGACTTATTACTTTGAATTAAATTAAGTGATTTAAAAAAAGTGACCTAATTAGGAAAAAGAAACACATTGTGTACCTACGCCGAAACTGAGCAAATCAGCTGTATTGTTTCCGTTGTAATTACACTGCTTCTTTGTTTGTTGCAGGACTGGGCCTTGGGTGTCCTTCATGCTAAAATCATTGCTGCCATAACACTAATGGGCCCTCAGTGGTGGCTCAAAACTGTCATTGAGCAGGTGAGACACATTCTGCTAAATTAATTTCTATCAACAAAAGCAAAACAGGAGAGGAGATTATTCAATACCCAGACAAAAAAATTATATCTGTAAGAATCTGTATTTATTCTCCAAATGCAGTGAGTATATTTGATTTTGTTTCTGTTGTTCGTTTGTTTAGATAAAGCCTACCTCTTAAAAAGATGCATTTTTTAAGACTTAGTTTGACTTTTTATTGTAAAGGACAGGAGCAACCATGCAGGCCTTGAAAGAAGTAAGCATCGTTATCTCTCTCCTGCAGGTGTATGCTAATGGCATCAGAAACATTGACCTCCATTTCATAGTGCGAAGACTGGCCGCTCCAGTCATTTGCGTCCTGCTGCTGTCTCTCTGTGTGCCCTACACCATCTCTAAAGGCATTACACCACTGCTGGGTGAGTCTACCAGGATGCTTCTCTGTTGGGATGGAGCATTGATTTTTCTGCTACCTGTATGTGACCCCATCAGACGTTGGTTTTCAAGTTAGCAGAGAGAAAGAAAACCAATTTATGTTTCTAACATTCCTCCTCTTTCCTCCCAGCTGCATCTCTTTCTCTCTGCTCCACTTTTCTGTGAGCAGAGTGAGATGAATTAATTTGGGATAATATAGTGGCTTACAAAAAATGACCTGTGTTTAGCATTAAAAAAAAAAAAAACATAATTGTGTTACAATCTTCCATTTGCATATTTTTTTTCTTTTGTTTGTTTTTTTTTGTTTTTTTTTTTTTGTTTTTTACAGGGGAGTTAAGGTAAAGAAAGAATGAAAAAGCAATCCAAGGTAGTTTGAGAAAAAATCCAAGTGTTAAAAAAAAAAAGGAAAAATTTTAAAAAAAGAAAAGTTGTATGTTTAAATCTCTCAACCCATTTATCTCTGTGCTCGTGGTCATTGTCCTGCTGGCTGAGGAACCTTCATCACAGTTTGCAAAACAAAAGATTTAACAGTTGATTTTAGTGTTGTTGCTCGACGTGTAGACAAACCAACAAAAAAAATGAACTTGGGACTTTGTCTACATTCATTCTTGTTTTGAAACAGCTAAAGTATCTTTTTGACAAAGAGAAGCAAAGTTTTTGTGTGTTTGTCTGCTTGAATTAATGAGATAAAAAATGTTTTATTTCTTCCCAGAGGGAAATGATAAGTTTTGTATTGATGCATTCAGGAGTAAAGTGTTCTTGTGTTACAGTTTGATAATGTTCTACCATAAAATATGGTGATGTATGTTAAACAGTATTATTAAAAGCTTAAACATAAAATCATTAAAAATTAACAAATAAATCACAGTTTGGCTGATTTTACATCCAATGCAGAGCTTTTGCCCTGAAGTAATTCTTTATCATTTCTCTTCCCTGTTTTCCACACCAGCTGCCAATGAGAGCACCTGTAGTCTTTGTTTTCCCTTAACGTAAAGTCATGCCATTATTAAATTAACCTGCGCTCAGCATC
Organism: Atherinomorus stipes; assembly: GCA_023101725.1. Lineage (NCBI taxonomy): Eukaryota > Metazoa > Chordata > Actinopteri > Atheriniformes > Atherinidae > Atherinomorus > Atherinomorus stipes. The sequence continues at coordinate 276,771 of JALJCO010001527.1, read as the reverse complement.
CTCACATCAGTGCCTTCTGTTACGCTGCTTATTCTATTTGTTGCTCTTTGCAGGAGTGCAGCCAGACATGCAGACCCTGGTGGAGAGGAGAATCTACCCTTTCCTGCTGATGGTGGTCATACTGTTGGCCATTCTGTCCTTTCAGATTCGCCAGTTCAAACGGCTCTATGAACACATCAAAAATGACAAGTAAAGCTCTAAAAATGTTCTATCCAAGTAACACACAGAAAACAAGCCCAGTGTTTACTAATTAAAGGAAGTTTCAGCCTGGTTGTGAGTTTTGATCAAAGATCTGCTGTGCAACAGACGGCATGAGGAGTTTGAGACTTGAGTTAAATCGATTTAATGATTGTTTCCTGTTCTTCATTCAGATATCTGGTCGGGCAGCGCCTTGTAAACTACGAACGGAAGACGGGCAGGAGTACATCGTCCTCCTCCTTCAGCACCTCCTCATAGACCCAATGCTGCTAGTGGATCCGTGGAGCTGAATGAGTGCCCTGCACTGAAAGCTATCAGCAGCTACCGTGGTGAAACCTTTTTGTTTTTGTCTCTATTCAGCTGTCGACGTCAAACGCCATCCAGTCCTTTCATTCTCCATCATCTCCTACAGTGCTAGGCCGGGAGGCAGAGATGTTTACGAGTGAAGGGAAAAGCTGCCTCCCAAGTTTTGATGGAAAGTTAGAAATTTTTGTACAAGATTCTTAATTCAACCTGCAAAACTGGAATGACTGAATGACTGAAACTTGGCAGAACCATAACTTCACTGGCAGTTGCTCCTGCTACACATGTCCTTTCTTTTAATTTTATTTAGAGGTTTGGGTTGAAGTCAGGTAAGTAGAGCGTAGCCATTACCTCAGATTGCGCTTCCTTTTGAATGTTTGATGTGGAAAAAATTAGGTGGAGTGTCTTTTACACATTTTTAGAGCTGAGGATGAGACATTTGGACTCTATTAGTCTTGCTTCCATTGCTGGTTCTCCTGAAAGTTTGTCAGTGCTAAGGTGTAAAGTAGATAGTGTGGAAACTTGATTGTATTTTCCAAGGTTATATTTCTGGAGTGAGCTGAACAAAACAAACAAAAAAAGAAGAAGAGCGATTTGTTGTTGACAAAACCAAGGACACAAGTTTTCTGAGATTTAACAATATGGGGCTGCATGCAATTTTTGGTTTTTTAAGAATTAAATTAATTCACCTGACGAATAACCCGACAAAAAAAGCAAAACAAACAAAACAATTCTCACACAACAGAGCACAGTGCAAGAAAACTGGCACTGACATATTAAGCCTGTAAAAAAGAAGTGAAATGATGTTTTCAGACAAAAATACTGCACAGATAGAAACGATGTTTTCTGAAGAAGATTTAGGATGATTTCGAATTAAAACATTAAAAGTTGACAAATGGCTTCAAGACTGACAAAAAAAACTATTTCAAACATAGACGACTCTGCTAGGTGCTTGTCCTTACACTAAAACTAATGTTAAAACTCACAGCTATCAACCTACAGCAGCATTCCCTCAGGACAGCTGTTAGAAAGTATTGTGTTCCTCTTTGCTTTGTTTTTCTTTTTATTAACCGGCTAAACTCATCAGTTAAAGCTGCTAAGCAGGTTCAGCAAATGTAGGCTTATACAAATCGCTTCTTTCAGGAATATGACTGATTACATGTTGGTAGCTTTTCCAACTGTGTAATGACTTATTTTTTGGGAAAAATGTTCAACAATGACTCTTCTAGCTGTGTTTACAGTACTCTTGTATTTGAAAAAAAATCCTTTAACCTATTGAAGCATTTCATTTGCGCAACCCCCATTGATTTAGTGTTGCATACAAGCAACACATCGTGAGATTAAACTGTCCTGCTTGCAACAACCCTTCATCTTTTGGGTCGGGCTGTTGTCAGAGGTTTATGTAGTCTTTGGAGTGTCTCTGGACTCAGATGGATTTGAACAGCTTACAGGGAGTAAAATGGGCTGTTTACCTTGGCTGGAGTGTTTTAGGTTCTCACACACAGCAGCTGAAGCTGGCTTAAACAGATTCCAACCTTTGTGCAGCAAAATTTCTACCTGGAGCAAAAGTAGATTGAGAAGACTGGCTCCGTACTTTGGGTTATCATTGTCAGAATGAATACTTATCAGCATTGTGTATGAAAATAAGCTTTCAGATCAGATTGGACAGTGAAAGAGGGAAATCTGAAGTGGCGCATCATCAGCTGTTAATCTAATAGTATGACTGTCTACATGCTGAGGGTGGCTAAAATATTCTATAGTAAACGCTCTCTTGCTTTTTATTGTAGAAGTACATGAGATAAACCAGCTCTACAACTGCAACCATGTATTTCAGAAATTTTAATACATTCGCATGGCAGTTCTATATTTTTTAGCATTTGTTTGCAAATGAGCAAAGTTTTAGGGAAAAAAAAGATTCAACATTGTTTTTTAAACTTGCTTTCATGCTGAGACTAATGAAAACATTGATACTCTTATTGATTGTTAGCATGAAGACTGGAAACACCATATTGGCTCTGTCCAACGGCAGCAGCGGCATCCAGCATCCTTAAAGCTAAATAATTAACATTTTAAATCTTATTTGATGTTACACACTCAGAAAAATGTCATGTATACATGACAATTTGAAGTCTTGCTGGAAGTCTCTTACTGGAAGTGTGTGCGTGTGACTCGGGCAAGCGGAGATCATCATTCACTTATCTCAACTCCTTGTATTCCTTAAGGGTTAGTTTAGAATTTCTGACGTAGGGCCTAATTTTTGAGTCAGCCAGGGTACTACTTATCACTGGAGACAGTTTCAGCGTATTTCATCCTGTTATTCTCGTTGCAGGAGGTCGCCAATGCAAATGCTAGCATAAGTCAACGGATTCTCCTAGCTGAGCCAATCGTATCCACTCCACAGAACACCCTGAGGCAAATCATGTATAACACAAGACTATCTGAGTAAATGCCTGATGTTAAAAATAAAACTCACATTGCATTGCGTTGTTTTTGGTTTTTTTGCTGAGTGTCTCAGCTGCCGCGGTGTGCACAAAGGAATTAGATTACACAAATACACAGTCAAAAATATGGCCACAGGTGAAAGGCATGAGGATGTGATGGATTTGTAAGACTTATTCAAACTTGTTTCATCAAATGAACCATCACCATATCTCTTTAAACCTGGAATACCACCCAAAAGCAAAGTATAATTCCGCATCTGGTGAGAAACGAGTCCCAGAAAAAAGACATGCATAATCTATGATGCAAGATCAGTTTTATTGGTAATATTATTTTATTATCACAGCATTTACACAGATGGTCTTGCATTATAAATTATTTGCCTCCGGTGTTCTGTGGAGTGGATAAGATTGTTTTTTGTGGCAGGCTAGGGGATCCTATCGACTAGCGCTAGCATTAGCCTCTGTAATCTAATGCAACTAGAATAACAGGATGAGATGTGTTGGAACTGTCTCCAGTGATAACTAGTACCCTAGCTAACTTGAAAATGAGGCCTTGTGTCAAAGGTTTTGGAACTACCCGTTCAAAACCTTCTGCATGTGAACGTAAAATCTGCATCTGGCTGTTGTTCATCCAGCATCTTACTTGTGTGACCACATCATCTGCTCTGCTGCCTAAGTGGCAAGTCAGAATCATCAGCCCACTTTGCAGAAAAATCAGATAATTGAGACAATGAAAGGTGTTTTTTTGTTTGGTTGGTTTTTTTTTAATATCTTCTGAATGACAAAACCAGCCCCAGCTGTTCTTTCAATCCATGTTGCTGACAAAGTCAAGAGAGTCAAATTCTCTAATGTTTGGGAAAAGATGTTTCAAGTGTTTTTGGTTCTTTTCTTTTTCTTTTGGATCAACAATGATTGTTAAAAGTTTTGTTTTCTAAATCACATTTTGTTGTGTTGCACTTTATACCACAGTCACAATCATTTCAGACTCCATTGTAGCACAATCATCACAGCTGAGTTTGCATTATTTTGCCTTCACTGCGAATGCCAGATATCAGTATTTGACTCTACAATCGTTTTAATTTAAAGGATGAATTTAGTTTGCATCTGTTTTTCCACTGTAATTTTAGGATTTTAGCTAATATTAACTGCTTTTCCGTTGATGCGGATTGTAAATGATAGTAAATTTAGTGCTGACAGCTGTTGTGCTGCCAATGTGGAATGCTAAAATTCAGAATACATACACGTATATGATGCTATAAGTGACCTTTTAGTACCTTTGAACAAAGCGGGACACTGAATTTTGGTGTTGGATTTCAATTTCTAAAAGCAAATGATTTCTATTTTTTTATATGTGCAAAACAAGACAGTGGCATGTACTGTAACATAAAGATATACACTTCAAGTTTTATTGATTGTTGGTTCTGTCACATGAAACAATAATAAACAGTTGTAAAGATTGCAGAAAAGTGAAGTTTTTTTCTTTCTTATCGCTGCAAATAGCGTACAGTTTTCACTTCTTGTAAACAGTGACTTGTCATGGCACACATTTGGGGTGCAATCTAAGTTTCAGTAGTAAGTGGACAATAAAAGCAGACTGCAGTGTTTTTATTTGTCAGGCATTTCTACCTCCACAGGACTCTGAAATTATCCAAATGATTTACAACAGATGTATCTTATTGTATTTAGACATCAGTCAGGTTTTGGGGTCACAAGCAGAGACAGCAATTTCTACAAACGCTATGATGAGGCCAAGAAAATTATGCTACTGTATAACCGCATGGCTCATCAACTATTATTCATCCAGGACTTTTGGAAGGTCTTTTAAGTCATTTTAAACATTGCTACTTGCATTTGGGGGAGTGGGTAGCCTAGTGGCAATGTTGCAGGTCCTGGCACGGCAGACCAGGGTTCGAGTCCCCGACACAGCACTAAGGTGGACCACTATAGACTCCTGACCAAGGTCCTCAACCCCCGCCAACTGCTCCCTGGGTGTTATTGGCTGCCCATTGCTGTCAGGTTTCAACCTAAGATGGGTTAAATGCAGAAAACAAATTACCTGATTGGGATTAATAAAGTATCCATAAGAATTATTTATTTGAGAAATTAGTAATTGTGACAAAGTGTTGAGACTTTTGGTTTAATTAGAACGGCTTGTTTATGTTGTCAAATAAAACTCTAACACGACCGATAGCATTTACCGTACACTTTTCAGAGATGTTTCAGATTTTTCAGACATTTGGGACATGGTGCATAATGTTAAAGTTCTTAGATTTCTCAGTAGAAATGGTGAATGGGTGATATATTAGATGGGGGTGGGGGCAGGCAGTGTGCTCCTGAGCAGCCGCAACAGTCCAAGTTAAAATGTGACTTTGGCAAAAAGGGGAAATAAAAATACATGATCATTAATCTATACAGTGGCAGCAAATGTTCTGGTTGGTTTGTCTGGAATATCAAACACCCGTGTTAAATAGTGATGTTTGCTGTTTAATTGTTATTGAATTCAAGAATGAAATGTAACTTCACTCATCATGAAAAATAGTTTGAATCAGAGTTATGTGTGTCTGCAGTCCAGCATTGTCACCCTTAGAATCTGAGGCCTTTTGTGCGCAAAGCTGCCAATTTGCACCTGCTTTTCACACTTACTAAATATAGACCCAAAACAGGGCAGCCGCAATCCGTTTCATGGTTGATAAATGGCTTTGCAAGTGCTAAATTGATATACAGGTAATACCCAAAAAATCCTGAAAAAGTTAATGTATTTCTGTAATTCAACTTAAAAGGTGCGTTTTAAATACTGAAGATAAATAATATGCAAATCAATATATTTCAAGCTTTTATTTGTTTTGATGTTGCTGATTAGGACTTGCAGCTTAAGAAAACCTCAAATTCAGGGCAGTGATTAGCTCAGTAGGTTGAGCAGCTGCCCCATGAACAGAGGCTACAGTTCCTCAACGCAGTCGGCCCCGGTTCGATTCCCGGTCCAGGTCCCTAGGCTGCATGTCACTCCCCACTCTCTCTGCCCCTTTCCTGTCACTATTCACTGTTGCATAAAGGCCACTAGTGCCCAAAAAACCCTTAAAAAGAAAACTTCAAAATCAAAAAATTTGAATATTGCATGAAATCAATTATGAAAGGATTTTAAAAGCAAAAAAATCAGCCCTTCTAAAATAAAATCTTGTATCTGTACTTGGTTTGGGCCCTTTTGCATGAATGACTGCCTTAACCCGGCGTGGCATGGATGCTACCAGCTTGTGGCATATCTCAGGTGTTATGGAAGAAAAAACATGCTTCCATCACAACCTTGAGCTCTTCTTTATTGTTTGGTCTCTTCCCGTTCAGCTTTCTCGTGACAATGCCCCACAGATTTTCGATGGGGTTCGGGTCAGGTGAGTTTGCGGGCCAATCAAGCATGGTGATCCCATGGTTGTTGAATCAGGAGTTTGTACTTTTGGCAATGTGGGCAGGTGTCAAGTCCTGCTGGAAAATGAAGTCTGCATCCCCATGCAGCTGGTCTGCTGAAGCAAGCATGAAGCTCTCCAAATGTCCTGGTAGACAGCTCCAACACCAGCAGCTGACATGGACCCCAGGTCATCACAGACTGGGAAACTTAACACTGACATCTTCTCCAGGCTGCGATCAGCCCTCCGGCTTGTACACCGTTTTCTTCCACACTTCTTCCTTCCACTTAATTGTCCATTAATTTTCTTTGAGACAGCACTCTGAGAACATCCAGCTTCTTTTGCTATCACTTTTTGTGTCTTTCCCACCTTTTGCAGTGAGTGGATGATGGTTTTCTGCACAACTGTCAGATCAGCAGTCTTCCCCATGATTGTGAATTCTTCTAAACCAAGGCAGGGACTTTTTTAAAGGCTTGGGGCGCTTATGGAGGTGTTTCGGATTACTTACCTGATTAGAACGTGACAGTCTGAGCCGACAATACTGGAGCTTTTCACAGTATTCTAATTTTTTGAGTTTTTCAATTTGAGGTTTTCTAAAGCTGCAAGTCCTAATCAGCAACATCCAAACAAATAAAAGCTTGAAATATAATGATTTGCATATTATTTATCTATACAATATGTTAATTGCACCTTTTAAGTTGAATTACAGAAATACAAGAACTTTTTCTGGATATTCACATTTTTGGGTAGTACCTGTATTTACATTTTCTCCTCCCAACACACGCACAATTGTGTGTGAATGCCCCAGACTGCACATTCATTGTAGCAGACGCACTAACTGGATGCAGATACGCTGTTTTTCACCTTTGAAAGGCGCAACCCTTATAGCACACATAGTAAATCAGTTGGACAGTTTTTGTGTGTGCATGAATTTGCACACATTTTAATACATGTAAACCTTTGATTGATCCTTCCCTTAGACTCAAGCACAACCCTTTTGCTGTGCAGGTGAAAGGAGGACATGTGACCTGAAGTCATTAAGAGCTTTTAGGCAGCTGCCTGGAGAGGAAAAGCCTGAGCAGATCTGCTTTCTCAGGTTGACCATGTGGGTTCAGAGTTGTTGAAGATATTAGTGAGAGGCAAGTTTGCCTTGCCTTTTACTGAGTTTATGCTTCAAGAAAAAGGTGGAACCTTTTAACTTTTCTGCTCCAACAACAGTGTGACAACAAGGCTAATGTGTCACACATCTAAAATGATTTATTAATATGTCATCATTCCATCACAACCTTTAATAACAGCTCAGCTCTACTATGGGATCATCTGTGTAACTGCTAGAGTGCGCAGCTCTAGGAAACAGGATGTGGGGTTATTTTTGCTGGATCCAATTACTTTTCCGCTAATGCAGTCTTAACTGTTAGTCCAAGCGCAGATTAGGAGCATATGCAGCTGAAACCAGATTCTCCATGTTAAGCTAAATCTGATTTTTCCAACCTGTGCTTCATTTTTCACGAGCAAAATAGGATCATCTTTTTCATGGTGATGAAATCATGGGATAAGCACCTCTGGTCTGGCCCTCCTTAAGAAGCTCTGGAGAGATTAGCACAGTGTCAAAAAGAGTTTCTTTCTTCACTGTTCTGTGAAAGAAGACTACAGGCATATGGCAAGTGTAGAATTAGTATTTTCCTATAGAAGTAGTTCAAACAGTGAAAATAATCTTGTCCTTTAAAGATCACTGAAGAACAAGTTCACACCTATAATAGTGTAATGCTTTTTAGGAAAAGCGGGATTTAACGAGCATAGATCGTTTCTGTGCCTGGAAACATGTCAATCCCATGCAGAGGGTGACCACACAATGCCCATAAAAACTGCATAAAACCCAGGAGCTACATGCTACACCTCAGAGTTAGGTAGCCAACCTCAGATAGCATAGTACTGTAACTATCTAAATAAATGACAGTTTACAGTAAAAAGGCCTCTTTGGGCCTTGTTTTGCTTTTTTTATTTGATTATTTTTGTGCTGCAGGCCTCACACACCATAAAAGGTCCACCTGTTCCAGGGTGAGTCCTGGTCTATCATACCCCTGAGGCCTGGCGTTTTGTTTAAATTGGTTTGATTTGGTTTGGTTAATCATTACATTGGTTCCTTTAGTTACTAAAATATATTTTTAAGTTCCTTCGCGTCTTCCCTTATTTTGTCATGGTCCACTGAGACAGTTGTGGGTCCTGTCACGCCTCCAGTTGATCATGCACCCTGGCTGTTTGGCCACAAGGATGTGCCTTTGGATGAAAGGTCAGCATGCAAGGCTCTTGCCCGGTAGACTGGGGTTCAAACCCTACCTGGACCTTACTTTGTCCTGCCACATCTCTAGAACATGACAGCATGACTTTGGTTTGCAAACGTGTCTGAGCAAACCACAAGATGACACTAAAGAGAAGATGTTTGGCCAGAATACACAGAATCATATTCAGTAAGAAATAAACACAGCAAATCAGCACAAATATCTGCTACCAATTGTCTAGCATGGTGGTGGAGGGGTGATGATTTGGGCTTGTTTTGCAGTTATAGGACCTGGACACAAGTCATTGAATTTACTTATAAATTTGAAGCCATCTTTCTGACAGCTAAAGCTTTGCTGGACTCAGACTTGCCGAGAAAAAAAATAACCAAAGTGCGGTTTAATGATGTACAATAAGGGCGTAATAGACAAATGCGCCCAAACCTGGGTGTTTTCTCTATTTTTTTCTCCCGCTTCTTCTCCAATTTTTTAAATATAATACTGTTTGTTTCCTATTTTCTTACTGCTGATTTCTAAAAGTTTCTTGGAAAAAATGTAAAAATCACGCACCTCCCGAAAAAATCTCAACCCAGGTGCTGGATCACAAGAAGACTCAATAGAAAGGAAAAACGGGTCCGCACAAACTGGATATAGCTCCCATTGACATTTTATGTTTACACATCTTGTATTCTGCAAATAAAATGTCAATGGGAGCTTTATCCAGTTTGTGCGGACCCGTTTTTCCTTTCTAAAAGTTTCTTCTCAATGTATGAATTGTCTGAGAATTTTACTCTACAAAAAGTGGGATGTTGATGGCTGAATCTTCTTGGAAAGGGGTGATCCCAGTAATTTTAATCCTCTTCTTTAACCGTTTCGATCAGTTTTCAAACCTGGCAGTCACCACACAGCAGATTTTAGATGTTTTCCTACTTTACCTCACTAGGCTCAAATTGAGGACAAGCTTTCATTTGAATTAAGCATGATGCAGCAGAGAAACATCCAAAACTTGCATAGCGGTAGCCCTAAAGATCTGTAGTTGACGAACACAGCTTTTTATAACTGAAGTCACATGGGTGGAGATCCAATTTAAAGCTGGCACTGTTAATTGCATCAGGAGTTAAAACCAGTGGGGGGGGTGGGGTCAGTATGACCAGTTAAACTACTGACATTAAATCACTAATTAGCACATTTAGGTCAAACTAAAGTGGTAAACAAACGGTGCTGGTTGTTTAGATATGTCCGGAGCAAGATTCGTAACATAATGGCAATTATGGCATACATTACCTTCAGTCAGAGGCTCCTTCATTTCTGCACAAGAAGGTCCAGCACAAAGGTCATTCCTGTCGAATGCATTAATCTTACATAAAGATTTTTTTATTTTTACTTTTTGATCTATAATAATGACATTTTATGATTGTTTGCTGTATTAATTTTACATAAATTCTCAATGATTTATTATTACCATACTGCAAAAATATATTAATATATTGGGGCTGGTACAGTAATATCCTTATCATTGTTCCAGCATAGTATTTTCAAAAACTTGTATCTTTAACAAGAGTGATGTTACTTGAAAATAACACTTTTGCTTCCTTTGTTTTTCTACAACACTTAGAAGACTTGAAAGTTGCAGCCTCCCCTCTGAGCTTGTAGTCATTTTGACAGATTACTGTATTCCAACAGTAGGACTAGAGCTGGAGAGAGAATCTAAATGGATTATCCTGAGGCATTTCAACAGAAAGCCTCTCATCCCATTGCTGGCCATCATCAAAGAGAACCCAGTGCTCCTCCACAGGGAAACACCGGATTAGCTGTTCAGCGCCGTCAGTTTCAAATCAAGAGGACTGCGTGTTCTTTTGCTTTTTACCTTCGGGGCAACTTCAGCTTCAGCTTCTGATCAAAACCCTAAAGAATCAGGAATTTTTAAAGTGCCTGGCAGGCTTTTAGTGCAATGATCATACAATGAGATGGATGGAGTTTCTGGTGCTATCGTGAAGACTCGAGTGAAAAAGTACACTGGGTTTTCAACAGTTCAAAACTCATGGATATTCTTGAACTTTTAAAGCTCTGTGTATTTGAAAATGCAGTATTGACCTCCTTGGTAAGGAGGTAAAGTTGTTGCACTCTATTGTTTTCAGCTCTTATTGGTCACTTCACTATTCCAGAGTGACTGCCTCAGATCATGCAAATGATCAAACCGTTGCTGACATCATCTTCCAAAGTTGTGGAGAATCGCAATGTTTATGTCATCTTAACGAGATTTATCCAGCAGCGGTTGAGGATTGGTAGCAGGTGCAATGATCTTATGTCTCCCATGTGGCCTCTGTAGACCTTTTACCTGTGACCTGGAAACTAGTACAATCCAGTGGGATTCAAACGTGTGGTGGCTAAAAATGAGACTCCATACTGCAGAGGGCTGGTGGACATAAACTCTAGGTACTCCTAGAGTTGTGCTGGCACCCCACAAGAATTTTGAAAGGTAAGTGTGGGGCAGGGGAGGATTTAAATGGTGTTGATAACAGAGGAACAAGGAAAAGATTCAACGATTCAAGAGAATGGCATTGCTGGAGGAGTTGGACTTGACTCAGAGCACAGAGCCAACCAAGTGGCTACTGTTACACATGCTCCAATCATCACCAAGGTTGACGAAGATGAAAATGATCCGGAGCCCTCCGAAGATGACTCTGATGAGGACGTTGAGCTTGATTACACTCGAAATTATTGGGAGGATGAGGACGATATCTATCAGGAATTTGAGGAATTGGACTTTGAGGCCCTGCCGGATCGTTCAGACACACAAAGCATCTCCTCGGATGATTCTTTCTATCCCCCCGACAGTTCAGTTGGCCCCCTCATGTTGCGCTCTCCAAGCCCTGACAGCCCTGAACCAATTTCTTTCTTCAAGGCTTGCTGCAACAACAATGCCATCATAGTCAAGATTATGATCAGACAAGGAGTGACTGAAGAGGAAGTAAAGGAGACGGACAGAAACAGAAGAGTAAGTGTGTAAGCATGTTTTTATAAAATGTTAAGGTTTTAGGATCATCTGCATTTCTTTTATTTTTTTAAATGATTTGAATCCAGAAATATTAGAATACTTCTTTTAAAACAAAGTTTTCTGATTGAGACTGGGAGATCAAATGACTGGGCATCCAATATGTAGCTTATCAGACATCCAGGTCATGGTAATCCTAGCTTAAGCAGCAAGCAATTAGACTACTTTTGGTTCTTGAAGATGTTTTACCTGTCATCCATGAAGATTTCTTCATCCAAAATGACTTATGAGAACCCACATTTGACTTCAACAACCTTTGGCCCTGTGATGACTGAGAAGGTCTACAGCACCTCTATGACCCGTATGAGTCTGGACATGTTTATTTTTTTCAAAGAAATGGAGATTTCCCTTGTGGGATCAATAAAGTATTTTTCATTTTGTTTCATCTGGTGCTACGATGCATCCTGGATAATCTGATGACAAGTAGATACATGTATTCACACTTGGTGTAGTATAGCCTGATACACCAGCCTAACTAACGTCACGTATGAGATACACGGCAAGTGACTTGCAATGTTTCTCATACAGGTTGGTGTACCAGGCTAGGTGTTGTAGTGTGTCTCTATATGAACCTGAGTGACCATGTGGGACCAGATCCCAGTTACCCAGGTAGTTTAACCACCTCAGAATTTATCAGTGTGTTTCAGAGTTACGAGCAACTCGCTTACAAGACTTCCTGGGAATCCAATTATCAATATTCTCCAAGAAAAACTTTTTTTTTTTCTACGAGGTTCCTGATCCAGTTCACAGAAACCTTTATCCCTAAAAATGTATTCTTCAGTATATTCCAGCAGATGGATATTTCTTTATTTCCACTGGTTGCCAGCTACCATATCTCTCGTGTGTTCTCTGATTTAAAGCTAGGGTTGGCAATGTTGGAAAAAACGGTTTGAGCAAGCTACATTTGAAAAAAACACACCACCCGAAACCACGCCTTTAGAGCGTAGGGACGTGCGTGCTGATGTTTTACGAAAAGGTTAACGATAACAGCCGTGTGGATAGCTTGTTAGCTTGACAGTAAATGGCTGACAAACCACGTTTTTAAAAGCTTTAATCCACTCACCTCCAACTCCTTCTACAGTGTAAAAAGTCCACGCTGCAAACGTCAGCGCCTCCGAGACTTGATCCTTATCTGTTGTTTTGTTTTGTTTGTTTTTTTGGCACAGCAGCAGTTAGCAGTCCGTTAGCTATATTTGTTTACAGTGAACAGCACACAGGGGGGTCACATGGGGGACGGGGGGGAAGGGACAGAGACGAGACATAAAGGCATCGATTCATTCTTTCTATAAGTTGCGAATTACCAATTCATGCCATTTTGGTGCAAATGTCAGGGGTTGGTCAGAGTTTTTACAGAACTGCAGCTGCGAGGTCTGACTTTTTTCCTTCCTTTTTATGAATACATGATGTATTGACTACTGTCAGGATGGAAGGACCATTTCACCCAGTATAACAAAAAGTGTTTCTGAACAGGATTACCAACTCTGGCTTTAAGTCTTGTCTGCATGTAAACATCTTTGATCCTTTGATTTTAGAATATTTGCATTGTTCTTAGCTTTTGAATGACACCTCTCTTGGTTCTTGTGTAGTTTCCTCATATGTCAACAGGCTACAATAAACCACTATGTAATCGTGAACTGCGAGCTGTAAAAGAGTTTGCAGGGAATAAAAGCCATTTAAAGGCAACTTCCAGGAAGCTCTAAGAACAGTGATCTAAAGCTTTTTAAGCTGTGTTTACAGTTAGTTTTTTTGCCATTGCTGCAGATATTTACATAAAAGTAGAACATTTTCAGTGCGCAATGCATTCTGGAAGTTTTGACACACAAACCCAGACAGCAAGAAAAAGTTGCAGAGGTTATTCTAGTGCTTGTGTCCTGGATTACCTGGAGTGTGGCCCTAAGTGATTGGATCTGTTTATGCTCTTAGACCATCCTGAGTGAGTTCAGATACTGTCTACCTGTAATGAAATTATCCAGGATGCAAAGTAGTACCAGCTAAAGAAGAAAAAGCTAATTTGGCCCAAATTCCTGTAATTCCCAAGTAAGTAGAACTGAGCGTCCCTGGATGAAAGGCAAATTTTATTTCAAAAAGCTCAAAAGAAGGCAAGCTGGGTTTTGTTAAAACATATTACAAAAATGCCTTTTTTAATGAGAAAAAAAGTCCTTTGAACCAACCAGTTAGTTATCTATATTTTAAATGCACATCATGATCTGCACAATACTCAGCATGAATACTAAGAACTAAACAGGCTAAGGCAGGTTGCTGTTATGGAGATGCAGTTGCATCTAAGTGTGGCGGGACAAAGGAGGGCCCAGGCAGGATTAGATCCCCAGACTCCCAGGTAAGAGTCATGCATGCTAACCAGTCAGCCAAAGGGATATCCCCTTAGCCACGTAGCCAGGGTGTATGATCACTCAGAGGCACGGTGACAGGACCATCAATTGCCACATAAGCACCAGTGCAATCAATATGTTCTACGTGCAAGACGTATAGCAACAACGCCGACGATCCTGAGATCCTGTATGCACTTTTAAAGGCCTTTTAAAGGTGCACTTTTAAAGGCCTTTGCAAAGCTGCTCAACTCCATAAGCAAGTCTGCATTAAACTTATGATTAAAGTCTGATTCAAATCAGGCTTTATTGGGCCATAGTCAAAGCAGGACACGATATTGTAAAAAACTAAAATTTCCACTTTTTCTAACCCTGTGATATATATTGCGATATGAAAAAAGATACAGGAATTTTCAGCAGATGACTTGAATAGCACTTTAAGTCATGCTGCACTCCTGCTGTGTTATTGACAGCCTGCAGTGATCTTACCTCTTTGTGAATTTTGCGAGTCTGATTTTTGTTTGTATTTGAGTTATTCTTCTTGTTACCTTTTGCTCCTTGCTTTTATTGTGCAAGCACATGTCCCAAGTACATGTTTTCTTTTATTATGCTCAAATGTAAATTGCATTTTACCAGGAAAGGTTTGTTCTTCGCCAAACTGATTAACAGTGATGGTGATTGGTGGATCGCTTTGAGCAGTCTGTGTCAGGTACACTTGAAATTAGATAAGAACACATTGAGTTAATTTGACTCCTACATTGCAGGACCTGCGATGTGACAGTTGTACACTTGTACATTGTGATGACGATGCTCAAACAATATGTTGTGCCGCCCTACAAACTACACATCCAAAATACTAAAATCTGAATAATACTGTATGTTACTAAATGAAATGTGAATATGTAGAAACGTGTCTGCATATTTTATTACTAAATATCTATGTAGAAAAAGATGCATGCTGGCAAGCTGCTGCATGGAAATGGTGTTTGCCATGATTATAATATATTATCATCTTCGCCAGTGCTGGATGATGTCATCTGCAGGTAAAACAAATGTTGTAACTGCCACCCAAAAACTTTGTTTTTGGTGAATATGTTCTTCATGCAGATATAAAAAGGTTCAGTATGATAAGAAAGTGGAGTTTTGGAAAAGAAATTTACTTGACAATGCAGATTGAACAAACCAGTATCAAAGCTTTGACAGGTGAAAGGCTCAATCCTGACGGATGGTCTGGAGTTGTTGGTGAGGCCCTCAGATGCAGAGTGTAAACTGCACAATGACAAAGCAAAGAGGCAGTTTGCCATGAAAGCTAATCTTTTAAAGGGTTCCCTGTAGAAACTGTCTGTAACACTGTCTAGGAGATACTCCATTCTATCTGAATCAGAGAGAGGAAGCACTTCCATGGTGCCATGACTGTAACAGCATTTGGTATCACACCCAGGATTATATGAAATACTCTATACTGTTTTGGAGGGGAGTAAAGTGTTAGTATACGGCTACAGAGCCAATATATGAGTTATTATTTCAAGTCTGACTACCATTTATTTGAATTGTTTTGGAACCAGACAGGTTTTGTGGATGTGTAGGAGTTACACTTACAGTAAATGTAGCTCAGTTTTAGTGTCCATTCATCATCTATGTATTTTATTCTTTATTTCAAAGTCAAACTTTTGTGTTTATGTTCCCAGCTGTGAAGCAAGAAATTTATGCCAGTGCCAGTGAAGATCAATACAGTCCTTAGCAGTTGAGGTACTCCTTATTTGGGTCAGTTATAAGCTGTTTTCACACATGAACACCAGATATAACCTGAGGTTTGTGTAGAAAATTAGGTGCAGACTTTCTCTGCAGCTGCCATTCAGATAAGAAACCATTCACAGCAGGAGAGGCGCTCTAGTCCAGTGATTCCCAACCCTGGTTCTCAAAGCACACTATCCTGAAGACTTTCCATTTTGCCCTGCTAAGACACAGCTGATTCAAATTAACGAGCTCTGACGAGCTCTACACCAGTCTGCTACTGACCCATTAAGGTGAGTCAGCTGTGTTTCAAGGGGGCAACATGGAAAGTCTTCAGGATTGTGTGCCTTGAGAAGCAGGTAGAGCACTCTGGAGAGAATAGCAGAATAAAGAGGCAACTCAGCATGGCAATCTTCCATCCTCCTCCTCCTTGTCGCCGGCGTCCTTTCTGACAAAGCTGGTCTACTCCGTGGCAGGTAATCAGCTGCCTTCAGGTGGTGCTAAAGACGCTAGCTTAGCAGCTCGCTCGCAGCCTTTCTAGTTCACGTCATAACAGCTGATCATAACGACTCCACAGCAGGTAATCGGCTGCTTTTAGGTGGCGCTAAAGAGGCTAGCTTAGTAGCTAGCAGCCTCTCTTGTTCACGTCATTCGGAGAAAGAAATTCAATTCGCGTAGCCTACTGTGGAGAGCGCGTGCTTGTGGCCGACTCTGGTGAGAAGAGAGAGCCCGCACTCAAAGACGAAGTAACTTTCACTTTCCAGAGTTTCTGGCATGTTATAACTGAGGTCCTGTTCCAATACACACGTTTTAACGTGAAAAAGTGGGATTTCTGGGTGATGACTCCTTTAAGATTAACTAGATTTATTGAAGGGAAGGTAAAACTTAACTCACAGGTCAGCAGGAACAGTGACTGAATCATTTGCAGATTATTAAATGTGAAAATTTCATGCTTTTGCAAACTGAAACACTCAACTAATATGGACCTGGATCTGGTCAACTTTCATGATTTTAAATAGTTTTCAGACATTTTACAAACAAAGCAACCAATCCAGATAAGTATAGGAAAGGTGATCTACAAAGACACCAATGAAAGACCCATTAGATGTATGCAATGGTATATTTATCTAACACAACCTTGTTAGTATTTCCCACGTGTCCTCTTATTTTAACATTTCAGAAATGTCACAGAGGGAGATACTGTAGTTGTAAACTACAGGATCTCAATATCTCTCCTTTTCATTGTGAACACATCTTAATACACATAAGCTGAGCTGGGCTGGTGGACAGGTCAATGGCTGTGGGAATAAATCTCAGGCATGAACATTAAAAATCCATTTGTGTGACAGAAGTCTTTCAAGAGATTCTTCACTGGTCTTTTTCTGCAGATGAAAATCCTTTTCTGGAGAACATGATCACCCTGTTTAATTGATGAAGATCAGATCATGACACAAGCCAGACAATTTATGAATGTAGTCTGGCTAACTGGATGATAAAACGCTGCACCTAGCACCAAGTTTAGTGAAATTATTCCTAGTAGTTGTGTAATTTTGTCGATATACAAATGAGCAAACAAGCAAACTGAGTTCACTTTTGAGTGCAATGCTTGGGAAGTGACAGACGTCCACCTATGAACCCATGTCAAGCCAAAATCCTCATTGTCATTTTTTCTATTCCCAAATGAAAGAAAAAGGCCACAAATCAATTCACATGTTAGCAGACTGGCCCATCAGTATTTTTTTTTTTTTTTTTATAAAAATCATTGCAGATCATGTTTGCATTAATTTTATCTTGCAAGAAAAATTTGTGTGCAGATTCATTTAAAGATAATGTAACAAAAAACTCTCCTGCCACTTGAGGATGTAGTCTGTTGTTGTTAAGACAAGATTTAAGAAAAGAAACAAGCAAGCAGAAGAGGAAGAAAGGAATCAAGCATTTCTGTTTTTGTGTTTCAGTCTGGCCTCATTTTGGCATGTTACCATGGATACGTGGATGTGGTCATCGCCCTCTCTCAGTGCCCATATCTGGATGTTAACTGGCAGGACAATGAGGGCAATACTGCCCTTATAACTGCAGCCCAAGCAGGTAAAAACAAAAAACCGCACACACCTACAGTACCCCCCCCCCCCCCCACACACACACACACACACACACACACTCTCACAAAAACAAACAAAAAAATACATGTGAGTTTGATTTAGTAGATTGAATAAAACGATTAAAAACCCTTCAAATTAGGGTACACACACTTTATAATTTACTGTCCATAAGAAAAAAAAAGAAAGTTATAATAACAACAGTTATAATAATGAGTAAACTAAAATGGATGCCACTTCTATATTATAGAAAATAAATTAATGGTAGACAAACATTGTACAGTTTGTAAGAAAATATTTTAAAAGTGCTGCTCCTTAGGTATTTTTAACCTTTAACCACCTTAAAGTTCATTTAGGTATAAAATGAGTTTACATTAATGAGAGGTCAAATGCCATTTTCTCAACTTTGGACAGAATCCAACTGGCTTGAACCATGAGGAGAGAAGGAGGAAAGACCCCAAAATACAGGACTACTGACTGGAAACAGGCAGGTAGATTTAACAAGGACCTTATCTGACAAAAAAGAAGAGAGAGAAATTGCTTCAATAAGAAAAAATAATAAAGTGCTTAAATCAAAACAAAAGTCACACAAAAAAAAGGAAAAAAAAAAAAAAAAAAGCTGTCCAGGCATTTATAACAAACTAGGACAGGTTAGACAAGGATCTTTCGATGGGCAAAAGAACCAAGGAGCATTTAAACTGCGAGAGCTAAATAAGGAGCAGGTGTGGTATTTAAGTATTTAAGACCCAGCTGAAACAAGGAAGCAGGAAGTAAACATAACTGAATAATGGGGGAAAACCTCTACCAAATACTACAGCACTGACATAAGAACCTGGACCAAGGAATACAGTACACAAAAGACAAGGGACATTTGTGACTTCACTGATGCTATTTCTTGAGAATAACTAATGATATAACATGAAGATAATGGAAGATAACAGCATTTTTATCTCTACAATTCTGGCTGCCTGAGAGCATTACCTAAAGCAACTGTCGATGAAAGTTAGTATTTTAGCTAACTATGATACATTAACTTGATCTTGTTTAGATGTTGACTAATGATGTCCAGTTTTAGATAAGTTAAAATTAAAATGACATGTAGCGAAGGTGAAAGACACTCATTATTTTATTACAACAGCACTGTCAAAGTGAAAAACTTTAAAGCAGTTACTGAAGTAAATGCTTTGGAAAGTGGTAAAAACTGATGAAGCAAAACATCTGAGAGATACAGTCGAAAAAAAAAGAGAGTACATTTTAGCCCCGTTTCCACCTGCGGGTCCAGGTCAGGATGGGATGGAGGAGGAGGGTGTGGTAAATCCTGATCTTTGTAGTGTCAACAGTCAACTGTACATTTACCCAGTAGGTGGCATATCATCTGGAAAAAGATAATTGCATCAGCTATGCACTGCAATAGCGTGAAGTCAAATCTGGCCTTAAATTGTAATGGAGAGGAATGTGACAAAGACACAAAGGAAACGACTGACATCCAGCAATGTGTATTATTTCTTCTTGGCATGTGGCTTTGAATTACAAAAAAAATCAACCATATATTTAATCATGGCAAGGTTGCGGCTTTATTCTTGGTGCCAAAAAGGTAAAATGGGTCAGGTTGGATTCAAGGGTACCTGCCCCAGTTTTTGTCTGTGGTAGCACAAGAAATGTGGACCGACCCGTTTCGGCCCGACCCATACCTGCTGGTGGCAACAAGGCTTTTAATGGCCAAGATTGCATAAATAAATGTCCCAAAGGGCATACTCAAACTCCAAAGAGCCAACTTTAATAAACATTAATATTATTATATATCATCATAATATTATGTATTCTCATATTAGCAATAATTAACGTTATTATATTTTTCCCAATTTTATTCATGGACATATTACCCGCTCTGACTTTTACAACCCAGCAGCTAATATCTGTTCTGCCTTCTTTTGAGCCATAATTCACAAAGGAAGAAATTCTACTGCAAAGACATGAGTTGGGGACATTTATTAAAGACCAAAATTAAAGCTTATGGCATATTACTGGGTCTGTTGCTTCCAGTTGCAAGAATCAATGTTATTTACTGGCATTAGAGAAAACTATCATAAGTATCATTGTGATGCAGCCACATGTATCAGACATGGCGCCCCAGCCTCTCATCACCTAACGATGATGAATAGCTCACTGTGTCCTGTGATGAATGGCTGCAGAGTTGCTCTTCATTTTCTGCTTCATTAAAAGACGTATTGATCCCCCCCTTCATGAGAAACTACTCTGCGACTCCTTGGGGGAAACAGGTGACCAACACATTGAACGTGCACAGCACCACAGCTAAGCATGCAATTAGAACTGCTTTTCTTTTCTCTTTTCACTTTTCGTGAAAGGTTTACAATGTCTTGATAGAGTTAGAGAGTCGGGCCAAAGCACATTATGTTGAACCTGCAGTATCTCCCTCACTAATTCACTCAGACATGCTTCTGTTTCTAGGTCATCTCCTTAACAAAATCCTGTGGCACGCGAAAACAGATTTTAACCACAATCGAACTGCTTCATCATGCTGGATTCAGTCTGGGTTTACTGGAAAAGGGACTCAGCTTGCCAAACTCTGAGAAATTGTTCTGACTGAGGAAAAGTCCCACCAATTGGCAGTTACATTTATAAACAGCATACCAGTTTCTGCATTGATAAGTGGGGATACGGCCACTGTTATCTAATGCTCTTGTAATTTAAAGGTGTGTTTGATCTCCAAAGATGTTCATGCACCACATTCTTGTTGACACAATGCATTACATATTACTGTATGTATGACACATCTGGACCTTTCTATGGTCTGCAGGTCATGTAATGATTTCTGGCTACCTGCTGAACTACTTCCCTGGTTTGGACATCGAGAGAAGGAACTGTCACGGTTTCACAGCTTTGATGAAGGCTGCCATGCAGGGCAGACCAGAGTGTGTCAGGGCACTCATGCTAGCAGGTTTGTTCAACCTTACTCATTAAGTCCAAATGCTTTATTAGAAGAAGACAATTTGTATTCTTTTGGCATTTAAGTGAAAAGTGGTGTTTCAGTGGTGTAAGAACTATACTCACAAAAAGTTAGGGATATTCAACTTTTGGTTATAATTTAAGGAAAATATCAAATGTTCACACCTTATTGATACTATATGAATGTTGGACGTATAGGCTACTGGAATTATGATGTGGTAATTCCTCCATTTCAAACAATTTATTGAAAGAAAAGCTAACAACAATGGTGGGTATACCAAAATAATAAAAATGACAATGTCTCAATAACTTGTCGTGTTCGCTGTCATCTTCAACTGATGACGTATAAACATGAACAGGATGATGAAGAGGATTGTTTAATAAGAAGATGTCATTAAATCAGAACATTTAGAGGTCAAGTCATGGTTTAGACACTACTTTTGTATTTTTGGTGGTTAGTCTTCTTTTTGGAGAACAGTATGATGTGCAAGAAATATTTAACCATTGAACAATGTACATGTGCACGGAAAGTTTAGAGAAAGTCTAATTCAGTTAATCTAGAAAGGTCGTAGTGGATCGTAGGTTCATTCTGACATCATAAAAAAGCTAAATGTCCCTAACTTTTTATGAGTATTTTAGTGTATTTTGAAGACATGGTCTTTGGTCATATCTTCTCATTGTACCTAAAATGCATTGTTTCCAGGAGGTGATATTCAGGCCCAGGACTACGGTCGTCGTATGACCCCCAGAGAGTGGGCTCTCTTCACTGGCCGATACGAGACAGCCATCCTGATGGATCGACTGATGTCAAAGCCCTGTGCTGAGCAGTTCTGTGACTCCTTCCCCCTAGAGTGGCCTATGTTAGAGGTTAATACATTATTCATGACATTAGTCCCAGTATTAAATGCACTATTTTATTCTTCTTTATTCAAAATGTCAAAAAATGTTCTCCCACAGGATCTGGTGTCGCAGGCCCAAGAGCCAAAGTCCTGCTGGAGGCGTCTGATCAACCACCTCTCTTGCTGCCCTTATAGGTTTTACATAAACAGGAAGATAAACCCTGTGGATGATGGCGTTCTTGAGCACATGGTCCGCGTCACCACCAGTGTCTCCAGTCCATTCATTGCCGCAGCATGCCGCACAGTGTGCCCAGGTAGCCCGCCGTGCATCGGGAAACGTCGTCCCGCAGTGCAGGAAATTCTAAGAAGGCAGAGGCTGGCCGAGCTGAAGCGCCTAGGTCCTGACAGACTGAACAACTACAAGAAATTTTTCCAGAACTCACGGGTCCTCCTAATTCCCAAGGTGAAGGACCGAAGGGCAAGCCTGCAGCCTCAGCTGCTCAGTGACGTGGCTGCAGCGTCCACAGTGGCCATAAGACGAGCCAGCCTCCTGCCGCTCAACATGCTGAGGAGGAGCAGCGTGAGGCCAGGCATCGTGGTGCCAAAGGTGAGGCTCTGCAAGGCCCCACCCCCAAGCTTTGTACCGGCAAAACTCAGAGGCAACAGTAACCAAAACCAGCTCCAGATCCCTAAATGGGATTACAAGATGAAGAAAGTAGAGAGGAAGCAGGAGGAGGAGAGGCAGAGAATGCTTTCTCTGACAAGGAGGAGGTGAAGAAAAGCAGAGGAGGAAGGAATCAAAGCAGAATATGACTGTGCAACTTCCTCATAAAGCTTGAAAGTGTCTGGTTAAAAAATCCTTCATACAGCTCTCACAGAGCTCATAACCGCACTTCTATAAAGCCTGAACGTTTAACATGAATCATATTTAATTTCTTTTTGTATTGTAATTGCTGAGATTGTTGACATTGGTGGGATTAATGCCATGTTTCTACTTGGACTGAATGAACTCTTTTGTGAGGCATGCTTGATAATGCCATGTGAAAAATATGGAAGCAAAGGGGGTGTTAAAAAGCTTCATTCATTTTACATTATTTGTCATTGCTGCAAGGATGTGGACTTATTAAAAGTTTTTCATGTTGTCAGCTCTTATGATGTGTTATGATGCCATTAAAAGCCTGTAGCCAGTGTGTTAGCAGGTAAGTTTGCTTTAAACAAGGTTCCCCTCGGATGTGGACTGAAAACTGGATGAGAAGAGACCAAGAGAAAAAAAATTGATGAAAAATCAGATGACTGGTTTTTCCATCTTTAAATTTGCCCTGCAGATTTTTAACTGTTAGAATATTGTCTTTAAATCATGCAAACACAGGTGGATGCAAATCAGTGGCCAAATTCACTTTACTGTGAACAGTTCACACATAAATGCCAATTCTATTTTATTTCAGATATACTGAGATGCAGGACAGAATAGATAAACTGGAGAGGGATATCAAGAAAGAAGGAGGAAGAAGGTAAAAACTTCAGCCCACAACACGAGTACTTTTAAAGAAGTGCTTGTGCAGTATTTAACAGCTGAGCTGAGAAACCCGCTCACAGGCTTTGTTAGAGCTTTGTAGAGAAGCTGAAACGCAGAGCCAAAAATAAACAGATTAGTTCTTTCCTCTGACATGCTGACTTCTATCATCAACTAGTGTTCACCGGATGTCGCACCTGCTCTGTACTGGAGACAAGATGAGGCCTATTATTTGCCATGTTTTCAAATGCTATTAATTAAAAAATATGCCCTTAAAAAAGAAATTCTCAGAGTCTTGAGAATTTCACCCTATAACCAATTTTAACATGAAGTAGAAAGCATCCGGCAGATTCCAAGAACTTCCATTTCAATTGCAGTAAACCAAAGTAAACCAAAGCAAACCGGTCCTGGAAGATGTGTCAGCATAGAATGATGCAATTACCATCATGGCGGATAGAGAACGACACCAATCTATCTTGGTTAGGGAGACTGGTGCTTTACCGTGGAGCCAAGCTGAGGAGGGGGGGCTTATCACCACATCCCTGGCGGTTGAACTTTTTGCCCAGTAGGCTTTGGCTAGGTATACTTTTCAAGTTTGGTGGGAGCACCTCTAGCTGCAGAAGGATATGGAAAGTCACTTCAGTGGTGGGGAAGAAGCCTGAACTTGCACAGGAGGTTGAGAACTGCCGGCTAGATAAAGAAGAGCTTAGCTTGACTCTGGATTTGTCCTGGCTATGAAATGCAGGCGGGGTTGGGCTTGATCATAGCCCCCTGTCTCAACACTCAAAAAGTTACCCAATGGACGAGAGCAGGGGTGCCCAAGTCTGGTCCTTGACAGCTACTAGACTGCATTTTTTAGAACAAACCCTCCCCAACACACCTGTATGAAATAGCTAATTCCATCATGTGCATGCCATTCAGCTTTGCAGAGGCCTGGTAACGAGCCATTTATTTGATTCAGGTGTGTTGGAGAAGGGATGCAACCAAAATGTGCAGGATAGCAGCTCTCGAGGACTGGACTTGGTTACCCCTGGACTATACGATCGCTTGCCTGTGTCTTCAGCTTGGAAGAAGAGCCTTGAAGGATATTTGTGCTTATACAGTTAAGACCACGTTTGTTTGGCCTCTATAGGTTGGGTGTTGGAAGGGGCTCCACTTGTGATCTTCATTCTCCTCTTTCAATGCTCATGTTATCAAAACCTGAGGGGCGTGATTGTCAGTGTTACTTTGCTTTTGGTCTTGTACTCGTCGCAATTTGTCCTGAACACACTCCATGTTTGAGCATAATTTTCATCAGGGCACTTTGCAGCAAGACAGTCTAAGTGGCAGATGGATGATTGATTTTGTAATCACATCAATGCCTGTGAAACCATTTGTCAAAGTTACAAATTTTAATGGTGTTAAATTAAAGTTGAACTGAAAAATTGTGCACGCTCTAGCTGGAGCTCACTGTGCGGAGAAAATGACCATGCAATGAGATCTGGGATCTACAACGTGATAGTGGCCAGGAAGAAGAAAGGATAGAAGTAGTCTTGCAAACAAAAGCTTGAGACTACTGAATGGATCCTGCATTCCTCTTTTTTAAGCTTTGGGTTATATATAAGCCAATAGATAATATGTGATTTTAACTCTCCAGATAAGCCATAAACCACAGAGGATGCCTTAGATTTAGTCTCTGAAAGCCTTATATCTAACTCTTTGTTGTGAGCTGCTCAGCACAGATTGATTACAGTCACATTTTGCTGTGAGGTAGGACTATTTTCGCTAATTGCTCCATTAATGTTTAATCTATCATGTACAGTTAAAATGGCAAGCCAGTAAAACATGCAACGCCAAAGTGATGGATGACCACCTGTACTTGTTAGTTTCTAAGCTTAAGTCTACTGTAAGGCTTCATCTTTACATATTTACCAAAAACTGAACATCTTCTGTAGCAAATACCAGACTCTTGTAAAGGAAACTGTTTTAGGAGCATTTATCAGTCTTGGTCCTTGGGGACTTCTGCCTGGCATGTTTGACAAGCAGTTCAGTTAATCTGCATCAGGTGTGCTGGAGTTGGAAAGAACTAAAAGATGCAGGGGAGGGCTCCCCAAGGACCAGGATTGAGAAACACTGTAAAGGATGCAACAACGTTTGACACAGACTGAGGCACAGCCACTTGGACAAACTAGTTCCATGTTCTAACTACTAAAACACCACATCTTCATGTCATAGCCATCCAACAGCTTTACTCTGCCTGGCTCACAAAGAAATATAATTCACACTTGAATCTTGACTATTTTTTTAAACCTATTTTGTCTCATACAACTTTAGTTTGACTCATAAACCAGTAATGGGCATTTTTAACTACTGATATTGAAAACACAGAAACACTGAAAGGCTTTCATGTCAATGTAAAGCACGTCATTTTCTTTTAGGGATAGATTGTAAAATAATTGCATACATTGCAATGACCTGTCCAAATGAAATGTCTGTTTTTAAGTCTCACACACAGACCAACAGAGTAACTGTTGACTGGAAAAGGCCGATGATGTTTTGAGGCTGCTGAGCAGAGAAATGATCTAATATCTCAATAAATGTATTTTTGGGCAAAGAATGATAAAATTGTACACCAGTAGACATAGAGCTTGGTTATGCCCATCAGAAAAACACTTCAAAATGTCAATTTTAAACCACTGGTTGTTCAAATATCCTGAGGTTATATCTTCACAGAAATCCTGCTTCCAGCTGTACATCCACATAAATGTGAAACCAGCCTTTAGAGTCTGAAGCATGTTTACTGTAGACGAAGGAAAAAAAGACAAATAATGGCTTCCTGGCTTTGGACCTGTGAGTGATAGTCCATCCATGCTTTGCTCTGCACTCCAGCACTTTAAGTGCACTGAATATCTTGACCCCCAGCGCTTAATTGTAGTCTGTGCCTGCAGTGTGTTGACCCCTCTGTGGAAAGTCGTGCACCACGGGCCTGTGAGACTAAAATGGCCGCCATCCTGACCTGTGATGCAGTTTTCCTAATGACCACCAGAGAGCACTCCTGACCCTTTACAGGTCACATTCTGCAGTTGCCAGGAGCTTTCACATAGACGTCACACACACACACACACATGCTCCTGCACTCTCTCACACACACCATAATTAGAAATGATCTCATGAGCGTTTTGTAATTTCTTCTCTTCTTTTCAAAAGTACTAGAAAGCTGTCTGCTGCTGCTCAGTGACAGACAGCAGCATCCATTACATCACTGTCTTTGCTTTTGATGTGTCACGTTTTTTTTTTCCCTTTTTCCCTGGATTCAAACTCATACACCTAAAGGAAAAACCCAGTTATCTGGTTGGTTTTGGTCCAGATCATCAATATCAACACCAAAGAAATTGCAGAAATGAACAACTGTAGGAATCAATTACTGTGAAAATGAATTAAAGTCTCCCTCAGTTTCAGTGCATTTCTTACCTTTCAGTGTTTCTGTAACACTATGTTCACACAATATATACACACAAATAATGAGTTGCACCATTTTTTTTTCCCCCTCAGGTTGGGGGTCTCAGGTTTTGGAGTCATGGATTCAACAAGTTGATGGAGACATTCCTTTAGGATTCTCTTCCATGCTTACTAGTCTGAATTACCACCACATACCAATGGTGTTTAATTAGATCTTACATGTCAATGACTTATAATTGCATCAACAGGCAGGTTTACAACGAGGTGCTAAAAGAATATTCACACCAGCCACTTCACACAAGTACCAACTTCCTCAGATAGTTTGCTCCATATTGTCATGATGGCATCACACAGTTGCAGATTTGTCGGCTGCACATCCATGATGTGAACCTCCTATTCCACCTGGTTCCACCACATCACAATGATGCTCTATTGGAGATCTGGAGTCTGTGGAGGCCATTGGAGTACAGTTAACTCATTATTTAACCTTTATTTAAAGCAGAACTCTGTAACTTCAGCTCGGGGCTTCCCCTGCTGGTCTCCTTTCACTGTTGTAAAGGTCGTAATTTCCGCTTCACCCCACAACACACAAACGTCTTCTCTACCCGTCTTTCTCCTCTTTTGATTGATTGTTTCCATCAAATTCTGATCCTAGCATCTGAATGATGGAGCTGAGGAGGGGACTATCAGACAAGGCAAATTTTTTTTTTTTTTTATTATCTTTTATGGTCCAATTTTGGTGAGTCCATGTAAACTGTAGCCTCAGTTTCCTGTTCTTAGCTGACAGGAGTGGCACCCGGTCTGGTCTTCTGCTGCTGTAGCCCATCTGCTTCAGGGTTGAACATGTGTATTCATAGATGGTATTCTGCATACCTTAGTTGTAATAAGAGGTTATCTGAGTTACTGTTTCCTTTCTATAATCTCCAATCAGTCTACCCATTCTCCTCTGATCTAGACCAGCAGAAATACTCAGACCAGCCTGTCTGGCACCAACAACCATGTCACATTCAAGTCAAAATGAGGAAGAGAAGTCTTGCTTTTCTTCCTCATTTTGATGCTCAGTTTGATCAGAAAGCCATCTTGATCTTATCTACATGCCTGAAGAAGAAAACGGAGTAGGAGGAGAAGAAGAAGAAGGAGACAATAACAACAACAGCAGCAGCAACAACATTATGCTATCACCAAAAAAACTGCGCTGCCTTGGCGATTTGCACTCTTCTTTGTGAAGAATTCGCCAAAAATAAAAGGCGACAATGTGGACGAGGAATTGGCTGAGCAGACGTGGGCTGTACAGTCTGTTGGTTTTACAACGAGAACTCCGTCCAAATGACAAGCCGGGTCGCCATGCTGCCTCTGGTTTACTTCAGTTTTTGTTTTTGCGCAAGCAAAATGTGAAAATCTCAGAGGAAAGAGTTCTCAGTCTGGTCGTGGCGCCGCTTCAACATGCGATTCACTCACGAGCCACAACCAAAATATTAAACAGGTTCGATTTTCTCGCGACTCACGATTTCTGAACGGGGGCTCGTCATGAGGTGCTGATCGCCTCTTGTGACCCCCTAGTATACGGGACGATGCGCGACACACGATTTTGCGAAGAGTCGGCCCGATCGCCAAACTTGTCGCACGACTGGAAAATCTGCTCAGAAACGGCCAAAAATCGCACAGTGTATGCCGGGCTTTAATGCATTGAGCTGCTGCCATGTGATTGGCTGATTAACAACTTGTGTTAAGAGCAACAGGTGCACCTAATAAAATGGCTGACGAATGTACATCCTCAAAATAATTTGCTTGCTCTTTGTGTCTGTTTAAGGTGGAGTGAGCTCTTTTCATCTCTGCCAATCGATATATTTTAGATAGCTTCCATGAAATCAAATTCAGTGTCATAATTTGAATTCAAACATTTGGTGACATATGTTGAAACTCTCCCCATGTGTTAAAACGGGGAGGGGCTTTGGAGGCACCGGAGCTGGAGCACAGCAGAGAAAGAGGAGCAGTCGCCATCTTTTCAATCAAAGTGTAATTTCAAACCCACTGGAAAACAGGGAGGACCTTTTTTTCTAAACACAAGAACAAACTACTCGAGAAATGAGAGGTTCTTCGATGGTCTGTTTATATTTTTTGGAGCAGTTGCAATCTGTTTGAGGCAATAGAAAGATTCACAATTCTCTTTTGAAAACACATTTGGTCTAGCAACAAAAAGGGCACCGACGTTATATCTCCATACAGGTCTTACAGTCAGGTTTTCTGCCTAAGGATCACAAAGACACACATGACGTTGTCAGTTTCCAGATGCTTACTTACAGATACAGCACACCTGCTTTCATCCAGTGTGTGTTTGTGAGGAACAGTTGCATTATGAGTCACTTTTCAAGCATCGGAAGGTAACCTCTAGGACTTCTAAACAGCAGTGGGTAGGAAGAGCCAGGGTCTGTTGTCACCTTTTATAACTCAGCCTTTCTCACTTAATGACAAAATAATCATGCATTCATGGGCGCAGCTTTTGCTACTTGACACAATGAGAACTGATCAGATAGAAGGTGTGCATGTGTGTTAGGGTGTGTGTGCATGTGTAAAACATCAAACGCGCACCTGACGATCTGTGGTTGATCATCGGGGGAGCAGGTGGGGATGGTGGGGCAGACATGTTGTGCAGAGTTGAAATACAGACATGTTGGAAATACTTCTCACAGATGTTTCACCGTTTTCGACTGCTTCGGTGACAACGTAGATCCCTGGGCCCCGGTCTACTCTACTCCACAGAGCAACAACATTACTACACAAAGTTGACATTTTAGTGTGTTAACCAGAAAAAGAAGATGTGAACAAAATTCCTACATGTAGCTGTTTTTTCTTTTTTGTTTTTTGTACAAGTCTTTTCCCATAATGTTGCTGCTATAAGTGACATCCACATCTGCACATAAAAAGTATATATTTATATTTATATAATATATATCCGTACTCTATTAACAGATTTGTCTACCATGAAGTTAGAACTGCCACCCATCTCTCAGAAAACTTTTTTAAAACTTTTTTTTTTTTTGTATTTTTTGGTACTTCAAACATTGATTATTTTACAACACAGAAATCAACTTATAATTTTCTACAATTATCAATGAAGTGAGGCTCCATCCAGCTTTTTTTCTCCTGTTTTTTTTTTCAGTTTTTCTTCCTGTTGTCTGTGCAGTTTGATAATTCTCATCTCAGTAAAACACAGTTTTAGAAAAACTAAAGCATTTACAAACTGGCATCGTTAGAACTGCGAGGATGTTCAGCTGAAAACCTTCAGCTCAACTTGGACCCTTTAACGCACCCTTAACACCTCATCCCCCTAAGGGGGGGAGGTAACGCTTGTTTGGCACGGTTATATACACAATGAGGGACAAGACCCTCCAAGGAAGGGCGCATGGGAACAAAAAAAGAGGTCTTGTTGTGTTAATGTGGAAAGATAGGCGCCAAAACACCAAAGCTGAGCCTCAAAAGAAAAGAAAATCTAGCAGAAAAGAAGAAGCTGCTCAACTTAAATGAACCTCTTTTCAGCTATTCTGGCAGCTGTACTGTCTGCTATTAGTAGGGCAGTGAAAGGAGCACCGTGACCTAGCAATTCATATCCAGTGTTTCACATTGATAACATGTCAACATCCATGACGTGAGTCTTGCAGTTACTGTGTGTATTTGTGTGTTTGGGGGGGGGGATATTAGTGAGGAGAGTGAGGCTGACTCAGTGGCAAAAGGCCTGACATGACACAGAAAATAGTGCAATGTACCGTACACAATGCATCTCCGTAAATGTACAGTGTACATCAAATACTATACAACCAGAATTAAAAAAGTAGAAACACAACAAACGAAAAGAGCAACAACAACAATAACAAAATGAAAACTTTTACAAATGTCCAGAGGCGTTTGTCGTCCAGAGGAGGATACGTCCTGCCGAAGCCATGGAGAGAAACCAAAGTTTGTGTGACAGACCTACTGTATGTGTCCTACAGCTCTGCTTCTTGTGCTTGACATTACTACAAGCCATGTTGCTATACCACATATTTACAGCTTGCACTCAGGTATCTCTGACACGTTTCGTTTGCATTGCAAAACCTCCCATCCTAGTCCACTTGTCCATTTTATTCTCTTTCATTGTCCCTTTGAATCCTAATGCTTGATTTATGCATTTCCTTCACATTCCCAGCCCCGTCAAAGCCATCTTTTCTTTTACTTTCTGTATCCAAAAACCTTCAGGAGCTCTGAGGTCTTTCTGCC
Source organism: Atherinomorus stipes (assembly GCA_023101725.1). Lineage (NCBI taxonomy): Eukaryota > Metazoa > Chordata > Actinopteri > Atheriniformes > Atherinidae > Atherinomorus > Atherinomorus stipes. The sequence goes on along the minus strand of JALJCO010001527.1, from coordinate 245,932 downwards.
TGCAGGGCCCTATCTTCCAGTTGCTAATCACAAACTTAACACAGAAAGAAAATGTGTCTGTCAGTTTGGGTGGTGGTGTGCATGCACATGCGTGGCAGCTCCTCCGGTTGCTTCTGGTCTTCTTTTGTTCCCTCTCCCACGTCCTTCAGACGTCTCTGAAAGGAGTATAATGTCCTCTCCTCATGTCTATCTTCTTGTGCTCCTTCCTCCCCCTCCTTCATCTTGCTATCTATAATGCTACTCAGGAACTACAGGGGAGGATGAGGAGGGAGGCGAAATGTCTCTCAAAAACTAACTTCACCATTCTGTATTCCATCATTCATCCCATCCTCCTCCTCCTCCTCCACCCTCGTCTGGCTTCAGACCCAAGAGTCTGGTGAGGCTGGATAGTGGCTGGTCTCATAGTTTAGCTCACTGTAGGGCCGCGAGGCTGAGTAGAAGTCTACATAGTTGCCGGTGGACTTGAGACCTTGCAGGTGCATGTTGAGTTCACCCTGTGGGGGCCTCCCTCCTGCATGAACCTGGTTCTCGTAGAAGGCCTGGTCCTCATAGTTGACACTATCTGGTGGGGGAGGATTTTGGAAAGGAGGGTAAGGCTCTGATGGCAAGCCTTGAGAAGAAACCTGGAGCAGAAAGGAGCAGAAACACTTTAAGATTTTGATCAGTGAGCTGGTATATGTACATGACTCCTGAATGGTGGCAAACCTGTGCCTGATACTGGGAAACTAGCTGAGGCCACACAGCATGTCTTCTACCACTCTGGCATTTATTTAGTCTCAGAATGGGGGCACTTGAAAACTGCTTCCATGGTGAACACCAAGCGCGCATGAGTGTTGGTGCACCATCAAAACGAGTCAAACGCATATTTTTAAGGTCTGAAAGTTACGTTGTGGGTTTTTAACACAGTGGTTGGCTGAGCAGCTCGATACACAGCTTGGCCAAAAAAAGGTCGCCACCTGGATTTAACTAAGCAAATAGGTTCGAGCTTCCTTTTGGATAATGACTGCATGGGTGATTATCTTTCAGTTGGCAACAAGTTATTTAACCCCCAACTGGTGCAATGAGTTGCTTCTTGTTTCCTAAACAACCATGTCAAAAGACACATCCTGTGGTCGCGGAAAAGCTGCTAGTCTGACTGAGAAGGGTCAAATCATTGGCAGCATCAAGCAGAGAAAACATCTAAGCAGATTGCAGAAACTAATAAAATTGGGTTCAGAACAGTCTAACGCATTATTAAAAACTGGAAGGATAGTGGGACCCATCGTTTTCGAGGAAGAAATGTGGCTGGAAAGGCAGATGAAGTGATGCAGCATCATGCGTAGTGCCTACTGTACCAGCCTGTGGGGGGAGTGTCATGATCTGGGGTTGCTGCAGTTGCTCAGGTCAAGGTTCAGCAAGTATATGCTCAAAGAAAAAAAGACGGTTTTTGGCCAGGCAGTGTATAACTGTGAGTAATGGCTATGAAATAATTATAAACATGTCATGGCTTTTGTTCAAAGATACAACTGTCCTGTGCTACTGCTGTCACATGCTGTTGCAGGTAAGAGGAAAAGTTTTACATAAAAAATTTAAAACCATCCCTGCTTTAATGCTATAATGCTGAAATTGATTTCTACACAGTTGTGAAGTTTAGGCCCTTCATGGTTTCTCTGCTATTTTCACATATGTTCTGTTTTGCCTTCCTCTCCATCTACTGTATAACTTGTTATTGAAAAACTGTGCAGCATATCATTCTCTTAAAAGTGAGATGAGTCATAAAGAATTAAAAAGAGCTTGCAATGCAGAATGGAAAGCACTAATACCCAAAGGGGGCGTGATGGAGAGGTCTTTTAGTTTATCAGGTTTTTATGCTTTCCCTCATATCTAAGATTTCTATGTTAAAATGAAATGGCCCAACTCCATATTTTGATTTCTGCCGTCCTCAGCAAATTGATGACTTATTTAAATGACATCTTCTGACAGTGATTCATCACACATAGTAAAGGAGGATAACTTTTTTTTTTTATATCAAAGCTGGTACTTCGACATGAATACTACTAATTATAAACAGTCTTTTATAATTGTGGGAATGCTTGCAAAACAGAAAAGCTTACCTGATTATACTTTAGATCATCAGTGGGGGACACATATGCTCCTCTGTGTAGTGTTGAAGAGCCACCAGAGATTTGACCTGCAGAAACAGTGTGGATGAATTCTTACTCTACAACCATATAGGCTTATATATGGTACCTTCAATTTCTAAACATTTTGTGAATTTACTATCGTGTTATCTTTAAGAGGAAGCCTTTCTAAGGGCCTATAAATGTTCTTCTTTGGAAGTTTGGTGCCTTTTCAGAGAAATAAAAAAAAAGTTTGTTTTTCTTCTGTTTTGTCTGTTTTCATTTCATTTAGCCACCAACACTGACTTATGACTCATACATTCAACAGCATCTAACTTAAGGGATGAGCCAATGTTGTGTTGTCAAAGCATGACAGATAACTTGGCAAAGAACCAATCTTCATCATAAACTGTGTCTTTGTGAACTTAATTACCTGTAGCCTGATTTTGCATGGTTTTCTTTAGCTGCATGTACACCTCTGCTCAAAGGTTTGGGATCACTTTCACATTGGATTTAATGGGAAAGTGATCCCAAACTTTTGAGCAGTAGTGTATGTGAAATAGAAAAGACAGCACAGTCTAAAAAGCATAATATATTCTTTTTGTATGAACACAGAGATTTAAAAAAATGCTGTCAGTTGAAAATCACGGCATAACTAAGCATTATGCGCATCTTTAGAGGAAATTGGACAAGTTGAGGAAAAACAAACTGTAAGGCCTAAAAACCAATATACTGTACAGCAGATGCAAGGTGATGTCATAAGAGATTCATGTGGTCCATTTAGTGTTGGCCGAAACCCCCATTAGAAATGGTCTCCATGAAGCAGTTGCTGTCATAAAGCCATTCTTAACAAACGGAGAAAAGGCGGAGGTTTGCCAAATGACACAAGAACTGGACTGAAAATCACTTGTGACAGATCTTTTGAAGTGATGAATCCTCCCCAAATCCCACACCTCAACATTTTTTAAGTAGTGTGGGACCATCTTGATAGAGAACAGAGGATGATGCAGCCAACATCCAACAAAGAGCTTTGAAAAGTCCTTCAAGAAGCCTGGAGAACTATTCCTAAAGACTACTTAAATGACAAGAATACTACATTTCAAGCTAATTTAAATTGCAAAACCTCTTCTTTTTTGGCCTTACACTGAATTTCTATTTATGTTAGCACATTTCAACACCTTCCAGGTTCTTGGTAAAACATAGACAAATAAGGGGCAGCTGTACTCGTGGCATTTTTCTGCTAAAGCCATCACTGCAGCTGACAACACATCCGCTTCATGTGAGAGCGTGCCTTTGTGACGGACGTGCAAGATGGAATTCTTACCTGTCATGGCGTCCTTCCGGGATGTGTGCTCGCCCTTGTTGCCATGGTAACTAGCATTGCCGGTTAAATCGTAGTCTGTCTTCCTCTCCTTCAGTGCCATCATCTCTCTGGGGGACGCGGGAGCGCTCGCTACACAAAGAAACACATACACACAGGGCATATCTTTACCCTTCAGTGCATAAACCCTTCATCAATACACATGAGGGAAAGAGTCCGGACAGAAGGGCAAATGTTTACATCACTCTGGAGTCCTTTGATAGCAGAAATGCTGGAGAACACTGTGTCTCTTGAAGCATCTGAGCTGCTGCATTTCTGATGGACTCTCACTAATGCATAACACTCTGCTGAATACATTATTTTCTCTAACTTGGAATGAGCAAAAAACAGTAGCAGTGGGTACAATCTGTACTGTTACAGTTGGGAACCATTCCACATTACAGATTGTTAACCTTGTGACAGCAATTTGATTTCAGCTGGGTAAATATCGGCTTGCCCTCCTCTGCTAGACTATAAAACAGTGTGGTGTGATGAGTGGCAAAGACAGTTGAATTAGATCTGAGTATCCACATTTGAGGAAACTTGGCATTCAACTCAGCGTCAAATGTTTTCTTCTAATTCATAAATTATTAGCAACAGTCTTTCCCATACAGGATGTTGGCTACTGTCCAGCCAAGCAGCCAGTCTAAGTGGTTACATCTGCTTCTTTCTATCTCTTCTGTATGTTTTAATGTAGTTAGCATTGATCCATATTCTCATTAATGCTCTGTGAATGTCACCAGTCTATTGTAACATCAGTCAGTCATTGTCTGTCAGCAGCTGCTGCTGAAATGCAGTCTATACAAAAGAATGCTTATACAGTATGGGAAAAAGCTTGATGGACCATCTGTGCCTGCTTGCATACTTTGTAAACTGAGAAACAAAACAAAACAAAAAAGGTAAATTAGCTTGTTTCTCAATTTCTGTGATTACAATAACGTGTTCAGATGCTCGTTTTTTTTAAGTAGTTGTACTGCGGCTGGCTGGCTCAGTGGATGACCATGCTGATTTTTTGGTCCAATTTTAAGCGCCAGACAAAAAGGCATTACTTTAAGCTCTATAATACTGCATATGCCACGACTAAAATGTCTTTAGTTAATGTTTTTCTAGGAACGTCATGTCCTGAACTAATACTATTACTGCCTGACCAGGGGACTGTGGTCCCATTCAAAGCTTAAGTGCGTGCCTCGGTCAAATCAATGCTTGGATCTGCCAGAATTTCCTTCGGTTAAATACAGATGAACTTGAAATCATTATCTTTGGAAAAAAAAAGATTGGCATCCAAAGATTAGTACCCGGCCTCAGTCAACAATGTTAGAAATACAACACAGAAATCTTGGTGTTTTTCTAAGCTAAATTTTAAATATCATCTAAAAGCAGTAACCAAATCAGCCTTTTACCACCTGGAGATCATACTGTATCTAGAACAGAGGAACTGATGGCTAAGCATGATTAAGAAAAATGTATTCATACATCTCTTTTCAGTAAACTTGACTACCATCAAGTTTTATAGGTCTCTGTAAAAAACGGATCACTCTGTAAACCAGAATGCTGCTGCTCGTGTCCTCACAAAGACCAAAAAAAGGGGACACATCATGGTCTTCAGATCTCTCCTCTGGCTTTCTGTGTGTCAAACAATTGATTTTAAGATGTTGCTGCTGGTTTATAAGGCACTGAATGGTTCTGGTCCAAAGATATCGGATTCGCTGGTGTGATAAGAGCCACTGAGACTTCTAAGATCATGTGGGTCAAGTTTTCTCTCCATGTCAAGTTCAAACCAAAGAAGAATCATCGGTCTGTCTTTTTATGCGTCTAATGTCTGGAAGAAACGACTCCAAACCTCATTTCATTCAAATCAGGTCCTATATCTTTTTACATGCCACAGCTTTTAATTGAATTTTTTTTTAACAATTTTTTAAAATATGTACACTGATATTGTTGATGACAAAAGTTTCTCCAGTTCTTTATAGCAAGATGGGATTGTAAGTAATCAAGAAAAGTTTGGAGAGCTCTGGAAAATGGTACTGTAGCACCACTTTTCAAAGCTTGATCAGCTTTTGTTGTTGCAGAACAGATTTACATTGTTGACTCCGTTTTTGCGTAATATTAATTATTTGCCTTGTCATGCTTTAACAGAAAATCATTCTGATAATGAATCTAGGGATGTACGATGTAATCGGCCCCCTATCAGTATCGGCCTATATTGGCTTAAAACTGAGTATCAGACAACGGCTACCCCACCGATACTTAGCCGATATTTAATCGATCAGCCCACCGTTTCTTAAGTCTAGAAAAAACCCCAAACTTCTTTTTTAGACTTTAAAACTGCTAAGGACTAGGGGTGGGAAAAGATATCGATACACTGACATTTTCATATGCTGATATCATATTGACATTTAAAAATGCGGTATTGATTTATTTTACTAACGTAATCTTGCGATATTTCATGATTCTTTTACGAAATCTTGCGAAAATTCATGAAAATTTCTCAATATTTTCATATGCTGACAAACTGACATTTAAAAATGCCATATCAATCTATTTTACCAGTGAAATCTCATGAGAATTCATGAAATATCGTGAGATTTTGTAACAGAACGATGAAATCTTGCAAGTTTTTTAAAAGTAAAATAGATCGATACCGGGTTTTTGAATATCGATTTGATATTGGCATATGAAAATATCACAATATTTCAGGGTAGCGATATTTTTTCTCACCCCTATTTTTTTAAAGTGTTGGAAACAGATAACAAAACTGCTATTTGCAATGACTGCTTGTTTTTTTCCAGCTCTAATATCGGTATCGATATCGGTTATTGGCCACATGGGTTTTAAAATATCGGCATATCGGCCAAAATTCCAACATAATGCGTTCCTAAATGAATCCATTATCACTGTCCTGTTTGGTTTCACCGTCATGATTCCTGAAACGCTAAAAGCTTGTGAACATTTTCAGAAAATGTCATCATCAGTCTGAAAACACTAAAGCCTTGGAAGGCTCATATTATTCAAACCCTAACTTTGACAAGGCAAGGGCGGGAAACTTTCTTAATAGGCATGGTGCAAGGATTTCACTTGACAGCAGAGTAATTTATCAGTCGTCACTGTACTGTGAAGGTTAAAGCAGACTTGAGCTATAATGGAGTGGTGCTCGTTTGACTGGACTCTACTGGTGGAAGGAGAGCAGGAGGTGTGGACTCACCTGATCGATTGTTAGGTGAAGTCCGTACCGGAGAGATGGACGGTGTACGAGAGGAGGAATAAGGTCGCTGTCTATCTCGCTCTATCGTGGAGGAGGAGCCAACAAAATGGTACTGAGAGTAGCCATCCTGAGAGGACAGGGAGAGGAGTCAATATTAGAAATGATTCACTTTTTACATCCTTGGCAGTTTTTTTATAGACAAAGAAAAACACCAACATGACTGACATGACCAGATTAGAAAGGTTGTACCTTTTTATAAAGGCTGCGTAGGTCTCTGTACTGCCACATGCTGTTCAGCACTTGGGATGCTGCCTTCACCACTTTAGGACTATGTCTGGGAATTCAGCAGAGAAGAAAACACACAGTGTAAAGCTCGACTGTCCTCCAGATGCTTTGTGCAGGTTAATGCAGAGGAATGAAGGAAACAGGCGCAAAGAGACACCATGGCATGTAAATCATCAGCTCACTATACGTCAGAGAAAAGAAACAATGAGAACTTTGTTTGCACCTTCTCAGCCGCAACGCTTCAATTGAACTGAAACTAAATTGCATAAACATTTTTTCCGACTGATTGATTGACCAATATTTCATTCTGCTTCCTTCAGGGTCGACTCAGCTGACTAATGGCTGTGGGTTTAATTGGCTCATATGGCCTTATCAGTGTCTGGGAAATTAAACTTTATTTCTTCAAGACATTTTAGGAAATGTTATTGCTTTGGATCGCAGGTTGGTGTGTTGTGGCCTTGTGATCATGCAAAGCAGAAAGCCTGTGGAAAGTATTTGAAGAACAAGGAAACCATGAATATGTCTGCCTTTAGTTTTTGTGAAATTATTGCAGTGATAATATAATTATTGTATAGTTTTAGATGATGATTAGAGGAAATTAACACATAAGTGGGACATATAAGAGTAAGACAGTGTATTTGTTTGCAAAAGCATATTTATAATATATAGAAATAAATAAAAATATTCAATTTATGGGCAGATGGAACTAAAGTGAGTTTAAATCAATGACAACACAACCAAGAATCACAAGGTAGTGCTTTTAGAGACAGGCTGCACACAAATGTGAATAAGGTCTCCCATAAACAATATTTTTTGTCTTTTTTTGTTTGATTTAGTGATTTTTATTTTCTATTTTTTATGAATTATTTGTTTTAAATCTTTTTGTGGTTATTTTTTGCCCAAATTTGTTTCTCATCGTGGTTGCCACACAGAAGGTTGTTCATCTGTCTCATTGTTCTGTGTAACTCAGCTAGTTTTTGGAGCTGCATTACAAGTTCAACATGAGTTTATGTCTGTTTTTTGTTTCCTCCTTGGACATTTATACTTTTGGGACGAGACAAGTGATGCTCTGACTTTTTGCGCCGGCTGAGCCGTGCAGGTCATCCTTCAGTAGTCCGTCCAAGGGGAAGAAAGTCAAGGGCAGCTGGTTGGACCTATTGATTTTTCTCTACATGATTCTCCTTATGTCCATACTTCAGTTACTAAAGAAACCACACAGTGGAACCACATCAGGGACAAAAATTACAAACTGTCAAGCTGCTGCTCAAGGTTAAGTTACTTTCAACTCACACATTTTTGGAACTACAGACATTAGACTCAAGATTACTACAGCAGTTTAATCAATGTACCACAAGTTGTGTGCAAGTTAAACAAGCACTCGGTATTTTATATCTCTACAGCCAACCGTCCGATAACAGAGATGCTAAAAGTGCAGGTGAGCGTGTAAACAGCCTGAGTTGCGAGCACACAGGGAAACACTGGCCAACCTTCAGCTTGCATCCTGTTGTTTTTTGTGTTGACTCACAGCTCAAAAACAAGCATGCACGCTCTCTTTACCTTCACTCCAGCCTCGTCTCTGCTGTTCCCTCACGCTTCTCTGCGACTACTTCCATATTCCAGACTTTTTGTAATGTCTGCTTCCGTAACAATAAATAATGCATCCAACTAACATTAAATTTTAACATCCTCGTGACTAAAGTCAGTTTTAGTAGGAAACTGAAGAAGAATTTAAATAAACCAGTCATCCTCAGGAGATGATCTCGTTTTTGATTGTATGCGCATTGTATTATCACAGCTGTAGACCTCTTACCTAACCTTCTCCTTGTGTCTAAACACATCTTCTCATTTTCTTTGTTTACCCTTTCCTCCACCTGAAAACATGCTCCCATTCAGCTTACTTGTCTCCCTTGCTGCGGGCGATGCTGATCAGCTTCTCGATGCCGCCGGCGTCCCTCAGAGCTTTGGTGTTCTCCATGTTCTTGGTGATGACCTCATGCAGCGCGCAGCAGATAGCTGTGATGGTGTCGTCAGACATGGTCTTCCCTACTAGCCCGCTGCTGTTGGTGCTTCCTCCCCCGCTGCTGGTGTTGTTGTTGTTGCTGCCTCCGGGTAAACGGTGCACCAGGTCCCTCATGGCGTACTTACCTGAGGAGGTTAGGGGTGGGGAGACAGATTTTTGAGAGGACGTTAAATTGGACTTGAACTAAGCTCCACTATGCAACTTAGACAGTGTAAAGTGACAACGTTTTCTTAAGTATTATAAAATGATATATAGGATGTTAATATTTGTGACAGTGTGGGGTCCTGTCACTGTGCCTCCGATTGATCGTGCACCCTGGCTACTTGGTCACTTTGGCTGACTGGTAAGCGTGTGTGACTCTCATCCGGGACTCTGTGGGATCGAGTCCTGCCGGGGCCCTCCGTTGTGTACTGTACCTTGCCGCATATTTATCAGAGGTGTCAGATAACAGGGAAATACTTTATTAACGTACTTAAATAGAAACCATCTTTACTTTACTGGAGTAATTATTTTCAGCTGACCTTTTACTTCTACTCGCTACAGTTTCAAACAACCAGGGGTTTGCAAACTGTGGCTCTTAAGCCAAAAATGGTTCTTTGGACCTTCCACAATGGCTCTCAATAGGAATGGCTATACAATGATAAAGGGCCAACTAATGGTTTTTAATATAGACATAGAAATAAATGTAGTTTTTTTTATTAAATAATTGATTGAATTTATGACACTAAAAGAACCAAGAATATTTTTAGATCTATTTTTTTTGCACTAAAATGTAAATTATGAGCTTTAAAAAAATAAAAAATAAAAATTTCCACAAATATCGGTATCCTAGAGAAGCAAAGGCATCTATCCTTGTTTTTTAAAAAAGTTATGTTTATTTGTTTTTTTTTTTTTTTTTTTTTTCAAACCCCAAAATGGAAATACAGTTCTGGCTCTTTAAAAAAATGTGGCAAATTCATTGTAGATATGTCTAAAAAATTTTAGGTTGTCTCTTTTCAAAAGGTCTGTATCTATTTTGCGGCTCTAAACAAGTCTGGTGTAGCTGGTTGAGAGCGAAAATGGCTCTTTGAGGTTGCAGACCCCTGATCTATACTTTAACCTTGTTACTCCCATTTCATTTAGGCTTGTTTTCATTCTGGCTTGTCAGTGTTAAAAAACATAAATAAGATAAATCACGTCATCCAGACAGAGTGAATTTCATTGTGGTTGGATGAGAATTTTTTACATTTACCATTTCAACACTATTTGTTTACACACGATCCATCGCACCTATGCATGACACAAATCATGTCACAGTGCAGCAAGGACACAGGAGACATATGCAGCCTAATAAAAATATGTCAATGACAGACTCAAGAGAACTCGAGTAAAATATCCCAACCAAGCACAAGCCTTTAGAATAATTCCTGTTTTGGGCGGTGTGGTAGTGCCCTTTAGGCCCCTGTGTCGCAGCCTAAGCTTTTGTCATTTTTTCCCTTTACATTCCTTTGACTTTTATATTTCATGTTATTTTGAAACCAGTACTTTTACACGATAACTTGAGTTAAAATCCTGAGTTAATACTTCAGCTTCTGCAGAAGTCTTATTTTAACCCTGATGTCTATACTTCTACCTTAGAAATGAATGTGAATACTTTTAAAACTTCTGATATACATTTTATATACTCACACTGGGGCACTGTAGAAAATATGGACCAAGTATCTGAATAGGGGAAAGTAAGGCCAGTTGGGCATGTCCCACTGACGCCATCTTGTCGTGTCACGTGTATCGTCACTCCCGGTATACAGAATACAGAAAATGGGCAACCTACTCTGGACTAAATGCAAACCAAGCTAATGCGAAACTAACAGGAAATAATGAAGATTAGTCTCCTGAGCTGCGGGATAAAGGTAGCACATGTTTGGATTTGCTGTTAGCTGCTAAAAACCACAATTTTTCTACTCTGCTGCAGACTGAGACCTTACCGAGAGCAAACAAGGAGCTCTCGGCTGGCAGGCCGGCGTCCGGTCTGCTGCATGTCAATCAAAAGGACACGCCCCTAACTATGTGCAATTTTAAGATTAAATAACATCTAAACGGATAAGTTATAAAAAAAATTCACCCCCCTCACAGTTGACATGAAGATGATCTTGACCTGTTAAACCTAAAATTATTTTTTGAACCAGGCTGTAAACATGTTTATTTCTGCTGTGAAGTTGGCCTTTTTAAAATGGGAGTCTATGACGATTTGCTCTGTTTTGGAGCCAGCCCCTAGTGGATGACAAAAGAATTACAATTTTTGTGCAACGCAGAAGTAGGCTCACTATTCTCCAGTGGAGTTTGCCCCTGGGGCATGATGTGGTAGTGGCATTAGTAATGCTGAACCCTGTGCCTATTTTCTGGACTTCTGCTCAAAGAATACGTGCCCATAATGAATGAGTGCACATCTGCAACTACAAGATCTATCTGAATATTTCTGGAGTCACACCAAAAGGAACACTTGTCAGATTTGTTACATATCAAAATAATAAATGAAGATGACACACAGAACAGATGAAAATTTTCAGCCTTGACTATAAAAAAAATTAAAAGATTGCAAATGAAACAAATCTGTAATAACTACATCTCAGTTACAAAATACATACAGCCATTCTGTTTCGTGATATATTCATTTTGAAGAGCACTGTAAAGCCTGTTACTCTTTGCATCAGTTTTTGGATGTAACAAAGAAAGCATGAACTTAATTTTAAACCCCTTTTCTTAACTAAAAAAAAAAAAAAAAACTTTGACAGCTAATGCTCATTACAAGGAAAGCAGAAATTCACCCCGGCTGGATAACTGTCAGACACAGATGGAGACATGGCCACGTGATCAAAAACAGACTGACTACATTTCCCATGACACCTTAGGACTGCTGTCAGGAAATCTTGTCCACTCTGCCCTGTGGCCCTCTTTCTGATTGGGTCATCACCCTGGGGTGGTGATGGGAGGTGGGGAGGAGAGGGGTGGAAGTCCATCATGACTCACTGACAGTTTGACTCGACACTTAAGTGTTTTCCTGCTGTGTAAATCCTGCTTATACTACACAAGTACAAACTAACTCTTTATTATTTAAGATACAGTATATTTAACAGCTTTCTGTTTATGTAACTGATGGAAGTTTGTGCTAAAATGTAGCAATGAAGACAGATAACAGTCAAGACACCAACAAATACTAATGTGTATATATATATAGACTCAGTTTCACTACCTCGACTGTCAAATCCGTAGAAGCACACAAGTATCTTCAGATAATAAAAGCAATTCAACATTCATATTTTTATTGCAGTAAAACGTGGCTGAATGATGTAAATGACTCAATTCAACTTGTGTAACACCCTTGCAGTTTTTGCAATATTCACATTATCAAGTTTGCAACACTGAAGCAATAAAACAACAGTTGGCTCACAGCAGATCTGTCAGGCTGACAGTATTGATATAAGCCGCTGAGAGCTCTGCGGGTTCAGCCATACAATTTTCTCTGCTGCTAATGCAATCCCATCATGTTAACGCGATAAAACAAAGGGCAGCACAATAGTTTCCAAAACATACTGTACCTGCTGCACTGTGAAAAATCTGACATTGCAGCTTACATACACCACATATATGGATGGTTGTTTTCACTTACTGGGACATCATGCAGTTTAGCTGAAAGCCTAAAGCTCCAAAAACAGTAAGCAGAAGGGCATGTGTGGTCATTGCCATGGAGACCAGCAGATAAGCTTATAACAGGCATAACTCAGACTCCAAAGGAAAATGTAGCATCAAATAATCGGTTAAAGACAAACTGCTAAACTTACAAACACCACTTGAAATACAAATTTCATAATAATCAGCTTTTTTGAAAAATGTTTAATTCTTAGCTTCTTTGCAATCATTTTCATTCGTGACATAACAACTCCAATTTGTAAGAATTTACTCTATTTGTATCAAGAAAAAAATCTGGCAATTGTTTTAGTAATGACATTTTGCACTGGCAGCTTGTTTTTGTGTATGCTCTGATGTAAAGATGTGACCCTTTTCTACATTGCATCCATTCCTGTGTGTAATTTATGTCTGCTGCGGCTGAAGTACGCACCAATGAGCTCCTTGTTCCTGATGTCCAGAGCCATGTTTCTCAGGGCGGTAGCCACAGCACAGACCACCCGATCGTTGTCTATCCTCAGTAACTCCACCAGAATAGGGAGACCTTTCTCTTTGCGCACTGCAGCTCGGATGTAAATGGACCACTGTGCAGGAAAGAGGGGATGGGGAGGTGAAGAAGAACTTTTTATATATGTGCCGTTCATATATCATGCCAATCCAACCAATACTTTTTTGGGGAAAAAAAAGCGGTGTAGACTGACACAGAGACAAAGCACTGTTGTCATTTTATATTTATAGATGTCCCACTTAGATATACTGAGTGTCAATGTTCTCTCTTGAAAATGGAAACTGTAGCTTGACAAAAATTGTGTGTGTATATATAGCAGAACATACAGAACTCTCTGCTGCCATTTTATTTTTTTGTTATCATTTGACATTTCTATTATCAGAAAATGCAATCATCTCAAATGGAGTGTTTCAGATGCCATTACATCAAGGGTTGATTTCAGAAAAATGCTAAGCCGTCACATCCAAACATGAGTGGTTTAAATAGGGCTAGTAAGAGAGGTGTGCCATCATTTATGATGAAGCTACCAGAATATTTGGGAACATATTTATTTCAGACCACTTTTTGGCACATGTTTGAATTTCAAGCGTCTCTTGCACCTGCTCTTTAGTATGACAATGACACAGGCACCGTACAGAGAGCTTTTACCTTCCAGCTGCCAGCAGCTAGATTCTGCAGAGCCCCAGCTGCTCCCTCCAGGGTGTCTGGGTTGGAGCACTCAGACAGCAGTGTGAGGTAGGGCTTGACGATAGTGGGGTGCCATAACATCTGGATGCCTTTCGGGGGCTCCGCCAAGTCTGGAAATGGGCCCACGCCATCCCACTGTGGGAGATGAGATAAAATTCAGAAAGAAAAGGAAAACTGAATTCTGTCTGAGGAGAGATTTGAGGGCCACCAGGATACCCTCATGAGAAAAGCAGAAATGAAGAGGGAGAAGAATTACTATTCAAAAGCAGCACATAAATAAGGTGGCATTCAGCTATTTGATAATTTTGTTCTACCGTCTCTTCTGTAATTGAAATTTAACATTTTTTTCTGAAGTGATGATACGTGTAAGTGAAAGTGTTGCGTCAGACAGCAGCAACATAAACCACTCAAAAACATATGTTTGGATGACATGAAGATCATTCGATCATATGGCTTATAAATCAGCCTTTCTGCGTGGAATTCCTCCCCTGTATGTGTGGGTTCTCTCAGGACACTCCGGCTTCCTCCCACAGTCCAGGACATGCTTGTTGGGTGAACTGGTCACGCTTAAGTCTCCCTAGGAGTGAGTGTAAACATGAATGATTGTTTGTCTTTTTCTGTTGGCCCAGTAATACACAGGGTGTACTCTGCCTCTTACACCTTGCTCGTAAGTTAAACAGCTAAACAGGGTTATTTATTTTTTTGTCTTAAAATTTTCATTGTCATTATCAACAGTGATATCATTTTGATAAAGTACTAGCTAACCACAAAATAGTTCCCTCCTACTTCGCTACTAAGTACTAGATAACTACCTAATAGTTACCTCCTACTTTTCAACTAAGTACTAGATAACTACCTAATAGTTCCCTCCTACTTCCCTGTAAGTACTAGATAATAATAGTTCCCTCACATCCATCACATCCATACTGTGGCTTCAACTAGAGGTGTAAATCACTGTTTTGATCACGATACGATATTATTTTTTTTTTTTTTATTTATTTATTTATTTAATTTATTATATTATGTCGATACAGTGGATAGCGATTTGATATCTGCTGACATCTCCAATTCAGTCACAATACGAAACAATAAAAAACTACATTAAAAAAATTTAAAACAAAATTACAAGTAATAAACAAGGTTACTGCTTCTTACCATCTCTGTAAGCTTTGCAGGAAAATCTCCCTGTGTCACACATCCACTGAACAACTTTTGTTGTGAAAATATTGTGTCTGGGGACCTTCAAAATAAAGCCATTTTAATAATTAAAGTGGGTTTTACATCGATTTTTGGTCAATGTTGGGTTTTGGATCGATTTACGATTGATAGATCATTCTATATCGATGTATCGATATAGATCGAAGGATTGTTACACCCCTAGCTTCAACCAGTGAAATTTCTTGTGTTGGAAATTATCATCATGTTATAAGCAGTCTGTTCTGCTCCAGAGCCCACATGATCATATTTTATTCTGACAATAGAAAATAACTAAAGTGACCTTAAATTATTATTTTGCAGTTTAAAACATATTTTGTTGGACTTATTGAGGTTATTTCCAGGGTCTTCTAATTTATTATATTTATTATTTATTCAATTCATTTGTTGTGTATTCTATTGCAAAGGTTCAAATTTAAGCAACCATGGTTAATAATAAATAAGTTACTTTTTTCTCATTCCTACTCTTGCTGAAATTGTTCTGTGAGTAATATCACTTCATCAAGCCTTTTCTCAAATTTCACGAAGCAAAATAAGTAAAAGTACGTGTGATTCGTGCTGATATACTGGATTAATATTGGTGATGGCAAATATTGAAGGCTTCAATATTGGTATTGTATCAGAAGTAAAAGTTGCATCGAGACGTCCCTAATTTGCATATTTAATAAAACACAGCCAGTTTGTATGAATATGAGGCGCTGTGTTGCAGCATGAATTGGAATAAATAATTTGTCAGATCTGCGAATATTTTCAATTTCTTTCTGATTGTTTTGTCCTGTTATGAGCATGCCCGGTCTCCCACTTCTCTGTTTTTTCCTCTAAATAGACGTGACTTTAGAGTTTAGTCTCGTCTGAGTGAGTCTCATGCTTCATGTGTCAGATCTGGCTTCCCTTTCAGCAAATGTATTTTTGCATTGTGTTATGAATTCCTTTGTTAAACTGTTGATGTTGTGCAAGCTTCTTGCTTGTCTTCACACAATCTTTGTAATTGAGAAGAGTATCAATGTTCACGACATAATAAGTAATGACATCTGTTCAGGCTTTGTTATTTTGCTACCAATTGAAATTTTCTCACTTTGCTTCACAGTGTCTGACTTGATTATGCCACAGCGTTTTCTTTTCTCTCTCCCCTTTCTCCTATGTCTTATTTATTTTTTTTTTTAGTAAGTGAACCTTGACTTCCTCTCCTCTCCTCTCCTCTCCTCTCCTCTCCTCTCCTCTCCTCTCCTCTCCTCTCCTCTCCTCTCCTCTCCTCTCCTCTCCTCTCCTCTCCTCTCCTCTCCTCTAATTGCCCCATAGTTAATAGAGTTTTGCCCTCTTCAACGTGCTCCCTAATCGCTGCTTCATGGTAATCGCCCACAGCTGCACTAGAGTGGAGACAGAGACACTCTCAGAGGGGAGAGAGTGAGGGTTTTGTATTATTTGAAGAGGATATGATCTGCCCTTTTACGAACTGATCTCAGGGTTAACTTTAAGATCCATCTTCTCCTTGGGAACAGAAAAAAGTTCACAGGGTTAGTGCAACAAAAATTAATTTAAGTAAATGTCTGGCTCATTGATCCCCCAAACTTTTTCATTTATTTTTTCTTTTCCTTTTCAGTTCATTTCCCTTCTTTGCCTTTGCATGACGGCATGCAGGGACAAATAGCAAGCAGTGCTAATGAGCAATTTACGTACCCCGATCCACCGGAAGTGTTAAGATTTTCAATCCCAGCAGCTTCACTGGAAGTGGTAAAAGACATCCTCCACTCAACCAGAATGTGATGCTGATTGCTTATTAGCATGACAAGAGGTTAGAGCCTTTTCCAAAGCAGCTGTTTGGTTTCTGCCAATTCATCAACCCAATGAACTCTTTCTTTTTCTCTTTTTTTAACAGCTACATGAAGGATGAGATTCAATAAATCCTGAGAGAAATGGGAAATCAGCGTGGTATTTTTCTTTCTTTTTTTTTTAGCTGAAGCGCAAGTTGCAGGCGTACAAAAATAAACACAACCTGATCTGAAGGTAAAGTCGTGTGATGGTGTGCAGTGGAAGAGCTGTTGGCATAAATCTGCCTGTGTGTCATGCTATTCTGCAGATGTGACCTTGAATAATGCTGATGTAGGACTCGGTGATCTATGAGGAAAAAATGGTTAAAACAACATGAACATAAAAAGGACAGCTGATACTTGTTTTTACTCAGTACAGAAAATAAAATGCTAACAATAGTTTAAAGCCTAGTAAAAGAGTAGCGATGGGCACAATGTTTTAAAAAGATTAAAATCATTGTTTGTTGCATGGTTTTTCTTTTGGGTTTCTTTTACGCCTTGAATTAAAAAAAATATATATCTTAACAGGAAGGTCAACCTGTCAGCCTCAAGGTTATAGCGTATTATGTTTATAGATTTTATCCAGGTCGCGGTTGTGTTTGTAGATAAATCATCCTCACCAGATCTGTTTATTTGCGTCCTCGTGCTGATTTGCACTGGGCTGCATTTGTTATTAATAGCTGGCATGCTTGTTCATCACCCAGAAATGATCACTCACAGTGCTCTTTTTCACTGCAGCCTGAAGCTAGTTTTCACGGCTTGGTAAATCTGGCCCTTTGAGCCCTGTTGTGGGCTGAAGAGCTTCTCCTGCACTCACAATGAAAACATGGAAACTTTGCAAGCACATTTGTGTGTCCAGTTTTGCTTCCATTCAGACATGTAACACTCAAGTACACATCAGCCGATTCCACTTGTTTGTGTTACCCTTAAATCTTTAAGAAAAGTGGCTACAAATCTTTCCCCTCTCTTTTAGCTGTCTGTTTTCAAAGAGGAGTCAGATCCAAGGTTTTATCTCAAGCTGAAAATTTTTTTTAACTTGTGTGTCTTCAGCTTAATGCACACTGCCCAAAGCAAACCAACAACTATGCACCTGCTTTTCCCCCTTTTTAGATAAATAGAGCACACAAACATTCGTGCGGAACCAAGTTTAATAAAAGTCTTGCAGCCTGAATATCTCCTGAGAAACTCAGGAGATATTCATAAATAAATAAACACTTGTACTCAAATAAATGGAGCAAACCTCCCTCCAATGCTCTGACTGAACACAGTCCGATGTACGTATGGATCTTTGTGAGATGATTGCTAAGGTACTCAATATGAGCCAAAGTGGAATCTACCATATTGCTCTTAAAAGCTCTAATTAAAACTCATTAACTAAATGGATTTTAAGTGCTACCTGTACAAGAAACTCAGTGAGCTGTAAAAACTGAGGTGCGGTAATGGTTGAAAGTACTGTTTTCTCACCTGGTCATGTCCCTTCTTTTTCTTCTTTTTCTTGCCCCAGCACCCAGAACTTTCTGCGTCCTTTCCACCGGTGTCGCACAACAAACCGTCCAGTTCCTCGGATCCCCCCTGCTGGCTGTGGGATGTCTCTGCAGCTAGTCGGTATGACAAGTTCCTCAGGATGCACACGCAGTTTTCCACAGTCTGAGGGGAAAAAAACTGGTGACTTTTTCCTCAGTATGAAGATTCAACACCACCTGTCAGCAAGTGGGTGGAGTCCCCACACAGAAATAGACAGTGAGTGTAAACTTTGACCTGTCAAATCAAACCAAACATTATTTATAAAATGCTTGTCCTGCCAAGGGCAACACAAAGTGCTTTACATGAAAATATAAACAAGCATATTAAGATAAAAATAAGCCTTCACATACAAGTACATAACACAGTACTCATACCTACAAACACTCATACAAACACAGACACACACCCACACATACACACATATACAGCCCTTTTCAGTGTTGGTCACCTGAAAACTGACCTAATTATCAGTCTGATGTCTCAGCCTTGGTTTCAGCTCAGCGTGAAGTTGTTGCCATAGCTACTGCTCATCTGACTCAAAGCTCTTGCTCACATATGAACGTATGCAGATGCCACATTCGGCCTTGTCAGGCATTTCAACACGGCCGCCATCTTGGGCTGGGGTTTTTGACAAGCCGTGGAAAGCGGTCTGATCGGTTCTGGTGTCACACTGTCCATCTGAGACCAGAATGCCAGGCTTTTGGGGCGCATACGAATGTTCCCAGGAAAGAAATAGCAAAAACCAAGGAATAGGGAATAACAGTTCACAAGTTAGAAGTTGTTCTGTATTTTTTCTTTTTTTCTTGTTATCTTGTCCAGTTCAGCATTGTAGCAGGCAGGATGTCAATCTGGCCGGGGGGGGGGGGGGGGGGGGTTGCTTCATGTGATTAAAAGATAAAATCAATACACTATAAAAGAAAAAAAAAAGTAATAATAATTTTTATAAAAATTCCAGCAGCTGGGGCACCAGAAAAATACTGTAAGATAACAGAAAATATCTGTCAAATAAATACAGTAATTTTCCATAATGATGAAGTGTTCCCCCCCCCCCCCCCCCCCCCCCCCCAAAAAAAAAACGTGCTGAAATATAGAAAAGCAGGCTTGAAATCACAATATTTTCAATAATATTTTTGTTCTTTAAATAATTTTGCAGTATTTCCTTTTTTATGCAGTGTATTCTTCAAGCAGTTGTTTTTACCTCTGCCAAGGAGTGGCACAGGTAATGTAAGCACTGGCTTTTGTCTGTCTGTCTGTTATCAAAATAACTCAAAAAGTACATAGCAGATTTGAATGAACTTTTCACGGAATGTCGATAATGGTACAAGGAAGAACTGCTTAAATTTTCATGTTGATCCAGATCACTATTTAAATCCAGGATTTTTTTTTTTTTAAAGTATTCTTTGTCATTGCGAGATAGGGCCACACGGGGAGGAGCTTGCAGGATATCTCCACTCACCCTAGAAAACAAATAAACAAACAAACAAAAAAACCCTAAACCAATGGGGTGATGACTGAGCTCTTTCGTTTATGCAGCGTTTTCTTCTTGCAGCTGTCTTTGTTTATACAATAACGTTTCTGTTCTGCAGCGCTCCTCTGAACTTGCAGTTTTTCCCGCTAGCATTTCTATGCATTTATTGTAGCATGTTTTTGCATAAGAAGCGCGTTTGCACCTGTCGGCCACCGTACATACGGGACTCGTACACTTGTATGCAAACAAACTGCTTGCATAATGAGTACACAGAAATAAACAGCTGCAGTGTGTATGATGCAGACAGGCACACACTAATCCTATTGTTGTTAGTGGCTATGCAGCCAACAGTTACAGACTTTGATCTGGTGGAGGATTTCTGCGGATTAAAACTTCACATCTTCAGCTGAAGAGCTTCCACTCAAAACAGCAACTTATACACAAACAGCAATGACTCATCAAACACACATGCAGCACTTGCACACAAACAAACACACACATGGATGAACATAGACTCACTATTGCACAGAGGCAGGCTCTAACTGCTAATGTTTCTGTGTCACTGACCATTTGGGGTGAGTAATATACTGTAAAAAATTACATCACTGGCAACATAAGGATTTTTCTTTTTTTTTTTACAATAAAGAATAAATTTTCCCTCCTTTTTTTCTTTTTAATGTTCAGTATTCAATCATATTGTAAATACATGTATATCAGTCCAAGTGAAACCACATTTTTTCAAGACATGAACTGATTTAGGATGGGGGTTTGAGGAGGGAGGTGATAAGTCTTTCAGATTTACAGATTAACTGCTCGTGAACTCTGACAACAAGCATCCTAATAACAATAAATGCTAAATATTGCAAAACAGCTTAATCTGTTCTGGTGTTCCTGTGGCTCATCATGTTCAGATATAAATACATAAACCACAGGCACGCAATTTATATGGATTAATATTCATGTCAAGTACATTAAACAGTCTTATTACATCTGTATATAACTCATGAAATGGTAAATTCATGGAATTTGTGAAATGTGACCATTATCAAACATATCACTTGGCAACCATTCAAACATGCAGGTGTAAAATTTTTTGTCATGATGTGTTTGGTATGTGTGCATGGTAAGTGAATATTTGTGCCAACAGCTTATGTGTGTGTTACCTTGCTGTCAATCTCACTGCTCCCCAGAGCGGTCTGGATGACGTAGAGCAGAGCGTCCGTTAGGCCCTCACACTCCCTCATCCTCCTCCGAGCCTCCTCGCCTGCAGAACTCACATTCCTGTTTCACACACACACACACACACATATAAACACATCTCATCAATGAACAAACCAAACACTCAGCAAAGACTCTGAACCAACCAAACCTCATCATTATTTTCTATCTGTCAAGTTATGCATTTATTTATAAAAACATGCAGTTGTGAACAAGTTTAGCTGTTTGTCTGTCTGTAAGTCAGTAAGGAGGGAAACTGAGAGTAATATACTTTAATTTAAAACTATTTAAATAACAAAGGGATGCACATGCTGTGAGCATTGATGCAAAATGATTTCCAGCTGCTAAAACACCATTAGCTTCACTTGTGATTTAAGGAGGGAGGGTGTAGAGTTATAAAGCCATAATATGAGCCATTCAATGAATTTTACTACACAAATAAATAGTGTTTATGTCTAGTTAATGTCTAATTACTCTGTTGGAAATCGATCAGCTTTTAATCATTATGAAGATTATCATGTCATGTGCCAATGAGGGCATATAAAACACTGCTTCATATGTAAGTCAGAGATACCAGATACTGTAGATCTAGACAGAAAAAAACAGCTATGTGAGGTAGGACTCAATTTCCATGAAATCATTTAGATACTGTAACTTAAAGAGCTGTGCACATTTACGAACAGGTTCAAAATTCTACTGAATGAAATAGACAGATTTTAATGTTGAAGAAATACTGTTTTCTCTAACTTTTTAGTGGTCTGTCTCTTTAAAATCCATCTCTGTAAAGACTTGTCTGCTCTGATTGGTTGACTAATGAGTCAAGAAATAGTGTTCTTCTTTCTTTTTTTGAGGGGGTATCCAAATGTGTTGGACCAGGTCTGGACTGTAAATGAAGCATTTCAGGCCTCTTTAAATAGCCACATTCATCTAGTGTACATTGGGCCTGTGCAACACTTCACATATCCAGTGTAGCAGCCTGAATCTAGACATTTGAATCTCTTCCTATAACCTCTATGTTACTTTCTGCAAATCAAATATGTCTCCCAGTGTGGCCACTGCAGGCAGTTTCTCCTAGTTAGTTAAGCAGGAGGATCTTGTTAGATGGGATTGAGAATGCGCCTGTCAACTTCCCACTTGATTAGCTCACGACCTGCTCATTTCCATTAAGGTGATGGGGAAATGGATGGGATGATGAGGGCACTCAAAAGGTTTCCTAGTAAATCAGTTTAGAAACAACAGCAGTTGGAGTATTATCTGGTCATTAGAGGTACAGCATGTATGGATTACTATTAAAATGACATTAAATGCCAAGCACAGCTGTAAATAGATGGTGGAAACTCATCCCAGCATAAACATGTTTTCATCTGCAAGAGGATCCAGTGGTCTCATGTGCAGTGATGACTGCAATGCGGATTTCTACAGTTATTTTAGCAAAGCGATTCGATACCAATAGAAACACAGTTATTAATATCCTTAAAAAAAGAAGAAGAAAGCCTCCTACAATGTTGACTTTCCTTTCTGGGATTAATAAAGTGTTTTTCATTTCATTTTCATTTAATTTAATTTGATTTAAAATCTTTTGGCAGTGACCTTTGATTTTGTTACACACTGCACATATAAAGTAAAATTCAGGCATTATTTCTTGTCAAACCAGACCATGAAAAAATAACTCCAGTTAAAGCTAAAGTAATTGAATTCTTCATATTAATGATAAATGGTTGTAACGTGTCAGTGATCAATCATAACAACGAGCACCCACAGATCTATCATGTTACTTGGCTGTTCCCTTCAACAGTACAGCACATTCAGCCTTGCGTATGTTTGTTTCAGTCTCAGTGCTTTCATCAGGATCATTACTGGACCCTGCATGCACCTCACAAACAGATTGTGCAGCACCAGACAGCAGACAGATAACATGAGCAGCTCCAAAGTATCAAGGTGTGTCTAGTATTTATTATTCAATTTGGGAATTTGCAGAATCAAAACCAACCCAGCTGCTGAGTGACAACTGCACCCATAAAACATACAGTAACTCCAATCAGTGAGTAATAATGTTGCTCTGCACTGTGTGATTGGCATGGTGGTTGCATCAAGCGCATATTTGAAAAGTTGTTGAGCTGATTTCAATGTCTAGTAGGCAGGATTTAGTCACATTTTGCAGCATAAACTGCAAACTGACACTAATTGAAAACCTTTCATCTCACCCTTCCTGGTTAATATGACAAAGTCTGGTGGCCATGAAAGTTTTATCATAGAGCTAGTGTATGGTTTGACCCTTCTGCAGTGATGGAGCTGGGCTTTTACATATGAGGTAGCCACAGAGTGGACAAGACTTCAGGTGGCAAAATTAAGAAAATAAATTATTGCGTTCCTCTTTTTAACACACTCGCATACACTGCTGTGATAACTGTGGTCACATTAGAGAGACGTGAAAAATAGAATGTCCTTACATTAATAATCTAGATCAATAAGTGGAAACATTTTCAAAAAGTTCCCAATTTACCTTTCCATAGAGACGTATATTCGGAAAGGTAAGTTGGATGTTTTGGAGTGCATGAAGAGCTTAAGGTGCTCGTAGGGGGATCAGTGGCTTCTCCCTAGTCGTTCTGGCTTACTGACTGGTGTCAGTGGTAGACTGGATCTTTGCGTCTGACTACAATAACTTGAGTAAACAGCTCCATGATGGGAGCTCCCTTCTTTTCATTCTCAAATTTCCCTATACAAAGTAAAACTGATTACAGGCTACTGTACTGGTCTACAACGGCATGCTGCAGCTGTCAGCCACCAGCCTTGCTAGCCTCCCATTTAAATAAAACGGTATCATATAACGCTAGCTTAGTCAGTGGTCAGTAGACTGGAAACGGAGGTTTATTTGGTGAAATTATTTATGAACTGAGTTAATGTTTAGTCCCAAACTGAAAACTGAACATGACATGGTTCCCTAAATTATCTTAAAACGAATCTAGTGCTGCCATATGACTAGATTAGCCCCACTACGTACTGTCGCTTTGGGCTAATGTTAGGCTAAAGGCCTGAACATTAGTAGTTGTACTAGCACGGGAACAAAATCTCTTCTTGAAATGTGAAGTCAGATGTAAATACAGTATTTTCAGAGGATGACTGAGGGAAACTGATTTAAAATGGACTCCACACTGGTGTTGTGACACTGGTGATCCATGCATGGCTGGAGGCTTTTCTGGCCTCATTCTCCTGGCCTCCTGTTCTGGCCAATGCCACCTCGGTCACACCTCTAGCTCCACCTCTGCCCTTCTGGGCCACTGTAGCATCATTTCAGTGCAACAATAGTGTAAAGAGGGCAAAAGTGTACCTGTGGCATCTTTTGATATGAATTGCTCATTCTTACTGCATGAAATCACCAAAGTAATGTTTGAAGCAACTCTGTTTTCAAAAAAAGCTATGTAAATATTGCATTGAATTTTTGCCAACACGTTATCTTAAATGTTGCATACTAAAACTTTAAAGACAAAAAAAAAGTTTACAAGGGAAGCGAGGGGCAGTTTTGAACTCTCTGAACATGTGAGGATTCATGCTTTTTTGCTTCGTTCTTTTCCTGCCTGTTAAAGTCATCACATGTACAGTACCAGTCACAACTGGAAACAAACCAGACCTTAGTTCAAATGGATCACAAGATGTTTAAAGGAAGTCTGATCTTGAATGACTGTACCAGTGTAAAAGCACAACATATATCGTGCGGCGACCAGTTAAAAGTAGTGCCCTTGGTTATTTTACACTGCCTACAATTTAGGTTGTGAACAAACTCTTGTGTTCTCATCTGCATCTCTTCTGCTTATTGTTCATCTCAAGTCATACTGGAGGTTCATCAGAAGACACCCAGGTATCAAAACACTGCAGTCACTTGTCCATGTGTGCACATGACAAAGGATGCAAACAGATATATATATATATATATTTTCAAATTAAGATGCATGAAAGGTACTTTCAAATAACTTTAAGCACAATCTGTTTTACATAAAAGGCAACAGAAGTAATGCTAATAGATTCAATTCAAATAACCTCAATCAGTTCAGGATAATGAATTCCTCTGAAGTTTTTCCTTGCAAGGCATCAGAAGTGCAGATTACCACTCATTATTTGATCAGTCAAAAAAGAAATTACACAGCTGAAAAAATGGTGTGTCTGTAAGAGGAGTTTTCCAACAAAACACATTGGAAATTAAACCCCACAGCCACTAAAACACGACGTGCATTGGCAAACATGCCAGTCTTTCAGTCTGAGTCATCAGATGTTATCCTGTGGCTGCATATTTAATACTACACTCTCCCTTACTTCTACTATCTGTGTAAAGTTTGATTTAAAAAATACTGAATTGTAGAAAACAATTATCTTTGTGCTGTAATGTGAAAAAATCCCCCTAATACTATTCTGCAAGGCCTTGGCTGTTGAATACTGGTCTTGGTATCACTGCAGATGACGGTGACTGGTTTACCAAGAAACAAATGTATTGACTCTTATAGAATAATGGCTCACGCTTTCCCTTGCTAACACAGAGCTGTAGTTAAGTTTTGTTACACTAGGATACTACTCTGAATAGGAGAGTTTTGTTGTGCTAAATTCTTTATATTCAAAGCCCTTTTTCTCTTGGTGTGACTGGTTCCAGTTTCTATTTACAAAAAAAAGAGGAAAAAAAAAGAAAAAAAAACGTGTATGACACAGACATATACTGTGAAAGTACTTAAGCTCTTTGAAAACAATGATTTTCAAACCGGACTTTTGTGATCAGCTATACATGTTATTATAAGAGTCTGATAATCTGAATAAATCTGTTTCCCAGTGTTGTGATCAGGTTGTTGAATGGTTGTGATGCTCCCCTGCTCTAATTGTATGAATTGAAAACTAACGTGATTCTGTTAGCAGACCTTACTGCACACACTCACTGGCCTCTTTATCAGATACACCTTGTTTGATACTGTAACACAAATAAACAATCAGGTAGTCACATGACAGCAAGACACTGTATTTGGGCATGTAGACATGATCAAAATGACTTGCTGAAGTTCAAACTAGGCATCAGAATGAGGAAGAAAGGGGATTTAAGTGACTTTATATGAGGCAAGGTTGTTCGTGCCAGATAGGCTGGTCTGAGTATTTTAGAATCTGCTGACTTACTGGGATTTTCTATCATAACTATCTTAAGGGTTTATGGCTTGAAGAAGAGAAACTATCCAGCAAGCAGTAGTGGTCTGGAGGTAAGAGGCCAGAGGCGAGCGGACAGACTGGTCGGAGATAAAAGGAAGGAAACAGCAACTCAAATATCCACTGGTTCCAGCCAAGATATACTGTACAGAACACCATCTCTGAACATGAAACATGCAACACCTTAAAGCAGACAGCAGCCAAAGACCATGCTGGGTGCAACTTCTGTCAGCTAAGAACAGAAAACTGGGGCTACAACTTCACAGACAGCAGAAGATTGGAAGGACATCGCTTGGTCTGATGAGTCTCCATTTCAGCAGCAGGTTCAGATGGTCAAAATCTACAGTAGTATAAACAACATGACCACGAGTACTTTCTGCCCTGTATCAATGGTTCATGCTGGTGGTGTAATAATGTGCAGGATATATATCTTTGGCCCACTGTGGGCCCCTTAGTATCAAAGAGCATCATTAATCACCACATTCTACCTGAGTGTTGTTGCTGCACTGAAAAAAGATACTTTGGATCAACCTTAAAAAATTACTGTAGTTTGTTACATCTGAATTTATTAGTTTTTCTCAAACTGAATTTACAATGTGGTTGAAATCGTAAATTTTGATTTACTGGAAATAAATCTTTTACCTTAAGACAAAGAAAGAAATTGCATTCATACAAAGCAAAATTTTAATTAATAACAAAGACCATATATATTTTTTTCCTTTGTTACAACTTAATTTTTCATTTTGGAATAAACTAATTAAATTGCTGTAATTCTGTTAGATGCATTTTTTTAAATCAATTTTTCTCAAGTTAAATTTCATATTCAGTACAAAGTAAAATGTCAATTTTACCGTAGCCAACATTATATGTAGTACCAAGCCAAAGTGGTACTTTCTCTGAATGTGAACATATCATGTCCACCACTTCACAACATCAGTTGTGGCATCTTCTGATGGCTACTTCCAGCAGGATAAAGCCCCATGTTCAAATCATCTCACTATGTTTACTGAAAATAACGCGTTCACTGTACTCCACCAGATCTGAATGCAGCAGACTGCTTTTTGGTCCTCTGAGCAGCCAAAAGGAGCGGGAGCTTCCCTTCATGGATGTGCAGCTAACACATGGAGCAAAATCTCAGAGGAATATTTCCAACTCCTTGTTGAATCTATGACACCAAGAATTAAAGGTGCCATGACATCAAATTTCACTTTTCTGGGGTTTTGGGTGTATAATATGATCTGTTGTGCACTGATGAGGCCATGTGAATGTCCAGAGTGAGAATCAAAGTTCCTGTTTATGGTCTGTCAGCTTTGTCTCTCTGCTCAGAAACAGTTGAATCAGACAGCAGGCTATCATTCTACGTAGTTCTATCATTCTACGTAGTTTAATTGCTCAATAAGAGCACACTATCAAGTAAACAGCGCCCCCCCCCCTCTCTCTCCTAACGGTCTATGCACCATCCGCTCCCCCCTCCCCTCCCTGTCTGATTCAGCTTCGTGTATGGAGCTAGTAGTAACTTCTGTGCAGTCAGGTCTGGGTTTTCAAACAAATGGAGTTAAAAGCAAACTTCTGCAGCAACACTGAGGGAGGGGGCCACAACCTTGTCATTACCTGTAAGTTTATTTATTTTCTAAATGCTGTCTTGTCTGATAAACGTAGCTCACTATCTGAACTGCCCATGTTGCTAGCAGTTAGCCATTAGCAAACTCCGACCGCAGCTTGACCTAGATTCTCCAAATAAGGTCATAGCGAAAAAGGTGTAGCCAATCAAAATGAAGTCAACGTGGTCTCCGGGTAAAGCTCCATATCATCACCGGACCCAACTGTATTACTGAGGAAGTGAGGTCTGGCGTTTCAAAACAATACTCCGCTGTAAAAAATGCTGTTTTTTTCTTTGAGTATTTACATATAAAGTAATGCCAACAACATAAACTAGTTTTTAACTGTTATGTCATCACTCCTTTAAAGCAATTCTTGAGGCTCAAGGGATCTAATTCAGTACCATCTAATAAAGTAGCTAGAATCATATTTCGAATGATTTGCAAACTACTGTTGAATGCAAGTCATATACTGAATTAACACTTTTCATAACATAGTACTTCAATCTGCCTCCCCAGCACAGTGCGTGCAATTGAGGTCCCAGCTTACAATAAATGGCTTAATCTGCTGTCTTTTAGTTGTAGAGTCTGTATCACATCTGCTAAGTCACTGCACATGATCTAAAATCTTCATTTTAGTTGGCACAACAAGATACATGCACATGAGGAGTGCTAACAGAGAATTAGCAGAGGAAGAAAACGTGTGAGTGTTAAAGTGAGAGACCGCGAGGCATGGATGGGGCAAAGCAGGAGGAGAGAGGGATAAAAGCGGCGTAATGTGATTGAGAGAGCAGAAATGGAGTAATGGGATGAGATGGGGTCGGAGCGAGGGAAGAGAAACTGAAGGAGGGAAGACAGAGAGAGTGAGGGAGAAAATGAGAAGGGGAGGAGGATAATGGAAGATGGAAGGAGTGAAATAAAAAGAGAGAGCAGGTGGCCAGCGATATACCAAACCCGCCATGAAATATTCAATCTTTAATCAGACTCCCAGCATTCCCTAACGAGGCGTGAGAAAGATGAATTAGCCCTTCGAGTTTAGGGAGCTGAGCCACTCAAAGTTATCTCCTGTAACACACACACACACTGCTGGACTCGAAAATACCCCCACATTATGCTACCAGATGTGTCCATTTTTGCACATGTACAGTATTAGAGGCTACCGAAGCCTTTGTTAGAAGAGCTTAATAACACACACACACAAGTGTACTGTACACACACACACACAATGCAAACACCAAGAGATTCCCACGCAACCTGTGCTGCACTTCTGCCTTATTCTGTGTGGAAATAAGCTGAAACACTCTCCCTCAAACTGTTAAAATACAGGTGATAAAGTCATTTGTTGCACAATTAAAGCAAACTAATGTATTTGATTTAATGATAAATTAAATAATAATTGAAGCAATAAAAAATGGATAAAAAGAATAAAAGATAAAGAATATCAAGTTTGTTGATGTTTCCAGCTTGTTTGTCATTGGTATGACTGCAAGACATGTCTTTTTTTGTCTCTTTTATTTCATGATCCAGTGCCTGATGGAGAGGAATGAATAACACATCTGAAAACGTCTGGTACACAGCCGACATGTCTTAAGAAATATTTATGAGCTCAGACTAAGCCACAGAAATTTCATCATGCAGGCCTGGCAGTACTGAAAGTGTTTGGAAAACATCTCACAAATACTAATTAATGTGTGAAAATACCTAGCAGTGGTAAGGAGGACTTTCCTGTACATATACTGTACAGCGTTGCCAGTTTAGAAGACGTCACACACTGCATGTTAAGAGTTTTCTGTTTCTAATGTGTAAGTAACAAATTCCAAACTCAGAATATCTGTTTTTTTTTCTTTTTTGTAATAGGACGTGGCCATGTGTGGTGGTGGTGGTAAACAAAATGCTATGGATGCTGGGATTCATTACAACAGTGATGTTATATGTTACATGCCAGATGTACATTTTTAATGTCGCTCATTACTTGCAAACCTACAGTAACCGTAGGGATGCTTTTGTGACCCTGTTGTGAACACAAGTTCCTTTAATCACTTCTCAACTGTTAGCTTGTTAGGAAACAGTTGCTTGTTTTCCATCCAGCAGTTACAGATTTAGTGAGCAGCATTGCCATTCATTTATTTTGTGTTTTTTTCCCATGACAATATGGCAAATGTAGCGCTTAGTTCCTCACAAGCTACTTGCTAGCTTTATTTTTGTTGATATCTGCTGCTGAGAGGGCTATGTTTTATTAAAATGTTTATGATCAGTCAGATTGAAACGGAACAGCTAAACTCTATGTAGCTCAGCAAACAAAAATTAAACTTTTATAAATAAATATTCACACATTTCTTGTCTTCTGCTTGTTACAGCATCACTGCGATCCATGTGGGGTACGTTTACTGTGTCTTTAAATCTAAAGGGAGGAGAAACCCATTTTTTAAACTGTTTTGGGCAGCAAAATAGAAATTTGTGAGGAATTTGGATATTATAGACTCACAAATCACTATTATGCTGTGTTCACACTTCAGGCCTTAATGCTCAATTCTGATTTACTGCACAAATCCAAATTTTTGTTTGGATGGTCACAGTACGTTTTTGCAAATGTGCCCTGTCCGTGGTCGGACTGCGATGTGAATAGCTCTCACTCCTGAAGTGACCTGCATGCTACGCTGAACATTAGTGATGTCTCGCATGGAACAGCATTTATGGAAACAAACATGGAGGTAACAGGTAGTGTCATTTATGGGCTTATAATGAAAGCTGTGTGTGACAGCATTTGGTAAATTTGTGAGCAGGTTATGGTAAAAAGGAGGGAGAGGAGAAAGAAATTACATTTTTATGATGTCCCTATTGCGAGCAGTTGCTGCAACTTGGTACAGAGGAGTGTGTGGATACAGCGTCAAAACCGGGAGAGGTGGGATTGGGATGCGAGTTGTTTCACAGAGCAAGAGAACTTCTATTCATTCTTCCATTCCTGACATTAAATGCACCTGGCTGTTCAGACTGCAGACACATCTAAAAATCTGATATGCATCCGATTCAGGACCATGTTTGAATGTGGCCTGAATCTGTCTCAAAAACGTCAGATTCAATGTGACCTGTGCTGTTTACACCGTCAGAAACGAATCAGAAATAGGTCACATTTGAGTGCAAAAATCGGATTTATTGCAGTGTGAACATAGCCTTTGTGGTGTCAAAGTTGCTGGGTATTTTAAATCTAATTCGATAGATTTAAAAGCTAAGATGGGCTGCAGTGCAAGCACTCACCCTGAACTTTATCATAACCCAACTACACCTTACTCCAAACCCTACGCGGGACCCCAGGTTTAGCCTTTTTAGCACAGGCCAGTTGTCCTCAAATAGACTAGTGACAACAGGAGAGGTGTTTATACCATAAAAGAACTCATTAAGACAACAAAAAGATGTACACTCACACTCAAACACACACAGACACTGTTTAATTATGGTGGCAGATGATGTATTAGTTTATGAGGTTAGTCTGACACCACCATTATCTAACATGTCTTCATTATCTTTACTTATAATCCTCTTGTTCTTTATATTCCTAATTAGTGAAATGAACCAAGTCATCTAACACCAGCAGTAAGCATGAATAAGCAATCACAACATGTGTTTATGTACATTATGCAAAAGAGGAGTTTATTAATGTGGTGAGACAGGACTTTCAATTGTCTTTCAAAATAAAACCATATAATAATACTACATAGTTCTGCATTCTAAAAAAGGGACACTACATGGTAAAGCCCATCCCTATAAGGATATAGAAGGTTCAACCTGCTCCTCATTATAGTAATTTATGTATTTCATTGAAAACAAACTTAGTTTTATTTCATTGCAAATTCATGATGTGAGAGCACAGAATCAAAAACTAGAAGAAAACATTTGTGACTGTCTCACTGGTTCCAGCTAGCATCATATCTACAGTACACCAGCACTAAAAATGAAAAGGTGAGTCATCTTAAATGCAGCTTAGTCTGTCAGTTTTCTGTGTGTAGAAAAGTAAAAATATCACTGATTTCCTTCTAAAAATATCCCAGTTTGAACTCTGAGGGATTTTTTTTTTTCTCTGTTTGAGTGGGTAGTCATGAGAGACTGTGCTCTAAAACACCATTAGCAAAGTGGCTGAACTATATATCATTTAATTCTTGACATGTGGCAATACATTTGACCAAATGATTGTTTTGTTAGAGATTTATCATTTCAAAGCCTTCTTGATTGGGAAAAAATTGGGGGAAAAAATATTGTTGAAATCCTGACCTGAGACAGCCTGTGGCATTGCGGAGGACCTGGGAGGAATGTAGATGCAGCTTGCGGTCCTCCTGCGTGTGTGGGGAGGTGTCCCAGCCTGAGTGTGGGATGATCACAGCGTTGGTCAGCACAGCCAGGGCATCCTGGATGATGGGCATCTTCAGGGCATCACACGACGACAGGTTCCACAAAACACCTGAGGACAGCAGGGAGGTGAGAAAACAATGTTGACAGGAAGACAGACACAAAGACAACTGCAGGCCAGAGCCCGGTGAAACATTCAGCCAATTTCAGCTTGGCCGAGCAGTCACCGACACTAACACAGCCTCAGAAACTAGACATGCACCTTTTAAATTGGCACAGCCCTTTTTCATTTTGTCATTACACAAAGAAGGAAAAAAATGTTAGTTAATGTATCACTTCTGTGTTTACAGCTGACAAGACTCAAGACATCAAGTAACAGTTGTGTCCAAAAATAAAGAGGTGGTTGTGAAATAGATAATGACTGGTCACATTTCATAACATGGTTTGATATACAATGTGTCAGCTCAAGGATATGTGTTTCAGGCCTCCATATATGTTTTTTAACTCCATACATGCTCAGCTTATATTTGACATTAATTCAGGAATCAGTTAACTCAACATTTTTAGATCGGACAGCTATCCCTCATCTGTCCCCTTACGATGCTAATCTAGAAGGACCCATCATGATGCTGAGTTTAGATTTCACTCAAAGTGGAAGTTGTTTAAGGTGGATGTGTTGGTGAGTGATGTCACGTTGACTCTTATGTTTGCAAGCATGTTTTAATTAAAACATAATCACATATTCAACCCATCACATGCACTAATAATATAAATATGCAACACCCAACTTTTAGGACTCAGGAGTAATTCATTTAAAATTCATTATATTGCTCCAAAGCATAACCTTTAATGTGTTACTTTACATCACAATTATGTGGATGTAATTACCCGAGAATGCAAAAACAAAATGAAGTAGTGGAGACAGGCAATCACTTCCACAGAAGTCCAATGCACTAACCTCTATATACCCTGTCTTTATTCTTAATTCCCCCCTGAATTCAACATACAGTGAGCAGCCAACCACGAAAATAGAGAGACAGACACAAACACACACTACAATAGACAAAAACTCTTCCTCTGAAGAGACTCTTACATTTATACAAATCTACAGTATATACACCCACACGTTTTCTTGAACCTCTCATAAAAGGTGAAAGAAGGTAAGAGACAAATCACCACATGTTGCTGTTCAACATTTTGACATCTTTGGTTGAAAATGAACACTCGCGCACACATACTGTATGATAACCTTGAGGAGCTCCAGCACACCATTTTTCTCGTTGACCCCCATCTTGCAAAGTGCCTGTGTCATAATCTATGTACATGTAATTATGTTTTTGTTCCTTTCAAGAGTATCTGCCCATTGTCATATCTGCACTTATCTCTGCCACTTCTTTATGGCTGTAATTACAGCTGTAGTAATGTTAAAGCATCCTATCATCATATCTGTGTCTGTGCACAGTAGAGCGTCCTCCCTTCAGAGGCATGTTGTTCACCGTTAGCTGAACAGTGATTGTGTAATTACAGCTTTTGCTATCTGTAAACTTTGATTTTGAAGATTTGTTTAAGTGTACACATCTAAGCCCCTTAAAATATCAGACTTAATGTCATTAAATGACTAGACTATCTAGGCAGACGTTGCCTCTTAGTGGCCAAAAACAGGCCTACTTTCGAAATTACTTTTGGCTTCATGACAGTAATTAGTGGTGTCGTCACACCATCTTTTGCTAAATGGGAAAAATGGGGCAGAGTAGGTTTTATTTTTCCTTTTAAAAACTTTTTCCTAACCACAATCACTGCATGATGGGATAATGAGAAAACAGTGTTAGTAACAAAAAAAAGGTTTCTCATAGGCAACAGTTTTTTTCTACAACAGAATTTTAAAACAAATGCTATGATGTGAACTAGCATTAGTATTATTTAAAGAAACAATCAAAAATACCTACAGTAATAGCCCTTTGTGCTTTAAAATTCAACTTCAGTCAAACGTTTAGCATTAGCTTACAGTATGTTAGCTTAGCACCATGAAAGGAATACATAAAAACGAGCCACAAGAGCACAAACTACATTTTACAGTAAGTATAATAGTATAAAATAACTATGACTCTTTTTGTCTTTAAGCTAGCCTGTAGTCTGGGTTTTGTTAATAAATTGGACAAAACTTCACAAGGCACCTGATCACAGCTTGTGGCTATGAGTCAGCAGGCGCAGTAAATTAACAGATGACTTCATTCTCTGTTTTTAAAATTATTCTCAAACACATGCAACAAACTATGTAGTTTGGAAAAAGTAATTTGGAAAGAGATCAATTTCAAAAGAGTGGTTTGTTTTCTCTTGAAGCTAACAATAGCAAAGCATAATGCAGCCATAAACAGTTAATGGACTTCACTTAAATACTTTCCAGTTATATGTTGACTCACTTAACAATTCATATAACATTTACCCATTCAAACCCTGGTTGGCACATCAGGAGGCAACATGGGGTTCAGTGTTTTGCCCAAGGATACTTCAGCATGTAGCCTGGGAAACCTACTGACCCTTTGGTTGATAGACAACTGCTCTTCCACCTGGGCAACTGCTGCCCAAACAAAAGTTCACAAATTCAAGAAGAATGTACAGTAGTCAACATGCAGCTTATCACAAAATGTATTTCAGGTTGGTCTGACAAAATGCCAAAATGTAGCCGTGTTTTAGTTACAAACTGTTAAGAGAGCAACGTATTTCTAAGCAACGACTGTGAGGCAACATCTATGAGATAGTACAGGAACTCAGACAAAAAATAGTAAAATGTGAAACCCCTAATGTGTTTTTTGCTCTCAACCATGTACAGTATCTGTAGCCTACCTTGTAACATAAAAATTCTGAACACACATAGCCAAGAAAAATAAAAGGACTGAAGTTGTGATATGAGATTCTTGAATAAAAACTGTTCACTGTGATTTCTCCCAGAGGTATTATGATTGCTATGGATATGACTACACACACACACGAGGTGAATATCAAATGTATGTTGATTTCACTTTAAAAGGTGCGTTTAATAAGTTGAAAAGAACAGGTTTTTCTGAAGTATTAACATTAGCAACTGAGCTAAACTGATCAAGAAAAGGTTGATTAATGTAATAAATCAAGAAATACTCCTCATCATATTTACTTCCTTTACATCCTCTTCTTGAGCTCTAGGAGCCACACACTGCTGATTTAAGGTTCTCCAGAGGCAAACTTTCCCTGTAATTTGTTGTAATATGTTACAAAGTTGATCTAATTTTTCCCCGGGGGCGGGGGTTTCGTTAGGGGTTATGTTGTATTTTCAATATAATTTCCGCGCCATTAAAATGTGTGTTATTTGCAGCATGCCTAAATCATTAGTGATGTTCACAGTGTTTCATAAACATGTCAGTTAAACAATGACTTATTCCTCAACAACACCAAGGCTGCTTAAATGATCTGACCAAAAAACATGAATCACATCCTGCAAAGACGACATGCATTCACTGAAGAATGCATTTCATGTCCTGTGGCTTAATTGTTCGAGCACAGCATGAAATTCGAACCTCTTATATCACATGTTGAATAAAAAATATGTTTATGTTGCTTTGGTCTTTTTAACTTAAACATTAAAATGCCGTCAAAAACTAAATTAGCAAGTACTGTATATGATTATTCATATGTGGCAC
The DNA here is from genome assembly GCA_023101725.1 of Atherinomorus stipes. Lineage (NCBI taxonomy): Eukaryota > Metazoa > Chordata > Actinopteri > Atheriniformes > Atherinidae > Atherinomorus > Atherinomorus stipes. Next base: position 210,087 of record JALJCO010001527.1, on the reverse strand, counting down.
CTCTATCACAGCTCTTTGTTTGCAGGGTGAGTTTGTTCCAGACAGACATGTACTGTATATTACAAGCCAAGCTTTCATGAAAATAACCAATTTTCCCTCTGAGTAGGGTGTGTGCAGTCCTTTTATATGTAGACTTGACGCCACCACTGGTTTAGTAGGTAATAATCATAAATTCCCAGTCATAATGTAATGCATGATGTCATGCTGCAGCTGCAAGACAAAGATGATTTTTTTACTATCTTGAGTAAAGTCAGCTGTTTGCCAGCATCACTACTTACCATGCAGAGTATGACATCATCTGCCTGAGGTGAAAGGCAGAAGGATTTTATCTGTCATTTGAAGCACAAACACACAAACCTGCTCACATACATGATAACCCTAAAACATTCACTGAATCACACTGCAGCTTTGCAAACACACATGAACATGTAAGGCACGTGCAGTCTCTGAGGGACGCGACACACAAACACAGCCATGAGTGTGTGACAGATGAAGGAGGTTAATTGCCTCAGCCTTACATCATGAGTGGCAGCAGGAGGTTGTGAGTGCGCTGTTAGATGGAGGGAGGGGAAATGAATACGTTGGCTATCTCTCTTTGTCTCTGATGCCATTTTCCATCTCTCATTTGCAGTGTGCTTGGATTCATCCCCCTGTCATATTTGTCTCCTCTGGAAGATTGCAGCATGTCTCTTTGTTCTTCAGATCTCTTTCCGATTTATTTCTTCCCCCCCTCCTTAGTTTCATACCTTTTTGAGCACTTGGTGTTGGACTCATGGCCTTGTATGAACAGTTATGATCTTAAACTTTCTCAAAAAGCACTTTTACATAAACATCTTTTATTAAAACAATTTGAAAACAAACACTTTGCTTTTTATTTCATTGTACCCAATAGCTACAGTATAGCCAATTTCTCCCTCACAGTGGAAAAATGCAACCAGAAAAATGATATAAATCAAACTTCATTAATAAACTTCACTTTTTCATCCAACTTTACATCAAAAAACCCCCCAAAATCCATCTAAACCCATAGAGTCCCTCAGACCACAAACCAATGAGTTGCACATACACACATATTGTATGTGACTATGCCCGTGCATACATACAGTATAACCATGCACACATACATATGCAAAATTATACTCTCTATAAGCACTGTCCTAACAGTCACCAATCACACAGGGGAAATTAAAACACTGGGAATTTAAATATCAGATGTCATGTACACTTGTCACATACCATCAATACTGACGACTCATCAGACCAATTCTTAAGCGTCTTTGGAGAACAATAGACGCATCGCTTAAAAGTTCAGATGTATCTACAGTATATTAGATGTTAAATGTACATGTTTTATTAAAAAAAAAGAAACAACTTTTTGCTGTTTTGGTTCAAGAGTACCTTCCTGCAGTTACAATGGCCAACAAGGCCCTGACCCTTCCTATAAGGGTTAGGGAAGGGTCAGGGTTATATTTTAGTAAATTACATGAAGAAGAAACTTCCGCTTGGGACTTCCGGCGACTTCCGCTTGGGACTTTGTTTTGCTTACTTTTATTTGAATTACTGTTGTGAATTTAGCCTTTTCTTCAGTTGGAGAGAATGAATAATTTTGAGGACGACTGTATATCAAACTGTGTTATCTTTGACATTTTTAGCAAATACACCCAAGAAACCAATTATGTGTCTTGACAACAGGCAGAATAAAGTGGTGCCTAATTTGGTTCTGCTATCGTCTTCTTCTTGTTTTCTTCTTCTTCTTTTTTTATTGGTGGCTTTTTTTATCCTCGAAAAATCAAGGTCAGTGTTAAGTGGTTTCACATTAAAGGTACATTGCGCGAGTTTAAATGTTAAATACTATTATTTTCTTTCCTGCACATGTTCTTACAATTGCCTGATGTGTAGAATGAATTGATCTTTCTTTACTGCGGTTGTCTCCAATATTGTTTCTGCATGCTCAATGCCAGAGTTTCGGGTACAAAGCCTCAAGGGGGCGCATGTGGGGGAGACGGGCTGCATGTTCTCATTCGTCTGGCTGTGCCTGACTGCTGCTTAAAGATGGATAACCGGTGCCTCTCAAACCCCAACTCAGACTCCAGTATGACAAAGAAGAAAAGTTTCGGTGTTGTGCTGTTGTTGTGCCGAAAAATGCCCCCCTCCGGCTGTGGGGGGCGTTTTTCGGCACAACAACAGCACCGGAGTAAGACTGGAGTAAACAACCAAGCAGCTTTTTTTCTTTCTTTTTTTAATTGGAGGGAGCTTTGATCCACTCTGGGAATAAAACCGGACCCACAGTTGGCTTTCTTCTCGTTAACAAGGTAAATGTGATGTATGACGGAAATAAGGATGCATAATATTGCAATGCTAAGTTTTTAGCATGGAAATGTGGCAATATGACAGCCACACGGCTGTTCCTGGGGAAGAGTTACACTTTAGACACTTGTTAGATTTAGCTGATGTGGTAATTTTATAAGGTAATCGTGGTCTCAGCCTCTGAATTTGGATATTTGATCTACAAGCCAGCGTTAGCCTGTTGTTACCGTTAGCATACAGTCCGTCAGTTTACTCAACGATTAACTGTAAACAACTTGCAGATTTATAACTTTATTACCTCAGTAGACATCGTGACTCTGGGCTCAGACTCTGGGCTCAGACTGAGTCCAGACTGAGTGTAAAGTGGGTTAAACTAAAAACCAACGCAGTTGAAGCAGTTCATTTGTGTGCATGACATTTCCACTTGTTGCCAGAGGGGGCGTTCTCCTGGAAAAAGCTGGAACTTGTGCTTAACCGTTTAAAAAAAAACCCCCAAAAAACAACAAAACAAAACAAACAAAAAAAAAAAAAAAAAAAAAAACACCCCTCTGAGAATGGTCAAGCTCAATTACTGGACTGAAAATGAGTAAAAAGGCAGCCAAGGATAAACTTTAAAGCAATTTGGTCCACTTTTGACCACTTTAAAATTCTGGCTCAAAACTCAATATGAAGGCTCAGTATTTGCTCTAGAATGTTACATCTAAAATTGTTGACTTCTTGACCGGAAACAAAGCAAACACAAGGCTAAAACTCCAAATGTGAGGAAAATAAGGCTTTTACTGGGTCTCGACGATCCCAAACTCTAAAAATAAACCTTTCCAGCCTTTTATCAGCAGACCTGCATACACTGTGTGAGAACAAATTGCACCCTTAGGAGCTGTGTGTATACAGGATAGTTTGGTGTACAGACTGGTGACAAAACCAGTTAGAGCCCCCAGTGGTGGTTTGACCTTGAGAAGAACGGGGTGTCTTTGTGGTAACTGAGACCACCCTCCTACGACCAACAATAAGACTTTACTTCACCTCTAAATGAGTCTGTAGAAAGAAGATAAGTCATTTGGATGACTCAGAAAAATCAGTTGCCACTTTGTTGCTGAACAAAAAGTAGAATAAAGTGTGGGGAAAATTGTGGTTATATGGTGTGTTAGCTGCATAGCCATTTACTTTTTTTATCCCTCATAAAACGCTGATAGGACCTTATAAGCAGACCGTACAGCCTTACAAACCTGCATTTGTTCACTATATGAATGGGTCTTATATAATCAGACTCAAATGCATGCGGTCCACACAGAGCCTGGATGTTAAGATCAGTGTAATGATGTCAGAGTATATATATATATATTTATAACTTAAGCTTATGTAAGAGGTTTATGCTGATTTCAACAATAACTTTCAGCTCGTCCTGTCATGTTTCTACAGAGCCTTTAAAGTGGGTCTACTGTATATTTAATTCCAGTATTTATCACATACAGTAAAATTATGTTTCTTGCATGACATCATGTTTCACTTTGGATTAAGATTTTACCATATACAGGCTCTTTATTAGCGCTTTTTAAATCATTTTACCTACTTCATTAAAGTTATTTTCACCATAAAAAGATGAATTTAATCATTTTACCAAGATACTTCAATTTCTCTTTTTTTTTAAAATTTGTTGGCTGATTAATCCAGGTGTGTCTGACCATTTGCTAGATCAGACACAGCTGGATTAATCAGTTCATCCAATCATAAAGCAAAGTGCAGTCTAGTTCAGGAAGGGGAGCTGTGCATAAAGCCTATTGCATGGATGCAGCCTTGTCCACTGAAATGATTTTGCGTTGATGTCAGTACAATATGCATTTGGATGAAGCTACAGTTTTGATCTGATGACTGATTGTAAATATGGAATAGTTCTAACTTTGTAAATGATCCAAAATTATTGTACGAGTTTCTGTTTTTTTTTTTTTTTTTATCAGATTTTTTGACATTTTTTCAAACATTGTTCTGCCTCTCTTTACTTTTCCTGAACTTGATGGATACCATGAATGGATTATAGCAAGGATAACGTTGCTTGTAATAACACACGCTGCTGAGAAGTAATGAAAAAGTTGCATCGTAATTAATACAACAGTATGTGTTCAGCTCTTCTGAGCTCATTAGGTAAAAGTTGATGGAGTTCCTTCCCCATGAGCTATTTACTTAACAGAGACAAATCTCTTATCCACATATTATCCACCAAAACAAAAGCGACCAAGTTTCTTAAAAAATGTAAGCATCAGTGAGATGTTTATGGAAACACATACATTCAGAAAATATTCACTTTGACCTCTGATGTTTAAAGTTTGGTTATCAATTCTGCTAGCACGGAGGCATATCAACAAAGTATGTCAACCGTGTCCAGATCTCACTGAGACAAAGCCCTCTGACACCTCAGAGTACCTTTCCATGAAAGTTTCAATTGCTGTATAAATTCAGGCAATATTAAAGCCAGAGTTGGTAATCCTGTTCAGATATATACTGGTATACTGGGTGAAATGGTCCTTCCATCCTGACAGTGGTCAATACATCATGTATTCATAAAAAGGAAGGAAAAAAGTCAGACCTCTGTGAGAGCTGCAGTTCTGTAGCCTCAAAACTCTGACCAACCCCTGCCATTTGCACCAAAAGGCAGGAATTGGTCATTCGCAACGGATAGAAAGAACGAATCGATGTCTTTATGTCTCGTCTCTGTCCCTTCCCTCTCACGGCCCCCCACGTGACCCACTCTGTAAACACTGTAAACAAATATAGCTAACGGACTGCTAACTGCTGCTGTGCCAACAAAACAACACAACAGATAAGGATTAAGTCCTGGAGATGTTGACTAGACTTGTAATCAAGACCGCCTAAACCGAGACCAAGACACTACCAAGACCAGAGAGTGTCAAGACCAAGACCAAGACCTAGACAGACCAACTCAAGACCAAGACTAGTTCAGTTCGAGGCCGAGACCGAGACCAAAAAAAACTTAATTTTTTTGCCATTTTTCATGAGTTGTGGAACCTAAGCACCATACTGGGTTAGTATAAATATGGGATTTTATTATTTGGTACTTGATTGGTACTTGAAGGGGTGTATAATTAAATATAAAAAAATATTGTAGTACCTGCCTGGAAATTATAGGTTGCAAATCTCTTCAAGACCGCTCGGCCAGTCCGAGACATTGCGAGACCGAGAGACCCGAGACCAAGACCAAGACCGAGACCAAAGACTGCCGAGACTGAGACCGCAAAAAAGCGGCCTTGAGACTGGTCTTGAGACCAAGACCGATCTTAAGAACTACAAGTCTAGCGTTGACATTTGCAGTGTGGACTTTTTACACCACAGAAGGAGTTGGAGGTAAGTGGATTTAAGTTTTTAGAAACATGATTTGTCAGCCGTTTACCAGTAAGCTAACAAGCTATCCTATCCACTCGGCTGTTATTGTTAACCTGCTCGTAAAAACATCGGTGCACACGTCCCTGCGCTCTGAAGGCGTGGTTTCGGGTGGTGTGTTTTTTTTACATGTTGCTTGCTCGAACCGTTTTTCCAAAATTGCCAACCCTAGCTTTAAGGGAAAAAATGGGTTAATATGGCTTCTTGTTTTATAATTATGCAAAGGTTTGACCTGCACATAACCTCCTGCTGCTTTATGTAAGCATGTCAGAGTCAGACTCCTCTTCCTGATGCTATATGAACAGAAAAAGCAGAAGTATGTCATGGCGGTGGGTGATGGGTTTGCTTGCTCTTTTCCATGCGACTGCATCAAAAATATTACATGAACATGAGCATGCAAGTCAGTAAATGAAATTTAGTTCCAAGCTGTATGCTTATTTGTTTTCACATGTGGACTGCTGGTGATGAACAGCTGCGTATTTAAGCGCAAGTCTTTGTTTCAAATAGCTCAAAGAGGCCAGAACAGTCTGTCTTTCCTTACAAGCTGATGTTTTTGTTGATACAGGTGCAGATACAACAAGCTGTTTGTTAACTGGTGACAGAACTAAGCATAACACATGAAAACACAGAGAAGATGCCAAAGCTGGCCTGTGTTTTCCTTTTTTTTTTTTTCCCCGCCTTTTTCCTTTTGTTGAACATCTGCAGTGGATGGAGACCAAAAGTAAACATTCACATTGCATATACATGCCACATTTAATCTGCACAGGCAGAGGTAATATCTGCTGCTTTAAATCAGCTTTATTTCCTCTGAACGATCATTTTTTAGTTCAGAGAGAAACAGGGATCATTACTCAACAGAAAGAAGGGAGAATGACTGAAGCAAAGGGCAACAGCCTTGTTTATGACTTTGTGACTTAAAGCAACCTGCACACCTGAGAGGGTATTTTTGCGAGCGAGTCTATTGTGTATGTGTGTGCATGTGGGCAGCTGAATCTGTAGCGGATGATACAGGCAGGCTTGACTTCCCACTGTGATTCTGATTCAAAATGCTCACCAGAGAAAGAGGAACAGCACAGACAGGGCTGGCAATATAAAGGGTGAAAAAAGGGAGATGGAGAAAGGCAAAGAGGACGAGATGGGGATAGGGGGAGATGGAGGGAGCAATTATGGAAACCTAAACGCAGCGAGAGTAAGAGTACGAGAAAGAGAGAGAGTTATTTCCTGTGGGTCTTTGAAAGAGAGAGGAGAGCTCGGTCTGTCTGCGTCCGGTCAGTCGTTCAGCTGATTAATTTGTGACAGGGGGGATTTCTGTGTTCCGTGCCTTGAATTGCTGCTCTAATTTATATGGTAATCTTCTTTAAGACTCCAGCAGCATACAAAACCCTTTTATTTCCATCTCTGCTAAGCCTAAAACCCTTTCTAGACTCACTACACACATATGCATGGACAGGAATGCACACATGGGTCATGTTCTACATCACATCCGCTTGTATGTGGAAGTTGTGAGGCCACTTTTGGTTTTCCTGCTGGTCTCCATGACGGTGTCCTGTTTGCATGACTAAGGCACAAAGTCTCACATCAGCCTGAGGTGTGAAGTATTGCTGGAAATGATTTGGAGAGCAGATACAGACTTGATGGAAGCTTTTGTACACTCTCAAAAATAGAGCAACGAGACAGGAACATTTCTGTACCTGTAGGTACATTTTTTACAAATGTTCTTTCAAAAGTACAATATTGGTCTTTATGAGGCCAGAAGTACCTATATACTATGAAAAAGGCTCCAAAGTAATATAAAGTACACATTTGTACCATTTCAACCCTAAGGGTACCTGCAGCATTGAAAAACGTGCGTAGCTTATACAATAACTATAAATAGCAGTCCTTCTAAACAGTAGTATAATTATAGTATTATATTATGATTTTCATAATAATCATAGTAATCATAGTAATGATTATATGTATAATTATATATGTGTTTGGCCTAATATTTATATAATAATTATTAATTTATTATTAGCATCTTTGATTGTTGTCATAATCTCAAAATCATTTTTTAATTGGTTTAATTGTACTTTATTAACTCATACAGCTTGATAAAGTACAAAAATGGACCAGGACCGAAGGTACAGAAATGTCTTTCAAAAAGGAACACCCCCAGCCACAAGCTTTGTACCCTTTTAAGTACAAATTGGTACCTCTATTTTTGAGTGTGTAGGGCATACAGTTTGCTGTAGGTCACTTCAGACGTTTTCCATCAGTTTCATGGCTTTAAACTGTTTCTTAGAGGATGTAATTTCTCTTTTGTTGCATCACTCATTGGTATTAAAGGGTGTTCAAGATCTGAGATAAAGATCTGATGTGATTTTAACTGACTTTCAGACATGTGGAAGAGAAAAAAGAAGCAATTTCACTGTATTTTTCTACATCCAGTCCATAACCAACCATGTATTATAAAGATTGAGAATATCTATTCATAATAATAAGAATACACAACAGTAATATACATATTTACTCTGTAAAAATAAAAGAAATTAAATATTTAGGGTTTTTTTTCTACTTCTAATACTTCCTAGAGTTTCTAATTTTTACAACACATGTTCTTTATTTTTGTCTTTTACACAATCTTCAGTGATTTCCTGTAAATGTACAGTAGTCCACATTTTGACACCTTCAAGTACAATGTTTTAGTTAATTTAGATGCTCTTGTTCCAGACTTGGGTGGAAAATATGACATTAAACTGGCAGCTGCTCTCAGAAGCCGAAACAACATGACAGATCCTTTATGAGTTTTAAGCAGAGATGTTTTTCTAAGTGCTGGTGCCTCTAAAAACGTTCAGCTCTTGCAGTGGAAGTACCCACACTTCCATCTGCCTCCTCCTCTTCAGAACATTCACCTGCTGAAAACTGAATAACAAACCTTTTCTTAGTACGATCACCTTTCCATTCCCATCCTGAGCTAAGAACTTTTCCTGCTGCTGACCCTGACCAATCAAGAAGATATTTAAACATGTGTCAAAACACTGGCACGGGCAAAACTAGTAATCTTTTCTGGTAATCTATCTGTACCTATACATTTTAGGCCTAATGTAGCTAAAACCCCCAAATAAATCTACCCTAAATAGATTGTTAATGATGTGGAGGATGTCTGTGTGCAAACATGTGGATATGAGTGTAGCTTGACAAGACAAGTGTGTGTGATGAGTGCTGGGAAGCAGGCATGTGGTAAACAACTCCTTTCTGAGTCTTTGCATTATAGTGTGTGCATGTAATTGGGTCTGTGTATTTTTGTAGAAAGAGGTGTTTGAATGTTGCACTGTAAATGTACTTATAATGTCTGGGAAGCAAAAATGTCTGTTTGACAACATGCAACTGTATATAAGGAGGCAGTGCAGGTATATAGTGCTGGTAGTGCACGAGCTGGAAGGAAAGACCAACTTTAATCTGAGCAGTCAGGAAAATATGAGCTATAACATGCTGTAACTTTCCAGATATACTCTTTCATAGAGTATGTTGCTTGGTATATTCAGAATACCATCTCAATGAATTTATAGTATCTGAGTCAATTTGTGCTCCTGCTCTGAAAGACTTGAGCTTCTCACAACCTGTACGCTAAAATCTTCCATTTACCAGTTGCATCAAGTCAAATCACTGTTCAGTCATGTCCTGTACAAGTTTCCTGTGAGAAAAATAACCATTTTACTCAACTAATCTACAAAATCTTCATACAAATATCACAACATTTCTGCTTAATCTTTCCTTTATTTACTTTTTTACTCAGTTTTTGGTTAAAAGTAGTTAAAAACAGGTATTTCATTCCTTCAAATCTCTCCCAGCATCCCAGAAATCTTGGAGCTCTAGTATGAAGGCTTTGACATATCGATGCTCCATCTGTCAAAAGCTGCTCTGCACTCTAATGTCTTGGTCAGGTTGACTGCTATTGCTGCTCCAGCTACATCTTTGGATTGCTGCATTTGAAATAAGGACTTTGACTTTAGCCATGACAGAAGCACGGCAGTGCCGAGGCTGTCTGGAAGAAGGCAGAAGCATATGTGATATTGATTTTCAAGCTTCATACAGGGCCTGATGTAGAAAAAGGAAACATTTTTTGGTTGATTTTTAAAGGTACTCTGATTTAGCATGTGTCGTACCTGTTAGCAGCTCTCTGATCTCCACATCTGTGGTCTTCCGCAGCAGTCGGACCAGAGCAGGTATACCTCCACAGTTCTTCAGGGCGATTTTGTTGTCATCGTTGGCTTTGCCGTACACCAGGTTCCTCAGGGCTCCGCAGGCGCTACGGTGCACATCTGTCATCCGGTGGTCCAACAGGTCCACTAGCAGCTGGATTCCACCCTGCCGTCGAATCTGAGGATAAAAGGAGCACAGCTTAAGAACCAGTAGAGTTATTTATGATTGAAAGTAGTGTTTCTATTCAAGCTTTAGACATTAGTGCAAACAATTAAACTTTATGCTTTGAATATTAATATCTATCAAAACTAAAAAAAAGTATGCAGTCCTTTTTATTATATTGATATAAGAACTATTCTAATAAAAGCCACTGTATTCTCTCAGCCACTCCTTTGTGTGTGCAGCCATCTCTGCTTTCTTCAGTCTAGACAAAAAGAAAATGTAGGGCAGACTGGCTGCTCTCCATAAAAAAACAGGAGTCATTTCAGGGAGCAGCACAGCAGCAAGGTAGTTGTGCTTGCATCACTGTCTTTGGCACAAGAAGTAAAGATAAAGAGCATCAAGTTTATTGCTGCTGTACTGTGGCTGAAAAACTGACACTGGAAATACATTTTCCAGGAAATCCTTTTTGACATATCTCCCTAGGCCTGTTGCCTTATGACAAACACAATGCTGGTTTTCACAGATTTGACCACAAACTTCTTTGTTTTATCACTTGTTTCATAGGTTGAACAGGTTATTTGGAATACACTGACAGCACAGGCCACAAAGAGCAACTTTAGTGAAGTGAATACATACACATGTAATTCCCAGTTAAAGCTAACTGCATACGGCTGGTTATAAAAGAACCTGACAGCTTTCCTGCTTTTGATCTGGGTTGTGTCTAATGCAACATGGCTCCACGTGGTAGGTGATATAAGGAAATTGCCCAGGCAAGCCGAGAAACCAGATGCGAGTCTTCATTAATAAGAGAGAGGATACAAGAGCTACAGTAGATAGAGAGCATAATCTGAAACATGGTCGTAGGAGTGCTTGTAAGGTCCAGGATGAGCTGAAAAAAAACCAAACTAGCTTACGCCATGCAGATATCACAGTTTGCAGAAAAACAGATGGGTAAATACAGTGCTGAGCTATTAGATAATGCCATTGTGGAAAAGTGATGGCTCACAGGCATCTTGATGGTGTGTGATCATCGTGATGTGTATGAAGCTGTGAAGATGACAAAGCAAAAGGAAGCACAGGCTGTACTTCAGCAGCTTTATCGAATATGAGCTGTCTGTAAAACTGCCATGGAGAATCAGTGCACCACAGACCTGCGGCCACAGCAGAAGTTGTAAAACCCTTGTGTAGTGAAGGGTTATGAGTGCATGAACGTAAACATAGGCACAGGAGACAGATTATGTGACAGTCACGGTGGAGGTAAAAAGCACTGCTTCATCACTGGCTGACTGCATGGAAGCAAATAAGTTTGCTGAGTCCTGAGTTTAGCTAACAGCGAGTGTGTAACTTCTCAAAGTACTACAGTTTTTCAACAGCCTTTGTGATTTCCACATGCTTTATTAGCCAAATACATATGGGAGACATAGCCTATTATTTTATAAGCCAACAGCCAAATTTTTAACTGCTTATGTCAACTAATTCCGCTGTGTTTTAGCTTATTTAGCTACTTTCCCGTCATTTAACTGTTAATAAGCAGTAAATTAAAGAGACATTTACAGTTTTGTAGGCTTCTCTGTCCACAGAAGCAAGAAAAGATGTAATTTATTCACTAAACAGAACTGTAAAATGCTATTTGTACATCAAAGAGTTTACTTGTATCCCAGATGAGTGACAAGATGTTCTGGTTGTATTCATACCTGGACTCAGCAGGCACTGGGCCATACATGTCATCAGTCTGCTATTTCACCACTGATGCATCTCTCTCAGGGAAAAAAAGTTTGGCCTGAAGGTTCGGTTTCGGCAACCCTGTTCCACACCATTGCGTGTCATCAGACCGCTGTCTCATTTTGTCTTTCTTATGCTTCATGTTCATCGCCTGTTGGCTGATTGCAATTTGAAGAACTCTGCTCACCCTCAAATCCATCGTCTCCACAGGGATTAACAAAGTGGAATTGAGCTGAATTGAGTTGACATTGAAGAGACAGATGGAACAGTTTTGTTCAGGACACTGAGTGATGGCAGCTCTGAATGATGGGAGGAGAGAGTTCAGGAACAGGGCTATACCTAGAGCTGTGTTAAGTGTGCATAGTGAGGACTTAATGGCATTTGATGTGGAGCATGCTGGTGCTCTTGCAGATATGCAAAGCAGGGATGGAGCCTCATCTAAATAAAGACAAACTCATTACTTGGGGTGATGTTGCATGTTAAGTGTGTGGAAGATAAGAATAACATAACAACACAGCAAGCATTTCCAACCAGGCTGCAGCAGCATCACGTTATTTAGGTGGTGTGCTTGATGACTGAAACGCATTCAGAGAGAAAAGTCTTCTCCAGTAATACCCAGTGGTCTTAACATTTAAATGCAAAGAGCTTTCTTCTGTTTTTTAAATGGAAATTTTGTTCTTATTTATGTCCGATGTCTTCTAGGTGTGGAAAGATATCAGTAGATCATCGGCTCTCAGTTTGTGTGGGGAATGGGCCCCGGTAGCATCCCTAAACTGATTATTTCCTTTTACACGTCCTTAAACAAAGCAGAAAGCAAGAAGATTGAAAAATTAAGTTGAAAAATGAAAGCAATCACAGCAATAACCATCGCTAATTGAAACATTTGTGTTTTTTGATTTACCGCAACTAATTCAATCCTTGTTTAAAAAACTGTGAGAAACTGTGTTTAATTAGTAAGCATCAGAGGTGTTGTTTGGTTTAATTATTTACTTTTTTCACCTTTTCATCCTTCGAGGATCGGAGTCTGAGATCCCTGGGCTACATGCATTAATTTAATGTGAAGATCAAACCAGTTTCAAAGTTGCAAATGGAAGCTCAAGCAAAGTTTTATTTTATGCTCAGTGTTTTTCATGAGCTTAAGCACATCATCAGGAATCTTAAGGCCAGGTGGAAGTCAAATCTGCAAACATTTAAAATAAATAAATAAAGCATCATTAATCCAACACATTGCAATGCCATGGTGAGTACAGACAAGGACATAATGTAGAAATATTGGACCAGCTCACTCTCATTTGAGAGACCCATTAGGCTAATAAAAATCCCATATTTCCTTTCAGAAATCAGTACCTCAGATTTGATCTTGTTGTCTCCAAAGCAGAGGTGCTGGAGGTAAGCAGCAGCATTAGACTGGACTGATGGAAACTGATGCTGTAACATCTGGATCACCTCTGGCAGTTCTGGATCCCTCCAGCCAAACTCCCTGTAAAAACACACACACAAAGAGAAAAAAACGTGTTTGGATAGGAGCAGAGCTGTGGATGTGTGTGTGTGTGTGTTGTTCAATTTGTTACTAGGCAGCTTTCTTCCCTACTGTGACCCTGATTTAAAATGCTCACCGGAGGAAAAGACAGAGACAAAGAGAGACAAAAAATGGAGGATGCAGAAGAATAAGAAAGAAAAAAAGAAATGCAAAGAAACAGACACTGCTGTTTGATTCATTCATATAACTTAATTTGAAGTGACATTAATCAACAAATGCAGAAAAAAAATAACTGGAATTTTGCACATTAACTGTTAAAGACCATAAATACAGCATTCTGACAGTGATCTACAACTTATTGGCAAACGTTTAGAGACATAAAAAGATACAATTTTTTGAGATATGACTCCCTCTATTTGGGTGTGAACCCATTAAAGTGTGAGTGAAGTGTCCATTTCCAACCAGTACCCACTGTATGTCAAATACTGTACAGATGACTCCTATGACAAAATATGAAAATGTCTGCTAGGGTAAAAACTTCTTGTTTCAGTTAAAATGTTTCTCAGATTTTGGATTTCATTTTGGCCAGTGTGTTTCTCATCTCCTTATGCTATGGTGTAAGTGCAAGCAACCTCAGACTGCTCAAACATGACCGGCCAGGAGCACTGGAAACCACGCACAGGTTATTATGTCTTCTCCATGAATTCTACCTACACTGCAAACCATTATGAAGAATATTGAATAGCTTTTATAGCCACTGTCTTACCAGGGGTCCACCAGTTCACCTGAGGGTATGCTTTAAGTGTACAGAAATACGCACATGCATGCAGTACACTCAAGCTCACCATCCCTGTAAATATGTGTAAGGGTAGATGTGTATGAACGTAGGAACAGAATATTTGGAGAATGATGTGATGTGAGAGATCAGACATGAAGGGTGGAGGGGGAGGTGGGACCATCTCAGGCTGGCACTGCATCTCAAAGTTTTACTCTCAAAGTCATTTCTGACTAAGTGAAGATAAAGGATGACACTTCCTGGATGCTAATTTTTCTATAAATTTGTTTCACCGCTCCGCTGCTTTTGATACATTCTCCCCACATCTGCCTCCCTTCTATCTCCACTCTCTCCCGCTTTGACTTGAATGTCTGTGGCAGCAGTGAGAGGTTCAGGCTGCATACAGACACCCTGCTTCTCTGCTTTTGTGTAGATCTTGTTTTCTCTTTGATGTATCTTATTCTTGATGCGGCAACAGCCTGATGTCCCCACGGAGATGACTTCACTTCAGTCTAATCTAACGTAAACACACACACGTAGCCTCGCAGGTTTGCACAAACACAACACCATGCAACTAAGGCACGTAGTTCACACAATTCAGGGCCCTAGTCCAACATATTCACATACGTGCAATCATTGCATACACATCCAGCCATCAAAGGCGAGCCGAGGAGCCAGGATTAGAAAGCTTTTGTCTCTAAGTTTTATAATAGGCCAATGGGATAAACCTAGAGTTTGAAAAACTGGAGAGAAAATCTTCTGAAAGGTTATTTTCCCCCCATCTATATATATTTTTTTTTATTATCAATTTTCTCTTTTTGAAATTCCTCCTCTCAGTGTCTTCCTGTCTGCCTCCAGGCACATACGTAAATACCCATCCACTCAGTACTGCGGGTATGCACATACACGGGAAGCATGTGGCTCAACTAGATAGGATTAAGGATGACATACCCTTGTATCAGTCACCCTCTGAGTTAATTGGCCAGTACGATATCTGATGCTACGCCTGAGTGAGCTGTCACATGTGCATGTCTATTTTTCTATCGTGTTTTCTATATAATCTGAACCAGCGCACACACCATGCCTCTGTGATAACCTGCTAACCATCACATCATCTGGTTAAGCAAAGAGGTAAAACAGATGAGCTGATAGGGATGAGACATGAAGCTGCTTTAGAGGAAAGTGTATTTGGACTTGATTGTGTTTCTGTTCTGCTGCTTGTTGTTTCTATTGCAGAAAACAAATGTTTGTATGCTACTTCAAACAAATGAGAACAACAGTACAGTTTAATGATACGTTATAAATGCTAGTTCCCAACTTATAACTTTTAAATTCAAGGAAATCCTTACATGCTAAACAGAGTACAGTCAGAAGAGACTGAAGCTGTGTTTGTATTGAGTTTAATACAAATACCAATACCAACCTTCTTTCACCAATCTAAAAAAATGAAAAATAAAAAATAAGGAACATTAGAGTGGTGCAGAAAAACGAGTCCATGCAATTGTTACTCCAAGACTGGACTAATATAATTTCTTATCATTTGGCTGTCCCAAAAATGCTCCAATAAGCCTCCAGCTGGTCTACAATGTGGCAGCGAGGGTCCTGATGAGAATTAGTAGCAAAGATACTACTTCTGCAATTTCAGCTTCTCTTTGTTGGCTTTCTCTCAAATTCAGAAGGGAATTTAAAATCCTGTTACCCAAATACAAAGCTCTTCATAACCAAGCTCTGTTGTTTCTTCAAGGTTTCATAGTTTCACATTTTCCAAAAAGAGACATTTGCTCTCAGACTGCAGGTTTACTTGTGGTTCCTGGAGTTTGTGAAAGTAGAACTGGAGGCAAAAACTTCAGTTATCAGGGCCCTCTCAGTGGAGCCAAGTCCCAGTTCTGGTTTAGGAAGCAGACTCACTCTCTACATCTAAGATTAAGCTTCACACTTTTCATATTTGATTAATCTCACAGTCAGGGCTGACTTGGGTGACCCATGCCATTCTTTTAGTGATGCTTAGGTTGCTAGGGGAAGTCCCTCAATACAGAGCTCCTCCCTGCACTTTTCTAAACCTGCTCTATTCCATGTATAAATCCATGACAATATCATATTTTATTAGTGCTTTTTTTTAACTTTCACAGCAGGCATCTCTCACTTAGAGTCATGCTTTATTACCTGACCCCACTTTCATCTTATCTGTCATCGGATATTCTGTCTTAGTGTAGCCTCTTTCATCTAATCCAAGTTGGAGAAACACATACGTAAGTCATGACTTAACATGGATGAGGAGACTCAGTGTTTGTCAGCCCGTGGGCTAAAGAAAGTGCCACGGTTGCAAAGTCTCATAATATAACACACACATGCACACACTGTTACAAGAACCAACAAACAAACAAAAAAGATGTAAACAGAAACCGAACGGTTAAAGAAAACTACATTTAGAACTAGCAGACAAGTAAATGACTTCCTGTCACTTCTTCTCCCCCTTCTGTTTTCTGCCCCAGAAAGCTGCACTATTGTAGTTCATTCATTCACTAAAGCTAGCCTGAAGCTGTACTTCTCACTCAACACCTCTCTCTCTTACTCTGTGTGTGTCTCCCCAAAAGAGAACACAGGAGAATATGGTGCTTCCAGTCCCAAACAGTGTGTGACAACATCGCAGCGGGGTGAGCAAACACCACTCAGCCATCTGTGAACTTGGGGCAAGTGTTACACGGGGAATATTTGCGCTGCTTTAATGTTGAAGTTAACAAGAGAATATCCCATGTGTTTGGGGAGTTCTGCTGTTGTGGAAGACTGAAAAAGAAGAAAAAAGGAAGAAGAAAATTGAACTGAAACTTAAACATTATAAGTGCATAATACATAACTCTTATGTGTGTTTAGAATTTGAAGAATTTCACGGACTTGGAATGAATTAATAAGTAGGGAATCTCAATTATTCAGCAATAAATCCTCAAACAAGTTTGGCCTGATATCCTAAAACTGATTTTTTGTATTCTCTATGAATGCATTATTTTCATGTTTTTGTCAGGTGATAAGTAAGCTTGTTATTGTCAACAGTTTGCTCTGGAATAACACAACAATAATTTTACTTCATCTTTGTCCTACTTTTTTTTTTTTTTTTTTACATTTAGCTAAGCTAAATCTGAGCCAATTATGATCAAAAAATTGCCCTCTGATGCTTTTAACTAAACTGTATCAATAATTAAATGATAGGCTTCAGATCGTCAGCTCAGTTTCTGGTTCACTTCTCTACTTTGCATAAAGTAAAAACTGATTCTGCAAAACTTGGCATTTGCAGGGTTTGAACGTTTATTGATATATTTTTTTTAATTATTGCATGTTAGCATCTTTTGAAATTTTTTATTTATTTATTTTTTTTAACTGATTTTACAAGACCATTAACTGCTTTTTTTTTTTTTTTTTTAGAAGAAGTTATTTTGAAACTGTGGGAATTTATAATTGTGTAATGTTCTTCTTCTACCACATTTCCCATTGCTATTTCTGCCATGTAACTGTGCCTTTTTTTCTTAGTTGTAATGTTAAAAATATTGTTTAGGATGATGAGCTGTAGCGGGTTTAGCAGAAACAGCTATGGTGTTGTGCTGCCAAACTGAGACTACAGATGTTCAGTAATAAATCCTACTATGTTCTCATCACTTTGCTCCAGGCTTTGATATATAGATAATGCTGCTGTAATAATAAAATCAAGTTAACTATTTTATCTTTCAGGCTAGCAATTCAAACAAAAAAGGGAAGAACATAAAAGTAAAGGTTAAGTCCTATAGTTGTCACAAGCTGCTAACTCCCACCATTCTGTACTCATATTTATTTGCAGAAATCCCAGTGGATAAAAATGATATAAAATAATCAAGCATTGGAATCGTGGGATATATTTAGCTCAGTCCTTTCAAAATAGATGATCTAGTGTTGACCTTGCTAAAGGAAATAATAAATTAAGTATTTCCTTTCCTAAAAATGTAGAGTATTACACCAGCTATGATTGTGCTTATCAATAAGATACTACTAAGCCATTTCACTCAGAATGAAAGCTAAACAAAAACTAAAATAGAATAAAATGAAATAAAATAAAGCTAGATCCTAAAAATGTTAAACAAAGAACAATGTTCAGTATCAACTGTTGTAACTGTAGACTGAAATAAGACCTCTGCCGTTTCTTACAGACATGAAGCAGCATCTGACTGAACACAGTTCAGGGTTTTCTCACTATGTTATGTAGAGGTTGTGCTGTGTTGTTTAATATGTCTAACAGTTTTTGCAACATTTTCCTGTACACAATCGGCTCCAAATTATCCTCCTGCACAAATCCAGCTTTCTTTGTGCCACTGGCTCTGATGTTGCTCCCCAACAGATGGCTGCAAAGCAGATTGCACTTAGACTTGTAGAATATGCAATGTCTCGCAGCAAACAGCGAAGGACTTCAGCTTCCCTAGGAAATAAAGTCTGCTCCAGGCTTTCTTGTAGACATCCTCAGTATTGCATTGCCAGTTTAGTCTGTCCAGATAAAAACCCAGATATCTATAGTTCTCTAACACATCAGGCTGATGCACAGGCTAAATAGAGAAATGTGAAGGTACAGTCTCCTGAGGTGCTCCTGTATTAACAACCTCCCTCTCAGACACAATTCCCTTTAGCCTCACAAACTTTGGTCGGTTTGGCATTTAGTAAATAAACCATGTAGTTGTGGAAGCATCCACCCGTATTTTCTGACACTTCACAAGCTAAATTGTGCTCAAAGCAGTGGAGAAATCAAAGAATGTGATCTTCACATTGCTGCCTAACTTGTCCAGATGAGAGTGGGCTCTCTGAGGCAGGCAGATGATGGCATCTTTAACTCATACGAGTTTTAAAAGGCGAAAGGCTAATGTTGAGGGGGTGTTGTAGAGTCCTACAGTAGATAGCTGTTCAGTGTGGCCCCTCAGAAACCTGGGTCTGAGACTATGTGGATTTGCAGCCTTGTTCTGGTTCAGTTGCTCCAGTTGAGGGAGATGTGGGGAGAAATGTTGATGTGGCTTTACTAAGACTCATGCCTGAAGTGCAGGGGACAGTGTGAGGTCTGTGTGACCTGAAAGCTCAATTTGCTGGTTCCATTTGTAAAAAAAAGAAAAAGAAAAAAAAAAAGAAAAGAAAGATCATAACTATGTTAAAAAAGCATCAGAAAAAAGAAATTAAACCACTCTCATAACACATCTCTTAAACAAGTGTAGGAAATCCCTACAAAATATAATGAATTCCTGATTTAATGGCTTGAAAGTGATAATGAAGAAGAAAAACAGTAACAGAGAAGATAAGAAAGCATTTACTAGCATATTGTTTCTTACAATACGTGCATTTGTGTGTTTTTGTGTGCATAATATGTGTGTGTCAGACTAATCCATCCCTACAGAGCCGAACGTTTCATTAGGCGACTCACTGGACTGGGACAAAGTACCGACAAACTGTCAATTCACTCTTTGTTCCAAACCAGCCACGTGGGCTGTCTCACATCACCACTTGTCTAGCTATACGTGCAAATGAGGGTGTGTGTGCGGTTTTGTGAGTGACTGTGTCATCCACAGCCAAAACATTTACATCACAAAACATGGTTCCAGACTCCTAGCGAACCAACAATTAAATCTGATAAATAAATAAACTATCTATGAATAATGCATTTTAGAAAGCAGGGCGAGGCGCTTGCAATGGGATGGCTGCAGCCACAGAATTCTCACTTTATATCAGGCTGAAAGGACTTCCTGTGAGTCAGGTTTTTTGAGGAACAGAGTGAATTGAAACCAGAAAGGGAACTATAGAAATTGTGTGTGTTCCAACTGAAGGCTGTCATTGGGGGAAATGGAGATGCGTCTCATGACTCATCCTCAAAAAGACAGACAGATACAGAGACAGACACAGCAGGTGGAGTACACCTGCGGCATTAAGTGACAGAAGAAGAAAGTGAAAAAAAAAGAGAAAACTTGGACAGAAAAACTGTCAAAAGTGCTGATTCACAGCATTTACTTTTTCAAGTATCTGATTAACTAGAAAGTACAAAGCACAAGGAATGAATACAACTAAAAAAAACTGTGTTGTACAGGTCGCTGTAATACAACAATCTGAACACATGATGAGCTTTGCAACAATGCCATAGTGTGTTCACTTCATCAGCTCAGTCTTAACCCTCGTTTATAATGTTAAACATGCAAATGGATGGAGCTTTGTGTCCTTCTACAGCATCTTCCATGCACAGGTTTCAGTCTGATGTCACAGAGTTGAGGATGCATACCCAGATATGGAAAATGGGGCAGGACTGGAAATCAGGGGAGCAGTGCTTGCAGTGTAGCTTATGTGTAACCAGCAAAAGTTAGAAAGAAGAGGAAGCCACATATTTACTAGTCACCCAACCCTCCCTGCATCTTTTATTTCTCTTTATGAGAAAGTACATTATTGTGATCTTATCTGCCGTCGCCATGTTTGTTACTGTCTAAAATTAGCACTTGATCTTGGAGATGAACTCTGAACTCTGCCCTGCCCTCTAGTGGATATATTACCTAACAACCATGAGGACAGGGAAGTTTGATTACATTTGACAAAGGTGCAACTATTCATATACGTAAAGGAAACAGATATGAGTGGGGAGGGGGTGGCAGGATGTGATCCCCAGTCTTCCAGGTAAGAGCCATGAGTGCTGACCCCTCAGCCAAGGGGACATCCCTGTGGCCAAGTAGCCAGGGCACATGATCAGTTGGAGGCATTGTGACAGGACCCTTAACTGTCACATGAGGATTTACTTAATCTTGCTAAAAATGGTCATATATCGCTCTTTCATTGGTGTACTTATACAGTACAGTATTTGGTCCATTTAATCCTCTAAAGCAGGGGCCTTCAGAGTTTTCCAGCCAAAGATCCCCAGACAGACGGAAAGATGGAGCAGGGACCATCATACAGCTGAATGGCATGTGTATCCAAACTTTTCATAGAATTCTCATAGTTTTTCAGCCCAGTGAAAATGTCAGCAAGATATGCAAGTTGAACATTGGTTCAATACTTCGTAATTAGCCCAATTTTTAAACCAGCTAAAGTTCATCAGTGCACAGCAAAATACGTTTGACACACATTGGTAATTGGGTTCTATCTATCTCCTTTAAAGGGACATTGTGTAATTTCTCCTGTTTTTATTCACAAAAATTGATTATTTCGTTCAAAAATGTTTTTCCATTAATCAGTAATCACTCCCATCATCACACTGAAGTGCGCCTGGATGCTCTGAATTTGCCGTTCATATGATTCATATGTACATCGAACTGGCAGGCTCGGTGATGGCTGCCATGTCATGTCGCCATGTGTTTATGTTCAGTCGAAGCGTGACAGGAAACCACTGAAACCCACCGGAGAAGCTGGAATTGTCGGCTCAGGTCGAGGTAATGCCTTTGAAAAGTCACCACGCGGTGCAGTGAGGAGGAATCAAGAGTTACACTGATGCTGTGTTCATGTGCAGTCGGCCAGACAGCCATTGCCAACAAACCAGATGTTATTTTAATCAAAGAAGCCGAGAAAAAGATAGGAAAACATGGGGCAAAGAAAACAACACGACATTGCCATGACAACATATAAGAGATGGGGACTGAAGTCACTGACTGACAGACCACTTCTTCACATAGAGCTTGTTTATGCCTTTGAATGCAGCAGCTGTCCATCTGCTGTCTGCCTGGTTTTCACGTGAATGCAACGTGAAAAATACGAGTGAGTTGTTTGCTATATACAATTGCAACATAATGTCCATCTAAAGTAAATCTTACTTTTGCATAATCATTTATATACTTTCAGGTGTTGTTTGTGCTAACCCCTATGAGCTGCAACATTAGGACCATGTGCTGCCTCGTCACTTGCCTTTTTTGAGGTAGAAGGTACCTCTCTTGTTCTAGCAGAGTTTTTAGGTTGAGCTACAAAACTTTCTATTTCCACTCATAACATCATCCATGGAATTGGTTGTACAGTAGTTACCCAGTCACAGGGAACCTGCAAAGCCAACATGTAACATGTAGTTTTGTGATTGGCACAAGAGTAAGAGGGGTGGGTCCTCCACTTTGTGTGCAGGAGGCTTGAAGGGAAGGGTCTGAGGTTGTCTCCTGCTGTGAGTGAACTGGTGCCTTACCTGAGGGACCTCCTATGTGTTGCTGAATGTGTGCATTTCTTAAGGAATAACATCTTTTGGCTCAATTAAAACCTCAGTCAAAGAGTTCAAAAGTTCACAGCTTGCGATGTATTTCCTCACACTGTACGATTCGAGGCTCGGATGCGATCTGACTACTCACACTGTACGTCCTCAAAGACTGATCGGGGTCTTGAACAATCCCGATATGCAACACAATAAATAGAGGTACGCTAGTAGTTGAAGAAGAAGAAAAGGACGGAGACGAAGAAGACGACAATAAAAACAACAGCAGCAACAGTATGCTATCACCAAACAAAACCTGCGCTGCCTTGGCGATTTGCGCTCTTATTTGTGAAGAATTCGCCAAAATGAAGCGGCGACAACGTTGTTTATGGATGACGAATTGGCTGACCAGACGTGGGCTGCACAGTCTCTCGTTTCCACAATAAGAACTCCGTCCAAATGACACACCAGGTCGCCATGCTGCCTCCGGTTTACTTTAGTTTTTGTTTCAAAATGTGAAGATCTTCAAGGAAAGAGCTTTCAGTCTGGTCGTGGCACGACCAGACTGAATCACTTCAACATGCTATTCACTCAAACAGGTTTGATTTTCTTGCAACCCACAATTTCTGATCGGGAGCTTGTCGTGAGGTGCCAATTTCCTCTCGTGACCCCCTTGTATACTGCACAACGCATGACACACGATTTGGCCAAGAGTCTGCCTAATCCCCAAAACTGTCGCACGACTGGAAAATCGTCTCAAAAACGGCCAAAAGTTGCACAGTGTATGCCGGGCTTAAGTCATTTGCTAAAATATGATGGATTCATGTCAATGTGTGAGCAACCATAGCAAACAAAAAAATTTCACAACCCCCTGCAATACCTTGCCGGAACAGCTAAGGGTCACATAACCCCTGTTGAAGACCTCTGCTGTGGGGACTAGAGGACTAATAGCCTCCATTTATAGTTATAGTTTTAGTCTGTTGCAGTTTAAATAATTTTTATTTTGACTTCAAATTTAAATATCAAAGAAACAGTAGGTTTATTTCTCATTTTCAAAATTACTATTTCTTTTTTCTTACAAAACTGAGAATTTCTGGTGTTACTTCAGACACATTTTAACATCTGTCATTATATTTCTGTTCATGAAGTGTGCTGAGATAATTTTAGCTGTGAATCTTCACCACATAAATAGGAGGTAACTGAGGAAAAGATGTTTGTATAACACAGACTTGTGTTTGAAAGCGTCGTGGCATAAATAGCTGGTCAACAAAGTTTAGATAAGTTAGAAAAAACTGGAATTCACACACGTGCGCACACAAATCCCTGCATTCGTAACTGTAAGTGCATGAAATAATGTATTATCAGGTCAGATCTTGTCTAGCTCAAATCTTTTTTCTGTTACTGTGGATGTTTCTATAAATTACCAGCAGCCTGAGGGAGGAAATGCATTGGAGTACACAAGAGGCTGTCTTCACAGCATGCCTTGATTTACTGCACTGTGCTACTGTGTGGCTTTACAAATCTAAAACTAAATGATATTTGTTTAAAACTTACAGGAGATTGCTATCATTAGAAAGGAAGTTGCAGACATTAACAATGTCCTTATGCTATTTTAATCTTCTCACAGGGCTGAAGCAGACAGTGATATCAGTATACTTTCCCACACAGACTCCTTTTTTCTATCTCTCTAGTTCTGTCGTCTAACTAAAATTTGATAGCTATTTAGAACACAGTTTAAATCCTGGACAATGACAAATATATTTCAAAACAGGAGTATTGTCAGCCAACCTCAAGTCTTAACCTTATGCTTTTATTATAGCTAATACCTTGTCTCTATCAGTATCGTTAGCTAACAACGTGCCATCATGAGTACCATTAGCTAGTGTTGTATCTGCACTATAGTTAAGAAATACCAAATCCAATATCTTTAACATGTCTCTACCTGTGTGACTACCTAACAATGTTAGCCAACTATCATTTGCTAACAATGTTAGTAAACAATGTTCGCTAATGATACCATTGGCTAACATTGCTAGGTAATAGGCCTACCTCTGATAACAAAGCTAACATTATGTCTCTTCCAGGAACCTTACACCCACCCAGCAAAATTTGGTTGAAAAGACGTTGAAAAAATTCCTTCCAGAAAATGTTGAAACAACGTTTTGATTTGGTTGAAAAGTGAAAAGCCCTCTTTCAATTAGACGTTGAAAAGACATTTTTCGGCGACTTTTTAACGTCTAATTTTGGGCTAAATTTGGACCAAATCAGACGGTCCAAACTCAGCCCCATTTTCAACGTCTATTTTTAGGCTTAAAATATGACTATGACGGACCGACCAAATTTAACCCAAAAAACAATGTTGAAACGATGTCTTGTGTTTGGTGGGCAGGAACCTTGAGCAAGCACTAAAGGCATGGCTACAACATCTCCACAAAATGTTGTTACGGCCCTAAGCCTTATGAGTTGGGGTTGCTGTGTGCCTGCGTTTGTTCCTGCTCCTCCTCTTTCTTTGTGCAGGTCTGGGTGTGTTTCCGTATAGCACGGTGGGTTTAAAGCTCCAGCCGTTACCATGGGTCGGTCTCTCATTCCGCCTCTTGCTCCACACCTGCGTGCTGCTGTGAGGTGCTGCTCCATCGTGGCTGGGTCTGGTCGTAATCAATCAATTTTAGCTTCTGTTGTTACGTAACACTTCCGGCAACTCATCGGAAGTGGTGCTCATTAGCATATGTAAGAGAAGCTTAATGATGTCTTAATAAGTTGGAGTACAGACCTTTTTAGTACGGATGGGTTACAGCTGCATGGTGTTTTCAGGCAGGCAATCAGTGAGCCACCTTGCTAGCTCAGAGCTAGGTGGGGACCGGAGGAGGCAGCAAAATAACCACAGAAGCTTAAGGTTACACATTTATTACAAGATAAACGTGTAATAAACGGTGAGAAAACTGTGTAATCAGACTCCACTCGTGTTCCCCGGCGATCATAAGCTTATCTCAGTTGTCTCCTGCTCCAAACGTGCTTCCAGTCTCCCTGTCTTCCTGCTCTTTTAAGGACCCCTATTTGGTCCAACCTCCTGCACTGATTTGTAGTCCTTTTCTGTGTCCCTGCGCTGAGAAATGCCCTGACTGACTACAAAATCCATCAGTCCTTGCAGTCTCCTTTCACACGTCTGCATTAAAGTAATCTTGCATTGTTTACTTTGAATCTAAACTGTTATCAAATGCCACGTCACCTTAACTGTCTGTAGGACACCATAATCTACTCTTGTGTCCTTGCCACGTAGTCTTGAACTGTCAGTAAACCACTACACTTCTTTGTTGTTAATTAGGGATGTAATAATTACAGATAAAAAGATTAATCACAATATCATTTCTGACAGTTAGTATTACCATTTTAGATTTTAATTCTCGTGATTATCGCACTTTGAAAAACTCCCAGTGATGCTGCTAATAGGGGATTATCACGCTTACCGGAAGTTCCCGGTATTTGGGCACTTCCTCTTCCGGGCCATGTTAACGACAGCCGTTCCTGCTCTGTTATACTGTTTAAATCGGATAAACTCCAAACATACTTAAGTTTTCATTCCAGACTGAAGTGATACTAAGGAAGAAGTGGATCAAAGCGATCGATTCGCCGCGGTGAAGGGCCGAACTTTATAATAAAACACACGTTTGTTTGTCGCCGGTGGGGCACGACACCGGCACTTCACAGCATGCTAGCATTAGCCAGCTAGACGTGCTTAACATTGTGCGTCTTAAAACACACAAACATCTGAAAATCGGGTCTGTACCTCCCCGTTTCCAGTGGAACAACTGGGGACTGCCAAGAAAGGAGACGCTTTCAGATGCTTGTGTGTTTTCAGCCGCACAAAGTTAGGGACGTTATTGAGCTGGCTAATGCTAACCTGCTAACAGTAGTCCGTCAGGTACTACTCTGTTAAACTTTGTAAATCGGATAAACGCCAATGCCAAGTTTTCATTCCAGACTGAAGTGATGCTAAGGAAGAAGTGGATCAAAACAACCGATTCGCCGCGGTGAAGGACCGAACTTTATAATAAAACGACACACGTTTGTTTGTGGCCGGCAGTCTGCACAGTCGTGTTGGCAAGCTAGCATTAGCCAGCTCGATGACGTGCCTAACTTTGTGCGGCTGAAAACACACAAGCATTTGAAAGCGTCTCCTTTTTTTGGCTGTCCCCAGTTGTTCCACTGGAAACGGGAGGGTACAGACCCAGTTTTCAGACGCTTGTATGTTTTCACAAGCGAAAAGTTGGTAATGTCAGCTAACGCGAGCTTGCTAACGCTAGCTGTAGTGCAGTCTGCATCATTGAAGTGCCGACTACAGACATACGTGCAACCTTGTTTTATTTAAAATTTCGGTCCTTCACTCCGACAAATCGCTTTCATCCACTTCTTCCTTAGTGTCTTTTCAGTCGGGAATCCATGAAAACTTAGGTACGGCTGGCGTTGTTTATTAGATGTACACAATGGAACAGAGCAGCAACATTGAGCCATTCCTGGCCCAGAAGAGGAAGCTTCAGATGTTTCAACTTCCGGAAACCGGAACGCGGAAGCGTGATAATCCCCTATTGCCTGGAAAAGCAGCAGTATTCCCTGAGATACAGTTTGCAATGTTTGGACAGAAAGGACAAAGTCTGGATGTATTTTGGATCTTTTTAAGGATGCCGGGAGAAAACTTTATTCTATTCATTTAAACTTGTATTTATTTATTTATTTTGCATCATGCTTGTTAATTTGTTTTTTCAACTCAATAAAACTCTGAAATCATTTCAGTGTGTGTACTGTATATGTAAGTTTTGAACATTTTGTGCACATTTCAACAATACCGCAAAATAATGATAATCGTGATAATTTTGGTCACAATAACCGTGACATGAAATTTTCATACCGTTACATGCCTATTGTTAATAAAAGCTTGTTTTAAGTATAGTCCCACGGCATGGTCTCCCAGCTTTTGTTATGGCTTTGAATCAATCAGCGATGTTAACGGCATTTCTGCGGGGTCGGAGGTAGATATAGGCTTATTAAATATGTAACCTCTTTCAACGGCTACTTTAGCTATGGAAATCTATGTTTTGATCAAGCAATTTAGATTTGTCATAGATTAGATTATTGATATGAACAATAAGTGATATAAAGTAAAAGAAAATAAACAAAACTGTTCAAATTAGTAGGAATATCTAAAAGAAAAATTATAGAATACACTAACATTTGATATAAGTGAATAATGACTTATTGAACATGAGGAGACTGTATTTCAAATTTGTTAGGTCATTGAATGTGTGAAGACCTGTGTTTTCAATATGTGAAGTACTTTGTGGTACTTTTTGTATTTCCTTAATGGAATATGGCTTCCATTTTCACACCTTTGTCCCTACAACTGGTTGATTCAAATGATTTTTCAATGTTAACTTGTGTTTAATTAAAGAAAAGAGCAGCCACTGGCCAATATATACTATTTCATCATGATTTATTTGCTTAAACTAGTTTTGAACCAGCCTTTTATTCTCTTGTATGTTTGAGAATCCTGACTCCAACTTATTTTGAATTTATGACCTAACAGTGACCCATTCAGAACAGAAAAGATGTTACCCTGCTGTCACAAGTTTTCTGAGATTGTAAACAACACAATCATCTTATAAAATGATGACTAAAGTTACAAGTAAAAGTTAAAACCAATTCTTATGTAGAACTTTAGACTATCTTTACATGTATAATGATCTCCAACAGAGAAAAACAGAAGTAGAGAAAACTAATTGTACCGGGAATGTCTGGTCAACAAGTTACTAAATTTGGTCTAATTGCTGCTTTGAGAAATGGTTAAAGAAGAAGATACAACTAACAATATGACACATTGGCAGTGTCACTTCTACTTTTTTTTTTTTTTTTCCTGTGGCACCATCAGTTGTGAATTTGTTCATCTTTCAGTTAATGAGCCCTGGATTATTTGTCTGGCTGACTGATCAGACTATTACCAGTTCTATGCCTTGTGGTGTGCCAGTGTTATCAAATAACATTGTATCATCCAGTATTATCGGTTAACACTATATCTTTCCAGTGTCAGTATCGTAGAGCTATGGTTTGTTCCTGCCAGTATTGTTGGCTAGATAGTCACTAAAGGCACAAGTTCAGCATTTCGGACATTTATTTGTTCACTGTTGGGAGATGAAGATCAGTACTACTATGCCAAAAATCAAAGTTGGGAGCTAAAATCAAAACAGGGCAAGCCACATGAACACAGCCAACACAAAACAGGCTCAGAAATCACCTGGACAGACAATGAAGACAAATGAATGACTGAATTAACCAACAAGTAGATAAAGGGATGAAAGGGATGAGTGGATAGATGAGGAGCCAAAGGAGAGAATGAGGAATACTGACAATAATAAACAAAGGCTCTTGCAGCTACATGTCTGTAAACTGATTATTAATTGAGCTGGTAATCACTTGAATTTGTTGTCTGTCTTACACAGAAATTACAGCTTCTTCATTTGTGTTTCAGGTCACAGGGGATGTCCATCTGATTTCGCCATGAACCCTGATCTGACCTCCAATTTAGAATATCGTGAGCACTGAAATATAAAAGTGATCCCTGCCTAATAAACCACTAAATGGGTGACAATACAAATGTGAAATGTTGTCATGCTGCCATTAACAACTGCATCAGATATTGGTGCCATATAGAGAAGATGGAGAGATTCAGTGAATGAGACAAAGGTAAGATAGATAGACAAAATGTACATATGTATAAATAAATAGTTGGATTACTTTGTCATTCTTTGCTCGGCTTGATTTTGATTCCACACAAGGAATTCGGGGTCGTACCTATCGAGGGGGACAGGCAGAGAGAAACAAGAGAGAGGTATATGTTGGCTGTCTGGCATCAAATTATTCAATAATTGTCAAAATAGTGATAATTAGTGAGTAAAAATCAATATGTAGTCACTAGACTCGTCTTTCTCTCTCAACATTTAGTTATCAGGCAATGGTGGAAGAAGTGGGCAGGGTGAAGGACATGCACTCAGAGTGGGTGGTGGGAAGATGGCAAGTATGTCAGGTAAAGAGAGGGTCTTAGCACAAAACAAAATTGCTTTCCCCTTGTTCTATTTGTGCACTAAACTATATTGTTAGCTGATGGCTGCTGAGGAAATGTAGCACATAAAAGTTAAGGCAGCCTTTAAGTCAACTTAGCTTTTGAATGATAGCGTGGATGACTAAATCCTCCATGTGTAATGGAGGATTATGTTTTTCTTTCTTTGCATTTTTTTTTCCCCCTCTGCTGATGTAATTGGATGACTTTTTCTTTCAGAAAGCGGCTGGTAGCAAACTAGCTAAATAGCAAATGACAAGCTGTGCTAAGCCTGCTCTGTGTAGATATATGGTTACACAACACAAGTCAGATAATATTTACAGGCTTTACATATATTTTAAATATATTTTGTGACTACTGCTATGTTTGTTTCTCACTGAAAACATATTTTTTTGTTAAAGCTGCTATAAACACTTAGATTTCATTAATTTATCCATTGCTTTAGCTTTGGAAGGCATTTTTTGATCTCATGAGAATATGTAAATTAAGTAGATACTAGTTGTTTGAACCACATGTAAATTCATTCCACAGAAGCACAATCTTTACAAGTAACATTTTATTACTATAAAAAGGTGACTAATCAGACTTTGACAATACATAGTGTATAACAAAGCGCCAGTTAATATTACTAAAGGGAAGACATAATAGATCAAAGACAAATTTTCTTACATTTTTTGCTAACTTTGGAAATAATCTATTATATGGTGCGAATGATCTAAGTAATACAGCTCAGTTTCCACAGATAATATTGCGAAAGGTACAACAATTGACAAGTCCAACATGCCCCAAAGTCACAGTGAAGGTGCAGAAATGTGACATTTTGCATTCCCTGTTTTTGTGCAAGGAAGCTTTCAGGCAACGTGATGCAAACCATTAGCTGTGTATTTGTTGACATAACATTGAAATGTAACTATGCTTTTGTGGGACTCTGCAAGGTGTCACATTCAAAAGCTATGTTGACATATGGGCCAACCACCCAAACATTATGTTAAAAAACCGGCCTAGACCATTTTGTCCTTAAATCCCAGAAAAAGACAAAAATAAGATAAATGGCTTTGTTTTTCTTTTATAGCCACAGCCTAATATAGTTATACATATAATTGCATATGTGTTATAGGCTGTGCTTGTTATCAGTGGCAACACTTATGGTAACATACGTAAAATCATATTAGTGTGCCACAGTTTTGCATTGGGTTTAATGTTCCTACACTAATATTGTAACTGAACTGAGCTGTAAAGCTTTATCTTGGTCTTGCACAACTTATTTCAGCAGCTTTCACTATCAGCCAATTAAATAAATAAATAAAAATGCATGGCTCATTTAACCTTCAGAAAGTTTGGCCAGAAATTAAAGTTCCAAGCTGTTATAGGGAAATACTGAGAAAGTTTTGGCCATCTAACTTAATTAGTGTAGCAGCTTTAAGTGTTGCGGAAAATGTATGGAAGTCAGAGAATGATGAGAGGACTGACTAAAAGTTGATTTAAGTCTTTTTGAATGAGATACATATTTTTTTACTTGCCCTATTAATAAATCAATAATAAAATCATGAGTTATTACTGTATACATCATAGTTTTACTATATAATTATAGACTTTGGAGACCCTCCCTTTAAGTCAGCAAGGACATCAGGCTTTCGGGATGGCTACAAATGGTAATAGCACAGATGTTGATTGTGCATGTTAGTAAACATAAAGCAAAATGCCATGCATCGCAAGTCCATTTTTTTTTTTTTTAATGTGGCAGATGTTTCAAAGCCTCAAAAAAGAGAGCAAACACACAATGTGAGTACAATGTGCACAGAGAAAAAAAAACACTTGGACAATGGTGAAGGAAGGAGCAATGATAACAGCAGGAACAGGAGGCGCCTGTCCTAATGGCAGGGAAATTTCAAGGTACACAGTTCTTCAAAAATACAATAACAAGCAATACAGCACAGATTGATGTCCTCATTAGAAACATTACATATAGGTAGAAAATGAAAATTATATACACTATATATACATCAGCAGCTTACACCTGAGCTGAAATGTCATGGAGATACACTTCAACTTTAACGAGGCTGCTTCTATCTCTGACAGCTGGTCTGTGCAGTCATTAGTCAGAAAGAAAGGGGCTTAGACAGAAAAGATCCAAGACATATTTGGAATAGTGTTTCGAACTTGATTTTAAATGAGACAAAAAAAGAGAAGAAAGAAAGAAAGAAAAACAGCTATCAGGCTGACTTTGTATGCATCTATCTTATTCATGTTTTATTTGTCATTGTCTCTCTACCACATATCCACACTAACACAGAGCTCTGCTCCACTACAAGCAGACTTCGTGCAGACTTTCCACATCAAATGTGACCCCCAGCTGCACAGAACATGACTGATTGCTACTGACAAAGAGGCACTTCACTCCTTATAGCCAAAGTAAACTTTAGAATTGGTCCAAGAGGTGCGAGCAGGCATTCAAACAGCAGTGGGAACAAGCCCTAACAATAGGCAAACTTGAGAGGACAAAGATGTGAAAGATGTGGTGTGATGTGTGCTGTATACTAAAGCCCAGATTCAGCCAGTTCAACAGCATCTGTCTGTCAGATCACGACGGTAACTCTATTGCTGCAAATTGTTGTAGCAGCACACCACCCCGTCATTGATTTGTGGTTAAATAAATACTGTCCTTTTTAAAGCTTAATGTTCCCCAGGTAATACTTGTACACTTCTAGAAAAATTACATTCAGTTTGGTGAATCTGGACCTCAGTAAGTTCAGTGAGAAGTGAAAAGGGAGCAGAGGAAAGGGCTTCATCAACAAGCTAGAGCTGATAGCTAAATATGAATATCATGTTTTTCTCACCTTGGGTCCTTCTGAATGCTGTCCACTGATGGGGACCGGCCCAGAGCAGCTTCAGGGGGGAGGGCGGGGCCTGACTTGCTGTAAGGCGACTCGGTGGATGGGCAGAACTGCAGAGTGCGGTATGGATTGGCATAGTCGGCAGCTCCGCCTCCTGTGGCGAAGCTGCCTCTCTGAAAGGTGCCGGCTGCGCTCTGGCTTCCTGTTCGCTGCAAGGGGATTGGGTCAACACCGGGGGAAGGCGGGGCTAGAGTGGGCAAGAGGAGTGTAGGGATAAAACAGATAGTTGAGGACTTCTTGGTACAACTGGTTCACCACTGGGGTTTGATTCGCAGGGTTTGAAAAAGCGGGGGGAGCAAAGGAAGAAGAAATCCCAACCACACACGACCCCCAACACAAAGGATGCATGTACACAAGCAGGGGTAGCAGAAAGCAACAACACCAGCACCAATGGAACAAAGGGAGAAAGTAAAAAGACGCAAGTTATAAAATACAGAAAATAAAAACAAAATAGAGACCATGTCAACTGAACAAATGGCAATATTTTACATTAAAAGGTCAACTCACCAAATGATCTTATTTTTCATTTGAAAAATATAATCACAGTAAATCAACATAAACAGACAAAAGCAGAACAACCAAACAAAAATGTCAAAATGAAATGAAAGAGACAAACACATAGGACTTGACAGGCTCCTGTAAGAAGGCTTGTTTATAATGACATGTAGAAACAGCCTTAAAACACAACCAGATTGTCCATCATTTGAGTTGGTTCACCTTAATAAACCAAAGTGGTTGCCTGCTGGCTGAGCTATGGATTAACTACACTGATTTCTAAATTGGCTGATTAAATGATTAGAGAGGAAAAAAAGAAAAACTTTTAGAAAAGAAAAAAAACACTTAATAAACTGAAGTATTACTGATGTAATTCAAAGGTGAACTGCAAACAAGTGATGGCTGGAGCTAATCTGCCATTTGGAAAAGTCAAATTTAGATTTTGGATGTGGAAATCTTGATCTTTCTGAAGCAGGAAGTGACCACATATGGACAACAAGGGGAGGCTGAAGAGAAAGTTTGACATTGGACTGCGAATAACTCCTTTTCAATGAGAACAATATCTATAAATAATGTATAAATAATAATGTTACTTCAAAAAGCCCCATTACGAAGAATGAATCTGCCTGATGACACAGCCATGAATTGTGGGAAAATTTGACTGACATTTTCATGGAAAATGTTAACATTCTTTTAAATGAAAGTCTACTGGATTAAAAGGTATTTTAAACCAATAGCATCTGTCAGTGGTGTTGAAGTGGTAATTTGTTTCTAGGTTGTTTTTTCTTTCTTTCTTTCTTTCTTTCTTGCAGGTAGTAATTCTGATGTAGAAGCTAACAGCTACTCCAGGTGGGGACAGAGATGAGCAACTTAGTTTTTTCACCATCTTAAACAACTCAAACCTCAAAACCTTCAGAGCAGGTCAAGGAAACACTATATTGCAGATTTTCTGGGGTCAGACAGTAGTACATTCAGATGCTGTTACATGGTCGTAACAGAATCCGTGTTGCAACACAGACTGTGTTATGTATGTATGTGTGCTATGGACATCCAACATGGACATCCTGAGGTGAAGAAAAGGCAGCAACAAACTAAATACCTGTCAGAGGCAAAAGTGCAACAATCCAAAACACAGTGTCGCCTAACATCTCTGCACATTTTTAGAGATTTAATTCATGTTACAGCTGGCTTAGTTCCAACAAGGACAGCTAACCTAGCATGTTTGTTTAGGTCCGTCCTGCCTCCATCTGAAAACTATACTCTAACTGTAACTTGTCCTTGTTTCATTATTCATCATTCAATCATATAGACAACCTGGGATGAATTCTGATAAATAAATTGAAATGTCAAACTTTTTGTGGATTCCCTCTTTTCTTCCTTCTCCATGCCACTGAAACTACCTGAGTTTTTTTTTTTTTTTCTGGCCAAGTTTCACTCAAAACTGATGAATTAGCATAAAGAGCAGACCAGGAATCATTGGCCAACAATATTCAGAGTGGGTACACTAGCTTGCTTTGAGGGAAAAGAGCTGGGTCATTTCTTTGTGCATGTAACTAGATAACAGACCCCTAAACAAAGCATGAGGAAATTCAGGTGTGAGGTGAAGCTACAGTAAGTGTAGGTCTGCTCGTGTGCACTTTTGTGTATCAGCTTGAAACTGACCTGAAAAATTTTCAACAGAAAGACTGCATTTAACAGAAAATGAGAGTTTTGCTGTTATAATCATTTTCCCTCTCAGACAAAGAACTGCAGTTGATAGTGGTCACTTCAAAGTGGCCCATTGGTGAGCTTTAAAGACCTCAAATCTCTCTGAGACTTTATGGTTAGGAACAAAATCTTGTGGACAACAGTAACGTTTCTTTCTCCCCGTGCACTGCTGGTTTTGTGCACAGCGTCAACATTTTAGGACACGGCTGATTTACGTTCATTGCTAAACACCCCAGCTAACACCCATGGGATTAATTGAGATTAATTTTCAGTCTTGAAACTAATTAGTTAACAAACTGTGACTGAGAAACAAATTGCCATTGAGACCCCAATTGGATTTGCCTACCTGTCCTGATTGGGTAAATAGCGCTGAATGATAAGATGGAACATGAAAATATCTTATGTGCATTAGCCTTGAATTAGCATGACAACACAAAAAAAGTAGCTGTTTTCATGCTATTTATTTATCATCTATCACTTTTTCAACATTTACAGGGGAATGGATCTAGCTGATTTCCAAACATAATAGAAATTGTGTGCCATTTTGAACAGACTTCTTTCTGTTACTGTGCTTGAATCAGGTTGCTTTGCATCTAAATCTTATCCAGGTTGACAAGATAGAGTTTCTTGCTTGGAGTAAAGGGAGTGGTTGGTGAAATCTATAGTAGATCTGGCCTTGTAGAGAGCCTATTAGTCAAGGACAGTTCACTGGGAATTCTGTTAAACACCTATCAATTTACCTGCCACAATAACTCACAAGTTTTGTCTCCAATATGAAATTACACTACATAGCAATCAGAGAAAAAGAAAGACAAAATCCTTTGAATGACCCATTAAAAAGAATATTTCCCATTATTATTAGAAAAGATAACCAAAGAGTCTCTTTTCAAAGACTGCATCCAAATTTACATCAGTATTCTGACACTTATCAGTGACTAACAATATTAATCATCTTCTACAAGTTCAATACAAATGATAGGAGGGATTTTTAATATTTTTTTCTAAATAAAATTGATGGCCATGACAACAGCTTTAGAGGGGAGGGAGGCTTTGCCTCGCCATCTCAAAAACCCATCAAAGTGGAAAAAAAGTGCTCATGGTGAGTGAGATGCATCTTTATGTAGACAGATGATTACTATATTATCAGCAAATGTTTGTGCCTCTTTTCACACTGGCTTCTACAATGATTGCTGTAAAAGGAGACAGACAAAACCCTGAGGAGAGGGGGGGTTGGGTGCCTGTTGGAAAGTCATTTACCATCAACATCTGAGTCCCACACATTGGGAAATCTGCAATTTAGCATCCAAAATCTGCATCGAGATTAAAATCAATAAGCAATTTCCTAGCTGATACATGTCGCTGGCTATTATTAGAAGCAGATATGAAAGCCAAAAATAGAGAAACGGCACATGTGCTAAGACCCTTTGGTGTTTGCACAGTAAAATGTGACTGAGGCATCCTTTCTTACTCCTTCTTTGTTCTACCACCATTTCAAAAGTGAAACCAAATCAGGGGTGTTTAAAATACAGTAACACTGACAGCTGCAAGAACTGACTCCTGATCTTTGCACTGTGATTTTTACACAACTTTGTTTACTGTTTGATTAATTGAAGATCGTCAGTGTTGCTGTGCAACATTGCATGCACATACAGTACAGTGGGTTGCACATAGTATTCACAGCTGAGGTCTTCAGTAGTTGTGTCACACTTATTTGGGGGCAGCTTACCATCAGGCATTACCTTTGCAAATGTTTAGGTCATGTCTCAGTGTCTCAGCCCTGGTCCTCAAAGGCCACTGCCCAGCATGTTCCCCTGCTTCAACACACT
Source organism: Atherinomorus stipes (assembly GCA_023101725.1). Classification (NCBI taxonomy): domain Eukaryota; kingdom Metazoa; phylum Chordata; class Actinopteri; order Atheriniformes; family Atherinidae; genus Atherinomorus; species Atherinomorus stipes. Next base: position 173,896 of record JALJCO010001527.1, on the reverse strand, counting down.
TGACTCAAATTTATGGGTTACTGGGCAGAACTTGACAAACTTTTAGATCAATTTTATTTGAATCTGGAGTGTTGGAGCAAGGAAATGTAGAAAATCTATTAGGACAGCGACCTTTGTTAGTGTTGAAGAGCCTAGTTTACAGTGGCACGCGTCCACACATACAAATGTATTTTTTAAAAAAGGTGTGTTTGCACCTTTCATCTACATGCAAACACAGTTTTAAGGCACGGCAGACAAATGTTTTGGAAATGTGAAAATGTTTGTATTAGCTGTGCCATTCATGTAGAAAGGATAACCAGCATCATTTCCTAGTAGCAAACGATTGTGCGAGCATTAATACAGTTAGCTGATGACTATACAGACAAACAAAGGCTACTGGATTTGCCAGAAAAGCCAATGTTCTTGTTCCAATTTGTCCAGCAGAATTTGGTCCAGCATGTTTCTGACGGTGTTTCAGTTGCCTGTATTTACATGCAGATGGAGGTTTTTTTTATGCACACTGCTGGGCGGACATGGTCTTTTCAAAAATGTTTATGCAGACATACGCCCAAAAGATGTTAAGTGTTTTTTAGTGAGTGCTTTTCTAGATTTTTCATTACTTTAACTGTCGTATATTTGGTGTTTTTGGATTAGATCAGTTCTATACAGCAGCAAGACATGACAATCTGCTCTTTGATGCTCTTTAATTGAGAAAATAGAAATAAGATGGTGAAATTCAGCTATTCTATGTCCCCCAGTCTGCCATTAGGTTAGCACCCTATATAAAATCCTCAGTAAGTGTAAACCCTGAGATTGTGCCGATCGCTGTCTACTGCAGTTTAGATACAAGCAAGACAGATTACTACTATTATTATTGGCTGTTGAAAATAACCCTAATCTGTAGATGACATTAATTCTATTATTGAACTGCATAATATATCAGCTGACAAAATTTTGGAAGGCCGACATAATTCCATTTAGGGATCATTTTTGTGTGAAAATGTCTGCTAGGCCTCCATCTGTCAAGCCTCCTGTCTATTCCCCAGATTTTGTTTTATAGACTCAGTATTTGTAGATAATAATCTCTGCCCTCAACATTAATCTCTGCTGATGTCTTCCACCTTGTCCTCTAAGGTTGGGTTTGGTGTAGACTCGGTCCTCATAGATGGGGTCGATGTGGTGTTCAGGAGACTGAAGGGGTCGCAGCTCAGAGCCCAGGTGACTGTGCTGGCTGCTGTAGGAACCTCTAGAGCCTGGAGAGCATACAGTGGTGGAGGTTAGATTTATAGTTTCTCAATAAAAAAAAGCAAATTAGAGAAGTTTTAGGTTTATTAACACAAATATGAGACCATAATAAACATGTTTAAAAATATTAGTTATTCTGCGTACCTGACTTCTTTTACTGTAATAATATTAATTTACTTCATAAATTAAGTATCCATACAGTATAAGGATTTAACTACAATAAAGAAATACATTTTTCCATGCTGAAGTAAGCTTTAAATGACAAATTTGTGAAAATATTTGGATTTCTATGCAACTGCAAGTACTACCAGAGAAAATATCTACAGTAGAAGACAACACAACTATGGGAGATGAATGACAGATGATTCCAAAAATCAATTCCATGGGATGACCAACAATCACTCATAAAAAGAAGTAATGAAATGGTCTTGACCTCTACCTGCAAGGCTACCAGGCCTTTGCAGGGTTGCGTTGGCGTAGAGCTCATGGGAGATCTTGTAGCTGTCTGCTCCGATGTGATGCAGCATGCGCTTGGTGGGTGACAAGGTGGCGTAGCTTCCCACTGCCGAGCTGAGCTGGTGGATGGGCGACGAGGAATGGTTTCCTCCAGGGGAGGCAACCATGGGGAGCGGAGAGGAGGAACCAGCGCCACCTGATGCTACCATGTTGATGGGCGATGAGGTGCTGCAGGAGAAGGAATTGCATATTTACCATTCAACACCAAAATAGCCATGAAAGGGGAAATAAATGAACGCCAATCAGTTCAGAAATTGGCTGGCAGAAGGAGATTATTGATTAGGTATAGGAGGTTTAGGGAGCACTTTGGTTGAGGTTAGAAAAAAGACTGGGTTTTTACTTAATATTTGATAAAGTAAGCACTGCAACCTTAAATCTATGATCTTCCCCTAACATTGAGCAAGTGTTATGAGTTCCTACACAACCAGAAATTTCTGAATTTGGCCAAGTTCTCATTTAGTAAAGACTGATATATTATTTAAAAACAATTATTACCTCCTGCTAATCTGTTCTTTATGGATTTCCTCTAAATTAAGCCTGAAAAATTTATCTTTGGGAACTTTGTGGTACCTACTGTACTTGAAACTGAAATAATAATCTGTGGATTTGAACCACATTTGGCTACACAGTATGAGCTTGTAAAGATTGGCCCACCAACAGTCTGCTGCTTAAGAACTGCACTGGTGTGACTAACACATGCAGAAGAATTCTGCTCCAAAACACTGACAGAAATTTCAGGACAGGAAGTATAACTCAGACAATTTTTAAAATGTTACGGTATTTGCATTCAACAACCTTACTGGCCTTCCTCTGATTTATTCTTTTGTGTCCTGAATTTAATGTGTTTTCCACAAAGAGGCTGGTGTAGATCTGCTGTTACGACTAAACCAACCTGTAAGATTTGGCGAGTCGGCTCGGTGACTGTTTGGGTGAGGACACTCTTTGTAGCGTGGCGTAGCTGGGCATGTCGGCGGAGGCTGATCCCAGGCGCTGCAGCTTAGTAGGGGATCCCACTGCCTGCAGAGGAGAGCTCACACGCTGTAATGCAGAAGATGATTTGTACTTCATTATGGGAGAATGTCACTTTAAAAATTCATCTTCTCTTCTTATTCATATCATTATTTTCAGAGAGATGAACAACTCCCCCTGGAGCTGGAAAACCAAAGAGCAGAAACTCTAATCTCTGATAGTCTCCTGATGAAGAGCTGGGGGGTTATCGGACCAAACATGAAGAGATGACTCTGAACTTTTACAGAACCAGTGAACATGAAATGCAACTGTGAGGAAAGATGAAGTTCCCTCCAAATTTAAGACATGACTTTTCATCTCATGTCTAATAAGGAAATACGTAATAATTCTTACAAGGTCTCACAGTTGCAGAGCTAAAATTACAGTTTTAATCCTGCTTTCAAATGAGATGAGCATAGTCAGACATGCAGAAAATATGATGCTGCTTAATGCTTATAGTCTTAAAAAGTGATGAAAAAAGATTAACAAAAAGCTTGCAGTGACCATGTGCTGCTATTCTATACTAGAACATATACATATACAAAATATCATCATAAATATTTTCCTTCAATGTCTCAAACGATGTACGATGTAATCAGCAAGGGTGTGCCATATCGTATCATTTACTGTATACTGTATCGCGATAATACTGGTATATGTTTTTACATTGCTGGAAAATGAAATATATCATGGCATCATGTGACCCGTGCATAAGTGGAGCTCCACTGAACGAGTGAACAAGGGAACATGGCAGATCAAAGCAGATCAGAAGCCTTTCTTTAATATCATGATAAAATCGCCCATCTTCAACTAATCTCCATAGTTTCTTAATAGTACAGAGCATCTATACAGTTTTCAGCACAGATGCTTTAAAACTGGCAGTATTAAAAAAATAAATTGTCTAAAAAAATCGAGATTGGACAATATGAAAAAATATATTGTGATAAAGCCCTAATTGAAGCGATGCAAATATTTTTACCTGTGCAGGTAAAGTGGCACAGGAGTAATACATGGATGGTCCAGCAGCTGTAGATCCAACCTCTGTGGGCATGTGAAAGGCGCTGCCAAGGGCCTGCTGGGCAAACGAGTCTCTCTGGGACTGAGATGGAGAGTCTGTGCCCACTAACTGGGCAACTGCACGGCTGGATGTCACCTAGAGAGATTGGAGGAGAGAGTGGGAAAAACAGCAGACAGGGGGAGACAGGGTCAGGCAGGCAGAGAGTGAGGAGGACAGACATGTAGACATAACCATAAGGGGAGAGTGGGCAGAGTGGAAAATGACAGCAGATAGTGAGGTGAGGAAGACCATTTAAGGAGGAAGGTAAAAGAAAACATGAAGAAGAGAAGAAAGGAAGAATAAGTGGCATAAGAGAAGATAAATGAAAATGAAAGAGAAACATACCTGGTTGTAGCTGTGAACTGCCCCCCCAATTTGCCCGCCGCGGACTGAGCCCGTTTCCCCAAGTGCCAGCCCTTGGTTACTATGGTAACCAGCTGCTGCATAGGCATCCTGGCTGTTGAGCTGCAAAGCGCTTTGGGACAGCAGTCCTTGTCCTGATGGGATGAAGACAAAGAGGAAAAGATTTAGAATACCATAAAAGGGAGAAACACAACATCAAAGGGTCTGAGAGCAACTTAGTCATCAGAGTAAAAATCCCTCTGATATCTGGAAACATTTCTCTGCATACATTACTTTATGGTCAGGTTAAGGTGCTAAAATTACTTATGAGTAAAACATCTTAATTTGGCTTTAACATATTCACAAGGTTAGAAAAAACTGTATTGTTTTGGTTCAGAAATGATGAAATGAAACATGAAATCAACTTATCATGGGAAGCACAATGCACAGTAAGTAGAGAGGAATTTAACTCAGAGAGAGTGAGAATGAAGTTATGTCCTGGGTTTTGGCCCAACTCTGACCGTGGTCAAAAACGAAGATAAAGCTTTTTCTTCTTTTAAGTTGCCTTTATGTAACTAATTTTCTGCACTCTCTGTAACTGACTTTTCATATAGTTATTCTGTTTGTGGCCTTGAAGGTGTTTTGTAACCCAGTTTACACTGCATGTGTTATACAATGTATTTCTTCTGTATGAGAAAAGGAATGAGCATGAATACAACTGGTGTGCCTGCCAGTTTGTAACAGACCTTGATATGAAATGAAATGAAACAAAGAATAAAAGAGAAAGCAGATTAAAGGCTGAGGTAGAATTAAAATAAAGATCACTGTTGTACCATTTGAGGGCACCTTTTTGCTTTTTAACCACTCTGCTATTCTGGCCTTTTCCATTCTTTTCCACCCATGCTCTGTGACCCTTAAACCTTACTTCATTCCTGACCTCCATCTAAAAGACAGCTTTTCCAGACTTTCTTCATCTCTTGTCTTGTCCCATGTTACTCTCTTTTACCTGTATTTTCTTTTACATCTCTGTATAATTTAGCAGAGGGAACATCACAAAAGTTTGAAAATGAGGCCAGCAATTAAATTTTCAAAAACCCCCTCGGTTCACTAATGCACCCAACTAATCAATTTTTTCTTACATTTAAGTGTGCAACTTCTGGCTTTACGAATACATAAACTACAATTTATAAGTTATATATGAAACTTATGCTGAAGTTTGTTAACAGGTCTACTTCCTCTGCACATAGCACGCTGTATCCAGGGCTCTAAATGAATATCTTTTATCAAATAGATTCCTAAAGTTACTGGTCAATCAGAACTTCCACTAGCTAAATTATCTTTCATGGAAAATAATCAAAACTATAAGTGCAACTGATTGTATAACTCATGTATGTTTAATTGAACTGTTTTTAATTTACATTTTTTTTTTATGAACAAGCCGATATTCTCGTCAGTTAGTTCAGGTAGTAGCTCATAAAAACAAAACTGATGCTAAAGTAAGCACGCAGCCAGTGAATGATACATCATGGCAAAGTGTTTATGGGAAAAAAATGGTTTCTTTCCTCACAGTGGCTGCGTTTACATGGACCCAAATAGACCGATTGCTTTTGGTTTAAAAGCTCTTTCGGAATTAAAATGATCCATGTAAACGCCTCTTTCCGAATGAAAAGCGCAGAACCGAATGAATTTTCTTTCGGTTTCACAGGGGTAGAATATTCCTTTCCCCAAACCGAACGGGGTATCATGTAAACGCTGAATCGGAAAGTTGTGAGGTTGCGCTCTTACAGCGCAAGCTTCGACAAGACGTCAACGTGCAACGAGTGACGTTTCCTCATTTTGACAGATGGCTGTGAACGACGTAATTCCCTGGACAGCGAGAAAGTTTGTTTTTAACTCAAACTCTGTCTCTACAGCTTTTCCTCTTGGTTGTTTCCAGGAGGAGCGCATGAGGATCAGCTGCTGCTTCATTAACGTCCTGCAGAAACCACAACGACTGTGACGATCAGCTGTTTGTAGACCTCCGTCTTTAATAAATAACGTGATTTACATCATTCTGCGCATGTCAGGCAGGATTATTCTGAATGAATATTGGCGCATGTACACGCCAGATCCGAATGTATTAGTTCCCATGTAAACAGCTGCCCTAAAATCCTCAATCAGAATGATTTCAATCCGAAAGGGAAAAAAAGTCTCCATGTAAACGTGGCCAGTGATGGGATGTCCAGCTTTTTTCCCTTTTTTTTAATGCAGGCATCCTCAATCCTGGTTAGAGGGTCAGTATCTGTATGTTTTTGTGGGTTTCCTGCAGTAACACACCTGACTCAAATCAATGCCTAATTAGCAGACAAGTCTGAGCTTGACTCAGGAGTGTTGGTTCAGAGAGACCATGAAAACATGCAGGATACCGGGGACCAGGATTGAGGATCCTTGTTTTAAAGATTCAGCTCTCAAATGGTCAATATCGCTAAAGCCAGGATCAAACTACACGACTTTTTCCGTCGTTCACGATGGTCATATGTCACATTAACAGAAATTGTGTCATAAAATCGTACGATGTCGTGTTACTTGCGAGTGGTCACACTACAAGGATTGCACCAGACAGACAACCGCCTGATCATCGCGGGGTGTCGCAAAAGACAACACGAAACGGGAGGCGGGACAAGCAGCTGTCAATCAGTCACTTGGTTTGGAGTCTCTGAATTGACTGTTTGGATCACTCATGAAGTGGAAAGTGGACGGAGACATCAGTCCCCTCCATTATTGTGACCAACATGAACTATTTGTGTGTATTCTGCCTGTTCCAGTTGTTCTGTCGAGCGGGTTTTCATTTGTAACTAAACAGGATTAAATCCACGATGCGCACAGAAAGACTCGCTGCTCATCTTTGAAAAAGAGCTTTGAAAGAGAGAAACTGGGCTCTGATCGGCGCCGTTGCTTCCACCAGGTGCATCACGCACCGCGCGCACGACGCCCGGTGCCAAGCGAAGCCAAAACCATCAGGCTGACCACAGTCTGCTGCCACGAGAGCAAAGTCCAGCCGACCCAGTGACGCTACTTTTAAAAAAACTGCCATAAAATGAAATAAAGTGTGTTGTTCTATACGAACGCATACGGGTGCGTCCTCACGTCATTCACTGAACTCCATCAGTTCAGAGCGCATGCTGGAAACCATGGCAACCACATGAAACCACACACGCATGATAAACTGAGAGCTGCGCAGCAGCAGCATCGCTGTGTCGATATTCTGCACCCAGTAGGTGTTCAGACGGTTAATTAGCTTTGATGATCACGCGTAATGTGGATGGTTACGGCTGAGTGCACGAGCGCGCATGGGTGTCATATTTGCTCATCTCATTGAGCGCGATGTCTGTTATGTTGCGGTGTTTTTATTTAAACAAAGTGATTTTTCTGTGACTTTGTCACTGATTTATCAGAGAGCATCACATTCGTGCACGTTTGGACCTGCTGTAAACTCCTGTTGACTTTAACTATTACTGATAGAACACACACACATTGTGTGGTTATGTTTCGAGTTAATAAAGTAATGTTTTATTCAAGAGAGATACACCCTTTTGAATGTTCGTGGAGGTTTAACACTGTTGAAAATAACTTTGGCACACTCAGTCTTGCTTTTCTTTTCTTTTTTTTCTGGAGTAAACTGATGCCACAGCTCCATAAATCTCTCCCCCGCTCCACCGGAGCGGGACTGCGTCTCTCCTCCTTTCCTCCACTGTTATTTGTGTACCTGAGCGTCTCTCTGGTAGAGGCGAGAGGCGAAAGGCGCACTGTCCTCCTATTGGTCAATATGAAGGGACATGTCGTGGGACGTGTCACACTACACGGACAAAACCAAAAAATTCTGACACGCCAGTCTTTCTGCGTCGTGGTCGTGGAGCGTCGCAGACGCCAAATCGCCAATCGCTGATTGTGTCACATTACACGGAGCGAAGACACGACGTCCTGCGACCCGACGACGCAGAATCGTGCACGACAGTGAGCGACTGTCTGCGACGCCTCCGTCGGGCCAAAATCGGGCTAAATTCGTGTAGTTTAGACCAGGCTTTAGGTTTACTTGATTCAGTCGTAGTTTTTGTTTTGGTAATTAACATTATATTCAGAGTTTTCATAAGAGCCTTACTTCAGTGCCTTTAAAAAATGCATAGAATGGGGTGGTGTTTAGCTCAGTTGGTTGAGCAGCCACCCCATGAAGAGAGGCTACAGTTCCTCAGCGCAGTTGGCCCCAGTTCAATTCCTGGTCCAGGTCCCTTTGCTGCAGGTCTCTCCCCACTCTCTCTGCCCTGTCACGGCTCCTCTGATCTGCAGGGGAGGTTCCCTCTGCTGATCAGAGGTGAACCTTGTAAATTGGAGTCACCTGTGGCTCACTATATAAGCTTGATTCCACTAACACTCTCCCCTCTCTGCTCCTCCAGGTAACTTTTGCCTTTTGGTTTCAGGTTTGCCTTTGGTTCTGCACTCAGTCATATGTGCACATACATTTCCATTCATACTCACACTGCATGCATCCATCACTCCTACATATTCACACCTCATGTTAGTTATCATAGTTTAACTTTTAGCATTATTATTTACAATAAAAGCAGTTTGGTTGGCCTAAACCTTGTCTCCCCCCCCCTCATCTTCTTGTCATGGGCTTTGAGCCGGCCCGTGACAAGTGGGGGCTCGTCAAATTTTGCTTGTTGTGGTTTGTTTTTGGTACTCTGGTATTTTGTCATTGGTTTGTTCGGTTTTGGTGTTGCTGTCTTGGTTTGGTTGTGCTTCTTTCGCTTTGGTAACTTGACTATTTGGTTTTTGGTTTGGTTTCTCGTCCTTTGTGGGGAGATTTGGTTTGGCCGTTTTGAGGAGAGAGCAGTGAGCATGTGTTCCCTTTGTTTGGTTGGCGCTTAGTTGCGGGGGGCTGTAGCTCACTCTGTGCCTTTTCTGGATTTGTGTTTGGATGGGAGTCCTCCCCTGGTTAGGCTTATCAGCGAGTTTCCTTATGAGGCTCGTGGTGTGGTTGTTTTAGGTGGCAGTGAACGTGGGTAGAGCTTCCTTTTTCCCTTTTCCCCAGCATCGGCTCGGGGAGCACCTCCGTGGTTGTGGTGTGTGGCCAGTTGTGGTTGCTCATTTCTTCCGCTGGTTTTGTGTGCATAACACCCCACCACGTGACTGCACGAAGTCTAGGGTGCAGTTAGCTGTTTTGGAGCATAGGGGGGAGTGTCTTGTCTTAAATCCGGACTGGCACCTGGTGAGTGTGTCCTGTAAGAATGTCTTTTGTGTTGCAAGGTTTTGTTGGATGTCCTTCAGAAGTGGTGTTGGAACTGTGTTCTCAGGAACATTTGATTGAGATAGCTGAACATTATGGGATTGTCCTTGCTGATACGACGTTGAAGGATACTGTTAAAGCTGTGGTAAAGCGGGGTTTACTGGATGCTGGTGTTCTTTGTAGTCTGGGTGCCAGTGGTGGGACTGGACCGGTTGCTATGTCCTTTGCGCAACAGAGAGAGCTGTTGCTGCTGCGGCTGGAGCTGGAGAGGCTGAGGAGTGCAAACAGACCTGTGGTGGCTGGTCCACGGTTTGATGTTTCCCAGAACCTTCAGTTGCTGCCTAAATTTGATGACTCTGATGTGGACACTTATTTCACTCTCTTTGAGCAGATAGCGGATTCTAGAGGTTGGTCAGACCTGGACAGGACAACATTGTTGCAGTGTGTGCTCACGGGTAGGGCACGTGCAGCTTTTTTGGCGCTGAGTGTGGCTGACAGTAAAGTGTACGCTACAGTTAAATCTGCAGTACTGGCAGTGTATGAGCTTGTGCTTGTCCCATTTTCTGCTCCTCTACATCAGGTTGCTTTAACTTGTGGGTTGGTTAAAGGCGATGTAGCTGTTGGGGTGCGTCCCAAGTTGCCAGTAGAGGGAGTGCACATGATTTTGGGAAATGATCTTGCTGGAAGTAAAGTGTGGGCTGATGGTGTGCCTACCATCGTTAAAACGCAACCTTTGGTGTCCCCAGCAGGTCCACCAGATTGTATGGTGCCTCCAGATGTATTTCCAGTTTGTGCTGGACCTCGTGCTGCCTCTGGGAATGAAGAGGGTGAGCTTCAGCCAAGGCTTGAGCTGCTGGTTGAGCTCCAACTGGGACAGTTGTGGGGTTCTGCAGATACCCTAGTAGCGGAACAAAACGCAGGTGCAGCTTTGTCTGACCATTTTGAGAATGTGCCTGAGTCTGTGGGGCAAGAAAGTGCTCTGTGTCATGTCATGTCAGATGGGGTTCTGGTCAGGAAGTGGGTTTCGCAGAGTGGCCAGGGCTTAGAACCAGCTTTCCAGATCGTGGTTCCAGCTGTTTTGCAGGAGAAGGTTTTGCAAACATCGCATGGTGGCGTGACGGATCATCTGGGTGTTTGTGAGTTGTGTGTTTGCGTTCTCCAACATTTTTTCTGGCCACGGCTGAAGCAGGATGGTGGCTGGTTTATTGGAACTTGTCAAATGTGTCAGCTTACCTGCAAGCCGACCATGGTGGTGAAGTCTGCACCTTTGGACCAAATGCTGGCTTTAGGGCAGCCTTTTGATCCTGGAGGTTGTGTTCTCACAAGAGCAAGGACACGTTGTTCAGACCAGGTATTTTCTGTGGTGAGGTTAGCATTTGCTCTGGTTTGACTCCTGACTGTTCTTGATCATAACCTGCTTCATATTTGGTGAGCAGTATTATTGTCCTGTGCTCTAACTTTCTGTTGCCCCTTGTGTCTGCTGCTGAGGGTCTACTCCTCCTCCTCCTAAACTGCTCCCCAGGTACCAGGGCTGCTGAGTTGGAGGGATGGACGTTTTGGTTGGAGGATGCAGGGACACCCTTAGAGCCGGGACAGGTGTCAGTATTGCTTTGGGGACTTATATTGTTTGATTATGGGCTAAGGTTGGGTTAGAGGGTGGGACCCTCATTTTAAGGAGGGAGGTGTCACGGCTCCTCTGATCTGCAGGGGAGGTTCCCTCTGCTGATCAGAGGTGAACCTTGTAAATTGGAGTCACCTGTGGCTCACTATATAAGCTTGATTCCACTAACACTCTCCCTCTCTGCTCCTCCAGGTAACTTTTGCCTTTTGGTTTCAGGTTTGCCTTTGGTTCTGCACTCAGTCATATGTGCACATACATTTCCATTCATACTCACACTGCATGCATCCATCACTCCTACATATTCACACCTCATGTTAGTTATCATAGTTTAACTTTTAGCATTATTATTTACAATAAAAGCAGTTTGGTTGGCCTAAACCTTGTCTCCCCTCATTTCTTGTCATGGGCTTTGAGCCGGCCCGTGACAGCCCCCTCCCTGTTGCTATACACTGTCATATAAAGGCCACTAGAGCCCAAAAAATCCTTTAAAAAAAAAAAAAATGCATAGAATAATAAAAAATTATTGGTTAATATCTAATCAAATAAATGAACAACTAAATAAAGAACCGCAGCAAACATATCAAATAAATGAAACCAAAGGCTGAACTTTGAAGTTATGCACGTTTTCATTTTACAAATTTCTGCGTTCAGCTCTGCTGTCTCCAGTATCATTGAAATTCAGTCAGATGCTGCTTCTTTTCCAGTTTGTTTTGTTGTTTTAGAATTAGAATCAATTTGTACTCTACCACCATTTACAGACTTCACTGAGTCTACCATGGGGTAACCAGGAGGGAACCAGCTGGCCGTGTCTATGGGTGTGATGACAGCCATGTAATCAGCTGATGACATTTGAATCATAAAACCATGAACAGCAATGTCTCTGATCTGAATCTGAATGGGAGGTGTGTTGCATTTCACTTCCGTCACTTCCATCGAGATTCTCCTTAAAAAAAGTTATATCTTGGAAACATTTCCAGTCTATCAGCCTTCTTATCTCATGTGACTGCAAGCAATTGCTTCTTTCTTTAAAGGAGATGTCAGAGAAGGTTGACTAAAATTTACTTTTTTCGACACAATTCATATGTAAGCTTCCTTTAATTTTCAACTCTCCATTTTCTCAAAGGTCAGCAGACATTTAGCAAATGATATGAATTTGCATGTAAAAGTAGCAATAATAAAGCAATGTATTAATTTATGAGAGCTTAAAGTTAATCACCCAGTGCCTCATGAAGTCACCCATCATTGTGCTGGCACTTATGGTAAGCAACTAACTCTGGTCGGCAAGTTCACCATTATAAATGCTGCTGCAAGTCCATTAAGCTACACAGAGAATACTGTTCCAAGTGGATAAAGACAATCTTGATGTTTGGGGAGAAGCTTACTAGTGCAATGATAAACAGCTGGTGGCAACAAATCCTCTAATTACAACAACCAAATGCATCTTTTGTTCATACCCTTTACTATGACCCATAACAGCGTTCCATAAAGTATCACCCCTATGGCTGGAGGAAAAATCACAACTCATATGAACATCTCCACATCAGAACAGAGATCGTTATCTGTAACAAGCTATGGCAGCCTGAAAAGGGCTTGTTCAATTACTGCATGTATGACACAAATACATGTATTACATTCCATCATTCATGTGTTTTCAAAGGGACACATATTTAAGACCGATATTCAAACTTTTTACAAACTTCTGAGTTATGATCAGTAACACTATAAAATATAAACACTAATAAAATATTTTGTCACTTCTTGGTTGAGTTTAGGCATCAGCATGACTTATTTACTGTTAGAAATCAAAACAACTTTGTTTTTGATGGAAGACATTTACAACCGTTACGCCTAGGGATGCTTTTTTGCAGGTTGCCATGGTTAAAGTGAACAAAAGTTATGACAAAACTTTGTTTCTTTCTGGTAAGGTTTGGGCAATAATATTATGTGGTTGGGGTTAGGAAAACATGATCTCTTGCTTTGAAATGTGTCTTTTGACATGAGAATAGGTTATACATTTATACCACCACAGGAGGTTGTATGATCAAAGCATTTTCCTGGTTTTAAGCAATCAGAACGAGTAATATTCAAAGCATGTCATGACTGTTGTCTTTATGTATTTTCACATGACTGAAGTACATTGCATTACTTTCTGGTGTGACTTGATGTTTATGATAGCAGAATTTACACTGCAAACAGACAGATGAGGCCTGCTGGAAATATTTGTTTGGCCACAAGCAGAGTGTCTTAAGCTCAGTTCACACTACAAGATTCTAAGCCTGATGGTCACATTGTTCACAAATATTGGAGGTCGCAGACAAATTACCCACATCTGAGGCAAATCAACAGTTCAATTGGCAGTTGACGCTGTGTAAACAATCCACGGATGTGATTTGAGAGGTTTGCAGATACACTGTATCCCAGTCCCTGGCTTGATATCTAGTTGTTGAGCAAGTCATTGAGATGTGATGCAGAGGAGAAAAGATTAATGTATATTTAGAGTCACAAAGTAGAGAAACTATATTGCAGACACAATACTTCAGTGCATGCTACTGGTGAACATATCTGCCTCTCATTTGTGTCAGCATCATGCTTATGCTTTCAGAAAAGTAAGAAAGACAGAAATGGTAAGGATGTTAGCATTAGAGCTGCAATAGTAGGCTGACAACACAGTGCAGGCATGCCATTGAGCTAAAGCATAGTGACACAAAATGCTTCTTTGCTAATTTTAGATGCAGCCTCATTTTGGGTTCATCTTTCTGATTTGGACCATTTCATTTCCAGTGAGAGCCTGCCAACATACTTAGACTGTGACACATGGCAGCACGCATAAAGATAAGATGATGACAAAACACTGACAAAGCACAGACTGTTTTGTAGGCTGTGAACTGAATGTGACTGGGTGTTCCTCTAAGTTTGGAGTGACATTAGCTGAATCATTTGGGGAGGACAGGACGTTACCTGTGCATGAGCCAAATAACACTCTCGTCACTCTTATCAAAGTGTTTTTAATACATTTTTGATGTGCCTTGTTTAATTGACATTGGATGATGTGCTTAATATGCATCTTTACCCAAAATGTTACCTAAAACACGTCTCAAAGTGGCTGTATGCATACATTCAGTAACTCTGCAGAGTAATTGTTTCTGCTGTTGCTTTTAGCAAACAATCCATACCACTGGATATAGCTCTGCTGCATATATTAGGTCTGCATAGTGTTACAAATTCCTGGCGCTCAATATTTGTGCTCTCTGAGGAGTTTTTAAGCTGTCCTCTGTCCACAGTGGCTGTCCCTATTGATGTCACTTTTTGCAAGCAGCCAACATCAAACCACAAAAGCTTATGAGATAGAGACAATATTTGCTTGTTTGTGGTTATTAGAACAAAAAGAGCAAAATCTTACAGTCAGTGGTTACTATCCACTGCAAGGGACAGATTAAGTCAGTAGCCTACAGCAGAAATAAATCACTCTGGATCAGAGGGTTGGAAAATAAAGCTTGTGTGGACTAAAGTCACTTTAAAGCTCAGCAAATATCTCCTTGTGGCAATATAGCTGGTTATTGTGAATTATTTAAAACATGTTATCAAGCTAAGGGTCCGGGCTGAGTTTACTAGGTCAAGGCCTACGTGTCCGGTATGGGCTTGTCTTGGATGAGTGTACACATATATGCACTCAGAAGCATACATAGACACATAACGGAGGGATTTTTATTTCACATGAATTAACACTCATGCATTTATGCACACAAACCCAAATGTGTGCATACAAAGCCAGAGGATGTTTTCTACATTTTTTGCTTACATTTTAGGTGTGTTTCATATGGGTCATGGAGCCCTTAGGGAATCAAAGTGTCTCATATAACATTATCACTCAGACGGCAAACACGGAAGGCTTCAGTGAATTTATTTGATGTGTGTAGGAAGAGGTGGAGGGGCATTTTTGTACTGGACAGTGACAGGGTGCCATAAGAAGGCATCTGCCTTTGCATTTTTATACGTATAATATTAAGATATGAGTGAACATACACACACTTGATTCACATCTGCCTTGTGATCTCATGCGTGAGCACACAGCATATCTGTATACACCTAATGCATGAAATCATGCACACTCTGACTGGGATAGACCCGCTCTCTATCATTCCTATTTTTCTGTCAGGCACTTTGAAACATAAATTTGAGAGGCTTTTCTCCATTTTAGGCCTCTTGATCGACACATTTAAATATTTCATCAGTCTTCTATTTTAGATAGATTTTTTTAGATACCCATCTGAGGCTTGTTGAGCCTGAAACACACAAAACTGCACACACAGTCCCAGATAGCTGCATGCTGAACAGTTACATCCACACAGATTAGCATGCACACTGGCGAGCATCACCAGCATGAAGCAGCATGAAGCGTGAGGACACTCGCTGTACCCTGCTGCTGTGCTGCACTAATCTGCTCAGCAGCACAAAAAGGCATGGATTCTGCTGATGCTAACATATGCACGTGCTACGGGTTTGTGTGTATGCATGTCCTCATTAGCGTATAGTGTATGTTCAATGGTGTTTTAAGTAGCATAAAAGTATCAGAGGGGAAGAAGCCTCTGCATTTTTTTTTCTTTCACACATGAAACAAATAACAACTTACTAAAGTTTTTTTTTTTTTTTTTTTTTTTAAGAACGTCCGACATAAAAGGTTCTTTATTTCTGAGAGAGAAGGACAAAAGAAAGTTAACTCCCATGCAGCTGTTGTCATTTTTAACTAGCAAGCAAGTCCAGCTATTAGTTTGATGAGTTAAAATGTTGGTTGACTTTTTCATGTTTCCGACTAACACAAATTAAAACTAAATCCTGTTAATGGCCCTGCATAATTTGCTCCTGAAGACTAGACTTAGTAGCTGCTGTGCTAAAACTAAACATGCTAACAAGTGTGCATATATACCATGAAGAAAAACATGGAAAATGTCTTCAAAAATTCAATTTTATGTTTGTTTTTGTTCCAAACAGCTACAGTATGTCTAGTTTCTATTTCTAAAGAGAATGTAAAAATATGTTTTGCACAACTTTAGTAAATGTACTGCTAGTTTTCAACCAACAAAATTACAGTGATTTTTCTTTTATCACCCCCCCACACACACACACACACCTTCTCATTTGTCAAACTTTCTACAAATGTCCTCCTTGAAAATGTGGCCAACTTTATTTCTGTTTGTTGAATTTTCCTGCTAGCTTACATTATTAGGTGACGCTAGGTTCACCAATTGTTTCAGTAGTAGTGCAAAAAGCCCAACATTCATCATAAGTTGCTTAATAATGGGAAAACTTATACACCAAGTGACAAGCATGGGAATTTTCCCCATTCAAGTCATATGATATGGATGAAGTCATTCTCCTCTTGAAGGTTAACTATTTGAACACCATGACACTTGAGGCTCATGACAGAGAATACAAATGTTTGATAGATTATGTTGACACCATCGAACTGGTTGCTCCCTGGTACAGCTGCTGACAACAAAGCTTTCTTTTTGCAAACAGCTGATCACTAAACAGTCACCTAAAACAGCCACCAAAAACAAAAGCAACTTTTTAGCTTTAGATCTGACTTTTAACCCACTCTTCCTCTTGCTTTCCATGCTGCATTCATATTTAAACCTGTCTCAACTGTACATTCACCCGTTTTCTTTTTGCTGGGTTTCTCGGTTGGTGGGTTTCACATGAATAACATAATCATTAAATATGAAAGAAAACTGTGAGAGCTGATGTATGGTGGACTTGTACACCTCTGTGTGTTTCTCTCATGCCCCAGAACAGGGTCATGAACTGTATATCTCCCTCTTTATGTGCACACAGTTGTGGGTTCATGTGTCTGTGCAGTAGTTGCATGCCCGTATGTGTGCTTCCCCTTACTGCACTGTGAACAGCAGGCCAGCTGACATCTCAGCGAGGACGGATTAGCATATCACACTACTGGCATGACTCTGTGTGTCTGCTGACAGCTACCTCTCTCCCTTGGGGTTGAATATAGCAAAGACACTGGTATCGTCTCCTGAACTGAATGCAAAGCTACCAGAGTGGAGCAAAGAGGCACAGGGAGTGATTTAGGATCTAAATGAGAGCGGTCTGTGATAGCAATAATGCACTTTGGATGTAAAACAATACCACTGCTGCTTCAGCTTTATAAAGCTGTTTTAACATAGTAATATAAACAGTGAATCAAAATTATGTCTGCCATGTGAGCATTGCAAAAGAATTAAAAACATCCAAGAAAAAAAACAAAACAAAACAATCTTATTGGAAATTCCCACACATTTATTACATCTGTTTTCCTAAATTTAATTGAATTGTTCCTCTTTCAAGTTATTGTTTTTCACAGTTTCTGTAAATAAAATTGTTAGCAGAAGCAGAGATCAAGTTTGAACAAATAGAACAAAAGAGCAATCAAAGTTCCTTAGTGCTCCTTGGTATTGTTTCTACAAGTCTGTGGGACTCTAGTAGAGGGTAGAAAAAGTACTTTTCTAAAAGATTTTCCCTCTTTTGATGTTTTGATGGGGGGGGTACTGCCATGAGTCAGTCCAAAATCTCCTTCAAATGTTCAGCTGGGTGCAAAACTGGTGACTAAGGCCATAAAATATGATTCACATAATATTCATTCTCATCAAATCATTCTATGATTCCCTCTGGTTTGGGGCACTGGCATCCTGGAACAGATCATTACCATCAGGAATGAAAAGGTTTCACCATGTAGCAGAAAAAGATGTGAGAAAGTGACACTCAGAACAACTTTAGGTTCATTTTCATTGATCTTCTATCAATAAGAACAAATGGACTCTGACAATGCCAGCAAAATGACTCTTACTGAATAATAGTCACCAGAGCTTTTAAATAAAAGAATCAAGTAAAAGTTAAAGGTACAGTATGTAAAAAAATCAAAGGTCAATGTCAGAAAAATGCAATATATAATTCAAAACTGTGTTTCTATTGATGTGTAATTGCTGCAGTAGAATAGTTATTATGTGTTTATTTTCTTAGAATGAGTCATTTATAGATACCTGCTGGGGGGTGCAAACATAGAGGCTGCCATATTTGTTCCACCATTTTTCTACGGTGTCCCTGAATGGATAAAACAATGTGTGTGAAGTGAGAACCCTCTGGACTTGAAAGCTGCTGTACCAGCTTTTTTTTTTAATGGGAATTGAAAGTACTGTTTGTGATAAGCAAAGCCTTAAAAGACGTTAAAGTATTTACTCATAGTACAGTTATAGCTACACCTGAGACCACTGATCCACTCACAGATGAAAACATCTTTATGTCTGGGAGAATTTTGGCCACTAATGACCACCATACATTCACAACAGTTCTGTAATATGAAGTAATTTGAAAGAAAACATCTTTTCTTTCAAATAACAATCTTTACCACTAGATGTCAGTAATTCTTACATACTGTACCTTTAAGGTTTTTTAAATTCATCACCTGTCCGTTGTATTTTAATCACTCTTTTCTCAACTTTTTTGCTCAAAATATCAATCTTACTGTCTCCTGTAGAAGTGTCCTGCGAATCCAAGATGCCCGATTCCTGGAGCGACCTAATACATGAGTCCACCAGCTCCAGGCCTGTCGTCAGCTCCTCCTCTATGTCTTTCTGTCCATCTAAATGTGCATGTGGAGAAAAAAAGGAAAAATGAGTGGAAATAAAGTTTCTTCATGTTTCTTCATTCAGTCTTCACAGTTGTTTCTTTCATCTCTAAACTACAGCATTAACCTTCAGCAAACCACCTTGAGGCCACATGCATGCTATCAATCCCAATTTCTTTTTATCTGTGTATATTCTTATAAACCCAAGGAACTTTGAAAACAGTCCTTGAATCTGACCAACCATATGCTCAGATACATTACAGTATGTTTTTTTACTTTTGGTGAGTCAAACAACTTGGCACGGTTTAGGAACCTCAGGGTTCAGGTTACAATAGACAACTTCTGATAACAGTAATTACACTGTTAAGTTTATCATGGTAATAAGTAACATCAATTATCAATTTGAAGTGGAAACAAAATGCAATCCTGTGTAAAAATATGCTATAGACCCCTTTATTAACCCAATCTTCAAACTAATTCTTACTCTATAACATTATTTAATTACCCCCCTTTGTCTCCCATTAGGAAGTGCTGTCACAATTAATGTGTAGGTAATTCCCAGCTTGTAAAAAACAACCAAAAAGGTGGTCTTTTTTGTTTTGTATTGTTTATGAGGGTACAGTCTGGTGAGGTTGTAGCACATTTGTCTCTGACCAAATCAACAGCACATGAGAAAAGTCCTTTTTTTGAGGCAGTAATTTTAAGTATTTGACAAGGCATTGCCCTGAAGCCAGGGGTGTAGCTCATAATTCATGTCCTGTGGAGTTAATGTTGACAAATTCTAATTTGCCATTTAATTTGGATAAATGACAAACAATGATTTCTATGTTGGAAACCAAACGTGTGCTGAAAGTACCAAGCTCACAAATCTTGTATAGTGATTGTGAATATTGTTGATTAAATGTTACGTAATGGAAAGTGCATGTGAAAAGGACAACAATGGAAATGTAATCAAGAAAAAAATGCACGAACAGTTCAAATCTTTAGGAATGTCCTAATAAATTGTAGAATATGTACAATAGAAAGTGCACCTATAACCAGTTCGGAAACAAATTCACTCAGTAACTTTCCACCATTGCTTAAACCAACCTACAAAATGATGGAAAAGCCCCTAATTAAGATACAATTAGACCACAGTGTAAGAAAGCTAATTCTCATTCAGATCCTGATTAGTTACTAAAGAAGCAGTTTTACATTTCAGCAGCATGCACAACCGTACGCAAGGGTAAACTGCAGGTCAAGGTACAAACTTAACAGATAATCCGGCAACAAATCTTGAGGGATTGGGGTCCACCATGCACTAAGATACAAGCCGTTTGTCTGTCAGACAGAGGCGGATAATGTGCCAGTGTCTTCCAGTTAGAGAGGGCTGCCACGGAGGATAAAAGCTTACAAATGAGTCTTAGGAGCAACATTAATCTCGTACAGAGATGGAGAGAGAAACGGTAACAGTAGCAGCCTTTGTGAGAGGATTTAAGGGGCCTATTTTATTGACTTTGACTGATGCAATTGTAAACTGATGATACTGATGCTGTTGGTAAAACATTTTCAGAGCCCACTGCAATGTTACTTTGGATTTACTTTCGACCGTGCACAATACAAGCCAAAAGTGATTTTTATTGATGTAAGACGTAATGGCTTTTTCAGCAATTTGTGAGTTATGATGAGCTCAAAAGGTCTGATTGGAATAGGGAAGGTCTTTCCAGTTAAATATATTTATTTTTGGTTGAGTGGTCAAGCTGGAGCACAGCAACACTGAAAGTGAAAGAAGACACTGGAAGCCCTCACCACAAAACCCCTGGGTCTCCTTGCCACCTCTTTGTTGCCAGGGGTCAGAAACCCTGCACTCAAATGATCAATCTACTCTTAATATCCTATAGATCTTGAAGTATTCAATATTAAAATGGAATATTACCTTGGTTATTCCAGCGAAATTTCTCATCTGCTGAGCTGCAAGGGATAACAGAGAGAAAAAAAGCGTTAAAAACTAAACAAAAATATTTCATTTCTTCCTTACTGGACCATTAGTGGGGTGTTTCTACACTGTAATAGCATTCTGCGTCAGCTTCACAAGCCAAAAACTGCCCAACTTTTAAGCACAATCCACATGAAAAAATAATACAACAGAAATATCACATAAATTGTTGGTTTTTAGAATTTCAATTCATTGTGAATTATTGTTTTATCAAGTTCTAGTGTTTTTTCCAGTTAATCTTCAGCTGAAAGACAATAAAGTAGTGGTGCCATTATTTTAGTTCCTCAGATGCAGAGAGCATTTCTATTAATAACGACAAGAAATATTTCAAGATACATTCTTTTTTCAAGGAAAGCATGACATTTCTTCAGGATATCATGGGTAATGAGTTAAACATTGGAAGTTTATTTAAAAACTAATGTTAACTTATGTATGGGGAAGATTTTAGATGAAGAAGCACAACATGGGATGTACGGAATAGAATTAATGTTCACAAGTAATGCAGTTTTCTATGTACAAAGAGGTTGTGGAATATACATTTCACTAAATTTCACATCAATCTTCATTTATTCATTTGCTAGTTTATGATCTTGAAATACACCAATGTTTCCGGATCTATCAAAGGTTTGTGTGTATAAAAATGTGAGCTATCTCCTTGCTCATGCACAAAAAAAATGTACAAACTGATCTACCAACAGTGTGCTAAAAGGGTTCGGTCTTTCAAACGTGCTAAATACGCCCCTTATCAATTTTGCACTTCTGTTCCTATGAATATGCAATATGGGGCGTTTACACGCAATTGACCTATGGCTAAACCACGCCCCCAAACGCGATGAGCCAATCACAGTGCGCACAGCTATCCCATACACTCGGACATTCTCTGCTTGAACGTCCATTGAAATGCACTGAAGTTAGTCCGTTTTTGTTCGTTTTTATGTGTTCTTTTTAGTTTAAAAATGGTCAAACGTGTGCATGGGGTACATGCAACTCCGACACTAGGTATCCTAAGAGGCTGGGTGACAGGGTGTATTTTTTGCCTTTTACCAAGTCACATCAAGCCAAAGTTATGCGGCAGACCACAACATCAACTGAACGTGGATAAAATGAACAAGGATGTCTACATCTGTTCTAAGGTAAGGGAACATCGTATTTGAGGCACATGTTGTCACTTTGCTTGAAAGAAATATGAAGTTACCATCCCGAAAGTTAGTTTAAGTTGGCTAACGCTAGCTAAACATGCTAGTTTTGGTACGTGGTAACGGTACATAAGACACTGTCGTGTAGTACAGGTGTCGTGTAGTAACGTCGATAACGACACGCCTCTGGCTTCCAAGCTGCAGCCAGATTGCTCCACTTCCGTGGCTGTTTGATCAGTTTTGTCAGATGATCACTTTTTGGCACAACAACAGCAGCTGTGCAGCAGTTTGTGCAAGAAACTGAGGGAGCGACACGAGTCACATCCAGAGATTCTCAGGCTGATTTTGTACTCCCAGTTTAAGACTTGTGAACAATTTCTTTTTGTTTGATTGTCTTGTTTTTATGTTTTTTGATTTATCTTGTCATGATCGCTCTGTCTGATCAAACGTCTGCCGTCCGTGTTGACATCTGTCATATCCCGAGATGTCACATAGCGCCTGTCACCGAATGTTTGTTTGTCCGAGTGAGTGGAGGGGGCGTGGCTTAGCCATAGGTCAATTGTGCGTGTGATGGGAGGAGAATATGTAAATATATAAATTTAGTCCTTGCAAAGTGATTTATCAAACGTGAGACACATTGCCTTGCTGTTGTTTTGTGTCTATTTTAGGACGTCTGAAAAGCAGGTGCAAATTGCAGCTTCTGTGGAGGACAGTCCTGGACACGCACAAAGCTGATTCAAAATAATTTCATGAGCAGTGAGGGCAACATGTTTAGTTCTCATTGTTGAATTAAATAAAAATCACCACAGCAAACACCACTATTTAATATGGGTGTAAAATATTCTGAACAAATGAAACAGAAAGTTTGCAGCTACTGTGGAACTTAATGAGAACTAAAGCTGCATTAATTGTGACTTTCTATTTCATCTTCTTGCCAACATCACATTTTAATTTGGATTTTAGTGGGTGGACAGGATCACAGTCATCTGGCAGCGCAAGCTCTGAAGCCGGTGGCATTGTGCCAAACTGCACACCTCGTGTGCAACAGAGACCACGTCGGAGCTGCAGACACTTTCATTTGTTCAGCAACTCCTGATCCATGTCCTCATAAACTGGCCACTTCTGGCACCAATTTCTGTTGCATTTTTAATTTTTTTTGTATTCATCATACGAATTTTAAATCACATTTTCATCTCCTTCCTCCAGTATCATCTCCCTTTGTGGGTTGTATTTCCGTTTGCGCTGTTGTCTCTCGCAATTCGCCATGCTGCAAACCTCAAAGCATGAAAAACCCTCATTTATATATGGGCGTTTTCAACATGTTTGCACCCGCCGTCATTTGCACGATCATTCTTTGTAAATCACAAGCACATCGTGCCCTTCGCACAAAATTCCAGGTTGTGTGGGCAAATTACTACACGCAAATTTGGATCTTAATAGATCCGGCCCTCAATGATGATTTTACTACATGTGTGAACCCAACACACTATGATAGCATCAGATCTGGTGTATTTAATGTTTGTCTGAAGGGCATAAACCACTCATTTAGAAAATTCCTGCTTCTTCCTCTGAGGTCTTATGAATCAGACAGTCTCGAGTTGATCAAGCATTGCCCTGAAACATGTTCTATTTCCAAATAAGCCTAAAGCAATTGATGACTAGCTATTTTTAGATGATAAATTATGATGACGTGGTGATGGTTTCAATATGCTTTAAACATTATTCAACTGTAATGAATATATGCAGCAGTTTTCAAATGGAATTGATGCTTTTTGAAAGTATAATAAAAATCAAAAGCCACTATCATGTATGTGAGCAAGAAAAAAATAAAATAGAATGTGATTAGCCTGGCTATTGCTAGCTTAGAAACCTACAGAAGTTAAAGCACAACTAGCTTTGTTCTATCTTAAGATAACTTATGAAAAATATATGCAGAAGTTTTCAAAGGGATTGTTGGTACATGAAGAAATAAATACTGAAATTGATGCCACTATCATGTATATGAGCTAAATATGACTTTTGAAAGGGTCTGTGATTGACTATTTCAAGATGAGTGATTTAAAGATGCTGAAGGACAGCTGGTTTAGCTCCATCTTCAGTTAGAAAAATACATTTAGCCAATGGCATATCTCAAACTCACTGAATCCTCAATGCATAAAAAACAGATATGGCTAACTTTGTCTGCAAATTTTATCCATATTTGATCCTGTATTAAAGCTAAAAGTCTTCAAATAATAGTTTTCTGATCAAACAAAAATGCTACAATCTTCTCAGTTTGACAGACTTCCTTTTCATCGAGCATATTGTAAAAACATGGCATGTCCACACACAAGCAAACACACAAGTTTGGAACAGAGACTGAGACTGAACTTCAATGTATCTGAAGATAGCGTGTGCTTATATCAAAGAAAACACCTTGGTTGGAGCTGGAAGATGAGGACTGTTATCATTCACTGGTAACACAGGCTCAGCCAGTGTTTTCTCTGAGAAACACACGTTGGTCCTCTGCATTTACTGGTGTCAAAATGTTGCCTTGCTGCTCTTGAAAAAGCCTGAGAGGAGGTGAACGTGTGGTATTTACCAATGGCCAGTGTTTGAACAAGTTAACACTAAATGCAACCTGAGTGTTCTCATAGCAACCTGGCTGCAAACTGTGAAGCAGAGGGCCAGGAGTTATTAGCATCAAGTGGGTTACATGTACTGAGGGCTGAAGGTGGGAAATAAAACAGTCAAGAGGATGTCTGACTTCTACTGGTGATTTCTGCCACATTATCACATGGAGCAACAAAAAACCGACTGAACCTCACGGAAAAGCACAAAAGCTAATGATGGAAGAGAATTACAAACCTAACTAAGCTAAATACTAGATCACACAGTTCTTGAACTGGTTCAGTAGTTAGCATTTGGGTTGTCATGGATAATAAAATAATAGCATTTGTCTTACAGGTCTACTGTGGTTCTGCATGATTAGTGCAAAAATAGTTTGCATATCAGAAAAATGAATACTTTTACATTTGAATGATTTACAAAGCAACAAAATGAAGTATAGTCGCATAAGTTGCTTTCTGGGACTTAGCTTATGCATTAGTATTGTTATCCACATAGCAACATGTCACAAAGTTGCAAATATGGTCAACCCTGAGCAACAATACTGGGCCATACAGTGATTTTTGCCTCACTAAATAGTCTAAAGGAGCCATGTAGTCATGTTATAGTATTTGTGGCGGAGCCAACAGGGAGGCTTGGAGTCTCTCTCATGATCTGGATAATTTGACTAAGATGGATGCCACTATGTGGGCCCAAATTAAGGGAGCATACGGATCATCTTAAAGGAGGTAGCTTGGAAATAATTTCAGCCAAGGGACAGGCCCCGCCACCTGATAAGTAATAGCCAATCTGTTCACTCCTGGCGACCAGGTATATCTAATCAGCGTTTACTATGTGAAACAGCTCATTGACCTATTGGCCCAGGAAACAAAGAGTTGGAGGGTTTTTTCTTCATTGAATCTCTTTGGTGCATCAATGGAATCTGACAGTATAATTAGTGGAACAAGAGCGGCCTAATTGACAGTGCTCTCCTGCCGCAGGTCAAGCCACAGTATAGCACTTCATCACTGCTAATGGTATAATGCTGCGTGGGTGCAAGTGTGAGTGGGACTTTTTCTGCAGCTGTGTCAATGTGCAAAACTCAGATACTGGAGTTAGAAAAAAAGTTGCAGTTGGAGATCAGTGGAGGGACGGCAATGACCTAAAACATTCATTCTGGATTTTTTTTTCCCTCTTCTTCTTTTCACAAAACACTGAAATATTACATAATCCAAAACAATATAATCCACAGTAAAAAGGACAATGCACTGCAAAACAGCTCGGCAACAATACCGGATTATCGCAAAATGCCTCCAGCTGTTTTTCTTTTCTTTTTTTTATTTAGAGGCTGGAACGAGTGACCCTGTTAAATTAGGATGATAACGTTGGACAAACCTCCCCTCGAGTGTGAAAGTTAAACTGAGAGAGGCTCCGTCCCCGTTTCCGAGAGCCTTTCTTAAAAACTGATAAGTAAAACATTAAGAGCCAATTTAAAAAACAAGAAGTGATAATACTAGCAATCATATTGAGCAACAAACAGCCAGTTAGTTGCAAAAACCACAGATTAAACCACAGTTACTGTCTCACTCTGTTAACTGTATCAAGGTTATGACCATGACCTGCATCCACAGAACTAGGAACTTGAAAACAGGTCATCCGTATCCAGGGGGGCAATCTAATGTAATCAGGAACCTCTATACTTTCTATGCTATGGAAAACTAACCGGCTGCTGTGGAGGAGATTTTATTGCCTTGGTGTTTTGTGCCCTGGTGTTGATTAATCATCCAGATGTTGTAAAGCTCAAATCTAACTCATAAAGCACAAGGGATGAACAAAATGTGGCCTCTGGTGTCATATTCCTGGGCTTTTATGCTTGTTCCACAATTACATTTCCTCTAATGCACTTAAAAACTATAAGAGCATAATCAAGACAACACATAGATGTGTTTATTGAAAGCTGGTGGAAACACTTAGTGAGAACATCAGCAAAAGGCTCACACATTATATGGATACCAGATCTATTACAGTATGATTGCATTCCTGGGCTTCAAAATTGTATAAAGCGGGATTCATTTTAACCAAAATTAGAACAAAACTATACTATATGCAAAATATAATTGACCCCGTATCGGTATCGGCCTATATCTGCCTTAAAGCTGAATATCAGAAATCGGCCACCCCACCGATATTTAACCGATATTTAACTGATTATCCCGCTGTTTCTAAAGTCTAAAAAAAAAAAGAAAAAAAAAACCTTCTTCTTTTTCAAAAATTTCTTTTTTACAGACTTTAAAACCACTAAAGACTTAGGGTGGGAAAAAATATTGACATACTGAAATATCGCAATATTTTTTATCGCAAGGTTTTTATAAGTTTGGCTACTCCCCTTACAGGTGCAGCCATTCACCACTAATCAGTCAATCAGATCAAAGCAAGAAAAAACATGGTGGACCATCCATGGGCCATCACAATATGCTGATATCATACTGACATTTAAAAACGCAGCATCGATCTATTTTACTAACAAAATCTCGCGAGAATTCCCAAAATATTGCGAGAGTTTTTAACAGAATGATGAAGTCTCGCAAGATTTTGTAAGTAAAATAGATCAATATTGCATTTTTAAATATCAATTTGACATCGGCATATGAAAATATAGCGATATTTCAGTGTATCGATATTTTTTCCACCCCGATTTTTCAAAGTGTCGGAAACGGATAACAAAACTGCTATATAAGCACCAATGACTGCTTATTTTTCAGCTTCAATATCGGTATTGATATCGGTAATCAATCACATGAGTTTTAAATTATCAGCATATAGGATATCGGCCAAAACTCCAATATTGTGCATCCCTACTATATACTTTCAGACGGACTGTGGAAGATAACTTTACAATATTTCACTGATCACCACATAACATGTTCTCTTCAACTGCCAATTTTAGACCATAACACGAATCTTTACAAGAAGAAATGCACATGTTCAGATGAGGGGAAATGTGGGCTACAACTTAACCTGAACAAATAGCAAAATAGGTAAAAGCTCTCTATGACAGTACTCCAGCTCTTATGACTCTTAGTTCAAAGCTCCACTTGATATTTTTAGTTGGATGAATGAGCAGGTAAAGTGAGATGCTCCATAATTTCAAATAATGATCAACTTTTCTTTGAACATTCCCAGCTGATATTTTGAGCTGCATTAAAGAGCACATTTTGGCTATTAGGTGCTATTCCAGGAGAGAAAAAGAGAGAGAGAAAGGTGATGTTGCAAATTAAGCACTACTCTCTTACAACCTCATATTCCTGGACTGACTGGACTGGAGCATCAAATGACGGGAAAATAGAAAGATAAGAAGATGAAAGTGAGAAAAGACAGACAGAGAGAAGAAATATGATACAGAAACGACCAAAGACAGTACAAAAGAGACACACGGAGGTAGAGGATGATAGGGGGAAAGTGATACAATACAAAGAGAGAGAGGGAGAGAGAGAGAGAGAGAGAGAAAAGAAGGGCAAACACAACAGAAAGAGAGAGAGAATATGATGGGCAGGAGGAACGAAAGAGAAGAGAGCTGTGCTAAATCCAATGAGAGGGGCTTAAAAGAGCAAATGCCAGAGAAAGGAATGAAAATCCTGTCATTTTATCCAACCAATAAACACATTCTAAAACCCGTCCATATAATCCATCCATTTCAATGCCTGGCATATTATCTATTATCTGTACTGACCACAATGGCTGGGACTCTTGTAGACAGAGCTCTTAGATAATAACGCCACCCATGAAAGACAGGAAAGGCTTTTTTGAGTATTGAAAAGTATCCAACAGTAGCTCAGCCTCTGTCAACACTCATATGGATTCAAAAGCAAAAGCAAAAGCAATGCTATAGTTGTTAATTTACGCAGAGCCATTGCATTGAAAACCAACACAAACTACCGGTAAGCTTTTACTAAATAAAAAGGAGAAAAAACCCATTAAGGATGACTTTTGCAAATTAATCATTTTTACATTAGCTCAAACTGACATTAATCATTGGCTGTCAGCTGCCATAATCATAGTTTGCTTTATCTCACGCAGTTTGATTACCATCGCCGCACTTGTGAAAAGCTTACAGCAACTAAATAAAGTCTGAATTTGCATCAAAATGTGGCCACTTTTCAAAAAGAAGA
Source organism: Atherinomorus stipes (assembly GCA_023101725.1). NCBI lineage: Eukaryota > Metazoa > Chordata > Actinopteri > Atheriniformes > Atherinidae > Atherinomorus > Atherinomorus stipes. The sequence continues at coordinate 145,384 of JALJCO010001527.1, read as the reverse complement.
AAAGCTCAAAGTTGTTTTTTATTTCCTAAAAGCCTCGCCGATGTTCTTTCTCGTCATTTCTTAGGCCATCAATCACTGCTGCTTTACACATAATCATGAATTTTGGCAGCTACATCTCACACTTCTGCCAGAAAACACTGATGCTAATATTGATTTGCTCGACAAAATGAAGTAGGTGGTCTGGCTGCAGTAGTGCTGTGTACTTCAGGCTGATACAGAGTAAAACTTCCCATATCAGCAACAGGAATGAAGGAATAGGGTGTTTGTAGACCACCCTCAGTCTTAGTGAAGGATGTGATCAGTGTATGAATTATTCTTAGTCGCTGATACCATTTTTTGTAGAAAACATAAAAAAACTACAAAATATATCAAAAGAATTGGAAGGATTGTCGTGTGATACTCTGCAGATAAGATATATGACAGTACTACTTTGTACCACTAGATGGAAACTGTAGACTCCAGCCTGGATGAACAAGTAGAAGAAGAACGAGAACATACGGCTCATAGTGATGGGAAGTTAGGCTCAATTCAAGGATTCGGCTCTTTTGACTTGGCTCTCTCAGAAAAGTCGGCTGTTTTGGCTTAGAAATGGCTCTTTATTCAGTATCACCCAGAGCTTCTACTTAAGTTCAATTTTGAAATTACTGTGCAAGTGGTTTGTTTGTTGGTAAACAATTTTTATTGATATTTTTCATCATAGGACCCTTATTTCTACACATATTTTCATAATAAAAAATATAGGTAACCTATACTTAATATTTGAATAAAAACCTTTAAACAAACAACTTAACAGAACCACACCAAGCAAATCAAGTCAATTAGTTAGGATCAGCTTCTCCCTCTTCTTCCCCTGCTTTTTTCCCTACTGTTTCCCCTCTTCTTCTTGGTATTTTCCTTTCGCTGGTCACATGTCAGCGATACAGCTCAGCACTGACCCCACTGTTTCAGGTGGTATTGCTCCGTCTTCTGCGTCGAGTGACGGGTCTGCTAGGAGCCTGAAAATGCACCAAATTAACCGACGCAGGAGATGGACGAAACTGTCCATCCATCTGCATATCCATCTTCTGTATGGAGCATAAATGGGCCTTTAGTCTGCAGCTTTTCTCGCTGTCATGAAGCAGCACGTAAGCTGGTGTAAACTTAAAGCCAGAGTTGGTAATCCTGTACAGAAACACTTTTTGGTATACTGGGTGAAATGTTCCTTCCATCCTGACAGTAGTCAGTACATCATGTATTCATAGAACGAATCGATGCTTTATGTCTCGTCTCTGTCCCTCCCTTCTCCCCGTCCCCCACGTGCACCGCGCTGTGCACCACTCACTGTAAACAAATAAAGCTGACGGACTGCTAACTGCTGCGCCAAAAAACCCTAAACAAAACAAAACAACAGATAAGGATCAAGTTTTGGAGACGTTGACATTTGCAATGTGGACTTTTTACACTGCAGAAGGAGTTGGAGGTGAGTGATAAGGCTTTTAGAAACGTGGTTCGTCAGCTGTTTACAAGCAAGCTAACGAGCTATCCACTGGGCTGTTATCGTTAACCTGCTCGTGAAACATCGGCGCACACGTCCCTGAAGGCGTGATTTCGGGAGGTGAGTTCTTTTCTTTTTTTTAATGTAGCTAAATTGAGCCATTTTTCCAACATTGCCAGCCCTAGCTTTAAGAGACAAAGGATATTGTAATTATGGGGGATTTGAGAAAGTGCTGTACTTTCAAATAACAGCGTCAGTTAATCTATATACCTTTTAAATCTTTGGGAAAATTTAAACATATTAGCTATAGCAACATTATTGTACTGTACCCTAAAGTTTTTATGTAACTATTATTCATATAAAAGGTTTATACAAAAATACAGCCCTGTTTTTTTAAAGATTTTCAGGTAATTTTTTCTGTTATACTGGAACCTTTAAGAATCCACTTCAAATATATTCAGCACCAAAGAGACAGGCACAGTTTGTGATTACCTGATGTGGAAGATAACACAGCTAGAGCAAAATGTTTCACTTTGATTAAAAAGGAAATAATTAAATAAATATACTTTTACTACTGCTGATGGAATCAGAGTTCATAAGAGGGACCACAAAACTGTGAACCACGAACAAAATAACAGGGTCATGCTACTTAAGCCAAGTTGTAGTTGTATAAAACCCCTTACCGCCACCCTTATTTAAAAATATCACATTTCCACTAAAGTAAAATCTAAAATACAGACCTAATGTTGCACCTCAGTTATGCTTGCTATAATTTATGCTTTCTACAATTAAATGGTCACAAAAGTGTTTCTTCACTCATGAATACATTTGTCTTAATCACCTCACAGCATCATGCTGCACACTTGAGCAAATAGGACATTCCCGGAAAACTGTGCAGCTTTGCCAAAATGTTAGTCACCTTCATAGTATCACCTGATATCAATTATCTTCTGTATCATAAACCTGAAATTACCCATTATTGTACAAGCAATGATTCTATTGGTGGATATCCATGTGCTGGCTATTATACAATATTACATTTTTTTATAATAACACAGATAAGCTGAAATCCTGTTCATGAGAAACCTGGATATGATAGCTAAGTAGCTGATAACAGCATCAATCCTGCAACATGAAAACCATAATTATGGGTTGCTATAGTAATAGCCTGGGTATTCTGCTGCTGCTGCATGGAGGACAAATATGAAGGGGATACGATCCAAAATGTGACCTTCACAAGGGAAGGATGTGGTGTTATACCTACTCTGTGCAATAAAACACACTTCAGAATACAAGCTGCAGCAACCACTGTGTAAAGTCACTTTTTTTTTTTATTGCAGCAGTGAAACTGATAATGTGTCAGAAACCCCAGGAAAACTGCTTTATACAGTACCACTACTGCAAGTTACTTCAAAGAGACCCATAATTCACTTACAAGTAATAATTCATAAAACAGATCTGAGCTTTCTATACTTTCTCTATTCTTTTATAACTAATCATTCCTCCTATTGATCACAATTTTTTATTGAAATCCTTCTTGCTATGATATCTTGCCACAGAAAAAACTGATCTTTTTCCAAGAGAGTTGAACAAAAGTTCTTTTTTAAAATGATATACTGCAGAATAGGCCTATTTCATACTACATACTCGAATACTGTAATGATTGATCTTTAGATCTTTGCCATTAAATAGCTGATATCAAGGGCTGAAACTGGAAAAAGAAAAAAAAAAAACCTCTTCAAAGTCGGGCGGAGCTGCCACTTTAGATTTTTCAATATTGGGAAGAAGTCTCATAACATTATCATACTTGTCATTTTGATACATCAACACGAAAATATTGACTGCAGCCTCTCAAAGGTTTAATCCTCTCTCTATTGCTGTTGCTCCCATGTGAAATAGGAATAGATGGATAGCAGCATCCTGTAGTGATACAGGTCATTAGAGAAAAAGATGTAATTGATTGTCTTAGCAGGGCTGTGCCATTATGATGAGGTTGCCAAGCAGCTGCTTGCTGCTTTGCACCACCTCAAAAAGGTAAAACAATGCACCAAGACCCCTTTAGAGAGCAAGAAATAAGCACTTTTACACAAGAGTCTGAGCCAAGTCTGTTAGTATTAGTGGATAGTTTGTGAGCTTTGACCTTTGAGGCATAAATGACTACATATGGAGCATGTAATATTTAGTTAGAACCCTGCTGGCTACTTCTAACAAGACACTATGAGGCATTTCTTACACTATTAGCAAACAGGGATAAACACACAGCCTCTGTGCAGATAAAGCTATATGTTAATCTCTAACATGAATTTTCTGTTGCTATGGGAGGCGATCATACGATGCATTAGAAACTGTGTCTGGGCTCGGGGGGTGGGGTAGACACAACCCTCACCGTCTATTGTAGACCTTTAATTACAGGCTAAGCAGGAAGATGGAGGATCCCGGTGTGCTCTGTAACAACGTGCTTTATCTCACCTGGTCACACAAGTTTTCCTTAATTATGCATTATGTAGGAACAACAGCGAACTGTTGCTGCTTTGTCTGGGTACTATCTAACTCGGCTGCATCTCATATCTCAAGAGAGAGCTGAAATGAACGGGTTGAAAATGTCAAAGGCCTCAGGAGAATCCTGAATAATATGACTCAGAGAGGCTATGTGGTGCATAATGCATGGCACAATGACATAATGAGATGGTAGGAAATTCTTCAACCCAAGGTCTAAGCCCTTGTGCTATTTGGAGTCAGTCCTGTGGGGTGGGTGGCTTTTAGCAATATACTGAATCGTAGCTACTGGAAGTATTATCTTAATGTGCATCTCCCCCTTTGGCTTTACAGAGCTCTAAAGTGATTTTTGGCTCGTCACTTCATCGTGCAGATGGCAAAATCAGATTGAAACATCTAAACGGCATCAGGTAGAGGTATTTAATCTACCTCAACAGCTGGCATTGGAACAAAATTAAAAGGGCTTGTAATAACTGATGTTGAGTAGACATTACATTTGCACCCATAACTGACTGTGAATTAATATTGATTCTTCAGTCATTTAAAGCAGCTGAATATTGAGACCAAATTGATAAAATGCTGGCATTTCAATCATGAAAGTCAACCATAATACTATATTAGTTTAATCAAGGTTAATGTTAGTTGATGTAACATCCAATTATATGACAGTAAAAGAGAGTAGGTACAAAAGGTGTGTGGATTATAGATGTTAGGTATCAGAGGGGTCAGGAGAGGAGGTGTTATTGGAGGAAATTAGTCTTCAAGAGGTTTTGAAAGAGGATGCCTGTGCATTAATAGTACTTAGTTGCATCATGGAGCCATACAGTACTTGAGAATAGTTTGGATAAAGATTTCTGTGTACATTGGAAAAGAGGTACGAAAAGGCTTTTAAATTTTTTTTTTTTTAATGAGGAATAGAGTGGTTACGATGAAGGATAAGGCAATATGACTGAATTTAGACAGCATGGTGCAGCCAATGTCAATCTACTGGAATTTCCCTGCTGGGGACAAGTAAAGGTCTTATCTCATTCATAGGTATTTGATTAATGCAGCAATAATTCCTCAATAGAATTGATGAGTTCTGGACCATCTGTAGAGGTTCACTGAGCACACTTTGAGACCTGCCAGAAAAGCATCACAGTGCTCAAAGAGAGAAATGACTGAGACCTAGGAGGGAAGGTTCCTCATCAATCATGAAATCCAGGTTTCTTACAACCTTCACTGGGAAAATAGTTGCAAAGGGGATTTTGATACTGATGCTGTGTTTGATGTTGGGATCAACAATAGCTCAGTTTGTCTATTGGCTGGTCTATCATGGTCACCTTCACTGACAATCCCCCTTGTTGGACCATAATTCGGTACTGAATCTTCAGCTTTTGCTATCTGGTTCACTGCTCTCATTACATTGTGTATGACCATACAAAACTTGTAGAAATTTACTGAACACTACCTGCTCAGTGGCAAACAGCGGACAAGGAGCTAGCTGCGAGCTGGTGAACAAAGAGGAGCATTTAGCTGCTAATGAGACAGACTCTCTTAGCAGTTGGTGGAGATCAAAAACAGAGCTAACAGAGTGATTATTGGACTTGCAGTTGCCAGTTGGACAGATTACTGAATGAATAATAATGTTGTCTGCTACTGTATGTGTTAATAAGCAATCATTTGCCAACAAGTCCAACATATTATCTGTAGACATGTTAGAGATGGTTTCCTCTCTTCAGAAGAAACCAGAAACATTAGCTAATGTTTAACCAGAAGGTTTAAGTTGCCTCAGGCGCAACAATATCACAGTCACACAGATTGCAGATTAGAAAAAACAATCATAAATAATCTTTGTTTTGGTCATATTTTGCTCCTACTCATTGCTGTTTCATGCCAGTCTGCTTTTCTTAGACTAGAGGAAAGCCACATGAGATGTACATGCAGTTATTCTGTATGTGTTTGCACTGATGTTGCCAAGTGGCTTGGTTTTAGAGCCAATGCATTCTCAGTGTGGCAGAAGAAAGGCAGAAAACAACAGTAAACTCGATTTTACATAGCAACAAATACAATAAAATACTGCATGCCAGCAGTGCTGCAGCAGATTATTATCACCAAAGCAGAGCTCTGTGTCTGCTTACAACTGATAATATTTTTCCAGTATAATCTTCCACTTTTTTTTTTAACAAAACATGCACAGCATGTGCTGCCAAACCGAAGCCAGGACAGTGAAGGTGAAGGGGAGATATCAATCTAGTCTGGTTCAGACGCACAGGCGTTGAGGTAAGATGGAGCAGAGCTTTATTTTCCTCTTTACAGCCAAGAGAAGTGAGAGAGAAACATGAGACCCTTTGAAGCAAGTGATTAAAGCGCAGCAGGATGAGGCGCAGCTCGCCGTTTCTGCTACCACATGCCCCAAACAAATGGTCAAGAAGAGAGAAGGAGAGAGAAGGAAGCAGAAGTCTCCTGTGACCCACTAAATTGGTCAAATTGACTCCCAACTCTGCCAGTGTGGGAGGCAGCCATTTTGACTTGGGGCCAGAAGTTAAATGACTGGCAAGGAGGTGGACATGTTGGTTCTCAGTGTGAGATGTGCCAGTATTTCCAGAACCACTCTATGAATTGCCCAGAGACAGGAAACATCACAAGAGATATCAGTGTATATTTCTCTAGGCAAATCATCAAGGTCTCAAATTTACCAACATAAGAGAAATGGAAATATCTTTTGGTAAACATTTCACAAGGGAACAACTGTGGTATATCTGTCTCTTAGTACTTTTAGGGCATTCAAACCTTTTTTTCAGCAGAATTAAAGTCTGCATGACTATAAAAAGTGAGTGTATGATCAGCCCCTTCATTATTTGTTTCTTCAGGGCACTGTACAAGCTTTTCCGGTTATCAAGGGCCAAGACATTCAGTCCGTCAAGAGCTATAAATAAATGCAACTATCAGTAGACAAAATAACTCCCTTTGGGACGACAGCTCAGACGCCATTCATTAAAAAGACAGCAGAGCTTTTCTCTCTGCAGGAACAGAAATTTTGTCTTCTAATGTTCAGAGTACTTCAGCGTTGTCACATATCCTGACTCCTTCTCATCCGCTCATATTAGAAGTAATAAAAAGAAGGTGTGGGAGAAAAAGCCTGCTATTTTACCTCTATTACTTTGAGGATGCTGTTTGAAACCCAATATGGGTTACAACCCAGCTGCCAAGCACTATGCTCTAACTGTCAGAGATTTAAAGCCACTACATTTTTTCTTCGTACCTTCTCTTTTTAGATTGACAAGCCAAAGCTGTGGCAATCTACTCTCCAGCGAGATGTCAAATCAATTCACTGGCTTTGGACTTTGGTCTGTTGCTCTCTCTCATTCACTGCTGCACATCCACTCAGACCTATTCGAGAGCCAGCTCTCCTTATCTGCATCGATCAGGCCACTTTTCTGGATGGCAAATTTCCAAAGCTAAATTAAGGGAAACATCACTTTGTAGCCAAAACTGCAGACGACCAGCTGTCACTTTCATGGTACTTCTACAGATGAGTCTCATGCATGCAGAGACGAATAACAATCATCGCAATTGTTTAAAAAAAAAAAAAAAAAAGTTAATCAAGGTTTGTTGCCACCAGTCCATCTCGTAGTGTGGAGTGTAATTTTCTCATTTTCTCCAATTGGCAACTTGACCAGGTTTGTTTCTAAAAATTCCACAGCCATTTTGCTTGAGAGTTGCAGGAGATTGAATGAAAATGTCACTCATTTATCATGGATTATACCAATGGTGGGAACCCCTGGTCCTCAAGGGCCGCAGTCCTGCAGGTTATCCATGTATCCCTGCTCCAACACACCTGATTTAAATCAAATGGATTCAAAAAGCTATGACGTTCTGCACAATGACTCATTCATTTGAATCAGGTTTATTGGAGCAGGGACACATGGAAAACCTGTAGGACTAAGACCAAGGTGTCCCACCATTGGATTAAATTAATGTCCATTTCCATTAATCCATCTGTATCTTTCATGATGTGTCTTTATTGTAGATAAGATTTTTTAAGTTATAAGTTAACTGAATAATTTTGATGCTTCTCTCATTGTTTTCACACTATAATCTGGTTTGTGTAATTTCTTCTGAAACAAGACAACACTCCTGGCTCTTGATGCTTCAACAAACACAAATATAAAGCTTGCTTTGTCATTCGTGGGCTCACTATGTCTTGCAGTTTGGTATATTTGAGACCCATCATGTCATATTTCCTCCCTTTTTTATTGCAGTTTATTCACAGGGTTGGCATAGGGAACTGTTCCTTTGATTCTTGATGCATAAACCTAGAGCAACATGTTCTGTCCTCTGATTGGATGGTTGGGCAGCTGAGGCAGCTTGTATGTATTTATATGTACTGTGTACTGTATGTACACATGGAAGTATTGCAATGCCCCATATGCCTGACAAAGGTCACACAGTAGTATTATTAGTTTTCCTGATTGCTACAGAGGGAGGCTCCAAAGCTTTTGGGAATACTCAGGTCTTTGATGATTGATGATCAAGGGCAAGCGATTGATAAACAAATGCTAATATGAACACTGGCACAACAGATTTCAAGCAATTGGAAGAAACATCTGAGCAGCTAAAGTAAGTCTATTTGCACAGAATTCTCAGTGGAAAGATTGGTGACACTTGTTAAGTTAATCTCTACAGTATGTGTATTAACTGTGCAAGTTGCTGCAATAATTATATGTGCCATAAGTTCCATTATTATGTGCAATATCTTTCTAAGACTTGACAATGCAATAATCTATTTATACCTTTACTAACAACTCACAACTTCCTTTCTTATTAATTTATCTTATTTTTTCTGTTCTTCTAAACTGGTTTCCTAGTTTGTTTTTGCCTTTTTAACTATTTGTGTCTCACTACTGATTCTGTGCATTGTCATTTTGTTCCCTTATGTTATACATGTCTAATGACATCTCAGCAATATGCCATCAAATTTTTTGTTTACTGATACGCATGTCACAGCTATTGGCATTATATTGAAGAAAAGCAGCTGGAAATTGTCTTGGTTCTTGAAGACACCTCGTGTAAAAATCCTTCTTCAGTTCCTCTGAACCTCTGAAGAATTAAAGAAACTCTTCAGATGAGAGGTGAAATGCGTGTAAGAAACAAGAAAAAGAAGTCCAGTTGCCTTTAGTTAAGCTTTTAGATAACAATGACCTGGTTGACAAGTGAACATTAACCAAGGCTAAAGCTAGCTTATTAGGGCTATGGTGCTAACTCATGAAATGACCAGTGTATTGCTTATTATGACACCTGCTGCTGCCATTGTTGCCTAGTTAATTGTGTATGTGGGTTAACACACTGTTTCCAGATTTCTCTTTCAGTAAAAGAGTTAATATTGAGAAATATGCTTACTTCATTAACATTCCTATAGCCAATTCTAAAATTGTGAAATTACCCTTCATCTGTTCATAAGTCCTGACTTCAATCCATACTGTATTATATTGTGTAGTTTATTATACATCATCCAAGCCAAGTAGATTTATTCCATTCAATTTGGTAGAAACCCTCCCTGACCCTGAATGCACAAGCTGTTAGAAGTCTGATGTATTTTTCACCCTTGGGAAGTTTGCTCCAAGAGTCATTGAAATCAGGCCAGTCCAATTCAGATACATTTCCTAAAATGAGTTAAATGAACACCAATGCAAAAGCGGTGTATCTGTGGTGCAATTTATCTTAATGAAAACTGCAAAAATCAGGCATGACTTTTTTTTTTGCAGTATGCATAACTGATTTGCAGATATGCAATCAAAGTAGTTCAACAGTAGAAATTTGAAAACATCTAAACAAATTTGATGCATCTTGGAAACAATTCCAGAAAGATGATAAGGTATGACTTGTTTGCTGCACAGACAAAAAATGACGAGATTTTAAAAAAGTGGACGCAGACAAGTTCATAGAAAGATGACTTCTACAATTGCAAAACACAGGGGACGAGTGATCATGCTCAGGCTTATGGAGCAGCATGGATACAAAATTAATCTGGCTTGAAATATTAATATCTGATCAATGCATTTTCTTAATATAATGCCTTTTTATCTTCATGGCTTTCCAAAGGAGTAAAAAAGAAGAAGAAGAAGAAAAAAAAAAGAGAGATCAATGGGTCCAATGGCCTGGAGTCAAATCAGTAATAAAATACATCCTTTATGCTCCCAGACATGTTTTTACTGACTTTTTATTCTACTGTATTAGCAGTTTTGAATCACATATCCCCAGTCTGCTGTATTAAAGCTTGTGCGTTCAGGACGAAGCTTCTTTCAAGTCAACAAAATTACGTGTGTGTTTGAAGGAATGTGTGCGTTTCTGAGAAAATTGTGCCGTGCATGTCGTATTACGAGTATGTTTATGGTCTAAGAGGTTTTCATTGGAGCTTAACTGTGACAATCCTGTCTCTGTTTTGCTGGCAGATCAATAACATACTCGCACATGACTGTGATAACACTGGCACACACACACACAAACAAACCCATAGCCATGTGTGTGACAGACAGAGCCTGTCTGTGACGGTGGAGGATATTAGTCTTATTAGGAGTGTCTGGGCTCTCAGTGACTCATACTAAGTCGGTGTGTGTTTGCGTGTGTTTGAAGGGCGGTGGGCTAAAAGGGCTTAATGTGAGAATGCATCCCCCACCCTCACCACCACCACCTAACCCCCCACGGCCTTTCTTTCCTTCTGGCTCATCTTGTTATTCCCTTACCCCCTCTGTTCGCTTTGTCGGCCTCCTTTCTTACTTTGCATCGGAGCTGATTCCGTGCTCTGCTTTGACCTCTTCCTGTGTGTGTTCCTGCTTCACATTTCAAGCTCTTGTTATTTTGTAACCGATCTGATCTGCCTGCATCTTCTCATTTGTGACAGCTTGGAAACTGTGTTGTGTTAAAACGCCTTATTGTAGAAATATGGGCAATGAAACTGAAGTATGGTCTGACAGAAGAGCTGTTTTTGCAAACATATAACTGGCTTATTTTATTGTGTGTATTGGTAATGCACATGCAGAAACTCGATATCTATTTCATATGCCAGTCTAACGCTACTCCAACCTCTGTCATGTTGTGAAATGGTCCTACTTTAACGTAAATGCTCTTTTCTTTTCACCTCTGTTTTCCTCTCCCCTCCACCCTCGATCCTCTCACCTTATCAAGAGGGAGAGCCCTCAATGGATCACACCATAATGACCTACCCCTTCCTCCCTCTTCCCCTTTTCCCCACCCCTTCTCTCCACAGCGACACATCCGATCAATACCTAGAGTTAAGAATGGATGGCCAGAAATGCCGGTGTTTAAAATGTAACTTGCACCCGTTCCTCTCATTTCCTGCGCCACACAGATTAATGGCAACAGCACAGAGACAAACCTAATGCTTTTGTTATCAAGCAGGCAGGCTTCTCTGGGTCAATACAGGTTTAAAAATGAAAGGTCTTATCACCAACATCATCACAAACACTGTTATCACCAATTCACTCAATATAAAGTATTTCCATTTTTCACAGCTGATAGGAGCCCTGGTGGGTGTTCAAGTCTAAATGCTAAAAGGAAAAGGTGATAAAGGGCTCAATGTAATGAGAATTTTGAATATTTAAGTTTTTGAATGTCTGACAGAAACGAAGAAATCTACAATAGTGACCCACTCTCTTTTTTCAAGAGGATTTGAATGGAAAAATTCACATTCACAACATTTCTTTCATTTTCTTTTAGATCAAAGGCTGAAAATATTGGACACGAGCAGAGAAGCAAGGCCTTCAACTTGTAATTTGTCTGTATTTTATCCACGGTATATCCACTCAGAGCTCTGGCATTTAGAGAGGAGCATGTAATGTGGTTTAACAACGATCCTTATTGAGAGATGAAAGAAGTTTCAGCAGTTCAAATATACATAATTGAAGACAAAAATACTGTATATTGGTGTTCTTAGGAAGACTCATGCACACAGCAAATAATTTCACTGCAAACAATCTATTATTAATGATTTTCATGTCAAAAATTTATATAACTTTCTATTTAAACTCTGTAAAATCTGTACAAATGAAAAATTTACCCTTTGCCAAAAACAGAATTAGGATTCAAGAGCTTTCATGATCATTATACTGTACAATCAACACGATTCAAAATAAATGTGGACAATATGTCAGGTTACGTCTCTGCTTTACATCTGCATGCTAGACTTTTTTCTTCATCAATTTTATATATCTGCTTAATCAAATTCAGGATTTTAGAGGGTCAGGAACTGCTGCTGTTAAAGTAAGAGGTGGGGTACGCCCTGAAGAGATCCATCATTGGGCCAACAAAGTCACAACTCCTAGGGTGTATTTAGACTACCATTTAATCTAACATGCATAAAGTTTGACCGAAGAACCTTCTTGCTGTGTGGTGACATTGCTCATCACAACACCAAATGCAGCCTTGCCAGTCCTTGCTGGCATTTTGTCATGCATACACTAAAGTGTGATTGTAGTTATGTAGTTATATCAGCTATATTACGCAAATAACAGCCATGAAAACAGGTTGGAGTGAAAAAGGTGAGAAGGATACAATCCCTTTGGGGGGGGTTGGAAAATTTTGGACAATTTATATTCAAAAGCATCATTCTGGTGCTATTTTAGAAAAAAGAATCGAGCATAGTTACAAACCAGTATGCCTGCAAAGTATCTATACATATTCACATTAAGCATTACAAGAAATCAGACTGGCCTCAATGCTATAACAGCTTCAGTAAAGTACATTATGGGAGTACTTTGATGCACTGTAAAGCTAAATTTATAGTGACAGCTTTGTTCCACAGTTCAGCGCTGACACTTATTTCCTCTTCCTTCGAACCCCATGCATTTCTTTGTCTCTCTTAGGGCGCATTTACAAAGCTTTTTTGATTCAAATCAGAGTCCGTTTGTTCGGAAAGTCCGCTTCGTTTAGGGGAGTTGTGAATGCGCAAACGGACTCTGATCCGGAACAAACAACTGGACTCGGTCCGCCTGCAAACGCAGGTCTCGGTCCGATTCAAGTGAACCAACGACAGGAAGTGGACTACAAATTGCATTGGCATTGTGGGTCAAACGTTGGACAACGTGGGTAAACGCTACGACAACAAACACACGTGTGAGACTGCAGTACTGATAAAGATGTTTCATGGTCAGACGAGGAGTTACGAGGAAGTTAAAGCTTTAATCGATATTTGATCTGATGAAAGCATACCCAGCTCCTCGTACAAAAATAATATTGCTTAGTGGAGGGAACAGAAGTTGTGAGAACCGTCTTGTACGTGCGTCTTGTCCTCACCCACAGTGAATCCGAAAGCAGCGCCACCTGAGATGCTCATTCTTGGCCCGTTTGGCTCATTTGGCAATAGTGCAGCGTGAACGCGATCTCAGTCCGGAAGACCACCCCCACCCCCAAACAAACCGAGTCCCCAAACGGACCGAGACTCTCAAACTATGCTTTCTGAATGCACCCTTACTCTTTCTGATTGTCTGTTTTTATTAACTTTTATCCCTTCAAAGTTAAATTCACAGTCATAAAGTATCTATTAGTATCCAGAGCTCATACCGTATGTGCATATTACCCTTCATCAAAGAACCCCAGCTTCTTAAGCACTTATACTGCAGCAGCTGTATGTCTTTTAGGGATGTAATGATTACCAATAAAATGGTTAATCGTGATAAAATTCCCAACAATTAGTAATACCGTTTTAAATTTTAATTATCGTTAAAACCGTGACTGATTACCGCACTTTGAAAAACTCACTATGATGCTACTTATTGTCTGGAAAAGCATCAACAGTCCCAGTTTGCATTTTTTAATTTATGAAAACATGGTGGAAAGCAACAAAGCTACCCACATGGACAGTGCTGTGGAGATTTTCCCCCTTTAAAAAGAACAAAGTTGATGTCTAGACCCATTCTGGATTGTTTTTAAAGATGCTGGTGGGGCATTTCAATAACATCGCGATTATAATTATAATTGTGATCATTTTGGTCACAATAACCATGATATGAAATTTTCATATCGTTACATCCCTAATGCCTTTCATCACTTTTGCCATTCTAAGACTGAGATTCTTTCATTGTAAGATGTTAAGAACACTACAGAGCTAGTGTACCGGAAAAGACTGCAGTCACATTTGAGATCTGGTTATGTATCAGGATCTGTTCCTTAGTTGTCTTAAGCCCAAATAACTACCAAAGAGTCAAATTTTTTTTTGTATGTTTTTTTAGTTGCAATGGGAACAAACCACCAGACAGATGACAATTATAACAGAGGTCAGTGTTTGATGAAGACAAAAAATGGGAATGAACAGAACTAAAGACTGATGAAAACAAAAAGAGACTGGATCTTAACAGGAGGTCCAGCAATATAAATGTGAACATTTGTTCCACCTTGGTACTAGTGGTCAGCCAACACTAAGAATATTTGACAAAATCTGCTCAGCCAGAGCAACTCACTGCAAGCAACAATTAGCATGATGAGTTTATTAGACCTGATCAACAGTGGCTTCTGTATTAAGTTTTTACAGACTTGAAGAAAAGAGAATGCACCTTCTTTCAGTTATAAAGTAGCCTATTATGAGATATTTGGAAATAATGCACATGTCCTAAACTAAATCGAGCATGTCATTAAAAACACTGTCAAGCACAAGGGTGCAGGGGTGATGATTTAGGCTTGTTTTGCAACCATGAGACCCGAACACTTTGAAGTCTTTAAGTCAACCATCAGCTCCACTGTACACCAAAGTATTCTAGAGTCAAGTGTGATGCCATCTGTCTGAGAGCTGGCTGAAATAATCATTCAATCATCCATGGAATTGTATGCAATATAATACATGTTAATAAGGCAATACAATTCACACATTACTTTGAGCAGATGGAGTCTCACTTTGAGTGATAACACACAGTCACACACCCCACACCCTTTTGTTTGTGCTTTTTGAAGTGATTAAGCAGAAGCATATGTCAGGGCAGATACTGTGACCTCTGGTGACTGATAAAGACCTAAAACAAAGGCAAAGCTGAAGAACTCATTAGCACCTCTGTAAGTCTTCATTTTCCACAACACAACAGGAGCAGATTTGTGAGATGCCAGCACCCCTACGGCTCTTAACAATAACTTTTTATTTCAATTCATCCTTGGTTTGACCTGCCCCTCTGCAGACAGCTTTCCATTACTTACTTTATTTCCTTGTTCTTTAACAGAGATATCAAAGCTGAGCAATTAAGAAAGTAAATGAAAAAGGTGGCTAACTTTAAACCCCTTAAAAAATTGGCTATGATTTACTTACAGTGTGGTTTTAGGTAAATATACTTTTTTTTTTTTTTTTGTCGTTGTGCTTTTGAATTTGTTGTCATCTGTCCCAGATTTCATCTACTATAAACCACACCTAAACACCTAAGATATTACACAACCCATTTCTTTGCTTTTACCCTACTTTCTACAGCAAATTGTCAGTGTGCCTGAACATGTCACAGAGCCATTGTATTCTCCCTACTTCCCATGTCCTCTGTGCTCCAGTCTACTAACTTATGATAAATCTGGATGTGGAGACTAGGGATGTTGCTATAGAAGAGACAATTGGAATATCTAAGAGTGATTTGTCCATTACACAACCCAATGAACGAGTATTATTGTCCTGTGAGTTCAGAGTTAACTCTCTGTTAGTTATTTGGGGGGGGTTTCTCTGCACTCTACAGGCCGTGTGCACTCTCGATGCGCATTGCTGCAGTACAGCTTAGAAGAGCAGCTCGGTAGACACAAACAAACTTCAATCCACAAAACTCTGAACTCACAGGACAACAGTACTCGTTCGTTCATTCTACCTACAGCATTGATGAAATGAAGGAGTTTAGCTGTAGATAATGCCTTATAGAGAGGCTGCCCTGTCTCTCCCATTATATGGACGTACACCAAAAGGGCAATTCAATGTAATATCTTTCAAAGGAGTCAAAGTGATACAGAAATTTTTACCAGTGAGTAAATGCACGTATAAACTCCTAGAAATAAAGTCCAGGTTGAAAAAAAGAAAGTTATCTTTTAAAAATGTGGACCTGCCATCACTCGCAAGTTATTTTTAAACTTTTGAACCTCTAAAATCGTGATTTCATCATCATGTCTTTGAATACAAGCTGTTTTTATGATGTTTGTGACTAAATTGATCAGTCAAAAATTTTGGAAAGACAGAATGTTTCTTTTGTTTATTTCCCTTTGGACAGCTTATAGCTTGAGATGATAACTGACCATCAGGCACTTTAGACGTGAACATCTTCATTGTGTAATGCCATATCACCATCATCAGACTCCATCTAATTCTCCCTAAACATGTTATATCAAAAACAGTTTTTAAAGGGACTAGAGGCAGGAATTTAAAAAAAAACAAACATGCATGTCCATTTTTTTAATACTAATGGGTGATGAAGCGCTAAATACCAAAAATAACGTTTCCACCCACGTTTCTCTCCATTGCCTTGAACAGGATGTGTGCTGCAAAATGTGCTGCAATTCGGTGTCCGAATTTCCCGCGCTGCCCTGCGGACATGACGTCAAATGACGCTACACCCACAGTTTAAATACAGGAAGAAGACAGTTGCAGTAAATTCAAACACTGCAAGCGATAGTTATGGATTCTTCTGCCGTCAGCAAACGATCCAGATCAACTGAAAGACCACTAAAAAGTGTAACTACGAAGAAAAAGGTTAGTAAACAACATTATAGCTTCAGTTTGTGCACGCGCCAGTGACGGCTTGGCTTGTGGCTGCAGTTACCTGAAGCGCCAGTCCCGGCAGTCGCAAGTTTCGTTTCTTAATCTTGCCTCAAGCCCCTTTAAATTTCCAACACATATGTCAAGCAATCTGGCTTGATGCTGTGTACCAAACAAGGAGGCAGGTAGTAATAACTACAGAAAGTAATCGGCTTTATTACCATGCCATACAATCTTTACTGTATTAATTTCTCCAAAAAATAAAAAAGCCAAGACTTCCAATGAAATGGCCATGTAGAGACCAAAAAAAACTCACAGCCAAAGAAACGGGATCACTTTCAAGAGAAACCAGCTCTGGATGACATCATCTAAAAAGACAGCAAGCTTTGCTTGGTCTTCTTGTTTTTTTCCCTCCATCCATTTTCAATTTGCCTCTGTGTATACATTCTTTCTTACCACCTCTTCAACTCTTGCATCTAAGTCTTCTTGTACAGACATAGATTGTATGTCCTGCCTGCCAATTACTGTTAGTTAGCCTCATTGGGGTTTTTTTTTTTGGACAATGAGCACTAAGCAAAAAACTCCTCAGCATGCCAGCAATCACAATGCTACAGAAGTAATTAAATGATAAATCCTTAACATCAGACACAACAAACCTCCAGCATATTGCTTTGTTGACTGGTTTGTTTGTTGAACTGTTTTTCCATTTAGTAATTACCTCCAGTTCGAATCAAGTAGATGACCTATAAAAATGCAATAGAAGACAGCGCAATCCACAGGACGCTCTACCACTCACTAAATAATAAACCTGTCTAATCGAGTTATCAAGGCTGCAGCATTCACACCATCTGTATGCAGCTGAGTGGTGAAGTGGAAAACATGGTTTTTTGGACACCAAAACTCCTCCATCCTTTGCTGCTGCTGTTTTAAATTGGGAGTCCTGAATGCAGCCCCACTGAAGAGCTAAACACATGCACTAGTTAATTAGACCGCTGAATGAATCAGTTTTAGACCATCTTCCTGCTCTTTGTCGGTCCTCCCTTCAAATTGAATTGACAGCTACAATAGAAGCAGATGAGTAATTAGTTTGAGACAGACAGAATCCCCACACACTTAACAGAATCAAAGAAGAAAAAAGATGATGGATTGTGCGAGTCTGTTTATGACTAAGTATGGGAGAGGGGGTGAGGCAGAAACAGAGACCGGGAATTTAATCGCGTTACAGTGTCCTGAGAGACAGACTTAAGTATATTACCACTATTGTGTCAAGAGTGCTGTTTTCACGTTGGGAGCTGTATAGGAGGCGTAGACTGCGTTCTTTGGGCTCAGAGATGAGATGAGGCTCAAGCCAAAATTCAATCAGCAGCAGATAATATGACAGTCACTTCACATTGTGTAGTTTTCTTCCTCTTATCACAAAGAAATGAGATGGCTCTAAACAGAAAAACAGATTCCTCAGACAGCTGCTCATTATTTATCTTTTGTGAGCACAGTTGCTGATTTCAATGGACAAAATCAACATTAGCAAAAATGAGAATCAGTTTCTGTTATTTTCTTAATCAAACCTGAGCCGGCAATTAAAATTAATTTAAGTCACCATATGCAGCTGCTTTGATAAGCAAATACTTAAAAATTAGCATATTGATAAAATAATTAGTACTTTTTAAAGTTTTACATTTCTGGTTTACGGGTTTTTTACAACCTATGAATCAGGTTACAGTCAATTACTTCTATACAAGCGCTGTGATGACTTTTGGTTTTCACCAAATCATGCCAAATTGAAATTATTTATTGATCATACATTTTGATGTCAGTTTGGCTTAAAAATTCAACTTCTTCCTGGTACTCACACACCTCTTCTCACATATCTGCCTGTGAAGTTTTGACAGTCCACATACAGATAACATTCCAAAAATAACTGGACTGAGAAACACATTTCATAAAATGACAACACAGTTTGCTCCCTGTCTTTGCCACCTCCCCAGTGTTATTCTACATATTTAATTTAAGTGGCGAAAGGAGAGACAATAATAGTAAGCTGAAAACAGCTAGCACTGGTTCTTCAAACGAGGTCAGCTAAAGTGAGCACACTCTAATTACTAGATTGAAGTGGTTTAAAAACATGATGGGTAAAAACGGCTCATCATATTGTTTATCAACTGAAACTCGTAGATTAAACATTTCTTATGGGATAAAACTGCTCAAAGGCAACAAAGCGCACAGTTTAATTAAATTCTTATTTTGCAGAGGCTAAAATAAGTTTATTCCACTAATCCTAAACCCTAATGACTTATTCCAAACAAGATAGCGCTCTGGCCACAAGCCTTTTAAGCTAGCTTGCATTGTTAGCAATAGGATTACTTGATGTGTTTAGAAAATGGGAAAATAAGTATGTGAACATGCATAAAATGACCAAACTCAAGTGATATTGTCACTTCAGAATCTGGGTTGATTATTCTCTTAATATTTGAGGAACTAAAAGAATTATATTTGTAACACAAGACAGACTAACTGAAACCAGACAGAAGACGCAGTTCTCCCTTTGATTCACATCAAAGTTGTGAGGACCAAAACAAAATGAATTAAATTGGACTTGAATTTGTTGGTTTAGCAAAATTACAAACTAAAATCACCGCTCACATCCATCAACATTGTGTTTCCTTAAAATATTAAAAAGACAACTGGGACTTTGGTTCTCTAACTGTACTGGGAAGCATCTTTAATCTAAAGCCCAGTTTCCACCAACGTGTGCAGGATGGAACTTTTTTTTTTTTGTAAACCCTGATCTCTGTTGCATTTCCACAACCAACCGTACCCCTGCTCAGTAGGCAGCATATGGGCCCGAGAATGATCAACGCCTTAGCTACGCAATCACATGACATCAGAGCAGCTCGAGCCTTAAAGTAAAATAAAAACACAAGGAAACAAAGATAAAAATGGTGGACATCCAACAGTTTGTGTTCTTTCTTCTTGACATGTTGCTGTTTATTATGAGAAGTCAAATCTGTTACTTTTTTTTTAAAAAATTTGATCTTTTTTTTATTGTCTCTCAAGAGAAAATAAATCTGTTACTTTGATCACAGAGCTGTTCCTGCTTTGCAAGGTCACACAGGAAGTGATTTTTTTTTTCAACCAATCAATGGATTAGTTGCGGCGTGTCAAGCTCCACCTTTTTGGGTTGGACTGGTTAGACTGGCACCCCAACGGAAGGGTCTTAAGAAAGTGGGATGGTACGAATCAGATATTCTGGGACCCTTCCCATTTCTTGCCTGTGTAGCTGCCAAACCATTTCCTCCAGACCCAGACCCACTGGTGGGGACAGGACTTGCAGACTTGTATCACAGACAGACCTTTATTATTCTTGTATTAATTCTTTGTGTCTGATCATTCCACGTTTAATCACGAGGCTTTGTTTTATTTCATCCCTGTTTGCCTTTTTTGAATTTACTATATTTGCTAAAACTGCACACTGTTGTTTAGGGTTAAAAACCCCTCTTGTGTTTCACTGGGGGGAAAAAAAGGCTTAATTTCTTAGCAGGGCTTTTTGTGAAACATTTGCGGGGATACCATATGTGACGACAGCGGGATGGGATTAAACAAGGACAAAGCAAAGTGGATCAGAATGACTGAATCAAATGCCACTGTTGTGTCAGTTTGAACACTGTTAAATATACTGAATGCACATCTCATGGAGCCGTACAAATGTAAATGAAGCTTAACTAGCATGCATATTACTATGCATGATAAGCACAAGGGGTGTATCCACCCTTGTGTTTTCTCAGGCTTGTATTTGGCTTTTCATAAAAAGGCACGTTTTATTGGCCTTTCTTTTTTTTTTTCCGTTTCAGGGAATATAGTGACATATCCGTACTGTGGAGAATTACTAAGCAATGTCCAAAATATTTGACTGCACTATTAAACATTCCCAGTCTGATTTTTTAGGCTTTTGATCACAACTTTAAGTATTAACATTAAAATTGAATACAATTTATGACATTAGAATCTTCCAGCATACCAAGAATCGGAAAAAAAAAAAAAGGAAAATCAATGTTGTAGCTCTACCAAGTAACTATTACAGTCATTGCATGGTGGGAGCGGGATCTGGTCCACCACATAAAACAGTTTTGATTGTGGTTTCAAGCACACATCAAGAAGTGTAACTCTCATCTGACCAGCTGTAGATCCAGTCACACACAAGAGCACAGCTGACATGCATAGGTAAAATGTGCAGAGGAGGATCCGACAGGTGTTAGAAACACACACACACCCACACACCTGATGCTAGTCATGCTTCCAGTCTCAGAGCCAAGCTTGCATCTCTCCAGCTGACTGGCAACAATCTGTCGTTCGGCTTCCAGCTCCCTGGTCAGACGTTCAAACTGCAACTCCTGAAGAGAGAAGGAGAGAATGTGTCAAAATAGTCTATTTATTTCCTGTCACATTTACAGCCATCCTGAACATTATTTTGGCTCCGTTGTCTCTGACACATTTTTAATTGTTGTGAAATAGACTTTGCAGTCTGCGGTGGGAAAACAGGCCAAATATTGCTGTGTTTGCCAGTTTCCCGTTGCCAGATATTTACAGAGAAGTTTGACATGCTGCAGAACTGTGACACCAAGCTAAAGCTGCCACAGAAGTGGCATTAGCTACTCTGCATTTACCGGAGCTCTAGGATAAATGAAAGTTTGAGGGCTTTTGAGAGAAGAGCTTCATCTTTTTTAGGGTTTATGTGTGTTTCTACTTTTTTTTTCTTAAACGTAAATTAATAGATACTGATTGAAGAAAACACCTGTCCAATAGGCCTGTATGGATTTTTATGTATATGATGCAGAATTTGGCTGCTATGAGAAGAGAAATAGAGGCCGTCTTTGTTTTTTACCCCTCTTAACGACTCAGTCAGTAAATGCAGTGTAGCAAATTTAAACTCAGTTACTTAGCAACTGCAAACTAAAGCTGGTGACTTTTGCCCTGATGACCTTTCTGTCATAGGGGGAGGGGGAGTACATAGAGGAAGATTAATATAACATATAGAAGCTAAAACCAATATTCAGAGGGGGAAGTGATGAGATACAGGGACAAATTTTGGTTTGCTTTAATGACAACCAGACAGGAGCTTGACGTGAGTCTGTGGACAATGGCTGAAGATGAAGTTTGAAAATGCTTTAATTCCTAAACTGACTGTCATTATATCTCTGCAGTCGAACATTGCAACATGGTCAAATAACTCAAAGTGCATCAGTCAAGCTTCAATAGAAAAACAATGTAGAAATAAAATGGCAATAATTGTGGTTTTATTTCAACCACAACAGAGAAACCAGAATGAATGTTTCCATCCTGTGCCTTATCATCCAGTCATACTCTAGTCTTGTTTCAACAACAAAAGCTGCTGGAATGTGGAAGTGAATCTTCAATAGGTGTCACGCCAAAAATCGTCATTACTCTTCTTTTTTGAACCAGTTGTGAAATTTGGCTAAATATATGAGGTGAATTTTCAAATAATAACATTGTTGCTCTAAAATCAAATCTGTGGTGTTCAAAAACAGGTTGCTCTTGTAAAAAGGCTATTGTTTTTATGCTTTATCTATCTGGGATGAATAACGACTAATTAGCTGATGCATGTAAACAAACAAACATCTGATTATAGTATTTGTGCCTGCTGCTGAAGGTCATTATAGCAGATTAAAGATAATTGATTTTATCAGTTTGTGCCAACAAAAAAAAAAGGTAAAAATAAGAAGAAAAAACCCAAAAGGAAATTAATCCAGTTAGCTTTTTTATTATTTTAAATCGAATTTAAAACAGATAGTACTTTTGTTGTTGTGCGCTGGTTTCTGGGGTTCATTTCTCAAAAGAATTTCAGCAGTTTTCTGGGCACTTTGGTCACAACAGTATATACAATCACTGTCTTTAAGGCAGCATTTGACCAAAGGTATGGAGTTGTAAAAGAGTTGAGCTAAAAGTGGCAAATAAATGTGACACACATGCTGTG
The DNA here is from genome assembly GCA_023101725.1 of Atherinomorus stipes. NCBI lineage: Eukaryota > Metazoa > Chordata > Actinopteri > Atheriniformes > Atherinidae > Atherinomorus > Atherinomorus stipes. The sequence goes on along the minus strand of JALJCO010001527.1, from coordinate 122,722 downwards.
CATGCATTATATTACCATACAGTATACAAGAAAATGTGAGTACTCTGCATTTAGAATGTCAACCTAAAAAAAACAGAACAACAAATCAACAGGCAATTCATCAACACTGCACCAAATTTCTTCTCTAAAACATTTAAATCATTTAACTTTGTTCAAAAGACAACCCAGAAAAGTCAATGCACCTGCAACTACTGGCACATGAGTTTGAAAGTTTGTGATCTTTAAAACAGAACTGAGTACTGTTTGGAGTTGTAATTCACTGGACTGTGTGACATGAAATGGCTGCAAAGCTGCCTTATGGTTTTCGTAATAATAATTACCACCAAAGGGCATGAACCATATGACTGTGAGTCTCGCACTGCATACAAAAAACAAAAGGGCAAAACCATCAGGGTTGGTACAGGGAGCCATCTGTGGTAATCAGTTTCCATGACAGGTGTAAAAAAAAAAAAAACTTTACAAAATGCCAACCAGTGGACATTGCCTATCCAGCCAGCTCTTTTGACTGAAAACTGCAAGGTTAAACATGAAAAAGTCCAATGAATATTGGAAGAATCTTTAAACAGAGCAGGTCCAGATACATTTATTCAGCTTTTGTAAAACAGGTGTATCCAGTCCTTAAATGTGACTGGCCGAGCCACATTCCATGCCATGGTAAAATACAGTGTAACCCACATGTAGACCTGGTAGACCACAAAATATCCCTGCGCCAGTGTAAACGGGTGTAGTGTCATCTAGCAACCAACTGTTCTGTGCTCAACCCAAGCAACAAACTCTGGCGGAGAAAATTGAGACTGACGAAGAAGTACTGAAAGGGCTGAAAAATTGCAGTTCATATCTCATCCACTAGCAGAAATTCACAGCAGAAATAAAGACATTTACAGCCTGGTTCAAAAAATCATTTCAGATTTAATAGGTCAAGTTTATCTGTGAGGTAAACTTGACCTGTGAGGGGTGTTGGATTGATATTTGATATAACTCTTCCATTTACAGTAGATGTTATTTCATCTTGAAATGACACATAATTAGGGGTGTGTCCTTTTGATTGACAGGTAGCAGACCAGCTGCAGGCATTGGCCATGATGGCTAGTGGCTAGCTCCCTGCTTTCTCCCAGAAGGCTTGAGCATCTAGCACAGTAGCACAACAGCGGTCTTTTAGCCAGCTAACAGTCAGCAGTCCAAGCGTGCCTTACTGTACCTTGAGTCCACCTATAGTATCTTTGTTAGCTTCTGTTTACTCTGGGTTAGCTCAGTTAGCTCCTAACTCAGAATATATTAGTATGTTGGCTGTCAATCTTTTTCCCCGACGCTCACAGCCACCCGCTCCCTTTGCCCATTTTTGTATTTTCCGGGAGTGACGACACGCGCAACACAGCTAAGATGGGGACGGTGGGAAATTCCCAACTGGCTTCTCTTGAGCTTTTCAGAAACCAATGGTTCACATGAGCGGTTGTTTCAAGACTTTTGTTAAAAAACAAAAGGTCAGACATTGTGGTGAATTTTGATTTGCTGGTTGTTCTGAACCTGGATGAGTGTTTGGATGAGATGACAGCACAGATAGAGGGCAAGTTAATCGTATACGTTTATTATTATTGTTATTAGACGCTGGCATATTTAAGAGCAGCATCTTACTTTTTTTTTTCTTTCTCTTTTTCAAGTCATTTTATGTACAGTATACCAAGGAGCCTACTGTATGGGGGCACATTTCCTCACTGGCATGTAACCTCGCATTTGCAAAGCATATGCAAAGAATTAGCAAAGCAATACGAAGGGCATTCTTAGGCACGACGCACAGCGGAGTGCTTTAGAACGCCCCTCTGCTGTTGTAAAATCATTGTTACCCAAAGTTTTTTGGGACTTATTGCTTAAATATGTAAATGCACCGTACAGATATTGATGCATGGAGGTGCGAGTGGTTACATGGAGAAACATGAATACCAAGGTTTATAGATGCACCATAATGCTAAAATACTTCCACATAAAATTGCTCAAGTTAGCAAAACATATGGTAAAGAAGGAACATCAGAGTATGGTGACAATTCAACATCTATGACATGAACCACACAAGAGTTTTTAAAAATCTATAAAGCTAAACTTGTTGCTTTGCTTGAACCCAAGAGAGCCCCACTGAGGTTTTTTGAGTAGAACAACACAGATCTTGCAGCAAAGTGCAGCTTAAAATGAGAAATGCGTAATAAAGATGACTGACTTATGTTGATGAAAATATAAAAAAAAGTAAACAATTAGATTTTGATTTTACGTCAGAAAAAAATTGACTGTTGAACTGAGAGGTAACAGTTATTGGAAAGTGATTAAATTATTTGACATGAAAGAAATTTTGCACTGGGCTTCACTTTCTTCTGTCACTCCCTTTGAATCAGAGAAACAGAAAACTTTGAGAAACTCTGTAAGCTATGTATAACTCAAACAATAATTGGACAAGATGAAAGACCCGTATCGAGTTTCAAGCCAAATTAAGCTACATACATTCAGACACCAATTCTATGTCATTAAAAGTGAATAAAAAAAGCCTCTTGGCACAGACAATTTACAAAAGTTTTGAAATTACTTCAATATGTAAAAGAAAGCTACACTTATAGCACTTGCACAGTGTGCATATATTCCCTGGCTACCATGGCTATTTGGTCTGTGGCAGCTTTAAACACTGATTCTGCCTGAGGCAACTCCAGGCTTCCCACCATAATCATACAATTTGATTATAATGACTCATTAATGTAATAAGTTCACAAATCAAATTGCATGTTTCACTGTAATTATGCACCATCTTTCCCTCATCAGCATTGACTGGGCATACATGTAAGCACGCATGCAAACATGCAGCAGATTGTGCATGTGCATATGTGCATGCACAAACACAGATTTGAATCTTTATGGCTTCTGCACTATAAGTGGGAACACAACTGCAGCTGGGTCAAACAGAGGATATACAGTATAGACCTTCCAACAGTCACATGTTTATTAAGTTTCCCGCTGGCTTTCTGATTAGTAATGTAAATGTAATAGTAAATGACATGCATGGTCTGCACAACTTCTGGGTGCAGTTGTGAAGGGGAGAATGCAGCATTGTCTGCTGATGTTCGCATGCACAGGGCTTCAAAATCTTTTAAGTGGGAGAACTGTTCAGTAAGAAGAGCAACTAGCAGAGCCTTCCACACTTTCGTGGATGTTTACACTACACTGGAAATAAAAAACATAACTTCTACAGATGGATTGGGAAAACTTTTGCAGAGGGGGTTTTGTTCACTGAGCCGATAATATATATTTGAATTAAAAGAGAATAAAAGCCACTTGCTACTCATCTTGTTTATCTGACAGGATTTGTTGAGGTTTAAGCAAGAAGCCAATCACCCATCACAAGCAGATTGATGATTTTCAGTGTCTATGATCACATCACCAAAAAGCTGCAAATCCCCTGATGTCAATACAAACCAGCCACTGGTTACAAAGGCACTTGAAAGCTGCTTTTCCTATTTACATCTCAAACACTGCTGTATGCGAGAAAAACAGCATGCTTTCCCCCATGAGATCTGAGTTTTTATGCAGCCAAATCAATCTGAACTCCCTAATCAGCTGATGTAAAGACCAAGAAGAAAGAAACCTACTTTGAGGCAACATCCCTGTAGCAGATGAAGATGTGGAAGCAATTTTTTTTTCTGTTTTGTTTTGTTTTCTTGTTTAGCTGAGAGCAAATACCAAGAGACTGAGAGGCTGACTAACTAGCTTCACGGCGAGCCGTGAGAATTCAGATGTAAAGTCTTCTAGAAAAAACAGCAGAACAAAAGCGATTGCCCCCCCCCCCCTCTTCCTGCTGCCCCTCCGATCTCAGCTCCCTCCAATTCAGCGCTGACAGGCAGACACCTGTTACTGCAGAGGAAGAGGCAGAGACTGTGATGGAATTCACTCCCAAAAAGTTCAGAAAAGGAACCCAATAAAGGAATGAATGTAAATATATCAAAGGAAAATAAACTGTAAGGACACATACCTTCACATGGACCATGCTTCACAAAAACACACAAATTTGCAAAGTATCCAGCTTTTCTTCGTCTTTTGATCAAAATCAACAGCAATGCTCCCTCGCACTCCTCCAAACACTCATCTGTCCTGGGTCAGGACACAGCAAATGATAGAGAGACAAAAAAGACTCAGAGACCACAAGTGTCACTTGAGCTGACTGCAACTCAGCCCCCCTGCCTCTCTCTCTCTGTGTCTCTGTCTCTTTTTCTTTCCTTCCTCAGGGACCATGAAACACACACACGCATACACACATACACTGGCTGTTCACTGAGGCACAAAGGTCCCCATGGCAACGGAGCATTTAGAAGCCCCGTGGCATTATTTATGCAACGTTGCATCACAATGGGCCCTCCCACCGGCCGACCCGGCCAAAAAAGCCCGCCACTCGCCAATCACTCTCTGCCTCTCACTCTGCCTCCTTCCCTCTCTTTTGCTCTCTGACCAGACCATCTGCACCCCCTCCCAACCTCTTTTTCCCTTATCCACCATCACTGAAAAGCAAGAGAGGTGTGGGGAGGGTTGGAGGAAGGAGGGGGGAAGTAAGGCAGACTGAAGACGGATATGTGGAAGCAGCCACACACACACACACACACGCAGTCAAAACAGTGAGCTCATGCCGACACACAAACATGTTGACATGCACACGCAGTGGTGGGCCGTCAGGGCCAGCAAAGCCTTCTCTGTTGACCTAAACATTATCAGAAGCACTAAACTACATTTACAACCTAAATTCTATTCTTTTTCTGCAACTGTATCAATTTATTCCCAACAATCCATTGTCTTCATTTCTTAGCATTTTTCTTGGCTGCACTGCTTCCATTACACATATGTGGTTGCCAGATTTTTTTTTTCGTCCAATCAGATTTCAGCCTTTTTGTGTTTCCATGTCAATCTAATCTACCCTGGGCCTTCAGAATCCGTAGTGCTGGCCGATGCAACCTTAACAATATTAGAAATGGACTTTTTCTTTAACCAATCAGATTTAAAATTTGCCTCACAGGGCCAGCTAGCGGGCCCAAAATAACATCAGCATTTTCTGCCCTCTGATTGGTGAGTTAGAGCAAAACGTTGACAGCCTAGTTCGGCTAGCATAACATGCATAGCAGCAATCTGCACTGGTTGATACAGTACACTTGAGTTAAAAGTTTTTAAGGCCACAATGGCAGCTGGAGGAGGAGGAGAATACCAAATACTAAAAACATTTGCAAGGCGAACTTTTCCAGAAAAGCTTGACTTTGTGATGAGAGGCCAGGCAACTTCAAAGCTGGCCATGGAGAAGGATTGACTAATGGAACTGAAACATGGAAATCACCTCTATGAAAGTCATTGAGGTTTTCTTGTGCAAAGAAAGAAGGAAATGATCAGCATCTCTGGTGAATGTGATCTATTTCACTTTAACGTTTTATGATTTTGTTAGACAATTTGATGAATATTGATTCTGAACTGCTCATGAGGATGGACCTGGTGGAGCTGCAGTTAGTGTAGAGGTTTGGTGTTGTCTTAACTGGTCTTCTTGCTTTATTCATCACTTTATTCACCCTCATACACAAATCTCTCGCTCTGTTAGACTATCACAGCTTGTTACATTGGATATTTGTATAGCATTGGTGGTTTCTTTGATTGCGACATGTAAGTGGTGATATTAAAAAGTGGATTCTTTTTTAATTAGCTGGTGTAATTAAAACATTGGTTGTGGTTCTGTAATGTGACTGCACACAGTATAGAAGCATGTAGCATCAAAATGACTAATTTAGCAGATTTTTGCATGTTATCAACCTCTAATGAAAACTAATTCTGTATCTATCTTGCAACTTATCTTTTCTATGAGCTTTCTCCAGCTAGAGGTAAGTGTGCCAGCTTGGAAACCTACGTATAATGTGTCTTTCAAGGGAAGCGCTCTAACGTTTCAGGAAATGGAAAGTAAGCACAAAATGTAACAAAATTAATCTACTATAAATGTTGTCTGAGTACAAAGTGCTCAACAAACCCACATAATTGGTGCCATACTGTAACAGCTCTATCTTTTAGTAAGTCATTGAGCAAAATTGCTGACAAACTCTCAGAGGTAGGCTTTCATGACCCTGACAACATGGTGCAAAAGCCTGTCGCCACCTGCTGGATTGGCCCAGTGGCCCATGTGTTGATGGAGTGATGGAATATTTCAAGTACCAAAATCATCACTCTAAAATGCTTAAGAGCTTCCAAAAATATCATTGGAGTCTTGGAAAGAAGAGCGGAAAACCAACAAGCCAGTGATGATCTTCTGAGGTGACTAGTAATCCTTATAGGGGGGGACAACTATCACTGAGGCACTCTGCATATCAAGTCTTCTGGTGGCGTAGCCAAACAGAAGCTCTACTTTACTAAAAAAGAATATTCTAGTTTGCTGAAATTTACCTGAATGATTCCCTGAGCACAAAAGACTAAATAATCTGACCTCATGAAACAGATTAAACTATTTCTAGCAGTGTCTGTGGATGGCAACACATTATTTATCCTTGTACAACAGACACTGATGGCTATATCAGTCTGTGGGGATGTGTTGGCAGTGGAGTGGAGGCCAGTCATGATACAACCAAAGATGAATGCAGGAAAATATAAAGCAATTCACGGAAAAAAAAAATCTTTCTAGAGTGCTTAAGCGAAGCTCTGTTAAAGTGTAGTACTCTAGATCTGACCTGGGTACGTTTAAATCCTTCTGTCAAGAGGAATTTGGATCCATACTGAGACTGAATATTTTCAGCCTTGTCATCATGACTGTACTGTAAGGCAGGTTAGTGCAGCAGCTAAAGCTGCTTGTCCGACGGCCTTTGAAAGAAATGAAGCCACACATGAAAAAACAAGCATCCACAATCATCTCTTACCCAGATGCAGTCTGACTCAAAACCTGAAGTCATGGCGTCCTGAAAGATGTGATCACCTATGTGCTAAAAAGCCAACTTTTCTCCTTTTTTTCTTCTTGGACTTGTTCACTTCCTTTCTCTCTGGCTGATACTAACTAAACTAACAAGTACATGCCCACAAATACATTCTGCACATGCAAAACGCTAGTCTCCAATCATTTTCCTTATTCAAATTTTAGCAAGCTCAGTTTACACGACTCCTGTCCTGCATCTGCTGCATAATTGGCTGGGTGGGGTTCAGATTTAATGAGTGTAGTTGACACTGATGGTGAAGCCACACCAGGGTTGGATGACCAACAAGGCAGCTCCAGATTTAATCCATTTAGTTACTTTAGTTGTACATAATTCAATTTATTGCAAATTTATCTGAAATGTGTTACTTTGAAAGCCAGTTATGTCAACACCTCCAGTCAAAAATGTAGTTTTAAAAGCAAAACTTACTTAAGTTTATTCTGCATCAAGTTACAGAAAAATAAAAACAAAGACAAAACTGAACAGGGAACAATTGAATAAGGTAGGTTTTCAATCATAGACAACTGAAACCAATAAATATTGGTATAGCTAAGATCAGTACATTTGAAACATTTTCACATTATAAACATTATATGACCAATTCAAAATGTCAGCTTAATAATACAGATTTTTTAAGCATCTGGGAAGTAAAGAAAAAAAAAAAAAAAGCTCTTTCTTTTTGTCCCTGCACCCTGAGGGGATATCATGTCAGCCATTAGTTTCTGACTATTACTATCACAGATAAAAGCCTCTTACAATAGATAGTGTTCAGCTACAACCATCACATCAATGACGAAGAAAAAAAAAAAGTTATTCAGTGGTGACATCAATTCATTAGTTTTCTGTGCATGTGTGCCTATGTGATTATTAATAGCTCAAAAAGCAATTTATGGAAAAGACAACAATTAATATGTCTTAGTGAGAGGGTCCTACAATCAAGTGCTTGCCAGTTGATTGCATTACTAAAGATTAGCTCCGACCTTCGTCTCTGACTGGAGACAGAGGCAGGAGAGACAGAGTCAGAGCATGCGGTCATTAGCTTACAGGACCATGCTGGCCCTGGAAACCCCATTAAAGATATTACTAAAGTGAAATGAATGACCGTTGGACAGTGCAGGCCCTACGCTGTTCTGGCTGCATGAAGAATAAAGTTGGATTCTGTGTCCTGTAGCTGACTCCTTCTTTTCCCTTGTATTAAGTGATCTAATTGGGCCCTGTGGTGTCCGCTTGGCATTTAGATGTTTCTGAGAGGGGGCGCCTGTTCAATGGGAAAATGTCACAATGGCTGTATAAGCTAAAACCACTGCTGTGTGCAGTTGTTTGAAAATTATTAGGTACAGCATGCCCATTCTGTCACAAAGTTATCCCCAAGGCAAAAAGAAACAAACAAACACAGGAAGGTGTGGGCACAGAAAGTTATTGAGTGCGGTAGCAGGGATGCAGATGGAGATGAGAGGTGAATCGAAGAACACTGAAGAAATATAAAGGAAAGGTTCAAGCAGATTTGTGGGCCTTTTCCATTACAGCTGCACACGGCACGGTACAGCACAGTACAGCACCACACGCTAAAGACGACCAGGACGGTTTTTGTTTCCACACAGGAGAAATAGTAGTTTACCTCCTGGAAGTGGGCGGAGTAGACGCAGTCGAGACTGCCGTGAAGTCACTGCCATGCCGCGAGGTGGGCAGTAAAGTAAAAACAACAATGGAGGCATTGGACGATGTCGAGGTGTTACTGCGGTTGTCGTTTTCTCTGTGGCTTGTAGTCACCGAAAACAGAGCCAGATATTTTTAGAAGAGGCCAGGCGAAACACGTATGACGCATATGACAACAACTTCCTTTGGCCAATCAGTGGAGAGCTGTCAAGTACGTCAAGTTTTGTGTAGGTTCAGCACGGTTAGAGCTAGCACTGAAACGGATGCGGAAAATCGTAACGGCTCGTAACAGGTTTTCCCAGAGGAAACACAAATAAAGCGTGCCGTGCCGTGCCATGTGGAAGGGTTACGGAAACTGGCAGTGGAAAAGGCCCATTGGTTCTCCCTTCACAAAATGATTTCTAGAAAATGTTCCAGAAGTTGTGTATTTGTTGAGATTGTGTTGCTACTACACAAATCATCAAGAAAGAAAATGTTTAGATGAAGGTTAAAATTGTTTAATCATAATCTAAAGCAGGGGTCTTCAATGTTTCCAGTCCAAGGACCCCAAGTCAGATACAGGGATAGAGCAGGGACTGTCATGCAGCTGAATAGTGTGTATATTGCTACTGTTTATGACTGGTTAGCTACTGCTACTGGTTTTTGTAGCGTAATGAAAATGTCAGTAAGATATGCAGGGTTGGTGACCAGGACATTGTCAATGAAAAGTGCAGCCAACTTGGTGGAGTATAGCTTTGTCTTCTTCTCACTTAGGACCGGAGAGATTAGAGAAGACACATTTGCAAAGCACTGTTCTCGACAATCCTTTTCATGACTAAGTCCATGACATACAGTCTAGACAATTCATACTAAAGTCACTTCACTACTTGGCTTTTTGGCAGCAAGTGATACAACATGTAGTTTGCAGTGCATTCAAGTCACTTGTGGAGTCATCCTTTGTAAGAGCAATAAATTCCCTTTTTAAACCAACCAGTTAGGGCAAGTTTACACTCCAACTGGGTTTCAGTTCATTTGCAAATGGACTATCCAGAAAGGGACATATACCAATAAAGCATCAAGAAGGAGGAGAAAGTGATGTAGAGTATTGTTTGGGGAAAAACAAAACTGACAGTGTGTGTTAGAAGAAGCCGAGGTCAAAACAACAACAAAAAAACAACTGGAAAATGGACAGACATGGACAGAGTGACGAAAGATTTCAACTTTTGGTCGTAGCCAATCAAGGAAGCCGATTTTCTTTTCCTTTATTGATCAGTGGTTGTTTGGGTTATACCACCTCATAGCAAACTTTTGATTTAAGTTGGTTAAGTGCGGCTTGAGTGCAAACCAAAGATGAAGGAAGGTGTGGAATTTTTCAGAAATCTCTGTCCAACTGAGTCCCCCAGATCAGTGTTTCTCAATCCTGGTCCTCTACTGTAGGACCCCTGCCTTACAGGCTTTCAAGATGTTCATACTTTAACACACCTGACTCAGATGAATTGCTCATTAGCAGGCTTGCAAAGAACTTTATGAGCAGTTCAGTTGATCTGAATCAGGTGTGGTGGAGTTGGAAACCTGGAATAGATGCAGGGCAGGGGTCCCTGAGGACCAGGATTGAGAAACCCTGCCCCAGACTATCCTGATGTGAATGCAGTACTTTTGTTTACAGCTTCCTCACACTATCCAAAAGCCTTATTTACCTTTATCAGCTACATCAGCGGCAGGGGCTGCCCCCCACTTGCATTTTAATTGATGGTTTCCAGGTGGAAGAAGCTCTCCATTTCTGGTCATACCAACATCCATGAAGTTTGTACTATAACGAACTGGTCTTAGAAGTGGGCTGTTGTGGATAAGAGCTGTGTTTGAGGCAGGAATATCGCAAAAGATGTTCTTTTCATTTATTCGTCATATTTATCTATTTCACAAATGTATCTTCTTTTTAAATAATATTGTAGCGTATGTCCTTGAGTCTGGGATCTTAGCTGGTAACTGAATGAGCTCTGCCGAGCACAGATACCTGACAGAGATGGCATGTAACCTGGCCTTCCAATTGTCACAACAGTAACAGGGGTGGGATCTCTTCTGTGTGCAGGAGGTTTGAAGGAACTGGTCTAGACTGGTCTGGTGCAGTGAACTGGTGCCCAGCTTGACATAGTCCCTGTGTATCACTGAATATGTGCAAGTATGACTGAAAGATAAGATCTTATGCTTCCATTTATCCATTCATTTCAATATGTTGGATTTGTTCAAATGTGTATCAAAATATGTGGGAAAAAAAATATATTTAAAAAATTGTCAAACCATGCAAATTTCAGGTCCCTGTGCTGCAGACCCCCTGCTAAAGACTTCTGCTTTAGAGCAAATGAGATCTCAGGTAAGCAAGAAGCTCAAGGACCTGACGACAGCTAACGTCTCCTCAACTTAGCTCAACACCTTTCAAACACAAGTACAGCACAATGTGTTTTATAAAGCAAAAAGCAAAATGTAGACAAAAGCAGCCAAAGCAAAAGATGAGACTTAAAAAAAAATTAAAATTAAAACATTAAAAAAAAAAAAAAAAACCTAAAAGAAATTTAAGACCACATATAGCAATTGAGCTGGTAATACAAGAGAGAAACCAAAAGTAAAAGAAAAAGGTTCAAAAGTGTCCAAGAACATTAAAACAAGCAGCTCACTGGTATGAAGGCTCTTCCTGTAAGTTCTAAGTTTTCTTCTGAAAACAGAGGGGAAATCTATGTCCTACACCCAACCAGGTAGCAGTCTTCAATACTTTAGTCTTCATACGAAAAGTAAAGGCTCTCAGGATATGTGGACAACAGTGGCTAACAACGTATTCTCCACATTGGAAAGAGTTTAGCTGGAAGAATATGATTCACTTTTTTTTTGCACGCCAGAACAATCTGCTAAATATTTCAAACATTCTGGCTGTTGGAGATCTTGTGGAAGGACAAAATTGGGCCATCTTCATATTTTTTGGAGTTGCCCCATAGTATTGCCATTCTGGATAGGGGTTCGAGATATCCTTGAAGCTGTTTTTGGAATTAAAAATATTTGGGATTATAAAGTTTTATACCTGGGTGATCTTGGGGATCTTACATGTTCAAAAAAAGACAAATATTTACTAAGAATCTTGTTAGTGGCTTGTAAGAAATCTATAACCAGGAAATGGTTTAAAAAAGAATCGCCATCAATAGATGAATGGATAGACATAGTCCACAATATATACCAAATGGAAAGAATCACTTTTAATCTAAGGGGTCAAAGTGAAATATTTAAAGAAAGTTGGTCAAGATGGCTTAAACACGTGATTAATAAGAGATCTGATTTTGTCTGATGAATACAGTAGCTATGGCATATGCACGTTAGTTTCTTTTACACTGGGTTGAAACTGTTCTCAATATTTTTGAACACTGTAAGTGAATATTCCTTTTCTCTGCTTCTACTGCTAGAATGTCTTTTCTTTTTTCCTCCCTCCTTATCTCCCTTCCCTGCTTCCGTGTTGTTAATGTTGTTCTGCTCTAAAAAGCTAATAAAAATCAAATTTAAAAAAAGAATTAAAAAAGAAAAAAAAGAAAAGTAAAGGCTCTACACCAGGAGATAACTTCATATAATACCTGTCACTTCAACTGTATTATGAGGTGAGTCAGTTCAGGTAGTAAGGATTACTACTGATATGGAATTGTGCTGGGATGTACTAAAATAACTTATTCAAATAATACAGTATTCTCAGTTCCAAAAACCGGTGATTAAATGTTCTTTGATTTTGTAGATTTGTAGAGTTAATACGGTAAGAGTTTGACTCTTAAGAGTTAAATTGGGGTTTGAGTTTTCTGAGGTTGTACAATCAAACACTGGACTAAAGTCAGGGATGAATAAAATGCATTTTTTCCTAATAGACTGAATTCCTTTCCCTAAAACTCCACAAAATGGGTACTGGGGAGTAGCACTGAGGGAAAACTGTGATTAAGAGTATCATGCTTCTGTGCCAAGAGACAGTATTAAAAAGCAGAAAGTTGGGATTGTTTATTACTCTACAGGGTAACAGTTTCACAATGTAGCTGTTTTAATGACACAGAAAAGTAGTCCAGTCTAAGCTTATTGCATGTCACTGGAAGCACTGTCAAACAGGAAATCTATGTCTCTCTTGGGGAAAAAAAAGAAAAAAAAAAGTACATTTTCTTTAGGTTAAAAGAAACCCCTAAAGCTTGGTCTTGGTTTCACAAGATAGATACAAGAACAAAAAGACTGGACAAAGACTTGGCGGCAGAGCTTTGTTTATCATCCTTCCCATCTGTATTCCACAGACTGCTGCACAGAATGAAGCAACAGAGATGATCGCCTCTTCAAGTCCAGCACAAAGGAACGGCTGAGTTAAAAAATGCTTTAAAAACTAAATAAAATAAATTGCATCAGAATCAGGGTTACAGGAGGACGCTCAGCCCTTATTGCATCTGCAGTGGATGAAATCATGACTTGCATGCTGGGTTATCCAGCTTTGTGTGGAGAAAACCAGAATGATGGAAAGATGGAGCATGGGATGTTGGTTGATTAGACATCATTTAAAAGCCTAAAGCAGAACTTGAGCCAATCTTGGGCCAAAGAACATGAGCAATCTGTGTTTATTCTCTTCTAAATGTCTCATGAACAAAGTATTCTGGAGCAATCCTTACTAACTGCACTGACACATAAATGATAAAAACAACTCTCAGCTGATCTGGATATAGTTAGATTCAACCAGAGATTATTTTGATATTATGCCATCAAAGAATATACTCTCTCCCCATATAAGAACCATTCTGATTTCAAATATTGCAAATTATCAAAATAAATGGTCGAGTGAGAACGTCCATCATGCTAACCAGCTGAGATTATATGATTTTGACTGTAAAATTGTATCAGCAGCCAGCTATTACCTGAGTATGTTAGATATAGATACAGTAGATGTTTAGGCTTAATTAGCCAAACTTGAAACCCTGAATTCAAACTCAGTGTGCTCTGCACTGTTGTGTAGGATAACACTATAGAAGAATTACCAAGAAAAAAGAGAAAAAATGTGATTCATGCTGGAACTCTTTTAATGCTCACATCTTTTTTTTAAATGTTATTGACGTCAAAGAGATGAGTTGAGCCAAGGATATACTTTGATCAAGGACAGTTGTTAATATGCATGTTCTGTATGTATGAGAGAGGAGCTTCAATTCCAGCCAGCGTGAGCAGCTGGAGACTTACAAGTTTAAACTACATATTTTGAAGAAACTAAACAGTTTCTCTACAGAAAGATTATGCTACAAGTGGTTTATATTTGACGCCTGTGGTCAGCTTCAGTGTGTACAATTTGATTCTCTTTATTTGTCAATAAAAAAGTTTTTTCACTGGTAGAAATAAGCTGTAGATTATGAATGAATGCAAAGTACGGAGCATTTGGCATCGTTGCTTGAGACCTTGGTGAATAAAACAGTTGTAGCTTAAATATGATTTAGAGATGCTAATCAATGATTCTCCCAAATATAAACAATAATAAAACCTTCAAATATGAAGGATATTTTTTGTGAAGAGAGCGCCATTGGGGGAAGAGATTAAAAAAAAGGAGCTGTGAGAAAAAAATCCTCTGTGCTCTTTAATGAATGAGCTGAAACCCCAGCTTAGGCCATACTGCTGCATCTTTGCTGTTCTTCATTTGCATGTAATGAAATAATCAGCATCCACTGCTAGACTTATGCTCATCAAATATCAAGTTTGGTATCCCAGCCTTTGCAGTGTCAGCCATCTGCTCTTCCCCTCTGCATAATATAGCGCATCACAAGTCTGGAGCGTGAGACTCAAGACACACAAATACACACTGATGCAGGCTTGCCTGTCAATCCTCACCCCCTTTTTCCTCTCTGTGGCAGGTAGCAGAGGAAAAATTGACAAAAAGATTGAGATGCTAAATGTAAGAGCCCCTTGGCCATTCCAGTGCTTATATGATGCACTGTTCTGTCTTGTCTGTCGCTGCTATTCGCATCAAACTAGACAACATACTGTATATCCACTTTGAAATGTGCAATTATTCACCAAATGCATTTAAATGCCAGTAACTCACCAAGTTTTTCCTGAAAATGCTATTTCTTACCGTTCAAGGATGCAAAAAATAAGCCAAATAGTACATTTATCTGTGTGTTTGTCAGGTGCAAATAGACCATATGCAGGCATATACTGCTTTTTAATGTTGCCCTCAATGGTAAGACACTGAATATGACTTTCATGGCCAGGAAAAAAAAATTAACAAGTTTGCTGGATAAGTTCTGTTTTGTGGCCGTCATTCCTGGATGCTATGTCAACATTTCTTCTTATCTTGCTAGTTATTTTTCTTGGAATGTGAACATATTCAGGGTGAATATCTCTACAAGCTATGCAGCCAAACACAGAATGAAGTGACAATTCTGCTCTTGCATTTTTCTCTACCATACCCGGAATAATTTCCTTCACTCTGAATTTAGAGAACACAGTTGTTTTCTTCTGTTGCAGATAGATGGAGGACAACAAGTAACATTGCACGTTACTGTTTGTGTACAAATTTCTTTTATATGAGGAGATTTTACAGTTAAACCTTGAAAACTTTTGCTGTTCTAAAGGATTGAACAAAGCAGAAACAAAACCAGAAGATGAGACTGTGATGCATCTGACATGGATGTAAACAGAGAGCTAAATAGAGTCTAACCATTTAGTCCCTGTATGCCAATGCAGTCTTACAACCAAAAAAAAACTTCCTAAGAAGCTTTATACCAATTAGTGAGAGGATGATAGGATGCCACATTATCAAGTCTCCCTAAAGGACTGTTTAGATGCCAATGACTTTGAAGGACTTGATTCAGTGAAAACATGCAAATGTCTCCAAGGATTCGAAAAGCACCTATGATTCCTTGTGCATGTTACAGGAGAAGCAGATGGAAGATTTTGCAGCTGATGTTGGTGCAAAATGTTTTGAAATGCTTTTGGGGGTTTTGTTTCCATCGTGAAATGACTTGCATCATAATGTGTACCAAAGAACAGCGCAATTATGACTTACTGTTTGTCCAATTGGCCTCTTTCATTATGCATTTTTCATGTGAACTTAACTCTTTTGGAGCTTAAGAAGGATGTGAAGGGGAAAATTCCATCTGACAAGTAAAGATCTTTATCTTTGAGAGGTATATTCTAAGAGAGCGCAGACCTCTGCCAAACAGCTCAGTTCTCCCCATATGGCCTTCAAAAAGGCTCCTGATGGTGATCCAGAGCAACACCAAATTTTTATCAGTTCTTCCTAAAGTTAACCTGCAATTAATATTATCTAAATCCTCCAGCCACAACGACAAGGTGTGATGCCCTGCAAGTTTTTCACCGAAATAAACATATTTGCATCCAAACAAGAGACAAGCATGACGTTACTGAAGGCTTTAGCATAAAACATGCACACGATTTCCTTCGCTATCTGTGCCATAATGGATCATCTAAGGCAATATTCACCAAGAAGTTTAGCTTTTGCATGATCAATGAACTCTCCATGAGAGGTGTGGGGGGGGGTTAAACAGATCTTGGAGACTTGGTCATATGTCAGACTATTGCATTTTCAGTTTCATTCACTCAGAAAAAGAGACCTGTTTGGGTTCTACGAAGAAAAGGTCACATTTTGGTTCAAGATACAAATTTGCACCACACAGTATTTACCTCTTCACATTGAAGAATGTCATCAAAGGGAAACCCGCCTACAATTCCCTCGACAAAGTATCAGCGAGTGATGAAATACCACTGAAATAAGAATAATAAGAAATATTGCCCCATATCTGCTCAGTCATGATGGAGTCTTCCATCAGCTGAGAAACAGCATGAACCAAGTACCAATATTTTGAGAGATCAAGAATGAAATAGAACACATGAAATTCCTCTAAAATCCCTCCCAGTCCTCCTAATACTCTTCTGCATGCCTCCTTGCACAAGAAATAAAATAAAATAAAAATCTGATCCACTTTGAAACAACTTATGAATATCTAACTCTGTTGAGAACTTTGAAGAAAACTATTTTTGGTAATTTAATTAGTAAGCCAATGCTAAACAAATTTTAATTAGTCCTTAATAAACAAATGAAGAGAGTAGCAGGGAGTGGGGAAAGCTCCTTTATTATCACAAGGCTGCAGAGCAGAAACTCCAATAAAGCAACCTAATGAATCATTGGGACTAGTAAGTATAATTACATAAGCAGATTCTTTAAATAAAAACTACTCTAATCATGTGTCCTTTTGTTATGTGTAATTCTTAAGCTTATTATATTTTTGAAGTATATCAACAAATATGTGGACAAACTGGTCAATCAAACCTTCAACAGTACAATAGATTTTGAAAAGCAACAGTCAGAGTTTGAAGCAATGACACAAAATTACCTCAATAATCTGTACAGTGAAAATAAAGAATTAATTTAACCTCATGTTAAACTATTTTTATTTAGATTCATATGACTTACAAGTCGTGCCCATGCAATTCTTTTAATCTGGCGTTGATGAGAATAAACCATCCCACTGAGCACCATGCACATTAATTATCCAGTGGCTGACAAGCTGAAGAAACGCCCCAATTTGTCTTAAAACTCAGATTTGATAACCATAAGAAAGTCCTGGTGAGAGCATTTTTCTTCTCTCATGAGACAGACTTTAATATCACCCCCACCTCCTTCCTTTTTGTCCCCCTTTCCTCCAACTTATGCTTCACTGCTGGTGCAGCTTGTAGAAACACAGCAGGAGGTCATGTTACCAGCATGTAGGAGATGAAGGTTACGGCTGTAATGTAGCGTTTTCCATTTCTGGAGTAAAAGAAACAAGAATCCGTGGATGCTTTATCTCACAGGGAAAGCTTTTAGCTTTGCTGTTTTATTTGTTTATGTGTTTCTATTTTTTTAATCTATTATTTTCAATTATTCACTTTTACCCCTTTAAGCTCTGCACAGAGTTTTCAGGCCTTTAATCAAGATCTGCATACCTACAGATGCAGGCATGAAAAAGTTCCTCCTTTTTCTGCCAGAATTAGTGCAGTAATCGTGCACTATTACTGCACAATCACTGGCTGAACGATTTCTCCCGCGAATACGTCATCACGCACGGTGTCCAAACTTGGCGTGCGGAAACGTGCTTGTTCCGGGCATTCATTTAAGCTCTGCAATCGTTCCCCCTGGGAACCCGGGCGTTTGTCTGTGCGATCAAATTAGCAGACAAATTGCTGGTAAGTGGCTGGCAGTCGGCAGAAAGGGGAACTTTTTCATGCCCACATCTGTATAATAAAGTAAGTATATTCCTGCAACCACAAGATCTACTTAATATACTTTTGGAATCAGAGTAAATAGAAGACTTGTGAGAGTTGATAAGTTGTGTGTATGTCAGTATTCGTGTTACAGCTTACAGGCCCATCTGAAGAAACAGAACAAAACAACAATAAAAAATTCTAGGATGAATAAGGACATTCCTCTGGAGTAATGGAATAGTAGCTCTCTGAATGAGAGCATTATCTCTGCAAAGACCAACTCTGACTAAAGGAAGCAGAACTAAATTAGAGAGGTTTTCATACAGACAGTTCAGGTGACCTCTCGAAAACTGTTATTTTGGCACTGTTTCATACCATCTGTTCTCAAAGGTTTAGATTTTAGAAGGTTAACCTTGAATACTGTTTAAAGATATAAGAATTTTGGCAATTTTGTCCTTCTTGGAAGAAACAAGTTTTTAAATTACAATTAAGTAAATATAAACCAGTGACAGTGTCAATGACAACTTATTCAGAGGTCTGGAACAAGGCCTCTTCTCAGTATTAGTACATAAAAGTGAGATGAAGACAATTTAGCTTTTTAGGGGTAAATGTGAAAATTAAACTGCTTCATGAATTAATCTTACTTTAATCTATGTTTTGTGCTGTCATAAAACTCCAAAATGAAATATGGACTAAAAGAACAAAGATAAAAAAATAAGTCAGTCTGCATGACAGCATGGATACATAAACACCCAAGTAAATGTTTCAGATATGCACAGCCATATGGGTTAGGTGAAAGAGTTACAGCAAAGGTGTAAAGCAACATTTAGCCCATTCACGTGATGACGGCACACGATTGTTTATCATTTAAGTTTAGAAAGAGGACTTTTTTTATTTGAAATGACAAATTTGATCTCAATAACACAAGAGATACATGCATAGTTTATGGCTTGAACTTGCTGACCTGTGACATACTGCAGTTTTAGCTGTCCCAGATTAAAGATGAGCAAAGCTCAAAGAGTCAAGTGATATTTTTGATGAAAAAAAATAACTCAACCATCAAAGATTGGAATTTTTCCTCTGGGAAACTTGAACAACTTTTTGAAATTTAATCTCCATCCATCTAGTGCCCTTTTATATTTTTTAATCAAGGCAAAAATGGTGTACTGTTGTCCTTGATGCAATGATGCATTGAAACTTCAGTGATATTCAAGCAGGAGTTTATAAAACCTCAGTGAGGGACCGCTTGCAGTTATGGATTGTAACATGATGAACGACAGATTGTTTACGGCACCTAGAGAGTTAACTCAAACAAATAAACCTAAACTTTATCTTTACAGCTGTCTGAACTCTTTACGCACTCGTGATTGTACATCAGCTATTCACAGATGTTAAATTTTAACAAGTGCTTGCTCGCCACAGTGAGCCATCAGTTATATTATGTGCAATCAGCTGCAGTATTTTAAACAATTTTACAACCTCCTGGGTTTTATGTCTCTGAAACAAACATCCTTAAAAACATACAGAATCCTAGCCAGCAAAATGTGAAACTCTGAAACCATTTAACATGTTTTTAGGACTTGTTCATTTCCACGAAACAAATTCTTAATCATTGATACCTTTAAGATAGCTTTGCATCCATCATAACTCTAAGCAGTTTTTTTGTTTTGTTTTGTTTTATTTTTAAGAATATGGAAAAACTGTGTTCTCTGGACATCATCTCCATCAGAATTTAAGTATATTAAGTATATACACTGCCTGGCCAAAAAAAGTCGCCACCTGGATTTAACTAAGCAAATAGGTACGAGCCTCCTATTGGATAATTACTGCATGATTATCTTTCAGCTGGCAACAAGTTATTTAACCCCAACTGGTGCAATGACTTGCTTCTCATTTCCTAAACAACCATGTCAAAAGACACATCCGTGGTCTTGGAAAAGATGTTAGTCTGTCTGAGAAGGGTCAAATCATTGGCATCAAGAGGTGAAAACATCTAAGGAGATGCAGAAACTACTAAAACTGGGTTCAGAGCAGTCCAACGCATTATGAAAACTGGAAGGATAGTGGACCATCGTCTTCCAGGAAGAAATGTGGCCGGAAAGGCAGATGAAGTGATGCAGCATCATGCCTAGTGCTACTGTATGAGCCTGTGGGGGCAGTGTGATGATCTGGGGTTGCTGCGGTTGCTCAGGTCCAGGTTCAGCAACAGTATGAGCTCAAAGAATGAGGTCAGCTGATACCTGAATATACTGAATGACCAGGTTATTTCATCAATGGATGTTTCTTTCCTGATGGCACGGCCATATTCCAAGATGACCGTGCCAGAATTTATCGGGCTCAGATTGTGAAAGATGGTTCAGGGATCATCAGACATCATTTTCACACATGGATTGGCCACCACAGAGTCCAGACCTGAACCCCATTGAAAATCTTTGGGATGTGCTGTGGTCAGACTCTACAATCATCATCAAGATCTTGGTGAAAAATTGATGCAACAGGATGCAAATAAATCTGATGACATTGCAGAAGCTTCTGGAAACACAGCGAATGCTGCTGCAATCAAAGCTAAAGGCGGTCCAACGAAATGTTAAACGTTTGACCTTTTTTTGTTGGCGACTTTTTTTTGGCCGGGCAGTGTATTTCTAGATTGTTTTCCTAGCAAACAGGTGGTGAGGTGGGGGTCTTGTGAATAGGCACATATTTGCATTGGATCAGGAAAACTCAGAATCAGAATGTTGTATGTAGGTGGACTACATGACAAATCACCACTACAAAGATTACTGCAGAATGAGGAGTAAATATGCTCATGACATGCTGTTGTATATTGCTTTGTATGCTCCCCTGTTAATAGATGCTGATGTTGAAGGTGTGGTCAAATCCCAGCTGTGGCAAAAATATATATATATGTACCGTATATATACAGTATATTCACCAGCCACTTTATTAGGTACACCTGTCCAACGGCTCATTAAAGCAAATTTCTGATCAGCCAGTTACTCAATGCATTTAGACATGTAGACATGGTCAAGACAATCTGCTGCAGTTCAAACTGAGCATCAGAACGGGGAAGAAAGGTGATTTAAGTGACTTTGAATGTGGCATGGTTGTTGGTGCCGGACGGGCTGGTCTAAGTATCTCAGAAACTGCTGATCTACTGGGATTTTCTTGCACAACCATCTCTAGGGTTTACAGAGAATGGTCCGAAGAGGAGAAAATATCCAGTGAGCAGCAGTTCTGTGGGCACAAATGCCTTGTTGATGCCAGAGGTCAGAGGAGAATGGCCAGACTGGTTTGAGCTGATAGAAAGGCAGCAGTAACTCAAATAACCACTTGTTCCAACTGAAGTATGCAGAAGAGCATCTCTGAATGCACAACACATCCAACCTGGAAGCAGATGGGCTACAGCAGCAGAAGACCACACCGGGTGCCACTCCTGTCAGCTAAGAACAGGAAACTGTTCTTAGCTGATGTTGCTTTTGTTGCTTTTAAACTCTTGTTAATGGAGGCTAAATTTCTAGTAGCTTCTGTTTGGACACGCTGAGTAAAGTACATTTGGTAAAAGCAACCTTTACTTGTTTGTATGCATCTCTGTGTTTTTTAGCCATTGTAAAAGCAACAAATGTATAATTTTGGTTACCCAGTGAACAAATGCATCCACACATATTACTGTTAGTTCCTGTGAAAATATCTGTATCCATGAAATTCCTGTCAACAGTGGGACAGAAGCCATGCTCCAGATGAAGGCAGGAATGTGTACAGCAGTTTCTGGAAACTCATTCAATATTTCATTTCAAGTTTTGCACTATTTTCAAGGTTATGTCTTTTTTTATCTTCATGATATTAAAAAGTAAATAATAAGACTATACATTGGAAATTATAGTTTATAGTTTCATTGTGTAAGTTGAGTTTAATATTAACATAAAGGAGGAGCTAATTCTATTTTGCACTTTCGTTTTATGAGGTCAGCTCTAACCAGAAAAAAGTGGGTACTGCATTATCTGTGGAGCCACACAGTTTTCTTACCATGTCTTGGATGTTAAAATGTTATCCCGCAAAGGTGCTTTAAACTGTAATGGTTTTTGTATGTTTTTTGTTTTCATAACAAGTAAGGAATAAAACACTTTTTTCTTTTCTACAAACCAAGACCGTGCGGACTGGATAATTTTACAACATGAGCGACACGTGTTGGCCACGGCAAACAGCTTATAGGCTTCTATGGCAGTAACATGCATGATCACCATAACGGTTCAGTAACTTAAAGTTAGCAAACCCTTTCGATCATAGTAGGTAATTACTCCTTTTTGTTGAAGGGAAATTTTTTCTGGGCTTCCAGCTGAGTGCATGTTTGATGGCACTCAGGTTGGAGCGCGGCCACTGTTGACTGGTTCGCTCACTCAGCCCTGGCCAGGTGAACAGCAGCTAACAGCTAGCGCCGGCTGTCACTTGAAGAATGGCTGCTGTCAAATGACGGGACTGAGTGGGTAAGCGGGTAATGGCAGCCAGGAATAGGTCTGAACACAAATGCTCACTGTTGCTTTCTTGGTCCATCACAGGTGGATGGCAGTTACAGCCCGCTCAGCAGGACCCAGTCCTGTCAAGTCACTGCTTATCCCCACTTGTTTGATCTGGAAAGTGGTCCTCAACTGCTGCTCTCTCCTGGCTGATGTCTTCTCATCACTTTTGCTAGCCTCTTATTTAAGCCATTTGTCCTCACAGCGCATGCTAAATAGCCAGAGTCCCACTCTGTCATAGTCAGTAGATGTTCCTTAAAAATTATGCTGTTAAGTGGCTGTATGGTGGATAATGCACTGGGACAAGTTGTTGGGTGAATTTGACCATACAAGAAAATTCTGGAATGGCGTGACCCAAGCTTCAGAAAGCCTTTGGTTTAAGATGATAATTTACTGTTTCAACACTGCAGATAAGCGCATGACAAAGCATGTCATGCTCCCTTTAAATCACACGTTCACATGTTGATATTTCAGAACTGCCTGGATTGTCAAATGTTACTAAGCTTTCAGCAAAAGACATCTAATCAATACCCATGTCACTTTCATTGTGTCTGCCATTCAATACGACACCATGTCAGATTCTTCACGTTGGAATGAAACTCTTGCAGACCTCAAACTGAGCTCCCCTCAATATCATCTATGGTGACAGCAGAGATGATGAACGATATGAGGACAAAAGCTGACAGATGTGATAAATACAGCGTTGAATGGCTAATCAATCTCGTGGGTAGAAAGAAACAGAGGAAAAACAGCAGCAGGGATCTCCTGGTGTGAGTCAGCTCGGGGAAAAGAGACTGAGTTTGTGTATCCAAGTGTGCATGAAGCTTTTTCTTGGTCTCTCATGCCTGACTCTGTCTTTATGTACTGAAATGAACAGGAAGCGTTGCAGCCTGTGTTTCTGTGTTTGTGCACCCTGCTTAAAAAAAAGAAATACATGCCTTGTTTTCTTTTGTTTCATAGCCTGGTAACAAACACTGACACCCGCCCAAGCATACTGAAAAATCATACCCTGCAAAAACAAGTGTTAAAGGACATGATGAACGGCTAACTTGAAAATGTAATAACTTCACCGAGGCAAAGGGGCATGAAATATAAGAAACAAAGCTTGTAGAGGATGGAGATGAAGAAGCTAGAGAGCAACTATATATTTTTCTCCACTCCAATCAAACAGCTGACATTCTCTCCATTTTTGTTGATCTCTCCAGCGTTTTTTAGTTTACACATTCTCATAAGAAAGCCATCATCATGCTGTAGACTAGGGTTACTATATTCAGTCCTATGAGGGCCTGGCAGGTTTTCCATGTGTCCCTGCTCAACACTACTTGACCTGACTAGATCAAATGGATTTTACAGCCTAAGTTCTGCACAATGGCTCATTAATTTGAGTCAGATGTGTTAGGGCAGGGTTAAATTGTAAAGCTGCACGACTGCAGCCTTTGCAGGACCAAATTAAGCAGCCTGTGCTCTAGATATGTGGTTGCAAACCTGAGGACATCAACTCATCTCCACACAGAGATGAGACAAGGTGTATCAGCACAACTCTTTATTACCTACACCAGGGGGCGGGGGTTATGTTTTCATCCGCGTTGGTTTGTCTATTTGTTTGTCTGCTTGCAAAATAACTCAAAAAGTTACAAATGGATTTGCCTGAAATTTTCACAGAGGGTATGCATTGTGACAAGTAACAAATGATTAAGTTTTGGTGCTGATCCGGATCATTGTCTGGATACAGGAATTTTTTCAATGAGTCTGTATCATTGCTACACAGGCCCACTCCTCGCCAGCAAGTACACTGATAAACTTTGTCAGTGGCAGAGTGGGCGGTGTGTACACAGTGGCGCTCGTGTCATTAAAAGCCATATGTGCTGTAATATTTCTGTACTTTGTTATCATTTCTTTCAACTGTTAATGACATTATCCGCTGCATTTCATATCAGGTAGTGCTTCGGATAAGCTTCTGCACTGCAAAAACTTAAATCTTTCCAAGTATGTTTTCTAATTATTAGTCAAAATATCTTACCGCATTCAAAATAAGACAAAATTACCTAAAGAAAAACATTTCAGTGAGATATAGAAACTTGTTTTCAGAAAAATGCATCTATTTTCAAGAAATCTTATCCAGAAAATTGCACTTGTTTTGTTGGCAGATTTCTTTTACTTGTAATAAGCAAAAAAATATAAGAAATAAGTTTAGAAATAAGATGCATTCGTCTTAGAACAAATTCCTATATCTCTGAAATGTTTTTCTTCAGGTGATTTTGTCTTATATTGAGTGTAATGAGATATATTTGACTCGAAATTAGAAAAATACACTTGGTCAGATTTGAGTTTTTGCAGTGTGGATCCAGTAATTTTTTAATCCAGGCTAGTTTCCAGTTTTGAAACCTTTACTCTTAAAAAAAAAAAAAGAAGAAACAAATTAAAAAAGATAAAGAAAAATAATCCATTGAACAGTTCCTACAGAGTAAACTGTTTATTTTTACTTGTCTAAAACAGAAAAGTGCTGGAATCTTTAAGGTTAAATAGGCAGACAGTCCGTGCAGCTAAAGGAGGCCGTGCAGACTTTTATTCTTCAGCCCCAGCTGTTACCAACACATGTAAGACAATTCTAACTTATCTCCTACAGCTCCTTTGGAGGCTTCACACAAGTTCAGCAGTAGGCTACTCCCCAAGATTTGTAAACAGAATCTGATGTAAATTTAAGCTTAAGCACATAATGGGATCTAACACTGGCGTATTTTTTAATCTGTTGTGATGTTACTGACGTTTATTGGTACTTATCTGCAGAGTAAGCTGGTTGAAAGTAATTTTAAACACAGTCGTGTTGCGGCTCTTAGGCTCTTAGGGCAACAATGTTTGTCCATCTGTTAAACATTTTAGTCCAGATTAGAATATGTGGACAACTGCACGATGGATTAAAATGAATTTTAGTGCATTCATGCTCTGCAGTGGTCCAAACATAATGATGCCATGTACTTTATACTCAGCCACCAGCATGTCAAAATTTCCACAGAGAAAATAATTCCAAAGCTAATTCTCCTGTTGTAAGCATAGTTGTGTCTTCATTTTCCATCCATGAACTTGTCTTGGATTTTAGCAAACATTTAGCAAACAATCTGTTTTTAGAGAGAAGAGTCCAACTCATGCAGTAGTAATTAAAATACTGCAGCTGTATAGCTTTACAAAGAAAGAACTCATGGTGACCAGTATTACTCATAATTTGCAGGAATTATGAAGGTTGATTAACATGCAAAATTTTTAGCTCAGTTTTTGGGTGCACTTCCCATGTGTTTGTCTGTTTTGCCCACTCCACAGAAGCACAATCCTTTCAAGTTTTGTGTCATTGTAAAAGGTGACTAAATAGGCTTGCCAACAATATATAATACAACGCCAACCGGTATTATTTAAGAGGAGACATTACTAACCAAAAGACAGATTTCCTTACATGTCCTTACTTGAGTTTGCTGATAATGAGTTAAAAGTCTAAAAATGCACACTGATCACTCTTTATAGAAGTAATTCCCCACAGACGTCTGTCTATGGGATCGATATCATGCCAGAGACAATTTGTGTGTAAAAAAAAAGATTTTGCATGTAAAATAATGTTTTGAAGTTGTATAAAAGAAGTCGTGCTTGTAAAAAAGATATGAACCCACAGAATCATTTTGTGGTTGTGTGAGAAACCTTTGTCTGCAGAAATATCATTTGCAAACATGTGGATCAGTTTCGTAGTTGTGTTTTATTTTCTGTGTGTGTGAAAATTTAATTTGTACCTGTAAAGGTTTCGCCACACAAAACTATCTGGACAAGTGCGACACCTAGGGCTCGTGTGCGACACTGCACCTACGAGCACACAAGACAAAAACCTACAACCAAAAAACCTTTTAACAGATTGAAGACAAGTCAGAGTCGTGCCACTAACAGCCAATCAGGACACTGCATCGGCATTTCATATGCCGATTTCAAATTGATATTTTAAAACGTGGTATCGACCTATTTTACCGACAAAATATTGCGAGATTTCATTGTTTTGTTAAAAACTTGCAATATTTCGTGAATTCTCGCGAGATTTCGTTCGTAAAATAGATCAATACTGCATCTTGAATGTTGCTGTTGAAAATATCGCAAATTTTTCGTAAATTCTCTCAAGATTTTGTAGCAGAACGATGAAATATCGTGAGATTTCGTTAGTAAAATACATCGATACCGTATTTTTAAATGTCAATATGATATCAGCATATGAAAATATCGCAATATTTCAGTGTATCGATAATTTTTCCCACCCTTAGTCTTTAGAAGTTTTAAAGTCTGTAAAAAAGAAGTTTTTGAAGAAGAAGACGAAGAAATTTGTGTTTCTTTTAGACTTTAGAAACAGCAGGCTGATCGGTTAAATATCGGTGGGGTGGCCGATGTCAGATTTTCAGTTTTAAGGCCGATATAGGCCGATACCGATAGGGGGCCGATTATATCATGCATCCCTAGAAAATTTGTTCTGCTGTGGAAAGCTTCTGAGAAAGCTTAGTTTCTCATCTGAAATCCTGCATAAATCCCAAACTAAGAGCACTGACTGCTCTCAAAGAGACGATATTACAGCAGTCAAGGAGTCTCTTTAGTTACTAACATTTGGTATGATGATGATGATATTACATTGTGCATCACAAAGTGACAGATTCAGACATATTGCATATATTGCAGACATATTTTAGCCACTAAACCGCAACTGAATGGTCAAGTAGCAAGGTAGTTACTTGAAAGGTAGCTCAAATGACACGAGAATTATTTTCCATTCAAATTTAGTGCAATTCAAAATCAGAACACTTTATACATGACATGTTTTACCAAGTCAAAAATGAAAGCACAGTTAAAAACCACACACACATAACAACAACAACAACATAAAACTCCAAAAATGAACACTTTTAGAAACATCTGAGCACTGTCATGAATATTCTAACTCTCATTAATACATAATGAACTTCAAACAGACTCTCGCTCTAAAGTCTAATCTTAGTGGTACTAGAAATAAAATCAAGGTGACTGAGTCTTCTATCTGTTGCCTAGTCACTCACAGTTTCTCCAACAAAGCTGCTCAGAATTTGACAAAATATGGAGGGTGCACTCCACCACATTAAGGTAGTTGGGCCCTAAAGCTCTCTACCAACGGATCAGGATGAGGTGGCATATTTGTGACACGCTAGCTTAGCTGGGTTTTCCATCACTTGTGTTTACTGTTTACTGTCACCTTGTTTTGCCCTGAAAGGATGGAGGAATTATCCTCTGTTTTCTGGTGTTCATCTTCCATTAACTGCGACTACTCTGCGTGTTTTTCTCACACACATACACACAGACAAGCAGGCATAAAGATGTCTAACCTGCTCCTTGACGGAGGCAAGGATGGCAGAGGTGGTTTCAGACTCCGAGCCGTCTCCGTTGGAGGCATTGAGGACAGGGCTCAACATGGCGGCGGCACTTGCAATGTCAGACGCCACCTCAGGTACTGGCATACCTCCTGGAAAACAAAGAGACATGAAGAGATGCTGTCACACATATTCTCTGCCTAAAACATGCACAAATAAGTACTAGTAAAACATACAGTAAAGTGAGCGACGGCTGGTGAATGCAAATTTTATATGTCGGACAACTTTTAACCTCACGCCATGATCAAAGGAAACTGCTTTCTACACCCTCACACAGGCAAAGAAAAGAAAGAAAAATAATGGCAATAGTGAGGTCAGGGGTAGGATCTCATGCAGTTTATCTTTTGAAACGTCCCTGTGGGTTCTGCTGTGTGGGTAAGACCAAAAAGAGATTGCAGATTAGGATTATTGATCATAAGTCTCTAAAATCTAGATAAGAGGGACACTTTAGTTCAGCTGGATGCAGAGTTTTTGCACTCTACTCATGCATGTTGAGATTTGTTGTACCATTGAACTCTGCTAATCTCAAGTATGATTTACTAAATAAATAAATAAATGGGTAGGTGCGCAAATGTTAGCTTGTACTATACATTATTTTCATGTGTGTGATTGCCGTCTGCAGTCCAGTCAAAAGTAGTAAACTATCCTGATTTTTTGACAGTCAAGATTATAAGAAACACAGCCTGGAACATACAGTGTGATGTTGTCTCTTTATATTGTTCAGTGACTTTTCCTTTGAGTAATTCTAGCTTATTGGAGCTAAAAGTTTTATCCTACAGAGCATCAATATGTAATTGGCCACTTGCATAATATACAGTTGTCCTCAAAATTATTCATACCCTCCAACTAAAGAAGGAAAAAAAATCAGCTGAAATAAGTTGAAATTGACAAAAGTAATAATACAAAAACATTTTTATTAAATCAATGACATTGATTTTTAATTGTGGTTTAAGAAAAATATAAAAAACAAACGAAAAAAATAAAACAAGTAAACAAGCTTGATGGGGCTGCAGGCTAAAATTTTGCTGAGCAACACTTTGAGGCAATCACTGCAATCAGGTGTTTTCTCTAATGTTCAAAAAGACTTCTGCACCAGTTGACAGGTATGTTGGTCCACTTTTCATGGGAAAGGTGCTCTAATGTGTTTGAGACAGTTTTGTTTGTTTGTTTGTTTCAATGATTAATTTCAACTACAATTGAAAAGCAATATTTTATTTCAGTAAAGTACAGTATAATTTTGTAAATTTGTATTTATTATCAGTTTCTTGTTATTCAAATTACTATTGTGAATTTAGCATTTTCTTTAATTGGAGGGGATGAATAATTTTGAGGATGACCGTATATGCAATTGGCTTGTTTTTGGGGATGTACTGTAAGCATGTTTTGAAAAAAAAACTGTAAAAAGGCTGCTTTAGGTCTAAAAACAGTAGTCTTAAATAACAGGTTTCATTCAAGGCTTTTATTTTAAGGCATTTGTAACTCATTTATAGTTCAGCCCTTAAACCTGGACATTAAGAGGAATCCTGCTTTTGAAAGCCACTTAACACTGACCTATTAATCATACAAGGATAAAAAAAGGCAAGTAATTCAATTAATTTAACAGTTTTTATCCACACATACAGTAAAAGAAAATGTAGCAGGGGACCAATTTTAAACAGTGAAAGTGAAATAATACTGAAAGTGATTTTGTTAAGAAATAGGAAGGAAATCCTGCAAACACTCGACAAAGAACCTGAGATGCATCTGGACTTCAGTTAATCCATCTGCAATCAGTGGAAAGGAAACAGGGTGGTAAAGCAGAGGTGCAAATGATAATGAAGGGTGGCTTTAAACTTTTGCACATTTCAGTATGTCAAACACAGAGATAACACTTTAACAATTCCCTTTGTTCTAGTAACAGCCACCCTGATTGCACTTGAAATAACAAGTATTCTGAATATATCATCAAGTCCTTTGAAGAGATTGAAGGAATCTGAATGGAGCGTTTTGTTTTATCACATCACCACAAAACATATAACTTGAGCTACTCAATTCCCAAAAGTCAAAATTTGGTCATATATTTATTAGTTTCAAGAAACCCTGCACCAGTAGGACTGTCACGCACACATATACAAAAAAAAATTCAACACCTAATGCCATGTGTCGTCCTGTATTTGACCAAACGTAGGTGGACATGCACTCCTCATGTGCCATGTAATCCTGATGCAGCACAGAGCTGGTGTAACGGCTGCATCAGCCAGCTTTCCACACTGATGAAAGGCTTGCCATGAGGAATTTGCACATACATAAAAACTGTGGGAAGCTTCTGTGAGAAAAGTGGAGCATGTGAGCAGAGCGGAAGGATGAGAGTGGAAAGAAGGGGGAAGCTGGAGAGTGAGAATGACAGCACTGAGAGGGCAGCAGAGCGATGGAGGCGAGGTGAGGAGAAAAGAGGAGTAGGAGGATGTTGAGAGATGAGGAAGAGAAAAGAAGACAACTATTCCTGCATGCTGCTAGGCAACAATCTCTGGTCATTGATGGCTGACCTGGCTTTACATGGCCTCCATTTTGGAGTGTTACCACCCTTTCAATCCATCTTTTCCTTATCAGTGTTTCTGATCTTAAATTTTTTATTAACATCCACCTTGCTGCCTACACTTTGTCCTCTTTCTCCCCAAATGCATCTTCCAGTTGCATCCTACCCCTTCTTGTTGCCTTTCTGCTCCTAAACCTGATTTCCTCCCTTTCCATCTCTCCCTGCTCACTTCTCATCACTTGACCTGCTTTAATGCCTTCCACTCCACCACATTTCTACTTTATTAGGCAGCATCCAGCAAAGAGTGACAAACAGAGGATGGCTCAAAAGGTTGGATTGGAACCTGCAATGCTACAGTGCACCTAAGCTCTTCAGGCTAGGGCTGTGCGATATACTGATATGATATCGCGAGATGATATTTACATGAGAGAGATATGATATTTACGCATATTGTTATATCGTATTATTTGTGCAAATTTTTTTGCTTTATGTTTTCCTCGACTGACTACAATGGGGTCACCAGACTATTTAATAAGGGTTGGAAAAAAATATTGATACACTAAATTATTGTGATATTTTCATATGTTGATACCATTTCTATATTTAAAAATACGGTATCAATCTATTTTATTGATTAAATCTCGCAAGATTTCATTGTTTTGTTATGAAATCTAATGAGTTTTCACAAAATACGGTGAGATTTCGTAGCAGAACCATGAAATCTCGTGGTGTTTTGTGAAATCTCATGAGATTTCGTACCAAAACGATGATATTTTGCGAGATTTCATTAGTAAAACAGATTGATACCGCGTTTTAAAATATAGATATGGTATCGCATATGAAAATATTGCGATATTTCACTGCATCGATATTTTTTCCCACTATTATTTAAACTGTCTGGAAGACTATCCTCCCCAAGACTTTTACAAAGAAATAAAAAAAATAGCCAACTATCTTTAATTACTTTGATTCAACAAACATTTCTAACCAGTGTTTGGTCAGTTCCATCGCTGCAGTGGGGCGATACCTTTACGCTAAACATGTTTCAATACTAAGAAGCAGGTGTTTGATATGGAATGAAACTTTCAGACAAATAAGGGTAAATATACTGGGATATATCGTATATCGTCATCTAAAATAAATACATATTACAGATAAATTTGGTCCATATCACCCAGCCCTACTTTAGGCACCCTCCCCTCCCATCCTCTGACCATGCACTGTACCTCTCACACACACATACACACCACACCAGTGCATGTTTTTCACATCAGGTCATCTCTCCAGATCATTTCCAAGCTCTTGTCATCTTTGCTCTATCTGAGGTCACATCACACACAATGTCTTCACTCTCATTACAACTTCCACAATAATGTGTTCATCCCCCTTCCTCTCTCTCCCAAATCCATTTCCTCTTTTCTAATTTTTGCTTTTAGTTAGCAGGAAACAGCCACTGACCATAATAAATGTGGTCACGTGTGGATCAGATTAATCCTTCCTGTCTGGGACACTTGTTTTCAAGAGGCAGGATTCTGTAACTGTAGATGGACAGCGGCCCCTGTAGTCAGATGTCCCCACTGTGGGTTACACTAGCAGCACATTGCACTTTATTTTCTAAAAATCCATTTCAAAAATTATCACAAAGATCTGCCAATTTGCTAGCAGGGGTGCAGAATGAACTTTGACACACAAACAGTCTTGACAGTGCTGACTTTTGACAGAACAAAAAGAGCCGGAGAGTCCAAAATGGTGAAAGCTGTCACATTTTATTAGCTTTAAAATCCAGTCTTATTTAACCTGTCGGGCTGCTCCAAGACAGGAGGGAAGTGGTTTCTAGATATGGCACCTGAGATTGTGGGGTAAACACCTCTCTGGAATAAAAACTTTATGACCTCATTGTCCTGCCAGCTTCATAAAATTAAATATACAGTATTTGCAATATATGCATGCACCACAGGGAGAAACCAGAAATAACATCCTCTTTAACTGTACTATCAGAACACTTAGATAAAAAAATGAGCTTAGATTACTTGACTTGTTACTTCAAGAGAATAGTTGGTGTGTTTCCAAGTCACTTCAATAGAATCAGAGTTTCCTTTGATCAAACATTCATTGTAGCTGTAGTGAGTCATGCATGTAGTGTTAAAATCCAGAGACAGACCACTCTAACACTAGCCACATGACTGCTGTTTATGAAAATGTAAGAGTAGGGACAAAAGCGTCTCTTCTAAAAGGCCCTTTAAAGAGCTGACATCTTATTCCCAGATCAGAGTGAAGACCTGCTGCACTGTGAGCTAACCACATAACCGTGAGTTATTACATCAACATTATCATTGATGTCAAATCTTTTTTATTCATTTAGCCACTAGAGTTTTTTCAACAGCCTTATATGGGCAGCCATGATGTGTTCATTGTGTTTGTACAGGCCTTTATACACTACATCTCTATACGTATGTCTGTGTTCATTAGTCTTTTCTCTATAGTTACGATTCTGAACTGCAGTGTTGCTGCAAATCGTTGCCTTCACAAGGATTCAAAGAGAGACAGGTTAGATAACATTAAAGTGCTTTGAAAAAATGCAGTAGATTATGGAAAGCTTTGTTTTCCCTGGTTCACTTCGCAGTGTACCAATAGCATTTTCAAATACTGCACTGTGTATCAAGGACAACATTTTGTTTTCAAAAGTGGGGGGGGACACAAGTATTATTAATAAACCTGACAGCAGCTGATCTAGATGAGATAAACATAACAAAATGCAACTTCTAATTTAAGTACTTGTAATAATGGCAAAAAAAAAATATTGCCAAATAAACTAGTTTGTCTCTCCCTACTGTGAGTTCCTGACCAGCTCATGAATTCACTGCTTAGTCACTTGCTACTATTTCTTATCAGTAATACATAGATGTTTACACATAGCACACCAGCCTCAATAAAAGACCTGTATCTGGCCAGCATGCTTCTTTCATCTGACAAAATATGTAGATGCAGATGTTTTAACTTTGAAAGCTCTGATACAGATTATCACATGACATTTGTCACAATACTTCATGTCACGACTAAAGCCCTATTCTGACGGGATTAGTATTATCTAGGGACCACATGTAATAAATAAATTACCCCCCGACGTCTGTTTTTTATGTGGCGCATTCACACTGGATAACTGAAGTCTGAGATTTGACTTAAATTCACAGACATCCAGCAGATATGATGTCAACGTGCTGCATATTGCGTAACATCTGCTCTAACGAGCTGTGTTTCCATCGGCAAAAGATGATCATTCAGAGACAAATGTGTTAAATAACACACGGACAGTCGTAACAAACGCTTTAAGAACTTGTACCATGTCAGCATGTTGTCCAAACCTAAACGTTTCTCGCTGCGGGAACGGGACTAGTGAAACTCCCCTGATCACGCCGATCCCAAAGTTAATGCTTGAGCCTATATTATCGTAAACATGATACTTTGGAGGAAAAATTCTTTTGAAGCCTCGATTTTTCGCCAAAAAGGAAATGAAATGCGTCCAGGAAACAAATACCACCAAATTACGGGTCATTTCTGTCCAAATGACAGAGATGTCCATTCGCACTGGATTAGTACTATCAGAGGACCTCTGAGTTTAGCAAATTATAGTACGTAATATGCGGGGGAATTATTACATCGCAAATCACAGACATGACCGATTCACACTGGATTAAAATCACAGACAACCTCTGTAATTATTACAAATTACATGTGGTCCCTATATAATACTAATCCAGTCAGAATAGGGCTTAAGTTTAAGTATTTTTCAGCCTCACCTGTGAGCCTCCAGCCTTTTTTTCTCCATCTCCTCCTGCCTCTCCTACTCTCTTTCCTCCAGTGTTTCTTCCATTTCTCCTTCTCATCATAACTATTCCTCACCTGAACAAAATATATTGATGCATGACATGAAGAGTGGGACAATTTGGGGCGCAGCAATCATAGGTTTTGATATGTATATGAAGAAAAAAAAAGTAGTTTCACAATTATGACAAGTTTGGATGTATAAATTCACATTTGTATATTGTATTTTCCCTTTTTTAATAACAGCAACAATAGTAACACATTTAATCAGCAGCAGGTCAACAGAGAGAGCAGATCAGGGTCTTACTGTAATGTGGCAATAAAGATTTCTTTTAAATATATGGAAAGCAATTATAATAAGCACAAGTTCTGCACAGAAATTAAAGAGGATTGGCTCCTAGCATAAACTAACTAACAAGGGATGTAAAGGTAACCACATTAGGATTTATGTTAAGCTTAACATGATACGTTAGCCTGTATTAACCAGTCATTATTTAGCTAACATTATCTACATGGAACAACTTCTACTTACACGGTTTGTTTGGGGAAAAAACTGTGTGAAGTTTTTTGCTGGCTCTGACTGGTTTGCTGAACTTTCCTGACAACACACCGTTCAGCAGCTCTGCTGTCTCCCGTCTGTGATCCACACCTGCCGAAGTTAGCACGTGTGCGCTCGTGGTGCGTTTAAAGACGGCGCGGAAAAAATAGTTTTTAACAGTACTGTAAAGAAAAAAAAGTGCAGAAAAAAAAAAACGTTTTGAAAAAGTGCCCAAATTACTTCCATGCTGTATTTCTAGAGAGAGCATCTAAATGGACTGTTCTGAGTGAGAAAATTCCTGTGTAGTAGGACAACTGAACTAAAAGAAGATAGAAAAAAAAACAGTCTGATGATTGTGACTGATAATCGAAGAGGTTATTTGAAAAAACAGTTACCACCATTTAGAAAAAACGGAGTTAACTGCTTTTCGTCGCTGTCGGGTACAAACCTCCTATCTCCATTTAACGTCACAAAACCCTCTACTTCATATTAGTGTGATTTGGTGAAAATATTTAAAAAGTAAATGAAGAGTTTATTTGCAGAAGCAGTTAACTCTGTTTTTTCTAAATAGTGGTTAACTGTTTTTGCAAATGAACTCTTCAATTGTTAACCTTCTTTTAAATTACTTTCTCCTGCTAAAATACTTTGTTAAAAACGCACAGTTGTTTTCGTCATTAAAAACATCTTGTGTATTTTCACACATTTTGAACTACCAGTAATTACTTTACACGTAACTTATGAAATATGAGTTGATTATGGCACTATCTGACCACTGTTACTGACCAGCATTAAGGATGCCCCTCATGGACTGCTCTTAGCTCTTTCCAGTGGAAAGGCAATTCTGAAAATGAAGCAACTCTTCACAGTTTTTTTTACACAGCGGAAGAAGAAAAGATACAGTAGTTGCCTCTTCAATGATCTATTTATTGCATTTCTTTACAAGAGCTAACAGGAGTTAACGGATGTTGCTTGTTGTAATCACAGTCTATTGTCAAGACTATCAGGCTCTATATTCCCAGAAGCACAGCACAAACAGCAACTCTCTGCCATATAATGCTACTGGATCCTTAGTGATACTGCTCCACTAAAGGTAAAATATAACTAAGAGCTACCCAAGTGTTTTAAGTCCCATCTGATCTGTGAAATTACAGACTGTCACACTATATGATTGGTAATTGTTTGCTAAAACGCTCTTTTCACCGATTTAAATCTGGAAATCAGAACATCCACAACTCAAACACAGCAAAACTGAAACCCAACTGCATCACAAATGAACAATGTCCCCCTGAGTCTTTACACCAACCAGCCCAAAAATGTCTATAAAGTGCCAGGAATACAGAAGCTGAGATCGCCAATGCTCAACTATTATTCTTTTTTTCATTGTTATCTTGACATAAGTTAATTTTCTCTGGATAACAAAGACCATTTTGTAGTGAAAACTGAATAATTTCTCTCATTATCTCAAGATAAAGAAATGAATAAGTTGGGCTCAAAAGTTAGTGGTTACTGTATTACACCTGACCTGAGGACTAAAGTCATTGTGTTCATATGTAATTCTGTAAATGAATGATTGGTGAAACTTAATGACATCATACTTTTGGCCTTTGTTAAACTTAATAGGAGTAAAACAGGATGCATTGATCTAGGGGTGCACCCGACTAAGAATTTTTATAGTCCAATCTGATTTGTCAGATTTTACCTTTCGTCAACCAATCGTCCCATCATGTTGTTTTTCATTCATTGATTCATTTGTCTTTTTTCCATTCCAGAGAAAAGAGCTAAAACACCAAATTAAACAAATTTCATTCTTCACTTGGCATAAGACAACAATAATAAGACCGTTTTAATCATCTTTTTCTTTTTTTTTTTTTTGTTATATTGGCTATTACAAACAGCATTTTCCCACTCTGAGTAGAAAAGGTTTTCTCCAATAAGTATAAATACATCTTGAGTCTTTCAAATATCACAGCTTTACACCCAATGCCAAAGGCGATAAAATGAGCCATGCAAGTTGTATCAGTCTCAGTTTCTTTTAAGTCTAAGAGAAGTTCTTTGTTCCTTGGGGATAAATCCTAATGGAACGGGTGATTTTACAGCATTTTCATGTAAGAGCACTTGCTTGGAAAGATATTCTCTGACAGAAGAAAACTTCAAACTTGTGTTATCTTAACTTTCCACCTTCTACTTTACTCAGGTCATCATTTCACTCTATACCAAACAACAGTAACTGTTTCCAAGAAGCTAAGACATAAAATTAAAAAATAGCAGCATTTTAGCACTGCCATGATGATATACAGTCGTAAAGTACCACTAAGCAACAGAGTTACACAAATTACTGACAGGGAGGGAAGTTCTGTTTCCATAGTGTGTATGAATCTGTATGATCTACTAGTACTTTCCACTTGACAGTACATCCAGAGACAGTTGAACAGATATCTGGGTGAGGGCAGAGGAAGATGCCCAACGGCCCTAAAGAACAAAACAGGAGAGAAGCTTGGGTTTTTCACTGTGCAGACAGGGAAGCCAGCCAAATATAGGTCAACTCAACAGACCGTGTCCAAGCTCTCATCACACAACTGACCAGTACAAAGCAGCTTTCCCCAATAACAGCCATCAGAACTAGGTTATAGAAGCCCACAACCCAGCTACAGACAAGACTGAATATGGATTAGGCCTAAAGGCTTTAATTCACTGAAGTATAATCTTGGATTTTTTTAGGTCTATATTTCAGCGTCATAATGCAGCCGTATTTAGCCCTGCATTTCAAAGCGGTAATCTCTGATATTGCTGTTGCATTGTGAATGCAGCTAGCCATGATATGACTGACATGTCTGACATGGGGGACATTCAGCTTAAACCCCTGACCCTTTAATCTCATCCATCCGGTTTGAGACAGGCATGTTTTGGTGAAGACGCAACACATCACAGATCAGCGGCAAACAAGCTAAATGTTCATGCAGATGTGTTTATTTTACTGTTGTACTTATCACTGTGTTGTCTACTTGAAAACATGATTTGTGTGTTTTCTCTTCTGTGTGTGCTCAAGTGTATATAAATGAATAAAGCATGCTCATGTGTTGGTATTTGTGTGTCCCTTCTGAGATGCGGCTGTTTGACGGACAGTCCCTTGTTGCCTCATTAAAACTTTGCTGTGTATCGCTTCTTTTTCTCTACCAGTCATCTGTCCCTTTGCCTAGACCATGTGCTCACCAGTCTGCCTTTAAGTTAACAGTTAAACACTGACATTAGCAATGCAATTAGCACTGTCTGTGTCACACTGTGTGTTTATTAAACCTCAGCATCCACAAATGAGCTATAACTTGACTTTTTCTGATCTCAAACTGCTCTGCCATAAATTTCCTTCGACCTTAAAATCACCCAAGTTGATTAAGTTTGGATTGGTTGCTATCAAGACCACAAGTTCTCTGCCTTATTATAGTTGCTCCTGGATACTGTAATACCTTTAATCAATCAATAACTGCTAAGGATGTTCGATATTGGCTTTTCTACACAATATCATTGTCCAACTCTTACCAATATGAACCAATACTGATATATGCAGGGTTTCTCTATTCACTGTCTTCGCAAAGTGCAAACAACATTATACCCATTCAACTGTGAGGTTGTATCTTTACTATTTTGACATTTTGAGTGAGAGGAGAAGTAGCTAAAGAGTTTGATGTATAATATGTGCATGCAGTGTAAAAGTTGTGTCATTAAAAAT
This sequence comes from Atherinomorus stipes, assembly GCA_023101725.1. Lineage (NCBI taxonomy): Eukaryota > Metazoa > Chordata > Actinopteri > Atheriniformes > Atherinidae > Atherinomorus > Atherinomorus stipes. The sequence goes on along the minus strand of JALJCO010001527.1, from coordinate 84,367 downwards.
GTAAAAATTGTTACCAATAAATACATTTTACTGCCAGTATCAGCCAATAATAACGGTGAGTTGATAATATCGGACATTTCTAAAAACAATAAATCAACCTGATTGGAGTAAATGGGGATTTGATTATCAAATTCCCATTCACTTCTGCTCTGTTAAGCATCTTTAAGCTTTGTTTTCTCACATGCATCTCTTTTTATCTAGTTTACAGTATTTGAATTACTGTGGTTATTGTTGGTTATTGCTAATAAGTTACCCATCTTTTCCTTAAACTGTTAGTCTGTGTTGTCACAGGTTATACAACCTCCAAGGGACCAAAAATGAGATCTACTAATGCTCCCTCACCACAAACTAGCTGCACCACCACACCAACATGGGTGACATCGTGGGTCAAGACCTTTTCTTGTGGGGACACTCCCCGTGCATGAACCCCTGTTACTGAATTGAGTTTACAGAATACAGGTTAGAGTTAAGCAGCTTTCAAACATGCATCCTTCTTTACTAATCTGACATCAGTTGGAACTGCAGGCCTCATGCTGAGGTTGAGCCATCTTTTTTAAGGTTATGATCTATTTGCGTAGGACTGTCCTTGTGCAGTGTTTACCAATCATTACAGACTTAAAAGCTTAACGAGTAATAACTTTGGCTGTAAACAACATAACAGTTGTTACCCTGACAGATTTTCTTACACTAGAAATGGAGGCTTTTACTCTGCACGCCAAATGTTTGACCACTGTGACAGAGGAAAGACTGGGAAAAAATACAAACACTTGAAACCATGTTAATATTCCCAAATCTTGCAGTTGGAGGTTGAATCATTCCTGCATTTTAATGTACTTGGTTACACTCAAATGGTTTCGCACATGCTCCGAAGTTCCATGTTTTTGCATCATTCTCCAAGCTTATCTTGAATCTCTTATCTCTTATCTTCTAACTGCAGCATCATCTAACAGTCGCCATTCCAGTAACTGAGACAACATATTCATGATAAATTTGGCTTTACTCACATGTATGATGATCTCTTAGTGATATAGTTGCATTAAAATTCCTTTAATGTTTTCTAATAGTCCACAGTATCCTCAGACATACTTCGGTCAATAACTCAGTTCCTTTTCCGTGTGAGTATACTGCAGCGAGGCAGGTGGTCCAATTAAACTGTCAGGTCAAACTCTGACATTAGCTTGACGCAACTCTGCATGCAACAGTCCAAACAGGAAACATGCAGCCCATGCAGACCACTTTAGTGTTGACTGTCATAGATTCTAAGTGTAATCTTGTAATTTTCTACATAAAAATAATCAGTGACAACTATCTCTGTTTCTTTTTTTTTTCTTTTTTTCATAATAAACTGTGATGTCCTCTCAGTTTGGTACCAACAGTCAGGCAGAGAGACCCTCAGATGCAGACCTCAGTCACAACTGGCTGTGCAGATTGTGGGTTGCAAGAGCCATCAACAGCACAGACTGGCAGCATCTATTTCTTTCATATTTTGACTTTATCAATGACAAGCTGTCATGTTCTTCATCTTTATAGTCTGATGCTCAGTGAATATCTAAAGGTATAAATGACCTCATTCAGTTCAAATCAGCCTAAAACATCTGCCTGGACTCACTGTGATAACATCACTGATTATTTGAATATTAAGTAAGACTTTACACCACAGAGCTGTTGCTAGCAGACAATGGCAGACGGCTTTATCGGCATTAGCAAGGGTTAATCATCCATCATCTAAAGCTTCCTGTGGCAAAAGTTCAGATACTAATGGATGTCAACACCATGAAATGGGCTTGCAAACACTTACATTACTGTACCTGCTGCAAAGTTGTGATACAGCATTCAAGGCTCACAATATCACTTAAGGAAGTAGCTCTGATGACAAAACATTAAGAGGCAGTTCACCACAATAAAAATCTATTATTTAATAAAATGTATTATTAAAAGGATGGGAGCGGAAAGCCACTTAGATGGCAGGGAAAACACTTGTGGAACCACTTTATAGAACTGCAGATGTGTTATCTTTCTGCCCGGCTCAGTGAATACAGATCACAAGTCACTTGATTTTGTTTTTATTTCAAACATTTATTTTGAGCATTAACATTGATGATTTTTATTGTCATTTCTTTGTTTCTTTGTCAATCTAAACTGTATATGGAAAACTCGCTAACAGTCCCTGCTTTCTGAATTGCTGAAAACATCTTCTATACCGCCTTTATACATGGAAAACGGTGTTAAATTGGTTGTTTAGACTTACTGACAACCCCACATCAATCTCACATACTGACACAGAACTAGTGCAGAATGGTATGCAGCTTAAACAATATCAGAGAAAAATGGATATCCAAGAAAACAGGGTGCAAATCGTCTTTAAAATCTGAGAAGAGCCAAAGTAAAACCATGTCTGGACACTGTACTCATCAAACACCCTTTAAAAGTTGTACCAACACCTAAACCATGCTTATATTTAAAATGAAAGTAGTTTTATAAGCCCGTCCTGGATGCTGAACTGAGCAATTCATTAAAAAGTAGAAGCTCAGTGTTAAATTTCACTACTTCAGAACCGGCCCAGGCAGAAAACATGTAATATGTCCGTTTACTGATGTGACAAATGTGTAGACATATTGTGAGTTGTAAAACTGCTATGTATCCCTTGAATGTTATGTAGTCTACAGTATCTGCCAATGCTCATTGGACATGAATATTGACAAGAATCAAAGTTTTCTAGACCCGTTTAAGGAGAAAAATGTTCTCCTGCCTGTTGAATTCATACATCATTGCTTTCCCATGACTCAGCAAAACTGTGCTGACCGCAAAGAAATCCAACTCCAGCTCTAACTTATACTCTCAACCTGCAAGTAGATGACATGACTCTTGCCTTGAAGATAAACACATTCAGCGTGATAAAATAGTCCATCAAAATAAGATATTAATCTGAGCTGCCTTGGAGGTCGTCTATTCTACTGCCCACATAACAAAGACCATCTGACAATCAACAAGAACATAAATTCATCCTAAAAACAGAAAATGATATATTTTGTAGATATTTGTGTCAAGGTTTGTTCTCATCTAAAACTAAAAGTTGCATTTTTTTTTTTTCATTCTACCTCAACGCTTGATTCTAATCTGATATTTTTATCAGCTATACCACCATGGGGAAGAAGCAGCACTTACTACAGCTGTGTTTTTGCTACACCCACAATTGTGCAAAACCTAAATATTGCAATTAAAAGGGAACACCTGAATTTAAAAAAAAAAAAACAACACAAATATCACTAAAAGTTTTTCTGCGCTCATGAGGAGGTTTTCCAGGCATGTTGATGTAGTATATTGCTACACTTTTATCACATTTACACTTAATACCAGACGTGCGAGGTCTCGTGACCAGTTCATATCAAGTAAAGCTGGTGCAGTACTGTATGTATAATGGAGGAGACGAAAATCCTTTTACTTAATTGAGAAATTCCTCAGATTTTCTCGGCGAAATCTCTTTTTCGTGTCCGCTCCCATATGTACATGCAGACTTTGCCTTTGAACTATCACCAGCTGCTTTTGTCTTCTTATAAGGACAGTGGCAACAGTGGTGGTGGCAACTCAAGCAGCTACTCCAAAATGCCATTCCCCTCAAAGTGGAGTCTCACAGGATGAGATTTCCAAGAATTACGGCTTATGCAGTGAACACTATTCAATGTAAATACCTGCAAATTGCAATTGTATTTTGTTGCATCTTCAGAAACTACTTTACAGTATGCTATTTTGTGAAAATGGAAAAACAGCTCATGAAGCTTGTGAATTTGTGGACTAATTAAAACAAAAGAAATGCCAAAGACACAATCACAGAATCATTTCACAAAGTTAAAATAGCAAGGATGCATTTTAAGACACAAGAACTGGATTTTGCGTTGTTTTTTTTTTTTGTTGTTTTTTTTTTTTTGCACATAAAAGTAAGAATGGGAAGAAAACAGTGAGTCTAAAGATGATCATGCTCTTTGTGGAACTGAAGCAACATGACAAAAGCTGATAAAAATGCAAACCAGGCTGCACCAAAGCAGCGACTGCTGACATCAGACCACCTGTGATTTCAGAGCCCGTCTACTGACTGTGCTTATGCTAAATGACAAGGAAATTAATAAATAAATGTATTTTAAAAAGCATTCCATTCAAAGACAAAGCCAGTGTATTTATAGTAAGTCTTAATATAGCAAATGCATCTAAAGTTTGCTCTGACTTTAGATCTTTTTAGTGCAACAACAAACAGCAGAAAGAATAAAACATCTTTAATAGCCTTCCAAAAAAGCATACTGTTACACCTGAAATGAAGCCACTTCTTCACATACACCCAAATAATTTTACTGGATTGTACAACTTTTGATGAAAAAGTAACATATTACAAAGTTTTATCATTTTTCACACAGGTTAAAATAAAACCACTGCAGTTGAATTCAACTTGCTGAGTTCTTCCATGATCCAAGCCAGCAGTATTAATTAGAGAGGCTGCACACAGCTCTTCAGAGGAGCCACCCACATCCTCCCTCTGTTTCTACTGGTTCACAAGTCAACACGGTGGCCAAGATGCAGCTTTGACACTTACAGTATATAGAGGGTTTGCAGAAAGTTATGATTAATACACATTTACAGTTCTGGAAACTCAATATAATTTTATTAATCCATCCATTTTCAATACAGCCTCTTAGTTCTGTCTGCTTTTTCAGAAAACCAAGGCTCTATAAACCTCCAGTGGCTAATTTCTAGACTTTTAAAGGAGTCTAAACTTCCTGCACTTTGATATTATCATTTCTTAAGGTCTAAAGCCCAACAAAGATTAAGCCAATTAATCAGCAAACTTTCCAAAAGCAGCGTCATCACTGAGACACGTTTGGCTCTACGAAATGCCAACCACAACTTTAAAATGATCCTTCTCGTTAAATCGGCTGTCTTAAATTCTCACATGGCGCTTTTCCTGTGTATGGTACGGTACGGTGTGCTATGGTAAGGGTCAACTCATCACAATCTTTCATGCCTCATTTTCCACTGCAAACAGTATCCGCTGATGTGGACAGGGTCAGCTGTGTATTACTGCAGCATGTGTGAAGCTGCGGTGATACAGAGATAAGAAAACTTCCCTCTGTGTGTTCATCACATTACATTCAGTTTGGAGTAGCTCTTGTTTAATGCAACTTAAAATATATATAAAGACGTTATGATGCTACACCCGTTTGGGACAGGTCATTAGTACCAGAATTAAAATGTCTTTTGAGAGTGAACCTAAAATCTGAAAACTAAACCTGTTTTAATAATGTGGTCACTTTGTATTTGAACAACCTCTCTTTATGGATAAGTGTTCTTTTATTTAACATGCAAAGAATTCACCTCATCTTTTCAAATTATTCAACAGTACCTATGTGTTTTACTGTCATACCCCCCACACAAACACACACACTTATTGTTTGTTAATCTCACTTATTCTAAAAGTTTTTCAGCTGTAAAATGGCAGAATGCTTAAATATCAGTTTAAAACAAGCATACCATATGTCACTCTGTGATGGTGAGTGTCACTTGGGACAACAAAGCTTCACTTTACCACACTGAGCCAGTCTGTTGGGGGCAGAAAACATCTCGGCACTACGGCACAAATATGATCTGTGTGCAAATATTAAAACATAGGCTATTCCTGTACATCTTCACAGTGACATTTCCAGACTGCCATTAAAGTTAGCTGTCAACATGGCTCTCGCATCTCTTCAGGTATCCATAGTCGAAGATGTTTAATAATTTGAAAAAAAAAAAGTGATATAGTGATATTTCCCAGCTGGCTCAACACCCCAGTCTCCAATGTGTGACCTTGATTTTGATTCAGTGGAAAAAGAGCTGTTAGAGGCCACAGTTCTCCTGCGAGGTGATCACTAAAAACATATTACAGTCACATCAAAGATCAGCAACAATCAGGTTTTCACATTAAAAAAGTTACAGTATATGCAGATTCTATTCTAAGAATAATTTAGAATTGACATCTGATGTAAAAGCAATACTGGCAGTCTGTCCAGGATGTACCCTGCACCTCACCAGCAGCTGCTGGGAAGAGCTAGCCCCCCAAAAAACCTGCATTGAAATAAGTGGGTATAGAAAAGGAATGCATAGATGTAAAGGTGATAAAAGCCATCATTAGAAGGCAACATGAGTCCTTAAATCAGACTGCAGTGCAAAACTGTTCTGGTCTTGATACCCTATGCATTTCTGCCTGTACTATTTTTGTGCCTATATAGTGTCATCTCACATCGCTCGCATAGGACTTCCAAAGCTGTTGGCATCAATGGTTGATGTAAGAAAAAGACAGGGAAATTAATTAGTAAGACAACATGACAGCAGGGTGAACAGATGAGTGGAGTGCACTTTTTTTCCTGTGAGGTTGCTGCATGGTGCCGTGCTACCACTCCTCTCTTTAAAATACATCAGTGGTAGACTGTAAAGATCACCAGATGGATTGCATCAATTATTTTTTTGTTCATGTTGCAAATCATAGTAAAGCCACTTATAAAACACATGAGTACTTCTTTTGAGTCAAAATAAATCAAATTTGATTTACAAAGCCCTTTTCATACAAGAAATAACACAATGTGTTTAACATAAAAATATTTAAAATGCAATACTGATTAAATTTCTCTCACATGCACTGTACACATACAAGATAAAGACCCCCAACACAAACCCATCACAATCACCCACACTCCCCATCCTATCCCGACTCTAGCTACTGATCTTTTTAAGTGAAAAAAAAAAACTAAAGTCTTAAATTTTTCTAGATTCAAGTTTCTTGAATCTTAAAGGTCTAAATGTTCTTTCAAACATGTAAAAAATTGCTTGAAGACACACAATGTAACTTTTAGACCTTAAAAATATATGTTTCTGACTCATTCATTATGCACATTTTTGAGCCGTCACTGCCCAGAGGCGTCCCAGGGCTCAGAAACAGCAGTATGGAAGTTTCCCATCCGGGACAGGACTGTGACGTTGCAGCCGATTATTGGTTGCGCACCGCGTCACTTACTAGCAAACGGAAGTGAACCAGACAAGAACGTGCATCATGTCAGATTCGGTAAAGAAATGCAAGGAAACATTACTGAAGGAAAAGAGAGAAAGAAAGAGAGGAAGGGAGAGAACAAGAGTCAAGATACGACTGTCTTTTATTGGCTGGAGTGAATCACAGTTCAGGTACTATACAAGATGTATGCTAGGTTAGCCGCCGATAGGGGGCGCGCCACTGAGAAAACTGCTAAAAGTTCCATTGTGTCTTTCATTTCAACAATGTCTGGAAGCTGGTCAGCTGGGCTCGATACCAACCAAAATAGTGAATTTGAAGGGTTGGTGGAAGAATATAAAAACTGAGCTTCCTTTTAATAGAAGAATTTGTATCATGTTTCTTTTTGGCCTTTACTCACCACCTTTACTCAGATTTAATTATGGATAGAGGGGGACACATATTCAGACAGTACCTCATGATGAATGAAATTACTTGTAAAAGAAACCATGTGCTAAGCAGGCATGCCAAGTGATGCAACCAAGTGACTCAACAATATGTGATGATCTAAGAGTGAGCAGGTAGAGTTGAAGTGAGCTAATGCATGCAGCCACAATGAGACAATCACAAGCAGGATGTGAGTGGTTTTCATCACAAAGCCACTGGGAGCAGAAGTCAACATGATGCAGTGACTGGGAATTGAAGGTAGTTAAACTCTAAAGGTAATTTTAGACATGGGGTTACTATGTGAACTAAAATTCAGTACTCAGCACATAAAAAAGGGCAAACATGCCCAGAAATGAGAGAGAGAGAGTTTGTGTCATTTTATAATTGTGCTTAATATAATTTAAGACTGACACATAAGAAACCAGGCAATGATCTCATTATAGTGACAGTGTCATAGAGGTTTTTTCTTTTAATCCACATTACATAACTGTTTTGTTCTTTGATTGTATTCTCTGTTTCTTAAATACAGATGTTTCCATAAACCCCTTGAGATTTTTCAGCATCAAACTAGAGCAGAATGGATTTGTTTCCTCATTATCTGAACATGGAAATAAAGCAGATATAAATCCCAAAGCCATTTTCCTGTCTTCTTGTTAGTTTGAATTTCTCTTAATCTCTTTCACACAACAAACCTCTCCCCATGTTGCTTTACTTCTGAGAAAAAGTCCTTCGGTGGGAAGACTGAAGGCTTTTAAAGAGTTCATTAAACCCTGATTCTAGACAACCTTTATTCTACTCTGCACATTTGAAGTTAAGACATGAAAACTGGTCAAAATAGAAGATCACACAGGCCTCAGCCTTTGTTCATAATCTTGTAAGTGAAGAAATCCTGAGGAAATCATCGTCAAACTGCTGCTGAATCAGAGCAAATCTTCCATGCAGGTTTATCCTCGGGACGTGTGTTGATCCCCAGATGGAGGTAACTGAGGCATATTGATGAATTTCAGTGTAATATTTCAGGAAGTTCTGCCAAGGTCATCCTGTGAGAGTGGAAAACTTCACTTTGAAGAAGTCACTTATTAGAATCATTTAATGCAGGTTGCCGGGTAGTTTGAGTCATGAGCAGGCACCCTAATGTGAGGGAGTCTGTAACCCCAAACCTTTCACTCTCTCTGTCTGCTTCCTAGTCTCGTCCCATTCTTGAATTAAGGGGAGACACTACAGGCAAATAGGGTAAAAGATTTAACTCACTGGTATCGCCATGAAACTTTCCTGGTTTATTCTTAGGGCTATAATTTTTTGTACTGCAAGTTTTCTGAAATTTTTTTTAAAATATGCAAATTAGGTGTTATATAGCCAAAAATGCGCTAATTTGCAAACATTTGTAGGAAAAAAATACTAAACACAGGATTAAGCCAGGTTCAAAGTTCCTTTTGAATTTTGTTCACATATTAAAGTCAAAAGTTTTTACAGAGTGGATTTTGGATATCTCTATAGATCATTCCACAATTTAGAATATACTGTCAACAACCAGAAAAAAAAAAAAATTTGGGGCATATTTTTGGGATGAAATGTTCTATAAATCAGGCTGTGAATGAGCTATCAAAAAATCCTTTAATAAAAACTTTAAGAATACAGTCAGGAGCAAAATTTGAAAGTTTGGTTTCTGTTAGTGCTCCTGAAGTGGAGATTTTTTTACCCAGAGTAAGAGACAAAACTCATTTTGAGAAAATGGCAACCTTAGCTGCAGTTTGAGGGGATTTGGGTGCATCAGACAAAATATCATGAAATAAACCCCTAAAATGTTCATTTAGGGTAGTTTTTTTTTACACTCGTCTGAAAGAAAACATGTTGAAGGAGGGAAAAAAACAAAAATCTCAAAATTGACAAGGTGATGAAAAAATGGGTTTTTACCTGTAGTGTCTCCCCTTAGCTGGATTATTGATGCACAAGTTTTTATGAATATAAAATCTCCTCTGGTTTATAATCATAACATTCTCACCTGAATTCAGATGCAGGTTTTTTTTTTCTTTTTGAACATGACAGGGTCCTACAACTCAGAGATGAACTGTAACCTGCATATCTGGTGTTTTTTTCTGGAAGACAAAGTTTTTAGATGGAAGATGTAAATTTTTTTTTTAACCTTGACATGTTTTGACTGGCATCTGCAGTCTTCTTCAGAAGCATCATCATCATGTGTCGTGTGTTTATAAGCTGTTTTTCCAAGGCGTGCCGCGTGACCAACCTGATGATGTGTGCACAGTCCCAGTCCATGATGAGGTTATTATGCTTTCAGTGGTCTGATATGGCTGATTTTAATTGTTCTTGTGAAACATCCTCAAGTTTCTGTTTGATGCTCTTTCTTTCTTGCGTCAAATAACCTCCCTGCATGTATGTCTTATTGCATGCAACCGTGCTGGGGAGCCTTCAGGATTTCCTCCTCCAGACAACATTGAGCGGTGGGAGGCATAGCTAACCTGGTGCATCTGTAAGGTCTGGCAGGTTGGCCACACCTAGGACTAACAGCTCATAAACTACACTCACAGCAGTTAGATGGCGCTTCTAAAAAAAAAAAAAAAAGTCTGCAGATGCCAGTCAAAACATGTGAAGGTAAAAAAGTTTAACATCTACAACTTTAAGAAATTTATGCAACAGAGGAAGAAAAGCTGGAACCTGCATGGCCAACATTCAAAAACACACAGATCCCTCCATGTGATGGATCCAAACTTCTGGTTTAAGAGCCAGACAGCTTCAGTGTGACTGGCTTTCCAAGTACAGCTCCCATGAGAAACCCCTGCAGTTAAGATTATGGAACAACTTGGACACTTTGAAAAACTGCCCTGCAAGCACTCACCACTAATGTGCTCTTTTTGATAAAGACACACCCTGAAAGAAAGGATGAGTTTCCTCAGCCATTATACAAAATGTTAGAGCTCAGAAATACTTGAATTCAACAACCAGCTTTAGTGTTGTGCACCTTCCAAATTTTGAAACCTATTACTTCATAAGACATTTCTAAAAAACATGAGGAGCTGCAAGCAGCAGTGTGTGAGCAACTTTATCTCTACAGACAACCTATCAAAAACCAAAAGGCAAGCAGTGTGATGTGTTTAGCAACAGTAAGCATGACAGATAGAGCAAGAGAGGAAATCTTCAGCTTAAATACACCAGCCAGACTGGACAGGCATGCTTGTAGCATGTAACATGTAAAGCAGATAACATGGGAAGGAGCAGAGCAGTTCATCCACTGTAGCTTGCTAGCATTGTTTCATATATGGCACTTTGATGACATATAGTAATAGTTGGGAATGATCAACACAGTAAGCATGATTGCAGCTTTAGGAGGTTGTCAATTTAACTTATATTAACTTGCATGCTAATAAACAATGACATCAGCACCATAACTGACACATACCCAACACTAATTTTGATTTAGCCATAGCTCTTAGCCATGAACAAGTCTTTACTCTCCAGTCATATAGGATCATCACAGATTTCTGATCACCGTTCAAGATTTGCCTCGTATGATTCAAACATCATGTAGTCAGTCATCTTCAATTTGAAATCAAAGTCTGCACTCCCAGGTTACCCATATAAATTATGCTCATCTAATGAACAGGGAAATGTGGGCAATTCAGAGCTGAAGACATTTAAATTTTCTTGTAGTGTAATGAAACTCAGAGGATTGGCACTGCTTTGAACTTGTGGTAGTGCTCAGACTACTTTATCATGAAAGAAATAAGAATATATAATGACATTAAGTAGTAAGTTGATGGATTTATTACTTTTTTATGTTGCAAGTGCTGAAATGCAAACAAAGGGGAAATGGAAAAAGAAAGAAGGAAAAAAGATGCAAGTAAGCCTCCGTCTGCACAGCCTCCCAGCAGGAAGCGGCTGGAAGTAATACCAGGGAGGAAAACAAACTATTCACTGAAGACACAGATCCTCATCTTCATTACAGTGTCCCTTGTTTAATGCAACCTCTCTAATTCCAAACAACAAGCCGAAGCAGCTAAAAATACAATCCGCTTCATGAATTATACATATTTTCCGCAGATCCTCTGGGTGAGCTCTGTATGTGAGCGGTTTCATCACATGGTATAATTACAGAGGTTACTACTGTGGTGATAAACATATTGCAAAGACAAATTAAAACTCAACCCCACCCACAGAGGAATTCAAACCACTTGACGACAGAGGAACTATGACAAAGCTGGAAACAAAGATTCAGGAATGAAAGTTACAGATTTGAGACACTTCAAAGTAACCAATGTTGGTCAAACTTTGGATTTCTTGTTATAAAAGGTCGCCAGAGGTTTGTTGCAGCTAAACTCTTGAGGTTTTTGATAAGAGGGGAAAGTTGTTTATGGAGAGGGGGTCTTCCAACTGTAAAATTAGAGATTTAGTTCCTGATTTTTCAGGGGTGATGTACCTAAGAGAGTCTAAAGAGCTATCAAACAGACTCCCAGGCTCACAGCTGAAACTATCAACAGCAATGTTTGCAGCTCTGAGGCTGAGAACATGCCTTCATGCAAGCAACCGTTCACATGCTCCTGTACTACTATGACTGGAGAATAACAGTAGGTGGAAAATTAGTGACTTCAGATCATAAAGCTGCAGAATTTGTAAATTTGGTGACAGGAGGTTAGCATCTGGTTAATTTTCAGTCAATAGCAGAAAAACAACAACAGCAGTAGCATCATCTTTTATGGAAGTAATGGTCTTAACTTGTTTTCACCTACATTTGCATGTCTCTACATCAACTTCTGGAATAGTATTAAGCAGAAGTATTACTACGCATATTCCTCAAGTGGCAATACAATATTAATGAACATGTAATTTCAGACTTGGTGAACCATCTTCAAATTACTCCGTCAATTTTACCACTGTGACTGTGACCTTACATCCATGTCAACGCCCTTTCCAGCACTCCCAGTACTGTTCATTTCTGTTGATGCACACATATGACCCTTCAAATGTAGAATACATGAGACAGCCATGCACATGTTAAGCCACTGTACATTAGATCACAGTGTTGCTTTTGGCTAAAACAAAGCAATGCAACGTGTTATAAAATACATCATATTGATACCATGCGAACCCTAAGAATACCTCAAACTTGCAGTAATGTATTAGGATTGTTAATCGAATATAGGCTCAACCAAAGCAGAGTTTAGCTTATAACTGATCCAAGAACTGAAACCTCTGAGACACATCCACCTTGGACCATGAAAGGAAAATTATTTTATGTGAATTGTGCAAGGAAGAGTAAATTGTGACCAAAGAAAGCGGACAGGAATATATAAGTATTTACTTCATCCTTCTCCTTTTCGAACCCTCATTCAATTGCGATTTTTATGTTTTGCTAGACATGTAAACAATGTTCTTTAATGTTCGAAATAAAGAAGAAAGAAAGAAAGAAAGAAAGAAAGAAAGAAAGAAAGAAAGAAAGAAAGAAAGAAAGAAAGAAAGAAAGAAAGAAAGAAAGAAAGAAAGAAAGAAAGAAAGAAAAATGAAAGAAAGGAGCACAAACATTAGTAAAGATGTGGTCTAAGGTTAGTGATGTTAAATACTTGACAAAATGTCTGAGCTTCAAGTTAGCTACGTACCTGTACTGTACTAGCATGCTAACTGACAAATGCTTGAAAAAGAGAGGGGTCATTTTTGCAAGATTGGTATTTTTTGGAGATGTGTTTTTCATGTTTAATGCAACTGTTTGTTTTAGAAAGTATCAAAAATAAGCAGAAATATAGCCCACAGAGCCATAATTACCTCATACATGAAACTACATCAGATTGAAACACAGAATTATTGTACTTACAGATCTGGGCATGAAAAAGTTCCCCTTTCAGCCGACTGCCAGCCGCTTACCAGCCACTTATCAGCCACTTGTCTGCTAATTCAATCACACAAGACGCCTGTGTGCCCCGGCGAACGATTTCAGGCAAAATAATGCCCGAACAAGGATGTTTCCACACTCCAGTTTGGGCACCGACGTGATGGCGATTTGCGAGACAAGCCGTTCAGCCAGTGATAGTGCAGTAATGGTGCACTATTAGTGCACCACTTCTGGCAGAAAAGGAGGAACTTTTCATGCCCAGATCTGTAGCTTAACAAAGTCACAGAGTTCATCCTGAGAGGATCGTGACTTGTGTGTTAAATGTCATGTTCTTCTACTGCAACTTTAGTTACTAATAGTTGGACAAAGCCAGAACTAAACCAAAGTCAAACCAAACCTAAAATATCAACCTCTCCGTGGCACTAGCAAAAAAAGGAAGGGCAGCACCAAAGTCAATAAGTATCACCTTGTAGAAAAGATTAATGTCTGCATAAAACTGCCAGTTCATCGAGCAGTTTTTAAAAGAATGGTGGTCCAAATGACTTAATAACATTCCTATCCACTGCTTTTAGCATGGCTGCAAAAAGGCTTGCCTTTCCTTTCTAGATTGATATATGGGTACTGCCAAAAGCAAGTGATGATGAGTGTTTTCATTCTTTCTACAACAATTAAAGAATGGTACAATATGTGTTTCCCTCCTTGTGAAGGAAACACATTGTGTGGAAAAAAACCTAAAAGATGATTAAAGACCTCAGTTGCCAACATAATTAACTACTGTGTCTAGCTTAAGTCTATAGAAGAGCAATGTGTTATTCAGTTTAAGCTCCAGATTCTGCAAACTCATTAGCTGGTAGACAGTGATTTACTGCTTTCACAAAAGACATTTCAGTCTTTGAGCATCTGGTCAGTTGCACTCTCATTGTAAGAGGAACATTACATTAAAAACCCAAAAGAAACAAAACGTCCATTCTGCAAGTACACAGAGGAACAGATTGTGCTTCTTTTGTGTTTTCTTGAGTAAAAATACATCTGTAAGTTACTTGACATTTGAGGAAGCCAAATAAATAAATATGTAGAAATTGTTTTCTTTTTTTATTAATATTCTTGGACTCTGTAACTCAGAAAATAACTGTGTAAATATGTTGATTTTTTTCTTTTTTTTTTTGTCATTTACCAACATCTTTTTGCCCAATGTGTAATTTTTGAAACATAGCAATTGTGATATGTTCCCTAAATAACTAACAATTTTATAGAATAATGAATTTGTAAAAACTTGTTTTTAAGAGGGTTTATCTAAACACAAACCAAGAAATGTCTGCATATATTGTATTTTCACTTATAATGCCAAATATGTCATATTGTGTTGAGGTCTAGAGAAATACACACAATCATATATAATATTGTATAATTGAACTCCAGAAAAGAGTTTTTAGAATAATAAATAGGGCTTCCTTTTGTTAAACCACTAATAAATAGTTTATAGTATTGTACCTTAAAATTCTTAGATACTGTAACATTGCAAATATTATTTCAAGTAAAGAATAAAAGTTTTTCCATCTGTTTTCAAAATTCTTTTTAAGAGAAAAAACTTATAATGTAAGATGGACTGGGTTTCTTTGAAAAAGGTCATCTGAGAACTAATATTAACACAGATGCGTTTTATATTTGGGAGTTATATTATGGAATAGACTTAGTGATTATTTGAACGTACTCGATTCAGTTTCAAAATAACATTGAAAGGTAAATTTTGGATAATTATGTTACTTGACGTGGAATGATTAAGAAGAATAAAATAGAAAAAAAATCAGTTTTTGTTTGGTTTTTGGGGGTTGTTTATTTTGTTTTATATATATATATGTATATATATATATATACATATATATATATATATATTTGTATTACTGATTTCTTTGATAAGTTCATGACTTGCACAGAATAAACAAAAATAAGTTCTGGCTTCAGCCCAATTCTTTTTCTGAAACAAAGCTTTGTAAAATAAGTATTAATGCGATTATGCATGATCATTTTGTTGTTAGTTGAATGTGTACAACTCGAGTTTTTACACTCTCGATTGCTATGGAAATAAATAAATCGATTTTTCATTCATTCATTCATTCATTCATTCATTCATTCATTCATTCATTCATTCATTCATTCATTCAAAAAGCATATACCCACACATATTTGGACAAATCTGTGCCCTGCACCTATAAAATAGCAAATCATGAAGATTATGAAGTTTATGAGTTTGACTCCCAGCCTGTGTCCCTTTGCCATGTTGTCAAAACTAGATCTTTACACTAGTAGCGTTCAGAGTTCCCCTATGTAAGCAGACCTCACAGATACAGTATCCCTGTGCCTGTGATAGTATAGTAATGCATACATAACCTAAATAGAACACACATTTGCAGGAAAAAAAAAATTTGACCGCAGAGGACTCTACAGCTTCAGAAAAAGCTTTCACTACAAAGGCTTCCCATTGCTATTCTCAGCACAGTGAACATCACCATTACCACCCCAGAGCACTACTAGCACACTGGCTACCTACTGTAGAGCCATGCATAATACATCAGCCCGACTTTGAAGGGTTTTTCTCTGAAGAAATGACATCACTGAAGAAATCGCTTATGGAAAGCAGCATCAAAGAGGAGCAGCCGCCGTTGGCTCCTGCCATGGACCGTGGCTAAAGCTTGAGTGTAAGCGCGAGATCAGCTACATTAACAGCCAAGATGACAGCTTAATGCAAGGAAGAACATGGTGTGAAACCCTGAAATGTCAAGAAAAGGAAATCTACTCCAAAAACACCAAAGTTTGTGCAGTCGTAGCTGACTGGACTATAGTAATATGAATACTCTGCTTTTTAAAGAAGTTGCTGCTGTGAACCACACATAAAAGCTTTCCTCCGATGTTGGTTATTTTATCTGATGTTTTGACGACTCTGTGGCCTGACAGCACTGATTTGGGATCTCAGCAAACTAAATCATGTCATATCAAAAGGAAATACAGCAGATGATGTCAAATGATGACAATTCTTCAAACATCCATCAGTCCATTCAGATCTACAGCTGCCCTCATGACCCCCATTAGTTTTGTATACAGCTATGGTAATTGTTAGTGCCCATGAGGCCACAGCAGGAGCTCTATAAATTCCAGACGCTTCTGAGTCTTAGCTCAGAGACTTCCTTCCCACATAACTGGGATGATTCGAAGTTGTCACTCAGTCTCCCACAGAACAGGACACGCTGCTGATTTCCCAGCAGCGCTGATACATTTTTAGCAGTTTGTAGAAAACAGTGCTGAGCTACAGATGGGTTTGAATCGCCACAAAACAAAAACACAAAACCAAAACTGGTGCTTCCCCACAAGCATCTGTTCAGCTCTCAGTTTAAAAAAAAAAAAAGAGAGAGAGAGAGATGCAAAGGCTCATAGCGATATAAAGACACCACATGTATTTGCTAGCCTGTACGACGCCACTACAGCAACATATGTGCATTCAAAAAATTGGGCACAGCTCCTCCTCCTCCTCTTTAGCGAATGAAAAAAATCATGCCAGCTCTGCCCTGGAGTGTAAGTGCCGTGGCCGCTTTCTCTATCTTCCTCTTTCTCTCTTGCAGCGCTATAAATAGTGGAGAGTGCTGCTGTCTCTCATATTTCATGTGTCACTGGCTCCCACAGTCACTAGTGAAGAATGTTCACCACATACAGAAAGCCTCTTCTTGCATCCCTCTGTGCTTACTTGCACTTCTTTACTCTCCTCTCTACTAATAGTCTCCTCCTCTTTCTTTTTCTCTCCATGCTGCTTCCCAAGAGACCAGGTTTGAGTCGCATGTTTCAGGTGTGAGACTAAATGGCCCCTTTGTAGGACAGTTAAACAATACTTCTTTAATCACAACAAGCATTTTCAACCATTTAATTAACAGTGAACTTTTCTAGGATCATTTCATATTAATATTAAAAATGATCAAACTTTAATTGAGCACAGTGGAAAGCTGGCAAGGAAACTGAACGCTTAGTGCTGCATTAGGAGTGTTTTCAAGAGAAAATGCACTCTCCATGTTTAAACTAGCAGCAAAGAGAGGGATCCTTCCCTAAAGAGTTGCCAGCATTTATTTCTGCTACTTTTAAAACTAGTACCTGGTAAAGACCAAATTGCTTAGAGTAATACTTGTACCATTTTCTACCCACAAAGGAATTTAGTCGTACGAGTCAAAAAGGCACGAGATAAAGATGCCACACAGGCGTATGCTGGCTGTGCCAAGCTGATCAAAAGCCTCCCAGAGGCGAGACATGTAGCTCATGGAGCAAGCTAAGAAAACAATTTGCAGCTGATTTCTGCAATTTGGTTTTAAAATTCTGAATCATTATCTGGTCGAATCTGGAAAGACGTCATTCACATGACTGTTCAGTGTGACTTATTCTTTCCAAGTGCATCATTATCTACAATGTCTGACACAGATAAACACCCATATCCTCGTCAGAAATCAGGGAGAAAAAGACATTTTAACCCCAAAACTTGCCTGAGAAGATATTTTTTCTTAAGCTCTCCTCAACACTGAAAACACAAGCGCTGTGTACTTTTTCCAATGATGAAGCAGTTGTGTGAGTCAAATCTAGCAACAGATTTCTTCAAGAGGGCAGACATGATATCTATCAAATAATATAAGTCGATGAAAAGCCAAAGAGGTACAGTATAGACCTTGACTCAACTGTGTGCCTTATCTTTGCAGCTGTTCCCAAAATGTTGTTGTAAATGTCATCCTAAATGTTCTACAAGTAATTAAAATCATGGACCTTTGTTGCCATGGTTATGGTAATAAAGATGCTTGATAGCCAAGACATAGAGAAACAATAAAAAGGGGGAAATGGCTGTTCCCAGCGCTGAAGTCCAACTACTATAACCCCATTCATCCACCAGGGACTCCATAACCATACAGAGTTCTATATAATCAACACAATTTCTTCTTGGCTCGCCTTATTACTTATGATTGTCCATCACTATGAATTGTAACTGGGACTTGTAATAAATTCTTTGCACAAAGGACCTATGGTATTATTTCAAATGAGAAGCGAGTGACTTGTTAGAACACCAGTACAGCTTTGTGCATTATAGATTTTTTTCAAAGGGGCTTTTTAAGAAAGATAAATGTTTAAAGATCTAAAAAGAAAGATGTGGAAAAAGTTGGAGAAACTTACACAACTGATCAGGCATGAACAAACTGTAAAGTTCATGCTCCATATAGTTTTAAAAACTATCTTTGAATAAGAACCATGCTATTGCAAATCACAGCTGACATCCATAGTCGCTAACTGAGCAAGTGCATGCTGGCTTACTGTTAAACAGATGTAAGACTCTAGAAATGCATGCATCCAGCTTATCATGGTCTGATCAATGACTTCCATTAATTAAGCTGGAAATGCAGTTAACCGGGGACACAGTGTTATATCACTGTGACAAATCAATGGCATCCATTAATCTAGCCTGAGGGCTAAGATAAGTAAAGGGCACATTGTTATTTTACTACAGCAGCTGAGAGTAGAGCAAATAAGGAAAATCCCAGTCCTAACTCACATATTGAAGCACATGGAGTGCAGTATGTCAGCTGAGTGAAAATCTCTGAGGGATTTGACCCTTAGCCAATAAACTGCAAACTCTCTTGGTCTCTCAGTCAGACACAATGCTTAGTCATCAGCGAGACGCTCAGCTCAACCTGACAAATCCTTATTAGTCAAACTTAAAAGGTTATATTCAGAAGCTCATTCTGTGCACCAGTGGGAAATTTTCACAAAGCATCCACGAACTACTCCCCCCCCCCTTTTTTTTCTTCTTCTTTTTTTTTTTTTTTGCTTGGTTGGTTTTGGCGGAAAACTTATGAAAAAGTCCCTCATAGCTGAAAGGAAACAATGTAGGCCTGAAAAGTTTTCAGACTCTTCCTGTAACAATTAGGAAGAGTCTGAAAGTTGGTTCACACCGGTTATAAAAAGCATTCAATTTATTTCCATCTTTTTCCCAAGCGTAGATGTCCTGTTTTCCTTCTGACATCAAAGCTGTTTAAAATACCTCAATCGTTGCTCTGTCTCAGATGAGCTGGTGAGAAAAATAAACAAACATGTCAGCACTTTCCATCTTCATTCTAGCAAGTTTCCAGACGTATGAAATTTATACATCTCAATAAGTTTATCCAAGTTTATACTTCTATCGGGTTGGTTATAATCATGTCATGTTGCAGTTTTAGCTTTTGTAACCACAAATTAAACACCTGGTTAAGGTGGGGTTTTGATTGATATCATGTATGTATGGGGATCCCCAGCCAGGCAGTTCAATGGCAACGCTGATTTAAGCTAATCCCAAATCCAGAGTGGTGCGCTAACAACACGGGCGAGGCCTTGTTAGCCGGAGACAGCTTCACAGGCAGTAACTGGAAACAACATCCTCATTATTTGCACTGCTTATTCTGCATCTAAACATCTCATAACAAGACCTTTCCAGCTAATTACCTCTGTTAATGTTTCCCACGTACACTTACATAAACAATATATGAAGGTGGAAAGGAAAAGCAAAACTTCTCTATCCTGGGTAGAAAAAAATAATGTCAAGTATGTCCATATCTTTTATATCAACAACAGTTCTTATAACTAAAATGAACTCCATTCAGAAAAAAAAGGTCCTTTTCCTGAAAAGTCATGAGCTCATCCTTTTTCCCGCAGCAGTGAGACAGAGAAGAATCTGTTGTTGAGGTTAACGGTCTCACCGCCTCATATGGTTATAGGCAGCACTACTTTTTCTAAGAGTGTAGAGTTGTGCCAGCACTATGATGACCTGAAGCAGTTATCACGTCTGTGCAAAGGGGCACATAGCATGAAAAATAACTGTGCAGGGCTGTCAGCTGTATGTCAGCCAGTGACTCACAGGGTATTACTACTGTACTGTCTACATTCATAAGACATGATGTGAAGCCAGGTCCATTTTGCAGTGTGGCTTACAGAAAACTTAAAAGATTGATGTCATCTCACTTTCTGTTGGGATCTTTCACACCACTGCATTTATTCACAGCCTATTTAAATAGTTATTCTTATCTTAAAGAAAAACAATATATTTTTCACAAGTTTTCCTTGTTTTCTGTCACCAACTATAAACTAATTTGCTGATGTTTAGGTTTCTGTAAGATTAGTTTAAAGGTGCAGTATGTAAAAAAAAATCAAAGGTCAATGGCAGGAAAATGTGATGTATAATTCAAAACTTTGTTTCTACTGATGTGTAATCGCTGCACTAGAATAGCTGTTATATGTTTATTTTCTTAGAATGAGTCATTTATATCTACTTGCTGGAGGGTGCACATATGGAGGCTGCCATATTTGTCCCACCATTTTTACCACAGTGTCCCTGAACGGACAAAACAGTTTGTGTGAAATGAGAACCCTCTGAACTTTTAAACTGCTATACCACCTTTGTTTAATTGAAGTTAAAGCACTGTTTGGGATCAGTAATACCTTCAAAGACATTAAAAATAGTTACTCATAGTACAGTTATAGTACCCCTGAGACCACTGGATCCACTCACAAATGAAAAGATCTTTATGTCTGGGAGAATTTTGGCCACTAACAGCCACTGTACATTCACAACAGTGCTGGAATATGAAGTCATTTGAAAGAAAAGCTTTTCTTTCAAATATCTTTACCACTAGATGTCAGTAATTGTTACATACTGTACCTTTAAGCTAAATGCTACCAACACTAACTTGTTGAAAATGGCAATCCTAAGGTTATGTTTAGCACACATGCTACTTTCACCACCTCAGTTTTGCTTGTTAGCAAATAAAACTCATCTGAGTACAACATTCAGTCTGCCAGCTAAACATGCTGTATGCAGATGACTTGATATCAATCATCTTCCAAGACAAAGGACATAATAAAGTATGCACTTAATTCAGAAATAAATATTGGACTACATAACTGAATTCACATTATTTAGAACTGAGATCCTCAGTTACACATTCACAATGAACACATTTTTTTTTAAGAAGGCCAAAGTATTAGGGTAAATATTTCTTTACATAAATTTAACTTTTATTATTATTTCTAATTTAAAGGTAGAGTCCAAAGTCCCCCCACCGTTTCTGTTCGCAAACAGCAGTATTCAAACTGAGCGCCCCCCTCTCAGGCTAATGGCCGCCACGGTCTTCAGCCTACTCAGCTTCAAGCTTCTCTTTCAGAGCTCAAAGCGGGTAAATGCCAAACCAATATCAACCCTGGTTTTCCAATGTGCACTATCTAAAGCTCTTACCTTTTCTTTGGTGCATCCGCCGTTATTCTTTCTTTTTTTTTTCCTTCGAGAGTTTGAGTGACTGGCATCTGCTCCAATCATGAGCTTATTCCCACACAGCGTCATGCCCTTAGCTTTGTCATTGGCTGGTAATATAAACAGAAATCTCCACCCAGAAACTTCCAGACCAGACCATAACAAAGAGAAAGAGCGAATTACAGACAGGGAGAGGGAATTACATTCAAACTCATCACTGCACGCGAGTAGAGGCCCAAAGGCGCGGTTTGAGATGGATTTCACTTGCACAAGTCCAACGTTTATTTTCAGGAGGGAAACTTCGGACTCTACCTTTAAGTTTGACTCCATAATACATATAAGTATCTGCATGTGGGTTTGCCTACTTATCCCTGCATACAGTAGATCACAAATTTTAGACTACGATAGTGTTGCGCAAACAAAATAACCTTTCCAAGTTACTGGTGTTCGATAAATAAACCTTCATGAATTCAAAATGAACAAAAAAATTGTGTAGTAGACCTTACTTGCAGTTTCAGGTTTGTTGTTTTATTGTCAGCTTTTTCATAAACTAACAGTACCTACATTTACAAGGAAAAGCTTTATACTACAGTATATGTACAGTATGGGCCAGAATCCACACAGTTAACTAGCAGCAAGACTGAGTGTTGTCAATGAACAAAGCATTATATTTCACATCAGCTTATTACAACCTGTTGCCTACAATATCCACAATGCAACATGGCTTCCTCTAAAATAATAATAATAAAAAAAAAACAAAAAAAAAACTATGGTCTTAAGTCACCCTCATGCAAATAACTCCTCATAGTAAGGCAGTCAAAGTTTGATTTAAAAAAAATAATAATGTTGCTAGATTACACTTTATATTAACATATTTATGATATCACATTGAGTTTGCATGCAACTGTTGTCAGTTCTTTTTGCTTTTCTCCTTTTTGTTGTCAAATCTACTGAACAGCCCATATAATAAAACTGAATTCTCATCATAGGTGCTCTAATTCACACATTCTTCTTTCTCTGTACTAGTGTGAAATAAAACTGAAACTGTGACTGAAAAGCATCCTATTAAGACCACTAAAGCATTTCCAGGATCCTTCTCTGTAATGGTGAAATCATGAAATTAGACGTGACTGAATGTCTTGAGTTATCCCACACAATCCACAGCCTCCAAACGCAACACAAAGACAATTCACAGCTGCTGCTGCTTGCAGAATGAGAAACACTGGTGTTTCTGCAATGGGAAAAAGACCTAGTTTTACCACTATTACTAGTAGTATTATTTGTATTGGTTAATATTTTATATTTTATTTCCGAAGTGCATATAAATGCGTAAAATCAGATAATTACAATTATCTGATTATTCAAAGATATGAGATTTTAATGGTCATGTTAACAGGCTCTGTGTGCTTCAGCAACAGCCAGCAGGGAATGTTTGTGCATAAATCTGAGCATCTAAAAAAACTAGGTAAATTTCAACTACAGTATCTTGTAAATCAGAGAGAAAATGCACAGTTCTCAGCCAAAACTTTTAAATTTTACGTTTCAAACTCTGCTGCTATCTCAGTGCAAACAGATTAAATGGATAATCTATGGTTGTAAAGCAGACCAACTTGACCAACATGATCTGTACTCATTTCGCAATGACTACTCTAGCAGTCAAGTTTAACATGGTGCAATAGGTTCTGTGCTTAGCTAAGTCATTCCGTTGGCTGTGGTGAAAAGAATAAATCTAAACTTATCAACTTATTGATTAGTTATATAGGGAATTTCACACTAAGTCTTCTGACAGTGGTAGGCTAAACACAAACGCATCAAAAACATGTAAAATAGCAGCTGAACATTAGGAGATATCAGACAATATCATAAACAATATGGAAATTAAAAGCCTTTCCTGGAAAAATATGACATTCGTTTATGTTCACCAACAGCTAGGGGTGTTGTGTAATGCAACTAGTCCAAATTCCCATGCTGTTGCTACTGTCAGCAGTGACTTGCAATGCAGTAATAGTGGAATACATAAACTACATTCATGTATAGAACAGCAAGACATCCATTTGTATATAATTGGATTAGAGAGCGATTATATTTCTCACTTGCTCTATTTTCCCCAACAAGTTTATGGCTTTAATCACCACGTTCACATTTTACATAACAGAGCATAATGTGCATTTTGTGAATTATAGTCCTCTTTAGAAGAAAAGAGACAATAAAGCATGATGTGCATGAGGTCAGTCCTGTGTTGTTAAAGTGGAACTGCATAATATTCATCAGCCTTAAGTCATGCAGCAAATACTTGTGACTTCTGGTGAACTTTAGGCTTCACTGACCAATGGATGAAATCACACTGCTCACATCTGTTTGTTTTATCAAGTCTGAACTTCTCCACCACCATTTTTCTATTCGAGGCCAAATGAACAGGACTTTAGGCTATCTATCAGAGCTTTTTCAACTTTATCTGATCCAAAAAATGACCTATCACAACATATTTTCTACTTGTGCAGCAGTATTTTCTGACATCTAGACCGTAGAATCATTTTGGAGTTCATCTCAAAGTCATTAACAGCATCATTTCTGGTCGTATATACCATTCAAATGTACCACATACTGTATTTAAAGGGGAAGTTCAGGATTTTTGACATAGGTCCTCATTTTCGAGTGAGCCAGGATACTACTTATCACTGGAGACAGTTTCGACAAATTTCATTCCGTTATTCTAGTTCCAGGAGGCCACCAATGCTAATGCTAGCATAAGTCAATAGGAATCTGCTAGCATGTCATTAAAAACAATCTTAACCACTTCACAGAACATCCCAGGCAAATTAGTTATAACTTAAAACAATCTGTGTAAATGCCATGCCAATAGAATAATACAAATAAAACTAACCTTGCATTTTGTTGCATTTTGATTGTTGCTCTTGAGACAATTTATAATGTTTTACTTCCTGTATTTGGCAACGGAGTGATAGGATCTGCTGCTACGTACATGAAGGAATCTGACTACACAAATATACAGTCAAAACTATGGCCATGTCTGAAAGCCATGAGGATATGTTGGATTTCGAAGACGATTTCAAACTTTTTTCATCAAACACATACAAATACACTGACAAAGGTAGTAACACTACCACTTGAAAGCAACGTTTATAATTCTGCAGCTGGTAAGAAACTAGTTCCTCAATATGTAATGCAAAATTTGTCATCCAAGGTTAGTTTTACTTGTTTACACACGAGTTTACTAGTTTGACACGGCATTTACACAGATGGCTTGCTGATTTGCCTCGGATGTTCTGTGGAGTGGATAAGATTGGTTTTAATGACAGGCTAGCAGATTCCTATTGACTCACACTAGCATTAGCATCAGCAACATCCTGGAACTGGAATAGCGGGATGAAATATGTTGAAACTGTCTTCAGTGATAAGTAGGACCCTGGCTCACTTGTAAATGAGGCCCCATGTCAAAAATCCTGAACTTCCCCTTTAATGGCCATTGGCAACTAATTTCACAAGAAGCTACAACATCGAGCTTATAAAAGCACAGGGGGATAAGAGTCAGCAATAACATTAGTATTAAGCCTGTAGGGAGAAGCCTCCACAATTCATTCAATAGTTATTGAGTTATTTCACTCTGGACTTGGCTAAATTGTCCCATATGCATACTCCAAGTCTGCTGATAACTAATGAACACAAAGACAACAGTCAACTAGAAGCGCAACGCAAAATCTTTGGTTGGCAGCCGCCTGAATGGGACAGCAAAGTGCTGAGCAAACCTTTAAGATAAAGAGGAGATTAGTAGCTGTCAGGGCGCTGGCTGACTGTGAGTGCAGTGAATGAAGAGGCATTAAACCCAGACAAAGCTGGCCCACACTGGCCAGACGCCACTTCCTCCACCGCACGCGTGCACACACACAAACCCACTCACACAAAACCTGCAAGTAAGCAAATGCCTGCAAAAGAGTTAGATTTTAATAAGAGCTTTGGGCACCAAAATGCCCTTAAAGTTTAGAATATGCTTAGGATAGAAATATTTTCTGAGAAGGAAAACAGATAACACTGTCCCATTTTCTGAAGTGCTTTTCTTGCTTTTTAATCTCTCCAGGGTTTGATTTGATGAATTGTCTTTCTTTTTTTTCCCCCACATTTATTGGCTTCTTGAGCTCATTTTTTAAAGGGTATATTCAAAGTGTTATTGGTCAGAAGATAATCAAGGGCACAGCTTGGATCAGAGAATGTGATGACATCACGCGGTCTGCAACAGACCCAACACAAACCACAGCATCAGCAAAAAGATGAAACCAAACAATGGATGCACGGAGGCTGAAGAAGTTGGGGACGAAGACGAGAAAGAGACAGATGGAAAAGTTAAAACAATGTGACTATTTCAGAGACCATGTGAAATGCTGATGTGTTGTTTTATAAAGCCACTCAAAGCCAAATTTACATTAGAAAGGTTAAGATAAAATGAAAAATGCATGCCCTCTTTTAAACCTCCTACTTCTCACCCCGATGAAAATTATTTCTATGTGAAAGTCTGTATAAATGTATCCTCTACCTTTTCAAAAGAACAAAGGCAATGAAGTGCCAGAAAGCAGGGAACACTGTTCTCATCGAGGTGATAAGTGATAAAGGGAGTTTGACCACAATGTGTTTTTTTTTTTTTTTTTTTTAACTTCACAGCTCCAAAAGCTCCACAGGACATAATGGCTTTCTCCAAACAGCATTATGGATAAGAAGCTCATTTGTAATTATGTAAGGCCCACTTACATTTTAAGAGTGAGAACAAAGCGTGGCTGTCAAGCTGCAGCTGACAGTCCTCCAACGCCCACCGAGTCCAAAACACACACACATGCGAAGAAACAAGAGCCCTGCGAAGCATGCTTATTACAAGAACCATTTCCCTTGTCAGGACAATGGAGTGAGCTGGTAAATGTTGTCTAAAATGCTCAGACGCTGCCTGCGTTCAACTGTGCAGTCCACTGGAATAACAAGGGGATGAATAAAGAGCATTAAATAAGCATGAGAGGTTTTTAAGCCCCCAGAACAACAAAGCATTTACTGCGATGCTCGACACCTTGACGCCTGAAACCAAAGTTTGGTTTAAAGATCAACAAAGTTCCTACTGCTTTATTTATTAGGGGAAATATATTTGGTATCATTTTCTTATGCTTATTCTTTGACTGTACAGTTTAAAGTCAGGTTTCTATTCTATAGCGAAGCAAACATGAAGGGATTGTTTGAAAAGCTGTGAATGACAATCAGAAACATTTTCATTGGCTGGTTTCATCTCCAAATGGTGAGGGTACAGGCTGCTTGTGGTTGCAATGTGTTTAAAGAAGTGTGGTTTTAACTGTGAATAAACCTTAAGTTAAGAAACAAATGAGGTGGATATCCACAGGAAGTAAAGCTCCTCCTACATTCATCTTTCATACTTTTATATTTAAGATATATGGGAAACAGTCTCCCGAGTTTATTGTTTAAATATTTAAACCAGAAATACAATTGTGTGAAAAAGTGTTCGCCCCCTTCCTGATTTCTTACTTTTTTGCATGTTTGTCACACTTAAATGTTTCAGATCATCAAACAAATTTAAGTGAGAGACAAAGATAACACAAGTAAGCACAAAATACAGTTTTAAGACTTTTATTAGTAAGGGGGGTTGGGGGGTGGAAGCCAAACCTCCATGGCCCTGTGTGAAAAAGTGATTGCCCCCCCCGTGTTAAAACATGAATAAACTGTGGTTTATCACATCTTTGGAAAGCTGAGTTTAATTTTTCAAGCCACACCAAGGCCTGATTACTGCCAGACCTGTTCTCAATCAAGAAATCACTTAAATAGGACCTGCCTGACAAAGTAAAGTAGACCAAAAGATCCTCAAAAGCTAGACACCATGCTGCGTTCCAAAGAAATTTAGGGATAAATGAGAAACAAAGTAATTGAGATCTATCAGTCTGGAAAAGGTTCCAAAGCCATTTCTAAAGCTTTGGGACTCCAGTGAACCACAGTGAGAGCCATTATCCACAAATGGTGAAAACATGGAACAGTGGTGAACCTTCCCAGGAGTGGCCGACTGACCAAAATTACCCCAAGAGCACAGTGACAACTCATCCAAGAGGTCACAAAAGACCCCAGAACAACATCCAATGAACTGCAGGCCTCACTTGCCTCAATTAAGGTCAGTGTTCATGACTCCACCATAAGAAAGAGACTGGGGGCAAAAATGGCCTGCATGGCAGAGTTCCAAAACCAAAACCATTGCTGAGCAAAAACAACATAAACGTTCGTCTCAGTTTGGCCAGAAAGCATCTTGATGATCCCCAAGACTTCTGGGAAAATACTCTGTGGACTGACGAGACAAAAGTTGAACTTTTTGGAAGGTGTAGGTCCCATTACATCTGCCGTAAAAGTAACACGACATTTCAGAAAAGGAACATCATACCAAAAGTAAAATATGGTGGTGGTAGTGTGATGGTCTGGGGCTGTATTGCTGCTCCAGGACCTGGAAGACTTGCTGTGGTAAATAGAACCATGAATTCTGATGTTTACCAAAAAATCCTGAAGGAGAATGTCCGGCCACCTGTTGGTGACCTCAAGCTGAAGCGGACTTGTGTTCTGCAGCAGGACAATGATCCAAAACACACCAGCAAGTTCTCCTCTGAATGACTTAAGAAAAACAAAATGAAGACTTTGGAGTGGTCTTGTCAAAGTCCTGACCTGAATCCAAAAGAGATGCTGTGGCATGACCTTAAAAAGGCGGTTTATGCTGGAAAACCCTCCAATGTGGCTGAATTACAACAAATCTGCAAAGATGAGTAGAACAAAATTCTTCTACAGCGATGTAGAAGTTATCACAAACACTTGATTGTAGTTGTTGCTGCTAAGGGTGGCCCAACCAGTTATAGGGGGCAATCCCTTTTTCACACAGGGCCATGTGTGTCTGGATTTTTTTTCTCCCTTACTTATGAAAATCTCCATTTAAAAACTGCATTTTGTGTTTACTTGTGTCATCTTTGTCTCACATTTAAATTTGTTTGATGATCTGAAACATAGAAGTGTGACAAACATGAAAAAAAAAAAAGAAATCAGGAAGGGGGCAAACACTTTTCCACACAACTGTAGCTGTTATGTCATATTATTCTAACCTGATCAGATGGGATTCACAAAGTTGTTTCAATTTATTCTACCACATATTCTTTAAAATAAACAAAAACTTCCTCAAGCAAGCTCATGAACTTTTTTTTTTTTTTTTACCTCCACCAAGGAGGTAATGTTTTCGGTAGCGTTGTTGGTAGCATTGGTTTATTTGTCTGTCTGTCTGTCTGTCAACAACTTTCCAGAAAAAGTTCTGGACAGATTGACCTGAAACTTTCACCAGCTGTGAACCTCAGTCCAAGGATGAACCCATTCAATTTTGGTGGCAATCCAGATCACCTTCTGGATCCAAGTATTTTTTGAATGATTCTTTATCATTGCGAAAGCTGCTTGGCGGAGGTCACCACTCTGCGAGTGCTTTTGTAGTTTCTTTGTTTCACCATTTCTATCATTTTTTTTCTCTTCTTTACATTCATTAAATGTGAGTAAATGGCAATGAAAACCTGACTAATGACTAATGTCCATTACTTTCTATAAATGTGAGGCAGTGCTAGCCTGTTACACATGAGAAAGGAAAATATTGTGTTCCTCACTCACATACTCTGCTGTGAAAGCTAAGAGACATGAGAAATAAAATATTTTTACATTAGTAATCTGGTTTACCAAGTGGAAATATCAGCAACAAGTTCAGAAAGGTCCATAGAAAGATGAGTTTGGAGGCATAGTATGCAGAGCAGTTGGGAATCAATGACTTCTCCCCAGCAGTTCCAGTTTACTGTCTGGGGTGGTGGTAGACTGGATCCTTGTGATTAACTTTAATGACTTGTGTGGCTAGCTCCACACTGAGCTGTCAGGGTTGCTGATACTGGGTCTGGGGTCTGATCGGCCTGAGTTGTGTCTTTCCTCTTTACAAAAATGTCAGCAATATCTCCCTCTCTTTATTCTAATATCTTCCAATACAAAATCAGTTTTGTTGTTGTAACTTACTTTAAAATCCACTAGTACTTTTACTAGTCTCTTGTTTAAATTAAACCAGATCATGTAGTGTTCACTTAGTCAGCACCAAATACCTAAGTTAGGCACTAAGAATCATTTTCAGCTCCAAAGTGAAAATCATGGTTAACAGAGACGAGGTATACTCCCTAAATACTCCCTAAATACACTCACTTAATATGACATGGTTTCCCCACATTATCTACAGTAGTGCTACTAGATCAGTATTGCTACATAGCTTCAGGCTAACATTGGGTCTACATAACATTACCAGCTCTACATACAAACAAACAAAATCTCTTCTTGAAATGTGCAGCTAAATAAAATATCTTAAAAGGTTGACTAATCAAGAAACTACATTAAAACTTAACACTGGTGACACTTGTCACCACTGTATGCAGACCTGGAAAGAGGTATCTATCCTCCTCCTCCAGTGACCTGTCAGTCATGTCAAGTGGCATTTGGGGATAGCCAATCAGAATTCAAAATTAGCCAGAGCAACCTTGCTCACCCCTCTGGCTCTGCCCCTTCTGCAAATGTATAATTCAAAATTAGTATAAAATCAATATGCACTTTTTAGCTAGAAAGTTGTTTTATACTGAAACTGAAACTTATCTTCAATCAATTGAAAAGTAATTATCTTAAAGGGAAATCCAACTCCTAGTGTATTTTTGTACAAAAAAAGATTAAAAACAACCTTAAAGAGGATATTAAACAATATACATGATTCATTAAGATAATTTATTACTTAAATAGACGATATTTAGCCTGAACACTTGTTTTCCAATCCTTTATGTAACATTTATCATGTGAGTCGCTGTATTTTTTGGATTTAGCTGAACTTAGTTTGTTTTCTCTGATCCCAAACTCTTTGGTTATATTTGAAAAATGATCACAGTGCAGATCAAATGATGCCTTTTCATAACGTTCTACCATATTAGAGGGTAAATTTCACTCATTTGCAGTATAACAAGTTTCTTCTCCATTTTCTGCCCCACCAGACTGAGAACTCACATAGAAAGAAACACCCCTAACTGTTTATTTGAAAAATTAAGAAATTTGTCTTTTGTTTACCTCAATAAATAAATTAATAATCAAAAGCCAGCCTTTTGTCATTGTCTCATTATTTAAATATCTAGCATAATGACAACTCAAGTATATTATGATAGGATACACACCACTTAAGCTTTTCTTAATTATGTTACAGAGGAGAACATTTACCCACACACATACGCCTGCAAACTCTCCCTTCCCACTCCCACCCACCCACTCACCGTCTCCCTGACACACTCCAAGCTAATTGGGAGTCGCCCCTCGCTGACCTCCCCTCATCCACAAAAAGAGTCATCGCCATGACAGCAGAGTCTGGCTCATTATCTCCAACAAGGCTCGGCCTTGTTAGAGCTCAAACTGCCGGACCGCACCTGGCTGACATCACGGCGAACCCGAGGCAACGTTGCCACAGCAACCACAATTTGGCATCCGCAACTTGGCAACGCTCCACCCCACAGGGGACGGATTGGGTGAGCGATGCAGTGAGAGGTGGATTAAGAGGAGTATTATTGCCTCCCTCAGTGCAGAGGGACATGCAGGGTCTGAGAATCGCCAGACACGGAGAGGATGGTGGACTTGCTGAAACAGCGATGACGGACCTGACCTCAGCTTGGCTTCACACAGACATGAACGATGCCTCTCATTTAGCCATTACTCATTAATTTGTTCACGTGCTGCAGTGATTAAAAAATAGTTTGGTGGCCTTCTGGCTGAGCAGGATAAGAGTTTAAAGCTGAACTAAATGTCATCATTTAACAGTGTACAACAGGACAGATATCGGTGCCTTTTCACTCAAATGTCTGCAGCCAGATGGGAGCCACAGAAAGGTGCAAAGGGATTTTGCAAAGTGATGTTTCCATTATGAAAGTGCACACTCAACCACAGAGCGAAAAGCAGAAAACTCAAGTGACAAGACGATGTGTCCGGCAAACAGCCATTACCCATCCATATACACCGATCTGCTCTTCTCTCTTTTTGAGGCAGAGGGGAGGGAAAACCACTCAGAGCCTGAGACAGAACAGCAAAGTGCTGCTGTTATTCACCAGCATCCATTAGTGGACCAGCTTGACTCACAAGTGGAAGCTGCACAGAGATGGTTCTGGTCATGACCACCTGAGCTCCACACCTGGTCAGGGCAGCAGTCACTCACTCATGGTGTTTCCATACATGCTCACAATTTACCTCTTTACCCTGCAGCTTTCTTCAGTATGTGAAGTGCTGTAATCCTAATGAAGTGAGGCAGAGCCTCTGCGCTGACGTCAGAGTTCAGAGCAGAGGTTAAGGGTTTGCATCCAGTATCAGATCTGGAATTAGCATTCTCCTAAATCCATTTCTGTGTTTCTTTTAAGATAGAGGAATAAACTGCTGTGCTTACAAAACAAGAAATGAAAATACTTATTTCATGAATAAACTATAAGGGCACTCAGAGAGTGCAGTCGTATCTGCCCTATCTTGCAATTTTAAACAGTTATTCAGAACTGCACCAAAATTTTATGCCCTCTTCCTTTGCCATCATGCCATGTCTCCACCTGTTTCTGCACAAGTTTAGTAATGCACACCATGTCCTCCTCATTGGAAAATGTAGTCTCAGTCATATTCTTTAATGATGTGTGAGCAGAGGTAGATCATTTAAACTAAGCTGTGGAGTTGACAGTAGCATTGCATGCAGATATGTTCATTAGCCTTTGTATGTCTGAATATGGGGTTTTTACAAGGCAAAAAAAAAAAAAAAGTGCGCTAATTTGGCTCAAGGCTAACGCATGACATCACAATCCATATTTTACATTTCTGTCAAGGAACTTTTACAGAAGACGTGGTCCAGCTTTTTTCCCCCCATCTCCTGGAAAAAAAGGTTGAGAAAAGGAGGTGGCTGTTGACCAGGCAACACACCTCACCATCTATTCACTGTTGCAGGCAAAGGGAGGAGGGGGGGGGGGGGGGGGGTGTTGTCCCTGCTGCGATATGAATCAGATGCTGCCATGATTGGAATACAATGACCTGGCAACACAGAGTCTCACTCCCCACCCATGTGTCTCTCTTTCCAAACAAGGTTATCAACAGAGATTATCAGGTTAGGACAATAGTTGGCTGGTTGTCATCATGAATGTGTTTGCAACTAAATGTATCTCAGTTGTCCCTCATTGTCACATGTTAGATCAGACTGGACTGCAGTTGATCTGAACACACTTCTACTGTGTGTTGTCTATACTATTGATAATTCATGCAGCTATCCTTTTAATAGAATCTGCAGGGTAGCCTCTGAAAGCATAATGCAGCCACAAAAGTGGGCCACTGGACTAATGAATTATTTGCCAACCACCTATAAGCTGTATGTACGGTGTGTGTAATAATTCCAATGGTTTCATTTGTACTTGTGAAAATGATTCTTTCATCTCAGCTTGTCCTCGGTTATTACCTTTGTTCTCACTGAATCGTTGATTGGCTTTACAGCATTTCTGATGCCAAATTTTGCCTCATCTAACCGCTCCAAACACTGTAAATATTCACACATTAAACTGCTGGTGATCACCTAAAAATGCCCCACATTTGAAGTATTGTGATTACGAGGGATGGACTTAATTATGATGGAGCTTGCTTTTGCAGTTTTTGGCCACCCCCATTCCTATGGGTGATGAAAGCTGTGCATGTAACAAGTAACTCTGCAGAAATCTAGGAACACTCCCTAAAGCATTGCATTATTTCATCCTCTCTCTTTCATTCCACTCTTGTAATCTGAATTTATAGCATGTCTGCACATTCCAACATATGCATTCCTCTTGAGCTTGAGATCAGTTTGGGAAATTCGATTTTCAGTCTGGGTCTTGTGCAGGAAGCCAAAGACTTGTATAGTCAGTGAGAGGTTATTAGAAGTTTGTCCACATCACATGTATCATCTTCTGAATATGAAAACTTAATGAAGCCTGTTGAGGCTGAAGCAGCCAGGGCGAGTCTTTGGAAAAGGATGATAGCATGCTCTGAACACTTCTCTGAACCATGGCAGAGTGCATCACTTTTCAGACTTTCCTCCAGGGACATAGCCATGAGGGTCATTCCACCATCTATCATGGATCTTTAGCAATTAGGCGGAGGAATAGAGAGAGGGAGGTTGGAGAAATGAGACATGGTGGAGGGGTGATGGGGTACTAAACCCCAGAGTAGCAGCTGAATGCACTCTGAGGACTTCTGGCTTCCTGTAATGCTGCTCAGCGTGTTACCCGATTGCTACATTGGAGAAAAAGAAGCTCTTTGATCAGTTAAATGTTGTGTGACGAGAACATTGGCTGGTAGTAATTTTACCTGTGTGTGTTAAGCGTTCAGAGCTCTGTTTCGAGATGCTGCCGCTCGGCTTGTAGCAGTCGGTAAACACAAACTGTTTGTCTGTGTGTGTGTGTGCTCTGTCAGAGTCAGACTGAATGAAAACGGGATACAAAAAGGTGAAACCATCATCATTCAAAGTTGTAACATGAGAGCAGGCTGATAATCTATCTAATGTTACATTATGGGGTCAGTTACTTGTTTGTCTGTTACCCAAACCTGCAGGGTCACAAGATAAATATGAAGGGGGCAGGTTGTGTGTCTGCAACCTGCCATCAAAAGCAGCAAGATGTGTTGTCTCTATCTTGCACACAAAGTTTTGTGGCATCAGTGACAAGTATGGTGGCATGCAGGAGTATTTGACCCTGAAATTTATGCTGCACAAAAAAATAAAGGGAACTTAAAGTGTTTATCTTTTTAAGCAGTAAATTCTAAAAGCTCAATCTAACTTCTTATTGTCGTACAGAGGACATTTCAACTTCTTCAGGGTGGCGAGATCATTAATGCCGCTCCTATATCTGTCTGCTCAATATGAATATGCTTTCATCATGCTGATGTCACACAGGGAATAAACAAACTCCATAGAGTCATGGGGCCTGCCGCAAAATAGGCCACCATATTGTATAAGACCACAAATTGCTGTTTTGCATTTTAATCTTGAAAATATTTGATGTTGTGATAAAACTGTGACTTTTAGATGTGCATAAATGCAAGTTGTGTTACATTTAGATAAAGCAGCTTCTTTGTTTCTCCTGTTTTAGTCATGCAAAACTAAGCAAACAGATTGCTGGCTGTTCCAGGGAGTCTCTTTTATCATGCCATACGAGCTCGGGCTGTAACTTTAGATGGAATTCTAATACAAGCTTGAACATACAAAACTGTTAAAAATTTAACTAATGATTCAAACTGTGAATATTTCGAGGCTGGAAACAGAAGGAAAAACAAGTTTCTGAGCTTGAGTAATCTGATGGCGTGAAAGGGAAAAGTGAGTTATTCTGGCAAAATGGAAAAAAAATAATGACAAGAAACCATCCTAAGGGAGAAAAAAAAAAAAGTAGCTTATAGCTTCAACCTGCAAGAAAATGGACTTTGAGCATCCAAAACAATTTTCCACTCATTTTACAGGCCACGCCTACAAAACCCTAAACCAGGGCTACTCACTTTGGTCTTACCAGGACTGCAATCCAGCAGGTTTTCCATGTCTCCCTGCTCCAACACAAATGAAACAGATCCAATAGCCAATCAAGCTATGCACATAACTCATTAACTTGTGTTGGATCAGGTAAACATGGAAAACCTGTTGGACTGCAGCCCTCGTAGGACCGAATTGAGCAGCCCAACTGTGGGTCAAAGACAGATTTACTTT
This sequence comes from Atherinomorus stipes, assembly GCA_023101725.1. Lineage (NCBI taxonomy): Eukaryota > Metazoa > Chordata > Actinopteri > Atheriniformes > Atherinidae > Atherinomorus > Atherinomorus stipes. Next base: position 48,966 of record JALJCO010001527.1, on the reverse strand, counting down.
CTTGACAATATAGACAAATTCCACTGCTACCTCGCCACCCAAATGACATAACAGAGGTAAGAAGAAATACTATGTTTAAGCCTCATTTGCTGCTGGCTGCTCATCTCCATGAAGCTATTGCAGCACTGGGTAACACATCAGTCTAGTAGCATTTAAATATAAAGATCAAGTCATATGAATATTAAAACAACCTGACGTGTTGAGGTATGATTGGTTCATACACTAACTTGAAGCTGTAGGACCCTCCCATTGACCTTTACCATAGGATGCATAGTTCATAAACTGAAAAGACAAGTGTCACAAAGAAGGGAAGTCATGTTTAAGCGGCACCGATTGATCTTTGTCAAGATTTGAAGAGTTCATTTGCAAAAACAGACCAGCACCATTTAAAAAAAATGAGTTACTCATCATTTCTTCTCAAACTTAGCTTACTGTATTGGAATTAAGCTGCATGAGAACTTCACTGTCCCACATAATCTGCAGTGCTGATCAATGCCCATCGAGCTAAACTTCTTATTAGGATCTGTGATCAGGAGAACTGTAGCCCCTTAGAGCGGGGGGGAACACTTATCCACCGTAGCTGAAATAAGACTGTGAGGCCATGGCAGCTTTATTCTGCAAGCAAGAAGAACCCCCCCTCCTCTGCCAGGTCACAGAACCGAAATTCACACATAATTACCAGAGGCAAATATTACGATGATCTCTGCTGAAACGCAGTAATCTTGGCAAAGTGGTGAATGAGATTAATTACTCCATGGTGAAGAAGAGACTAAACACGCTGAGGGGGGGCTGTTTTTAGTGATCAGCATGGAGCAGGCAGGCCGGAAGGGGAGCACACAGGCAGCAAGGTGCTCTTCATCCGTGCACATGCCTCCCTGATGGCCGAGGGGGAACCACATTTCAGAACGTCCAAGCGTGGCTCTGCAAAGACAGCACAAAGGCATGCAGCCAGCGCGCGATGCGCCGCTGTCACGCGTGCTAATCTTACGAATATCGCTCATATTTAGGTCAATCAGAAAGTAATACCGATTTCGCAGCAGCCAACCCCCTTCATCGCTCCCTCCCTCCAGCTCTCCCGACCCCCACACAGCCCGGCCTGGATAGATGGATGGACGGAAGGTTGGATGTACGGCGAGCAGAGATGAAATGGGGAGGCAGAAGGGAGAGGAGGGGGGGGGGTTCCATTCTCAGTCTATGATCAATGCAAGCGCACCACAGCCCTTCAGTGTATCATGATAAAAAAAAGAAGAAGAAGAACTCAATTTTCATCACAGCTCGGTGTAAACTGGCATTAGACAAAGCAGTAAAAACATCTGGCACACACTTGAACCATAATACAACATCCGGCGATATTCCCAGCAGGCTGTCATATTCTAGCAATTTTTATGTCAGGCAGTTGCACAGATGGGAGGTGTGAGACGAGCGAAATGAGGAAACTAGAATGACATTGCGCCTGCTTACTGTAAAATAGATTCCCCCGGGGGATGGAGAGCCGTCTTCCCTCTTGACTCTCCTCCTTTCCGACGTGCGAATTTCCCGAAATTTAGACCATGCAAAACAGGTAGTCAGTCATTCCACCCCGCCGAAGTATTTGCTCCTGCTCGGTTTGTGTGAGGAAAGGAAAGCCAGCATCCGAGAGAGAGGAGAGCCAGCTGTGGGGAGGAAACGAGGAAGGAAGGAAGGAGCGGCCGGGCCGGAGCACTGCGCACAGGAGAGGAGGCAAGGAGAGCGGCAGAGGTGCTTTCACTCCCCCTCTCTCTCTCTCCTAGTTCACAATAAAGCATCCCCCCCATCCCTGCCAGACAGACTGACAGACGGCTTGGGTACCAGTGTCAGCAGCGACACCCATTGGTGATGAGAGGGACTACTTATAGGGGGTGATTAGTGCCCCAAATAGGCAACAGCTGGGAGAGGAAAGCCTGTAGATGATATTTTGCTGCAGGTGCCTTAGGGCAACATTTAGCTGAAAAAAAATCATTAGTCACAGTTAGGTGGATCTGTAAAAAGGCCAAAATGATCCTCATTAAAGCAGCTGCATGCAGAAAGGTGGGTTGCTAAACATAACTCACGATCTTGTCATGGCAATAACAAAACAGGCCATTTAAGGAGCTAGAATTTTTATATAAGGCATTTAATAGATGTTAAATAATGGATTATTATGCAAGTGTGGAATAACAAGAAATAAATGGAGATTTTTTTCTATTATTTTTTTCAATTAAAAAAAAAAACCCAGAATATACTTTTACTACTGACATTATACAATATGAATATTAGATTGTTTTTTTCTTCATTAATTCCCAGCCCAGCCATGTCACAAGGCCAACACCTGGAAGCCATTGCTATAAAAGGTAAGTGGCCCACTTCCTTAAATTCCACCTGTCATCTGGCACATCACACTCAACTTTGTTTTGACATTGTCGTGGCAGAAAAAAAGGACAATTAATCAGCCAGCAAGCAGAGATTTTTAAGCTGTTTTATTATCAATATACATATATTTATCTATGCGGTACTTAAATAGTGAATTCATTCAAGAGGAGATGAGAGAGAAAAAGAAGTTGGTACAGTAAGTAGAAAGCACTACAACTGGAGAGTTCATCCAGGAGATCCACGGTCGGGGTGTCGGCGTGAAGTTCCGGAGGGACTCTGAAGTCCACGTCAGAGCAGACACCTTTTTATTGTGAGGTCATTTCTGGAGGCAGGCCTTTTGGCAGGCCATATGGGTCCATGAAGGTCTTTATCTTCAGCAACGTGCTTGTTATCAGACCAGCCAGTGAGTGCTGGCACCATTTACCAGATTAGGAATGTCCAATGTTATTTTAATGATACTGTTTATCATAAGAGCAGGTCACAGAAACCTTAGTGTATGTCAGAAAGAGAGTGACCAGTGAATTGCCTCAACAACAACATCCTGGAACTAGAAGAATTATTCATTTGAAACATGAGTAATTTTCCTTTTGCTGGGTCTGCGGCTGCAGCTGGGTATACTTGCGCTGTCGTGCAGACTTTCAATGTTTCCCTGCTTTAACACACCTGACTCAACTGGTCACTGGTAGATTTGTGCAGAGCTTGTTAGAGTTTTTTGTCTTACTTAAACTCTTATGGTTATAAAATGTCTTGGGTGTGACTACAGACCTTTTTCCATAGTGAGTGGGGGGAATCTATAAATTTGTTAATCTGACCCGTCATCCCTGCCGTGAATTCAGGGGTGAATGCTGGCTGTTTCAGCAATTTCATGTTGTTTAGTCAAAATTTAATCAGAGCCTTTATTAATAGACATAATTTCAAAATAAATTATGTTTATTGTCTTTATTGTTTAGTTAAACACAACAAACTGGAGTTAGAAATACGTGCAGGTTAATATTAGCTGCGTTGATGTGTAGAACGATGGAAGAAAATAAAACAAAACAAATCAGACAGCATATTTCATAACTTTTTTGAAAACAAGGTGCTGAGCACAGCAGGGGTATAACGTATTTATGAATTAAAGAGTTTAAATTTCATCTCAGACAGGATTTTTCAGGAATTTTCTGAGAAATTAGCATCTATATTATATTGCTGCTCACCCCCAAAATGCAACTAACTATCCAACCTACCAGCAAAAAGCAATGCAGTACTCAAACTAAAGTGGCTGCTGTGGCGATAGCAGCAGACTCATGTAGCAAAATCTCACATCATAACATACCTGACGGATTTCTCCTTATGATATCTAAATAATAACTCATTGTGCATTCCAAACCAGTGCAGACAAACTCCAACTCCTTTGTTTTGCTGGCTGGAAACAACACAATAGACAGACACATGCTCCATAAGAACAAAGACTTTACAAGAGGGAGAGGGAGCACAAAAGCACACTGAAAAAAAGTTTTTTAACCTAGTTGAACTGAGCAAGTCAGAGGATAGATTGTCTCACTCTTTTCTATCTCTGGCTCCATCTATATTCATCTCCATCTCTTGCTGTCGCTCCCTTCTCTCTATCCCCTTTTGTCTAACATTTCTTTGTTCAGTCAGCTGGAAGCTTTTTCCAAATGCCACAGTAAACGGCATAAGTAGCAAAGTAAATCTTGCACACACTGTTCTCATATGCACTGTTTGCTTCATTGAACAAGAAATGACTTTGGATGTTCAGATTAATCACGTGTCATAACCAAAATGTCAAACCATGATGCTTGGAGGAGCAGATATTTTGATTTAAGCCAAATCATAAAACATCACAAAATAGAGGCATGTGCATCTGTGTTGCAGAAGCATTCATTCTTGTAAGAATGCACATAATGATATGTCATCCCCTCTGTTAGCTCTCCTTGCACTGTTTCTTGCACTATATTTTGTTTCAGCTATTCTTATTTATAGCCCTTTCTCTGCTGCTCTAATGACCTGAAATCTCCACGGGTAACATTAAAGTTTCATCTGACCTAATCTAAAAATTGCAGTCCCCTTAAGCAAGGCATTTGTCTGCTCCAGTGGAGCTGCTCATTGTCCATCAGCAGGGAAACTCATTTGTGCAAAGAAGCTCCTCTCAGGTGTCAGGATAGCTATGTGTTTGTATGCAACGTGATGCTGCACGGACGAACTCACATGAATATACATATGAACCCTTATGCATTGTATTGAACTGGAGGCAGAAGAAGGTTGTGAGTTAAGTTTATGTTTGTTATTGGAAACTGATGCAATTTAAATGTAAAATGAATTATTTTGAATGAAATTACACATTCAAATTACACATTAAATTACAGTTGTGTTTGAAAGTTTACTTAAAGAAGAGACTAAATTCCCAAAAGTTATCCAAATAACAGGAAACTGAAAAAAGTAATAATAAATAAAAATTCACTAAATTATAATTAGGTTAAATAAAATATTGATTTAGAATTTTTTCTTGTTTTATTTTTTGTTTGTTTTTAATATTTCTGTTGAACCACATTTCAAAATCAATGTCAGGGTGTTCATAACATTTAATATTTATTATTGCTTTTGTCAATTTCAACTTATTTCACTGACAGCTGTTTTTTCTGTCTTTAATGGGATGGTATGTAAACTTTCAAGCACAACTGAACATCTCATAATGTATACACACCAGATAAGGGGAGCTGGTGGAAAATCATGGCGACATGTGACAGTCACTGTGGAAGTTTATTTGTCCTTTATGTTTGCGGCATAACTATGGACAGTAATGTCATCTTGTCTGAGCACAGCTCTTGATCCAGAGAAAACTATCTCAGCATTCATCCGTTCAATTGTGATACCCCCTGAGATGATAATTGCTTCTAACTTTAGTGACAGTGTTTTAAGCTGTGCCACCACGAGGTTCACAAGTATGGGTTTGAATGAATGGTTTCACACTGGGGCTGGGGTGGAGAGTCGGATAGCACCATCGCCTCGCAGCAAGAAGGTTAGAATCAGATCAGACCAGAAATACTTCAGTAATCCCAGAGGGAAGACATTGTATTGGAGTGCTCCTTAAAACAATGACATACAGTAACACACAGTAAGAGAAAATGAATGTAGAAAAATAACAGTGCAAGAAAATAAGTAGAATAAGGTGATGAGTGAAATAAAAGAATACATTTATAGATAGTATATTAAATACATTAACAAATAGATCAATTTTACAACATTTGCACATGCAGAGTTGTGGAGTTTTGATAGCCACAGGAAGGAAGGATTTCCTGTGGTGTTCTTTATTGCAGTGGGGTAAAATGCCTCAGTGCACCTGAGGCTGTCCAGCATGTTGTGGAGTTTAAATTTTCTTCTTGTGCTTCCTGTTGTTTCTTTAAAAGTCTCCCTGTGAGTGTGAGTGGTTGTTTGTTTCTCTGAGTTGTCCCTTTGATTAACCGGCAACCTATCAGAGTGTACATGATATTAGCCAGGATACGCTCCAGCCCCATGGTACCCTGATAAGCAGCAGTGGATGCATACAGTTGTGTGAAAAAGTGTTTGCTCCCCTCCTGATTTCCTACTTTTTGCATGTTAGTCACATTTAAATGTTTGAGATCATCAAACAAATTTAAATGAAACAAATTTAAATGTGAGACAAAGATAACACAAGTAAACAGAAAATGCCGTTTTTAAATTTTTATTGGTGGGGGGGGGGGGGGGGGGGGGGCACTGTGTGATCACATCTTTGGAAAGCTGAGTTCAATTCCTCTAGCCACACCAAGGCCTGATTACTGCCACACCTGTTCTAAATCAAGAAATCACTTAAATAGGACCTGCCTGATGAAACTAAGTAGACCAAAACATCCTCAAAAGCTAGACATCATGCTGCGTTCCAAAGAAATTCAGGAAATGAGAAACAAAGAAATTGAGATCCATCAGTCTGGAAAAGGTTCCAAAGCCATTTCTAAAGCTTTGGGACTCCAGCGAACCACAGTGAGAGCCATTATCCACAAATGGTGAAACCATGGAAAAGTGGTGAACCTTCCCAGGAGTGGCCGACTGACCAAAATTACCCCAAGAGCACAGTGACGACTCATCCAAGAGATCACAAAAGACCCCAGAACAACATCCAAAGAACTGCAGGCCTCACTTGCCTCAATTAAGGTCAGTGTTCATGACTCCACCATAAGAAAGAGACTGGACAAAAATGGCTGCATGGCAGAGTTCCAAGACCAAAATCACTGCTGAGCAAAAACAACATAAAGGCTCATCTCAGTTTAGCCAGAAAGCATCTTGATGATCCCCAAGACTTTTGGGAAAATACTCTGTGAACTGACGAGACCTGCTGGATTAATGGGTCACCTCTTATAAAGTTGAACTTTTTGGAAGGTGTAGGTTCCATTACATCTGGCGTAAAAGTAACACGGCATTTCAGAAAAGGAACATCATACCAAAAGTAAAATATGGTGGTGGTAGTGTGATGGTCTGGGGCTGTTTTGCTGCTCCAGGACCTGGAAGACTTGCTGTGGTATACGGAATCATGAATTCTGCTGTCTACCAAAAAATCCTGAAGGAGAAAGTCCGGCCATCTGTTGGTGACCTCAAGCTGAAGTGGACTTGGGTTCTGCAGCAGGACAATGATCCAAAACACACCAGCAAGTCCACCTCTGACTGGCTTAAGAAAAACAAAATGAAGACTTTGGAGTGGCCAAGTCAAAGTCCTGACCTGAATCCAATAGAGATGCTGTGGTATGACCTTAAAAAGGCGGTTCATGCTGGAAAACCCTCCAATGCGGCGGAATTACAACAATTTTGCAAATATGAGCGGGCCAACATTCCTCTACAGCGCTGCAGAAGACTCATTGCCAGTTATTGCAAATGCTTGATTGCAGTAGTTGCAATCCCTTTTTCACACAGGGCCATGTTGAGTTGGGATCCCCCCCGTTTAAAAAAAAATCTCCATTGAAAAACTGCATTATTCGTTTACTTGTGTTATTTTTGTCTCACATTTAAATTTGTGTGATGATCTGAAACATTTCAGTGTGACTAACATGCAAAAATGTTAGAAATCAGGAAGGGGGCAAAGACTTTTTTACACAATTGTATCTCACATGGATAAAACTCTCAACAACAGGATGTGAGACTCATGCTCTGCTGTGGCTGCAACTAAAAACTTCATGTGGACCAAGCGGTAAACTCCGGCAGTGGAAAGTGAAGCCATCCGGAAGTGCTGAAAATTGCAGTTTCCTCTGGGGGCTGGTTCCAGAGGGGACTCCCACGTTACAAGGCCAACTTCACAGCAGAAATAAACATGTTTCAATCATGGTTTTAGGTTTATAGGTCAAGTTTACCGTCATGACAACTGCGAGGAGGGTGATTTTCTTTGTATAACTCATCAGTTTAGACGTTATCTAATCTTCAATTTACGCATTATTAGTCATTTTGATTGACAGGTAACAGATCAGCTATCAGCACTAGCGCTGCTTGTTTGGTTGCCTTTGATTCTAGATCAGGGGTGTCCATCTCCGATCCTCGAGGGCTACAATCCTGCACGTTTTCTCTGCATCCTGGCTCCAACACACCTGACTCCAATTAATGAGAATTTCATTGGCCGTTGGATCCATTTAGTATCAGTCAGGGTGTTCAAGCACAGAAACAGTGAAGACCTACAGGACAGCAGCCCTCAAGGACCACCTCTGGACACCCCTGTTCTAGATGAACAGACCAGGGTGGGCTGCATGTGTGTCTGATGTGAATATTGTTACAAGGTTGTGATGTGATTATATCTAAATGTGTCTGGATTTGGTCATCCTGACATTAGAAACATGACTGCTGCTGTAATAATAGCAGAAGTAAGCAGCTGTAGCTTGTAGGCTGACTGGTGCTGGTGGTGATTCAGACTGAACATCCACAGCTCAACCTCTGCATTCAGCATGTTGTGTCTTTCTTTCACATTATAGACATTGTTTAGATCAGTGCTTCTCAATCCTGGTCCTCAAGGACCCCTGCCCTGCTGGTTTTGAAGATATTCCTCTTCAACACACCTGACTCAGATGAAAGGCTCATTAGCAGCTTGCAAAGAACTTGGTGAGCAGTTGAGTTGATCTGAATCAGGTGTGGTGGAGTTGGAAACCTGGAATACATGCAGGGCAGGGGTCCCTGAGGACCAGGATTGAGAAACCCTGGTTTAGATAAAACCTTATCTATGATATGTGTTTACTGTTATCAGTAACCAAGATTAACTGAAACATTCAGTAATAATTTAATGATAAAATTAACAAATAATAGTGATGACTACATACATAGCAGTGATGATGAAGCTCCACCTCTGCAGCAGCTTCTAGAGCAGGACTCTGCAACCTGCAGCTCCACAATGGGTCTCAATAACTTTGAGTAAAAGTTATACAAATATTTTTGAATACTAGTATATAGATAACATTTTTAATAATAACAGGTTTTAGCTGTTTACTGCCTCTGGTGCCAGCCTGTCTGACCTGTCTTTATCTTTGTGCCCCTTAGGGTTACAGCCTTCTCAGACTTTTCCTGACTGAGGTCTCAGTCTCTATGTGATGCTCTCTGTTTGCAGGCAATATTAACATTTAATTTCTTTCACAATGAGATATTTTCTTTTTGGACCAAAAAATTGTATTCTCTTTAAAACATTGATGCTTAAAATTCTTCTTTTTGCAGTGCACTGCTGACTGAAATACGTCTTTTAAAGACATTTAAAAGCTTGTGCAACAATTAGCCTGTGCTTAGACAAGATGTATCAGAGATGTACATGGACCATGCCAGTGTTACAAAAAGTAGCTTATTAGCTTGTTAAAGTAGATCATATTTGAATTCAAAGTGTCCTCCCCCACCTGTGTAATTCATATTTACTGACCTTTAAAGGGCTTGCTATTTCATTTTCCTCAGTGGATCAACAGTGGGAAAAAAAGCAAGGTTTATGTCACATTTTCTCTTTTCTCAAAAGCTATGGAGTATTGTCGCTGTCGGGTACAAACCTCCTATCTCTGTTTTACATCAATAAAAAACCTTCTTCACATGAGCTTGATTTGGTGAAAATATTCAAAAATTAAATAAATAAATGAATACAATCAAATATATGACTTTAATGTAAAAAACTTAATCAAAAGTTTGATGTTGTGTCCAGGTTTTACAAAACCACGTTTTTTGTCACTTCCTGAAAAATAACCATTTTGGACATAGGAGGTTTGCACCCAACAGCAGTGGTATATTAAAGCCCGTCAGCACTTTTTTTTTAATCTCTGGGAGACTTACTGCCTTTATCAAAATCTCAGGCCCATTTGATGAACTTTGACATCCTACTTTGCATCAGACACCTTTAATTTCCTCGCTTGTGGCCATGTACTCTGAACAGCTGCAGCCCTCTAACTCCACCGAACCTCCACACATGATAAGACAAATGGCATCAGTAATATGGGCTGACAAGAGGCTGTGTTTTGCTGTGGAGCGCATGAATATATATATACAGTATATATATATATATATATATATATATACGTGAATCTCCTGCAAGTGTGTTTAATAAATATTAAGTAAAACATATTTACAAGGAAGCGATGGTCTTTCCTGTCGACCTGTTTTCTTTTCACTATAGGTTGTATTTGACCTATCTGCTTTCAAAACTCCCATTACAGTTTTTCTCAGTTGCTAAAACACTAAATCCCATTCTCAAAGCCATTTTTTCAGAAGCCTAAACCGAGGTATCAAATCAGTCCCCTATCAAAACCAAAGCCGTTTCACAGCACAGCTCTTTCAACACTTTCATTATCCTTCTGTGCAAAATGGTAAACACATGCTGCACACTTTACACAACAAACATTGTCAACAGGTAAACACAGTGACTCAAAATTGATTTCACCTTTAGCGAGATGAAAACCAAAAAACAAGGAGGAACGGGGAGCAAATTTTGCATGGAAAAGGAAACAGAGGAAGGATGCGTAAGGTGGCGAAGGTGGTCGAGATGGGGACGAAGGCGGCAAGTCCGACCAAGCCCATTCAGAATCCGTGCACGTTCACCCGCAACCCACCGACCCCCGCACACAAACAAAATTTTTTTTTCTTTTCTTCTCTTTCTTTTTTTTTTTTTTTTTTTTTTTTCCTTTTCTTTTGCTTCCGTCGCTCGCTCTCCTTCTTTTTCTTTTTTTTTTTTTGTGTTTTTTTTTTTTCTTTTGTTTTATGTAATTAATAATATTTTTTCTCTGTTTTTCTTTTTTTCTTTTTCCTTCTTTCTTTCCTTTTCTTCCTTTTTCTTCTTGTTTCCTTTTTTTTTGTTTTGTCGTTTTTTTTTTTTTCTTTTTGTGCTTGTTGTTTTTTTCTTTTTCCTTTTTTTCCAGGGATTTGATTTGTTTTTTTGTTTTGTTTTTGTTTTTTGTTGTGTAAATGGGGGTTTCCAAAATTTTTTTTTCCAATTAAAAAACTTAAACTTACATATGAAAAACTGCTCTCCTACTGTACCAGCAAAGATAAACAATTTCTTTATTTTCATTTACCGGACAGCTGCTCCTCTAAAGAATTTTTATACCAGAATCAGGTCCAACCGTGTCTTATGCAGTGAATTAAACATGACATGGCATTCACAGAGGTCTGAATCACATCATTTTCTCTGGAAGCAACTCATAAAGACAGTCCTCTCTGAGGGTTAACCTTTATGTAAAAAAATCAAAGAGACAGGAAGAGGCTCAGGGCGGTGAGAGGCTTTGTCAGCTCGGGAGTGAAAAGTGTAATGTTGACTGAAAACACGGCGGGAGAGTGCTGTGAGTTTCATCGATCTGCTCTAGACTGCCTCAAACTATACTCATATTTAATGAGCTGGACGGTGCAGCAAGCAGAGGAATAAAGAATCAGCCTTATCCTCAGAAGGTTCAACCAATGTTCCCTTCCAGCTTCTCACGGATGCCGTCAGATGGACATCTTGCTTCTCCAGAAGGTTTGTTTTTACTGAGGCTCTACTCGAACATTCCTTTTTGTTGACTTCTACACACAGATGGACATGTCCTGGTGAGAGAAGCATTAGCATGCTTTGAGTAGCTTCATATAAAGTGATCTCAAAGTTAGTAAAGGTGTTCCACGTGGCAAAAATTAAAAGAAAAAGTGTGTCGCTCAACTGGTTGAGTATCCGCCCCATGTAGGCACTTTTTATTGCAGCAAGCCAATCTCAACCCCTTTCTTAAACTGAAACAGCAGAAAGAAAAGCTGTTGGTACACTTTATTTGTGGACTTAAACAAGAAAGAAAATGCAAGCAGAAGAGCAATTTAACAAGCTTACCTTTTTCCTTTTTTCATTACCTAGCATTAACTTTAGTGTGAAAAAAGGAAAAATATAGTTTTAAAAACACTTGATGTAAAAAAAGGATGTGTTAGCAAGACAAGCACTGTGACAGAGAAATGGCAGCTTTAAGCCAAGTGAACTGAAAGCATTAACATGAAATAGAACTAGATTAATTAAAATATCTCCTTTATCCATGATTTTTTCTTTTTTATGTAGACAGAATTTTTTAAAATAAATCTTATTTCAAACCTATCTGGATGTTGTGTGTTGTATGAAAACGGTTTTATAGCAGAAAAAAATATTGCGCTTATTATAACAATTCTTACTCGACTTCCTTGAATGAGATTAGAAAAAGCTTAAGTTTTAAATGTGGTCCTCAGGGAACTGTTTCTCAGGCTGAACAGAGCTGATGGCAGATAGGAGGAAGGTAAAGAACAGTGCTGCAGACAGTTAATTAGACAGATGACCCGCTGTGTGCCATTAGCACCGAAAGAGGAACGCAGGTCGTGGATTCAGCCCTTGCCCTTAATCAGATTTATCTCTAAAACTTCCCAAACGTGGCCCTCTGAAATCCTGCGTCACAGGGGACGTGTTTTCACAGCAACTTTCTGGGAGACTGATCACTGTTAAAAACAGCATACATCAGCATCTGTTCATGCCATTTGAATCCATGAGGAGAACACTGATGCCATGCCTGCTTAAACTATCATAAGTATGGAGGAAGAAAGCACAAGGTCAAACGTGATAACACTGCCTGCATAACATACTGTAACCGCATAGTGGTGGTAAGCAAACACAACCATAACCAATTCTCCAAACATGGTATGGCTTAGACATAATAGAAGAATAAAATAAATAAATAAATAAATTTTATTTTATAAGAGGTGACCCATTAATCCAGCAGTGTGTGACCCCTCCGAGCACACAGGCCTGGGTAAATCGTAATTCACAAACTGCAGCTGTATGATTCTTGCTGACAGCAGTGCCATCCTGTGGTATGAAACCATATTGACTCATGGGAAATAAGTTTTATAGACAAGATACAGTAGAGGTATAAGAAATGGATGTATGGGCAACAGAGCACAATAACTCTGTCTAGGCTACAGCAAAGCATCTATTAGAATGATTTTCATATTGTCAGTTCTGGGTTTTATTTATTTGTGTGGAGCTTTGCAGAGTCCAGGCCAACAGTACTCCCCGCTAACACTCTTCTCTGCTTTTCCAAGGCCAGCCTTCATGGAGAAAACACTCAGACTTGATTACCAGCAAATACCAACAAGTAGCAGGAAAAGCTGTCTGATTTGATCCGGATGTGGATCACCAGTCTGATTACTTATCGCTCATTAAAGCAATGTGCAGGGGTAGAATCTGCAATTAATCTAATTGAACATCCGTGCAAAGCAGAAAGCATCTCATACTAATACATGTCAATATGACGACCAAGCACATCAGAGTAATGTGTCAATATTGCATCAGTGTGCCACAAATTAGTGTTTTAATTCTCTTTTTTTTTTTCTCATTTAGTGACTCAGCTTGCATCCAACTGGTCCACCCAGGATGATGAAGACGTCGGAGAAACACTGCAAACAGCTACACTTAACAACATTGCTTGCCATTTCTCTTCTAAAATGTGGCTGTCAAGCTGCGTTTCTGTAAACATGAGTGGTTCCCTGTTGCCTTCATGTACAGTGGGACAAAAACGCTATGAGTCTGAAAAATATTTAGAAAAACCCAGTCTTTTCATGTAAATCATTAAACTAATTAGTCTACATAATGTAATTATGTTTAATTAATTTTAGTCTTCAAAAAGTTACATATTTTGTTCAGTTGTTTGTTTTTTCATCTTTCTTGGTCCTTTGCTGCGAGTTCTGCTGATAATCAGCAATAACCAAATTACTCTTTTTACCTACAGTTATTATGCTATTCATAGAAGTTGTCTCTGTTCAGTCCTGAACATACATGTCAATAAACAAATCAAAAAATGTCATAGTATCATATATATGAATTTTCTATCATAATGGATCACAGATTGCTAAAAATAAAACTGCTAAAAGCATTAAATTCCCTTTGCTTTGTATGAAACAAACAAAATGTAAGATGTAAGCCTATTGCTGCAGTTTTCACCATAATTCTGGCTTCGTCTTCAGAAGTTGTGATCTTCTTGTTCTGTATGCATCTACACAAATACAGCAGCTTCACTGTGCTTTTATTGGTGTAATATGAAAAACAACTCTCATTTACGAAGTGTCAACGAACACACCACGAGCCTCGGCGCTGCTCAGTACTCTCTCCTCTCATCCTTTTGTGTCTCTCGTCCAATCAGCACTCAGATAACCGCTGCTGACCGCTGATTGGACGCGAAGGAGGAAGATGCGACGTCCGTGGAGAATAGATTGAGGACTTTTCAAACCGTCCTGCTGATGTGATTGATAATCCACATATTTATGCTTCGACACGTCGCGATGTGAAGCGTAATCTTCCTGGATTATTGGCCGTGGGACGCTAACGGTCTTGGTGATTTTTCTTCCGCTTATTTCTTTGGTTTTATCTAGTTTGTTCTGTGGGATCGTTTGATGTTATGTCGGCCCGTTGCGCTGTTTTGGGTGAAGTCACTCCCCACACAATGTAGCTTCGGGTTGTTACGCCATAAGTGTCGTCACTAAAGGTGAGGATATGTTACAAACGGGATTTAATGACACAAATTCCCATCATTAATTATTACGGGAATCGCATTTTGACTTATGGCTTTGGTTTTATCGCTGATGTGTGGGCCTATTTGAAGCCCTGCTGTCGTGTTAATAGCTACAGTCAGTAAAGCTGCGGGTCTTAAAGTGATCACGAACAAGCTAAATTATGAAGTCCTGTAATAGCATATTGTTTTATTTTTCAACCAAGTGACTCACATGTGTCATAACACACAAGTAAATGTTTATGGAAGTTAACAAGGGGCAATTTAATTAAACTCTACCTGCATCCTTAGCTTCAGTAACTAATATTTGTGGTTGAGCCTTGTTTGGTGATAAAGACAGCTGATTTTCTTGTAGGTGTTGCTGTGTGAACAATGCACGAGCGATGTCTGATGTTGAGGCCACATACGCAGACTTTATCGCCTCTGGCAGGACGGGACGCAGGAACGCCATGCATGACATCCTGCAGAGTCCCACCGACCCTGAGGGGCGAGAGATGTCCCTCACCCTATCTTTGTCCCAGCTGCACATCAATACAGGAGGGGGAGGTAAACCACAGCATCAAACCTAAATATTATCTACAACATACGTGCTTGAGATTGTTCTCATGCAAACTCTAGCTTTAAATCTTAAAGTGTCTTATTATTATCATCAAGCAGTTGATTGCAGAATCTCAAACATCTCAAATTGCCATCGACTTTGAAGGTGATCCTGAATGCTCATACAGATGTTCTGTGCTGAAATGATTAGTATTTTGACTGTATTACTGTGAGTAAAACAATGGGCTAAAATCCTAACAGAAATAATCATTCAGGAGTTAACAGAATGATAATTCTGCTTTTATATGACCCATAGCATCCTCTGAATTTTCCCCACATTTTTAACCATTGTAAAAGAAAATTAAGAAAGCTCAATCAAAAGATCCAACCATCTGGGTATACCTCAGACAGGTGACAAGCTTATCACGTGGCTAAACAGAAACATAAATGACTGTGCACGCTCATCTGTGGTTAGGTTAGAATTACGCTATGAGATAACTGTGCTAGACTCCACCCCTTCAACTTAAAAACATATAGAAAAAAAAATTATTCATGGGGTGAAAATGATCCAATATTATTTAGCTGGGAGTTGCAGCATGTGAACGTGGAGGATTAGCTTTTTATTTGAAGATAAAATTAGGCTTCTTCAGTCAACAGGATGACAGCTCTGTGTGCGTATGTGCCCTGTTTTATTTAAAGAATAGGGATCTTTACTTGTCTGAGCACTTCAGAAAGACTTTGTGATTCTCAAAAGGCTGGAAAACATTACCAGACCATTTCTACGGTCTAGAAAATGTAGTCTGAATAACACTAGAGACTTTTACAAACACATGCACACAAAAGCTACACTGCCCATCCAAAAAGACAGGTCACACACTAATATTTTATTGGACCATCTTGAGCTTTGATTACAGCACATATCATTTTGTTAAGCTTCTGCAATGTCACAACCCAGCCAGCATTGCATGTGGGGCCATACGGGTTAAATTTTGGCTGGATATGAGGGACCCAAGTGGGTTTGTCCATGGTTTCCATGGTGACCACACCTGTGTTTTCCCATGTGGGCTTCCACATATGGGGCCCATGTCACTTAAACTATGACATCTGCAAATTTGCCCAGTTCCAGCCCATGCCTATAGGCTATATAGGAAAACACAGGTGGGGCCACCATGGAAACCGTGGACAAACCCACTTGGGTCCCTCATATGCAGCTAAAATTTAACCCATATGGGCCCCACATTCAATGCTGGCTGGGAACAACATCAATTTCTGTCTGGAGTAACATTCATTTTTTGCCAAGATCTTACGGTGATGATGGGAGAGTCGGCTCGTGGTGCAAAGCCTTCCCCAGCACATACCAAAGGTTCTCAGTGTGGTTCAGGTCTGGAGTCTGTGGTGACTAATCATGCTCTCTGAACTACTCTTTTACAATCTGAGCCCAATAAATCTTGGCTTTGGCATCTTGGAATATGGCCATGCCATCAGGGGGAAATCCATGGAATAATCTGGTCATTCAGTGTATTCAGGTACTCAGCTGACCTTATTCTCAAGGCATGCAATGCTGCAACCTAGACCTAAACCTAGGCCCAAATGCAGCAATCCTAAATCACAGACTGCCCCCTACAGGCTTGTACAGTATGCACTAGTCATACAGTAATGGCATCACTTTATCTGCCTCTCTTCCACTATAGAACCACTATTGAACAGGGTAATCTGGTTTTATCAGACCACATTACCTTCTTCCATTGCTCCAGGGCCAATTTTTTTTCCCCAATTATCCTCATTGACAACTAAAGCCCTCTTTCCACCAGCGGGTCTGGGTCAGGGCGGGTCGGATCGGTCCATGTTTTTTTGCATATCCACACCAAAACCCACCCGCTCTGGCCTGGCCCGACATAACCCGACCCAGACCCGCAGGTGGAAACAGGACTTAAGTGGTTTTCTTGTGGCTACATAATCCCTTAAATGCCCTTCATGTTGTTCTTGTGGAAATGCTCTTACTTGAACTATTAAACACATCCATGATTTCTACTGTTGTTTTTTTTATGGTTTGATTTCACCAAAAGTTTAATTAATTATAGATCATTCAAGGTTTTTATCTCACCACATTTCTTGTGATGAACCCAGTTTTAGTATTTTCAGCATTTCCTTAGATGTTCCTCTTAAACAGACTTTTTTTTCTCAACCACAGGATGTGTCTTTCAGTGTAATTGGGGATTATCACGCTTACCGGAAGTTCCCGGATTTTGGGCACTTCCTCTTCCGGGCCATGTTAACGACAGCCGTTCCTGCTCTGTTATACTGTTTAAATCGGATAAACTCCAAACATACTTAAGTTTTCATTCCAGACTGAAGTGATACTGGATCAAAAGCTGGATCAAAAGCTGGATCAAAGCGATCGATTCGCCGCGGTGAAGGGCCGAACTTTATAATATAACACACGTTTGTTTGTCGTCGGTGGGGCACAACACCGGCACTTCACAGCATGCTAGCATTAGCCAGCTAGCGTTTACTGACGTGCTTAACATTGTGCGTCTTAAAACACACAAACATCTGAAAAATCGGGTCTGTACCTCCCCGTTTCCAGTGGAACAACTGGGGACTGCCAAGAAAGGAGACGCTTTCAGATGCTTGTGTGTTTTCAGCCGCACAAAGTTAGGCACGTTATCGAGCTGGCTAATGCTAACCTGCTAACACGACTGCGCAGTCTGCCGGCCACAAACAAACGTGTATCGTTTTATTATAAAGTTCAGTCCTTCACCGCGGCGAATCGGTCGTTTTGATCCACTTCTTCCTCAGCATCACTTCAGTCTGGAATGAAAACTTAAGTGTGTTTGGCGTTTATCCGATTAAAAAAGTTTAACAGAGTAGTAGCTGGCGGACTACTGTTAGCAGGTTAGCATTAGCCAGCTTGATGACGTGCCTAACTTTGTGCGGCTGAAAACACACAAGCATCTGAAAGCGTCTCCTTTCTTGGCAGTCCCCAGTTGTTCCACTGAAAACGGGGAGGTACAGACCCGATTTTCAGATGTTTGTCTGTTTTTAAGACGTACAATGTTAAGCACGTCAGTAAACGCTAGCTGGCTAATGCTAGCATGCTGTGAAGTGCCGGTGTTGTGCCCCACCGGCGACAAACAAACGTGTGTTTTATAATAAAGTTTGGCCCTTCACCGCGGCGAATCGATCGCTTTGATCCACTTCTTCCTTAGTATCACTTCAGTCTAGAATGAAAACTTAAGTATGTTTGGAGTTTATCCGATTTAAACAGTATAACAGAGCAGGAACGGCTGTCGTTAACATGGCCCGGAAAAGGAAGTGCCCAGATACCGGGAACTTCCGGTAAGCGTGATAATCCCCTCTTGTTTAAGAAATGAAAAGCTACTACAGTAATTGCATCAGTTGGGGTTAAATAACCGGTTGTCAGCTGAAACATAATCATCCATGCAGTAATGATATTTGCCTTTTGCCTAGTTAAATCCAGGTGGTGACCTTTTTTTTTTTGGATGGGCAGTGTTTATTTTCTTGGCTTTAGAAAAACACTGTTGATTTCACAATTTCCATGCAGCCAATACTTAAACTAACAGAACAAGGTTATAGATGCTGGCAGATAGTATAGCTTCCTTATTTAAAACAATGTAAAGAACAGTACCCTCTCACCCTCTGTTCATAGCTCAGGGAACTTCAGCTAATGGGAACTTCCTTTTACAAGGCAGTACTTCCTTTATACACTAGTATGTACATTTGGTACAAAATTTTAGTTTATAATTTAGCCAGTGTACTTAGCTAAGAAATGCTGCTTGCATTTACACTAGCCATCTACTCTAGGTATATTTGTTAGAATATAGCTAGATAAGTACCCAACAAATGTTAGCTTAGCTTAACAATGGGGTAGTTTTTAGTTTTGTAATACGGTAGCTTGTTTCCTTGAAAAGTAATATACATTGATTGAGACATTGATCTTTGCTCATTTGATTTTAATTTGACATTTAAATTACAATAATAATTTCTGGAAGGAAGAGTGAACATTGTTGGGAAGAAGAAACTTTCTTGCTCCTTTTTTTCAGATATGTGGTGGAGGTTTATGTGGTGGGGTATGTGGGAACTTTACATTTCTGTTTTGTTGTAATTTTTGAATTAAGAGGTGAGGTTCAATTTAAAATGTTTAACTTTATAAAGAATTATATATCATTAAAAGCAAAGAATTGCTGTGACTAAACGCCTGTTAGCAAACTAAGCTAACATGGGTTTGACTAGCTAGCTGTTTGACTAAATCATTGACTTCTTTTGGTGAAGAGGCTAAATTTACTTTTGCAAGATAAACATATTTGAGTGACACTGTATTGTGTCCAGATTAGAGGACTTTTTAAAAAATTACTTTAGCTGAAATTCTCTGTGAAGCAAACATGGACTAGAGCGCTGTGTTTATGTTCACTATGAAGCGCAGCATGTGGAGTCGCTGTTCAGTTCCTCTCTTCACAAGTCACATTTCTTTGAACTGAGCTTTTCAGCTCCTGGGATTTGGACTCTTATTTAATCCACTATGACCTAGAGAAACATAGGCCTTGTTTCACCTTCCAACCATGGACTGACACACACACACACACACACACACACACACACACACAACCTACATTGGATTGATTCAGAAACTTCTCTTATCCCGTGCAGAATTTAATATCCAAAGAGCAATGTGTCAGACATGAATCAGTACACAGTAGCCTACAAATTAGGTGCATCAGTATCTTCAAAACAGCTATTTTGATTTTATAAAAAGAATAATGATAAACACAAGGACAAAGCCAGTCATTTACATCAAAAGCTAAAAGTGTAACCGCTCTTTTTCCCCTTTTTGCTTTCTACTATCTGTTTTTCTAGTTTCTTGTGAAGCTGAAAAAAAAAAGTTTGAGCGGACAAATTTAATTTTTCCATAAAAGCCCCAAGCTCTTCTAAATAAAGTTTTTATCTGAACGAATTTAAACGGCTAAATAGCATATGCAGCCCACCTCACAGGGAGTACTGCAGGAGTTGGCAACTCCAGTCCTCGAGGGCTGGAATCCTGCAAGTATTAAGCGTTGCCCTGCTGCAACACACCTGACTCCAATCATTCGGTAATTAGCTGACTTGTGCAGAGCTTGATGTGAAGCTCTGCGTAAGTTGCAGCAGAAACTCCTAATACCTTGCAGGATGCCTGCCCTCAAGAACTGGATTTGCCTACCTCTGGACTACTGGGTGGCCAAAACCTACCCACTGGATCTAGTGCAGGGGTGTCCAGCTGTGGTCCTCAAGGACCACAATGCTGCATGTTTTTTCTATGTTCAGCACTTTGGTCAACTGAGGTTGTTTTTTAAATGTGCTTTATAAATAAATTTGACTTTGACTTGACTATGTCTCGCTGCTCCAAAACACACTTGACTCAAATTAATGAGTTTTGTGCAGAGCTGAATAGGCTGTGAGATTAATTTGATTTGAGTCAGCTGTGTTGGTGCAGAGAGGCATGCAGGACAGCGGCCCTCAAGGACCGACTTTGGACACCCCTGATCTAGAGTTATCGTGAGTTCCAGTTGTCTCGAAACTCGTTTTCCCTAGGTAATTTTCCGAGGAATTAACGTGATGAACTCACTTTTCCAAGATACGAGCTCGTAATTTGCAGAGGACCCCGAGATTGTAGATTTAAAGATGGCGGCGTCCACCATTGTTGTTTATTAAGCTTTTATATAAGAGTAAAAGTACTTCTATTAAGAGTAAACAGCGCTGAATGGTTTTTATTGAATTTTACGGTCTTTTGTTCTTTAAAACGCAGCATGACTATGTGTTGTTTTTTAAACACACACACTGAAATTAGTTGTTGTCATGGTAACAGTGTTATAACATCTTTGTTGCTTTTCTAGCTAGAAATGTGTTATTTTCTAGCTTTTCTAGCTCACAAATAGGCTGTTTTCGAGATTTCTATTTTTTCCCTAGTTGGTGCAACTGTAACGCAAAATACCTGGTAATGACGTCACCAACTCGCGTCTGCTCAGAATCCTGAGACAACTGGAACGCACCATTAGTTCATTTAAAGTCGTGTTTCTCAGCTCTGGTCCTCAGGACCCATGCCCTGCATGTATTACCCCGTCACACACCTAACCTGGTGCCTCTCTCTCTCCCCAGTGACGTGAGCGCAGCGCAGGCGGCGCGCCCTGCGCACCGCATCTGCGCCCGTGTAATCAATGGTGTGGGAAACATAAGGTTGCTGGCGCTGCGGCGCGTGAGCGGTCCGTTGTCGCTCCGGCATGCCGTGCCGCTTCGCTACAGATACGCGCAAGCTCTGTCATTTTTGACGCTCCACGCACCCACACCGCGTCAATATCAGTAGTTCAGATCGAACCAGACAGGAAGTCAGACACAGGTTCAGAGTAAAATATCCGGTAACTTCCTAAACAAAAGCCACCGTGCAGCTTTTAAACTGCTGAACTACCTGAACATGACAGCATCTCTGTGTCCGCAAGGTTACAGTGAAATAAGAAACCATGACGCATGAACATGTGGACAAAATTAACCATTTGGATGAGAATCACAGGCGATCTAGCAGCCCTCTCGTGGTTTCGTGATGTCACCAATCAACAACAGCTGGTGCACTTGCGGGAGCGCTGCGCGGCCGCACAGTGAACGGTGTAAATGCTCGCGCCGAGGAAGTCGCAGCAAAGCCGCTGCGCTGCGCTGCGCTGCGCTCACGTCACGGACCAGGTGTAAAGCCGGGGTTAATGTGTTCCTACTCCAACACCTGATTCAGATACATGAACTTCCTTATCAAGTTCTTTGCAGGCCTTTTAACGAGCCATTCATTTGATTCAGGTGTGACAAATTAGGGTTGCCTCCAAGACACACAGGGCAGTGGGTCCAGAGGACCGGAGTTGGAAAACGCTGATGGGACAGAAAGCAGTCTAGTGAATATAACATGTTTCTGATAGTTGTGGTGGACTTGGAGCTGGACGAGCCAGATCAAGCCCAGATCTGGGAACAGTGGCGATCTGCTGTGAACCCCTGACTTAGGCCCTTCACTCCCCTTCTGCTCCCTAGGCACTGAAATATGGCAGCAAGTTGTATAGTTAATATACTTGAGATTGTTAAAATGCAGAGCCTAATTTTGCAATTGAGATGAATGAAGTAAAAGCTATTATTATTATTACTATTATTATTAACTTGGTTTATGAACAGTAACAAGAATAAAGATATAAAGTTTAGCAAAATAAAGATGCTATTGTTACAATACAGAGACACACTGAAGCACCAAAAGGGTTGTGCAAACAGGAGCTTCAGGCATGTCTTTTGCTTACACTTTCACAGGTGCAGCCAATTAAGACAATGAATTCACTGCACCTGTGAAACGTGTGCTCCCAAAGTCTTAACACTGCAACTGCAAGGTGTGGAGAACCCGAGAGAATGGAGCGTGAAAGGTTACAGAAAAAATTTGCAACATGGACCGTAGCAATTGGGAAAATTGTGCTACTGTTGCTCCTTTTTCTGCAGATGGAGACGACATTGAGGACAGCCAGATCTCCTCCACCTCATCCCAGAGGGAGGCAGAGCAGAGGAACAGCTAACCTACCACACACCGCCGCCTGCAAACGGAGAGCTGCAGGATGGAACCCAGGCGTCATCATGATGAATCTGTTTTTCCAATGTGGGTTGGTAGCCGGAGGGTAGTAGCATCACTGCTGATACGGCTTTTAAATGGAGCAATGACCCCCAAAATTCACTGTAGAGGTGCTGCATTGTGACCACTCAGTGCTCTTTGTGGCTCTGCTGTGAAGTAGAATTCCTAGGGTGCTTTTCAGACTCGGAGAAAACAGACTGAGAGATTTTTAGCGCTTTTCAAGGTGACTTTACTTTTCCTCTTCTTTTTTTTTCCTTCCTTTTTTTCCAAGTCACATACTGAGAGGGGGGGTAGACAGGTTCCCTGTGTGAGTTTTGTAGTAGTACAAGCAATTTGCAAGAGCACTGAGACGAGCTGATGTAATGGGTCACAGTGGGAGTAGCGTGTTTTGTAGAGGTAGTGTTGCTGATAGACTGTATTGCCAGTTAATGGCTTGTGCTTCCTTTTGAATTGACAATGCTGCAGATGGATATGGACTCAGCTGTAGTTAGGGGGGAGGGAGGGAGGGAGGGGGGGGGGGGGCAGGCACTGACTCTTAATAAGCTGCATATACTGTATACTGGTGTGTGATTACTGACTCTTTTATACCATTGAAAGCTGCAGGTTTTAGCAGAGTAGCAAGGTGGCAATGTGAAATTTCATTTGTTAGTGGGGATGAGGGTGTTGGGTTCTTCAACGTGTTTATCCTTCTTTTTAAAATAATTTTTAACAATGCCATTATAATCACAGCCAAATAGGAGTAGTTTGTCAGGTGTGTAAATACATTTATTCCACTTCTTGTTGAGAGTTAGATGAGAGGATGTCTGTTATTTGTAGCTGAAGCTCACTTTACGTGTTCTTTGTTTTGTATTATTCAAGCGTAACAATATCCTCCTGTGCTCATGCATCAATCTGCACAGCAACTAAATGCCAAATCATAAAATTGACATCTTTTCAGGGATTGCAATGGTTTGAGGTTAAAAGTGCCGTATTTGCAGTGTATTTGGCTTTGATGAAGAAACTTAATGCTACAATCATCTGCTAATCATTAACTGTTTCCATTACAACCCTTCAAAACCTAAATATTACAATAGAAAACTGGTATTGAAAACACCTGAGTTTCAAAAAGCCCCTCAGATATCACTAAAAAGTTTTTACACTCTCTTGAGATGCTTTTACAGACATGTCAATATAGATGTAAATCGCAAAAGTGTAATGGAAACACTTTTTTTTTGCATTATAAGTAGCCACACATGACCATGAAAGATAGCGCGGTATATATGTAGGAACAGAGGAGGATATAATTAAAGAGAAAAATATAACCAATCTTGATTCTAAACAGCAAAATGCAGAGTTTTTCAGAAACTTAGTCTCCAGCCCCCATAAAGTCTCACAGGATGAGATTTTATAAAAACTATGGCTCGTGCATTAAACACAGTTCAATGCAAACACCTGCAAATTGCAAATGTACTTTGTCAAAATTTTAGAAAATTGCTTATAATCTGCAAAAAAACTGTAATGGAAATGCAGCTCTTGGCACAGAATTTAGAGAAAATGCAAACACTGACTCCAAAACATTAAAGCTCAGATTTCTTTTTTTTTGTCCACCTTATTAAACAGGCACAGATACAGTAAAAGACTGTTGAGGACCTATAGATTGTTTCTGTTCATGCCTGCATTGTGATTGTGTATGGGGAAAAACTAACACAGCAATTGAGAAATGAGAAGGATGCAGGCAGATGGGTCACCAACTGAAAATGCATAGAAACACAACTGCAATATTTTATGAGGGTTAGTTTGATCTAAGCTAGCTGTTATCTTTGTGCTCGGCAGTGGATGTAGAAATGGTTTGAGCTTTGCTAATAAGACATTTTTAGACAGTTATCTACAGTTTTGTCTTGTAACCTGTGATCATTTTTGTCATCTACAACATATCAAACTTAAGTGAAAAGTCTCAGCCTGGATGGGTTCACACAGCACTGCAAATAAAAACTGAACATAGTTGCTCTGACATCACTTGTTAGGTTTTTGGACTTATTTTTTTGATTGCCTCGGGTTTTGACTGTCTTGTCTGGCTTTTTTTTTTTTTTCTAAACAGCATGTGATCGGTGAGCGAAGGATCTGACAGAACCTGCAGACATTATGCAGGCCCGAAACGCCTGTAAATTACAAGGCTGCTTCAGCTTTAAGCATACCCTGGTGAAATGCATGTTTTACTCCAAATTTACAAAACATCTAGAAGATTAAAACAAATGATTAAGGGCATAAATCAGTTTGAGAAAAATTAACAGAAGCAAGACAAGTTTATTTGTTTAGCACTTTTTATATACAAGATAATTCAAAGTGCTTTACATAAAACATTACAGCATTACACCGGGGTATCATTACACATATCAAACACATATTGCTCCTTCTTGTTATCTTACTTGCAGCTAACTTACTGTGTTGCAAGGCATCGGATTAATGGATTGATGGGTAGAAAATTCTATCATTGCCATGGGAAACTAGAATAATAACCTTGCTATTTAAAGATTTGCACTGTTTAAACACATTTAATGACCAGATACAGGTGATTCTGTTATACCTGATTATAAAAACATATCAACTAACAGCTGAAAGCAGTGCTGTGCAGGCGTGTTGATCCGAGTGGTTCTGCTGAAGAACAGCAAGTGTTTAAAATGACTCTTCTTTCTTTCATACTGGACATTCTTGATTAAAAATGAAGATGGCAGCCACAGTAAGGTTCAAACAGGAACAGTCTGCAAAAGCAACACTTAACTGAGCTGTATCAGATGTTTAAACCTGTGGAAATAATGTAGAAAAAATATTTACCTTAAAAGGAAGAAATGGATTGTCTGGTGAAGGATGTCAGATTGGGATGCTGGTAAAGGGGTGAGGTATGTAAACAGTTTTGAGTTTAATTTTATTTACAGGGTTCCTGCAGGGTCTTAAAAAAGTTCTTAAATTTGACAGTTGTGGTCTTAAATTTCATTTTGTAGGTCTTAAATTATCTTGTGCTCCAACAGATTTTATATTAGCCAATCAGAAAGAGATCTGGGTGGGTCTTAGCATAGCCGTCACCTGTCTGCCTGAGGTTTGCGTGAACATCTTGTTTACCTTTAGGAAGAAAATTTCAAACCGGGCATCAATGATAAATATAGGTAATAATGGTCAAAAGTTGTTGTTCAATCTATCTTTTCTGACAATATCTTTGTAAATGTAGAGGAATCTGTTTTTCTGCCAGTGTGTCAGTGAAATGGGCATTAAATTCTGTTCCAAGTGGTCTTAAAAAGCCTTAAATTTAACTTGTTAAAACGTGTAGGAACCCTGTATTTACTAATCGCTAAATTAAAGGGTTGCCAGCTCTTGATATTTTACACAATAATGTGAAGACCTTACAGTAATTAAGTGGTAAACCCTCTTTTTCTTCACTGCCACTCTTAGATTCGTCCCTTTCTGCTTGAACCATCTGTGGATGGTATCAGTAAGCTGTCGAGAGTGATTTCTCCATGAAAAACATCCAGTAAAACCACGTTCAGCCTGTAAAATCTGACACTGACAGTGATGACGGCGATCCTAAAGGTCATCGCTCCTCCGTCTGACTATTTTGCCATGCCTCCTTTCTTAATGACTTTCTATCTTCTGTGCATCCACCTCACTTTTGTTCTGATATTCACTGTTTTCTTGTTCCATAACCAGTGTAAATGTGGGATTACTGGGCATTAATGATAATAATAATAATAATAAAACATTTTATTTGAAAGCGCCTATTCAAAATACCCAAGGACACTGTACAGGCAGATAAAACATTAAAAACAGGAAGCTAAAACAGTAAAAACAAGCATTAGAGGTACCACAGTGTTGTATGGAAAGTAGCGATATGGTTATTACTTCACAAAGGAAAAAAAAAACTTTAGAAAACAACCAGCCATTTTTGTTAATGATTGAAAAAATTCCAAAAAATAATTCCAGTGAGTTTGGGACACACACATACAAAACAAACAGGGCTGGGCTCTTCCTTGTGCTTGAAATGCATGAGGTTCATAATAGAGGCATATATTCTGACCTTTGATCTGCAACTTACTGCATTTTCTGTTTAGTCAGACCTGCTGTTCAGTTATGACTGAGTGCGCTCTTCCTGCTTTTGTTTTTCTCCACTGGCTTCCTGGTGAAGGAGAAGTATTGCAGTTTTTATTGTTTTACAGAACTGATTCTGATTTATGATGGGGCATGGATAACCAAGTGAAACTTTAATTATCTGCTACGTATTTAGCAAACAGCCAAGAAAGAAAAAGTACAACATCTTTCAGTTCTTTGGTTTATTAAAAAAAGGTCATTCCCTGCTTCTTAATTGAGTTATATATGACTTCAAATGAACAACAAACTGTCTTCTTTTTTTTTTTTTTTTGGTCTGGCAAAATAAAGCCAAAATTGCAGAAGCAGTGAGTCGAAACTAAATAACTTTACTGATTCCTCGGGAATGCAAAGGATAATATTCACCAGTGGAAAAAATTATATAGTTGCTAATCTTCCCCGAGGTGGATGTCTGTGTTCACCTCAAATTAGATGATTAAAAAAAAAAAAAAAAAAAAGGCTCTACCTGCCTCCGCATCTTAAAGCTTATGATTTTACAGCTCAGACTGAATATGTATGGGTCATTTGGAAGGCTTTGCTGGAGGATGACTACTTTTATTTTTAAAAAACACACACACACACACTGGCATGCCTTAGGTTTTCAAAGCTACATCTAAACAAATAAGACTTATGGAACAGTGACCTTAAGACGGACAAGACCAGAGATGCTTAGCCATCATCCACAGTATCACAACTGGTAAAAACCAAATGCAGTACATCAGCAAAAATGCATCGTACAAACTGAAGCAGGGGGGATGAAGTGATCATGATTTGGGGTTCTTTTGAAAGCCCAGCACCTGAATGCCATACAGTCATGATGTCGACTGAGATTTTGTGGAAATACCTTGTGTGAACTGTAGATTAACTGAAGGCGAGCAACATTAAAGCAGCATTATTAAATAAGTATTATTACATCACAATAATGTGACACACACAGATTACATTCTGTGGGTCACATTATTGTGACTTTCACACACTGCTTCTGCCTTTTTGGTTCAGTTTTTGTGAAAAAATAATAGCATGATGTCATTAGTTGCTGTTTATCTGAGGTTATATTGACTTAACTTTAAGACCTGGGAAGGACCAGATTTTCTTTCAGGCCTAATATGTAAAATCTTGAAATTAAGTAAAGTGTACTTTCTTTTCTTTGTGACTGTGCATGTATGAGAGTATTGATCTTTTCATCTAACTCTCGGGAGTGATATCAGTAAGTGCATTACCCCAAATGTCAAACTATTCCTAGATGTAGATATGCAATACACAATGGAGCTTCCAGCAACATGTACATTTGTTCTGTGTGTGTAATAAGTTTTTATCTCTGACACTGAGGCTGAACTACATTCCTGCCACTTTGTGTGTAAACATTTGTACAGGCCGCCACGCATGCACTTTCACAACTGTCTTTATTTTTTAAAATTCTCTTCATCTTCTCAATCCCTCCACTGCAGCTTAACTCCGACTCATTCATGCTGATGTTATGAGGAGCAAATGTAGCTCTCATTTTGTAACCTTTAATCAATCAGGTGTTTGAACTGTAAACTGACATGTGACTGTTTGATGAGCCACTCCAGTGTGTGTAAACCCAACTGTTCATTGTCCAGCATGTAGAAGTACAGCAGGTGCATGATTCTGCTGAATGTGTAGCTGTTTGTCAGACTGTCTGTAATCACATTTTCTACTCCTGGTGTTGAATAAAGTGAAATAAAACGGGAGCGGAAAATGGGAAAGCCTCCTGTGTTGCTGCACTTTTACAGCTTGACCAGCAGGGGGTGCTGGCGGTGGGAGAATGAATTAAACTTGAATATTGAAATATTTAAAAGTGTTAAGTATAAAAGTGTGTGATATTGCTTTGAACACACATTGAAATACTGAAAATCAAATTAAAACTTAATAGAAACTCAATAGAAATCATTGAATTGGTGTATTGTTGATGGATGGTGTCACAGTTCTTTAAAATATTATAAATCATAAAAAAGTCTCAACTCTCTACTAACTTTAACAAATGTAGTTTGTAGGGCTGACAATATGTCTATTGTACCGCTGTGTGTGCATGAAAGTGTGTGTGTGTGTTGCTGATTATGCAAATAATGATTAGACAATTGTACCAGGAAGTTTAGGTAAGAAAGAAAAATCCCCGACCAGCTCCTCTAAGTTCCTCATTCTGACAGCAGTCCATGCAGACGAGTGACCCGCTTGTCAGATGCGTCTCTGTGTGTCAGCACTCTCATGAAAAGCACAAAGAAGAAAATCTGAGGACGTCAGGAACTCTACAAACTGGATTAACTGTCTCCTTCATCAGGGACACACATTTAGAGAGGTGAGGACTGATGCGTGTGCAGTGTGAATGAAATCAGAGACTCAGAGTTTTAACTTTGATTTCTGGGGAAAGAGATTGTTTTAGTGAAACCATATTTTTGTGTTATGCTACTTCTTGTTAAAGTGAATCACTTTTCTGTTTTCTTTTAGGGTTTATCATAAAGTTCAGTACTCATACATTTGTCTTGTTTCAAAAGGTTATAAAAGAACTCTTTTAGATATAAGCCTTGATATGACTCATTTGCATTTAAATTTCACACTAGGTTATCTTCTATCCTCTGCTTCCTTTTTCTTATTTCCCACAGCTCACTGCTAAAGGGGGAAGTTTGTGTGTGGCACAGGGAGGGTTCATTCATTAACTCAGTTTTCAGCCGTTTACTCTCTGTCAAGTTAAGAATATGATTGAGGTGCTAAACAGCAGTAAACACGTCTGCAGTAACATATCCAAACTGTTGCACCACAAGCTTTCACGCCTGAGTTCACAGATCTTAAAGTGGATCTTGTTTCCTCTCGTTCCTTAGACTTCCCAAATCTTTTAACTTATAAAGTTTTGCCCTCTGAGCTCTTAATCTGCCCGATCGGAATATGTGATATAGAAAATGGTTGAATGGATGGATGGATGCTGTCTTACTTGCTATAGAGTCAACCATATGAGGTACTTGTTCAATGAGCCATACTTCCTTAATGTCGTTATATGTTTTGACTCTAGTTGGTGCGTGTAATAATAATAAAAAAAAAAACTCAGCCAAAGTATTATGAATACCAAAGTATTCACTTGTTTTTATTGTTCAAATTTGTCAGATGGCAAAATTGCAGTAAAGTCTATGTAAATTTACTAAATAAAGAAATGGCCTAGATAATGGATAAAATTATACAGTACTGACTGTGGATTGTAATTATGATGAACACCATTATTAATTAAGATTAAGATTTTTCTACTTCTATGGGTCTCTTGCACTATACTTACCTAGTTTAAAACGTACTTGGAGGACAGGGAGATATTTTGTGTCAATGGGTAACTTTACATCTGAGCAGACAGGAATTAGATGTGGGGTTCCCCAAGGCTCCATCTGAGGGCTCCTTCTGTTTGGCATCTAAATGCTCCCACTGGCACAGGTTATAAAGGACAACAATTTTAGTTACCATAGCACAGATAGTCGTCTTCAGAAGTATTCATACCTTCTCATCAAAGATGGGAAAAATCAGCTGTCAGTGAAATAAGTTGAAATCAACATAAGTATTAATAAACATTTTGTGAAGATCAATGGGCTCTGTGCACAGCTCCACTACTTCCTGAACTTAAGGTAGCTCCTTTGTTTCCTGTCTGCCTGATCTCAGTAACTGGCCAGACACACCTGGATTAATTAGTTCGTCCAGTAATGAAAGACAGGAAACAAAGGAGCTATTCAGGAAGTAGTGGAGCTGTGCATAGAGCCCATTAATTGTGGTTCAACAGAAATATGAAAAACAAACAAGAAAAAAAAAAACCAAGCAAGCCCACATGATGGGGCTCCCTGAACTAAAACTTTATTGAACAACACTTTGGGGGACACACTGTAATGTTCAAGCAGACTTCTGCATCTGTTGACAGGTATTTTGGTCCACTGTTCATGAGCAAAGTGCTTTAATAAGTCTGGACCAGTTTTGCTTATTATTATTTCTTTTTATAAGTTATTTTCAACCACAATTCAAAAGCAATATTTTATTTCACTAAATTATAATTTTGCAAAATTTTATTCATTATTACTTCTTTCAGTTTCTTGTTATTTGCATATGTCTTGTGAATTTAGCCTTTTCTTTAATTGGAGGGTATGAATAATTTTGAGGACAACTGTATTTTACAATGTCACCAGGAGACCGGGGCCCTGTACAGCCTCTGGGTAAATGCATTGAGAAGATTATTGACTGGATCTGTCTCAACTTTCTATAGTTGAGCAAAAACAAAACTGAGGTGATTTTTTATTTTTATTTTATTTTTTTTTAGCCAAAAAGAAACAACTGCAGGTTGCTAGAGCTTTAATCTATACACCTAAAAAACACCAACCATGTCAGAAATCTGAGTGTAGTGATGGACTCAGACCTAAACTTTGAAAAACAAAGTTAAATCAATCTTTAAAAACACATCAATTCAATCACAAATCATACCATCACTACCAAATCATACCACCAAATAGTACCATCACCTGAAGAACATCTCAATGATAAAAGATCTGATGTCTCAGCAGGTCCCTAGAAAAAAAAGTCATGCATTCATCTTCATTCGGCTTGGTTATTGTAACAGCATCTCTACAGATCTGCCTAAAGAAAAATCAGTCAGACAGCTGCAGCTCATTCAGAACTCTGCTGCTCAAATTCTCACTATGTCCAAAAAAGTGGACCATACACATCAGTCCAGCTCTGAGGTCTTTATACTGGCTGTCTGTCAGAGGATAGACTTTAAAGTTCTGTTGCTGGTGTATAAAGCTCTGAATGGTTCAGGACCAAATACATCAGTGACCTCCTAAACCATAAACCCACCGAGCCAAAGACGTCTAGTAGACATAAGTTTAGACCGAAATTCACCCCACTTAGCCTGAATCTAGACATTATGATTGAATCCATTATGATTAAATGTTGAAGTAAACAACTGTAGGCTGTATAAATGATGGCCAAATGTTGGATCAAAACATTTGGCCAGTCATTGATCAATTTACAGTGCAGTTTAGTTTTAGTCCAAGCTAGTCTAAGCTTAGACAGCTGAAAGACTTTCATTTTTAGACCAGGAAGACCAATTTTAGCCCAGACATCTAAGGATCATCTATTAGACGTTTTTTAGACCAGAAAATGCTCAGTGGGAACCTACCAGACCCCTCAGGTCATCTGGCTCCAGCCTTTCATCAGTTCCCAGAGTCAGAACCAGACATGGAGAAGCTGTGCTCCAAATGTCAGAAACAAAACTCCCAGAAAGCTTCAGATTAGCTCAAACACTCAGTTTATTTAAATCCAGATTAAAGACCCACCTGCCCTCAGCTGCATTTAAATAGTTTTTATTCAGAAGTTTAGATCTGCATGGCTTTGATTTTAGCTAATAACCATCTGAAAAGCTTGTGTGCGTGTGTGTGTGTTTTAAATTTATTTTAAGACAAGTTTTTATTCTTTTACTTTCTAATGAGGTTTTTTTTTTCCTGCACCCGGCTGTAATGCTTTTAATTTTTTACATAAAGCACTTTGAATTGTCTTCAAGGGGCAAACTCCGCCTCAGAACAGTGAAGCTTGCTTCCTTGTTGTAAATAGTGTAATCCTCCCTTCATCCGCTGGGGGCTGGCTCCAAGAGCGAGCAAATCCCCATAGACTCCCATGTTAAAAACGCCAACTTCACAGCAGAAATAAACAGGTTTACAGCCTGGTTCAAAAAATCATTTTAGGTTTATTAGGTCAAGTTTACCTTCATGTCAACTGTGAGGGGGGTGAATTTTTTTATAACTCATTCATTTAGATGTTATTTATTCTTCAAATTACACATAATTAAGGGCGTGTCCTTATGACAGACCGGAAGCTCCGCCTGCCGACCGGAGGCTCCTAGTTAGCTCCTTCTTTGCTTTTAATAAGGTCTCAGTTTGTTACAGAGTCGCACAACGGCGGTGTTTAGTCAGCGAATTGCAAGTCTAAGCATGTCTTACCTTAACCATGCCGCTTAGGGGGCTTATCTTTGTTAGCTCCTCTTAGTTTCGTGTTAGCTCAGTTCGCGTTTAGCCCACAGTACGTCAGCTGTCAATCATTTGCCCCGCGGCCGCGCTGTGCCCATTTTAGGATTTTCCTGGAGTGACGACGTACGTGACACGGCAAGATGGCGACGGTAAGACACGCCCAACTGGCTTCACATTTCTCTATTCAGAAGAGACCGGAAGCTACGTCCAGTAATTATATACAGTCTATGATTGTCTTGTACATGAAATGTGCTATACAAATAAATTTGCCTTGCCGCATGTTTCATGGGAAATTTAACTTTTATTTGCACTGACCAGTGCACTGACAATTGATAATTAATACATAATTTCAGGGATGCACAATATAATTCACCCCCTATCGGTATCGGCCTATATCGGCCTTAAAACTGAGTATTGGACATCGGCCACCCCACCGATATTAACTGATATTTAACTGATCAGCCCACTGTTTCTAAAGACTAAAAAAAAAAAAAAAAAACTTTTTCAAAAACTTCTTTTTTACAGACTTTAAAACTTCTAAAGAGTAGGGTTGGGAAAAATATCAATACACTGAAATATTGCAATATTTTCAGATGCTGATATAATATTGACATTTAAAAACGCGGTATTGATCTATTTAACTAACAAAATCTCACGATATTTTATAGTTCTGTTACAAAATCTCAAAAGAATTAAAAAAAAAAATGTCATGATATTTTCATATGCTGATATACTATTGACATTTAAAAACGCGATCTATTTTACTAACAAAATCTCACAATATTTCTTAGTTCTGTTACAAGATCTTGTGAGAACTCACGAAATATCGCGAGATTGTAGAAGTAAAATAGATCAATACTGCGTTTTTAAATATTGATTTGAAATTGGCATATGAAAATATCATGTTATTTCAGTGTATCGATATTTTTCCCACCTCTATTTTTCAAAGTGTTGGAAACAGATAATAAAACTATTTGCAATGTCTGCTAATTTTTTTCAGCTTTGATATCGGTATCGATATCAGTTATCAGCCACATGAGTCCATATCGGATATCGGCCAAAATTCCAGTATTATGCATCTCTACATAATTTAATTGGTTTAGTATCCAATGAAGTGCTATCTAAATTTAGTTCTATATACTACTGTGTTTTTTATGCTTATTTGATCATAATCCCAGCTTGCATCTACCTGGTCATCAAATCAAAACAGATTTTTGTTAGTCTAATCCACATTCCTTTTGGCTACATAACCAGATCAGTGGTATTATTATAGCTGCTTTTATTATACTTTCCTTCACTGATGGGTATGGAGCTTTATCCTGAATTTAATTTCTGTACTGTTAAGAATGTTGCCATTATATTTCCTTCTAGCAGAGACATTTGCTGTTGTAGTCACACAAGCTAAGGAATAACTCAGAAAACAACACATTTTCATAGCTAAAATGATGCGCAATAAGCCTATACCAAAGTAAACTGAACTTGGAGGGGCAAGTTTGTCCTTCATGAATAGTGACACTGGAATGTCTAAAGGCATGCCTGTTTTTGTGATCTTAGTTTTACAAAACACAATAAACAATAGTAAATGTATCCAAATCTAGCTAAATGTAAACTTAATGCCATATAGTTTTAGAGTTGGGTGAAATGGAGCAGCTCCTGTATGTCATACTCATTTTTTATCACAGCTGGTAAATTTTCAGTTGTTCATATCAAAACCACTTGATTAATCGTCAACCTGATTCTCAGCCTTGATTTAT
Organism: Atherinomorus stipes; assembly: GCA_023101725.1. Taxonomy (NCBI): domain Eukaryota; kingdom Metazoa; phylum Chordata; class Actinopteri; order Atheriniformes; family Atherinidae; genus Atherinomorus; species Atherinomorus stipes. Next base: position 14,564 of record JALJCO010001527.1, on the reverse strand, counting down.
TTTCTATCTTAATTTTTTCCTCCCCTTTTTATTTTGAAATTCAAAATAATTGGCCACATGGTTGCTCATTGTGTGGTCTTGAACACACATTTTGGCACATTTCTGCCAGGTTTGTGGGTTTCATGCTGGTTCCTCAGAACAGTGCAATCAAAAGCCACAATGACAAAAGACAAACAATAACTGCAGCAATAAACTTTTGTATTACAGAGGGGACAGAGTACAGCGCTGAAGCATTAACAGTACAATATAGTATAATTGTGTCTTATGACTTAAACTTGTTAAGTATTTCTTGTTTTGATTTTACAAATGATGTAAAAATCAAAGAAGTGACAGAATTATTCAAATGCGTTCTTAAAAACAGCTTTGCTAGAGTAAAAGCATTTACCAGCTTTTTTTTTTTTTTTTTATAAAAAGCTTTTATTTCTCACAATATTTCCAAATCTCCCATCTCTGTCTTAACTCCACTATAAATTTTGTGATTTTAATTCCTTCTTCTATAGAATATACCAGTAATATACATTTTAAATGTATAGAACATGCTATAATGAACATGGTTTACCATCACTTGGTTATTTGAAGCAGGTGTTGTAGGAGTCTGGTATAACGAGTAGAACTTCATACTGGAAAGTCGTTTTATTGCAAGTGTTTGTTAAGCTTCTGTATGTTTGGGTTGTTATGTGATGCTGTTTTGATAATTATGCATTTAATATAAGGTGGAGTCATGCAGGACATAATTAGTGACAACATCACATCCAAAGATGTGTAAAGGAGTTCACCTGTTTGTGATTTTAAAAACAAATTCAGCCCTAACATGAATGCGTGTCCTAAACTGATTCTATTCTATAACAAGTGAAAGTTAGATGAATTAGTTCAAAGAGTTCAGTTTATTGTAATTACTTCCTGATAATGTACAGGGGCATCATACCATGGTTGTAAGCTACAAGACCTGAACTATTCCCACAATGCTCAGTTCTATAATTACTCGAAATCAGTATTGATCTTTTCATATCCATGTACTGCCCCCCCCCCCCCATGCTCTGCAGGGCTGCATGTAATAATGTAAATAGATTAAATGATTGCTGCTTGAACATGGTATCAACGCAATGAGAATCAATATCAACTTGAAAAGCACTCAGAGAGCTTGTCCCCCCCCCCCCACCACTGGCCTTTATATTACATTGCTGACAGGAAAGGGGGGGGGGGCAGAGAGAGTGCAGGGGGACGACATGCAGAGGGTCCCAGACCCGGAATTGTACCTGGGCCTGCTGCACTGAGGAACTGTAGCCTGCAAACATGAGGCGGCTGCTCAATCAGTAGAGCTAAATACCACCGCAAAAATTCCTCATTTTAAAAGGAAAGCAGAAATCTCCAAGCTGCTCACCCATGTGGCCATATGTCACAGTGACACAAAGAAATTCCTGGATCCAAACAGTGATCCGGATCAACACCATAATCACATGGTTTCTTCCTTGTTCCATTATCAACATTCCCTGAAAATTTCATTCAAATCTGTCCAGAACTTTATGAGTTATTTTGTTAATGGACAGACAGACGGACAAACCATTACTGTACCTCCTTGGCAAAGATAGTAAACAGGTTTCTCTTGAAACACTGGGTCTTTGTATACCCCCCCCCCCCCCCCCCCCCCCTCCTTTTTTTTGTACTTTCCCTTCTTTTTGTTTACTTTGTGTACCACTGTCACATACACAATGCACTGTAAATATTGTCACAATTTGCAATAGATAATAAATCTTTTTTTAAAAAGAAAGAAAAAAAAGAAACACTGGGTCTCAATGGGATCATCGTTGTGAATAAAAGTTTACTGAATTTGATTAAATATCATAGTTCTGCAACATTTTGTGTATGATTGTGAGCTCTTGTCTTGTTTTGCCATAAACAAGCGGAAAGTATCCAAATGATTTGATCGGGTGAAAGGAGCTGCCATCTCTTTGAAGTGCATGGAGTACAGCTGATGACACATGATGTTACTTTAGGTGTTAACTAAACATTTGATGACATGCCACTTGATTTAACGCAGATTGCATAACCAGCAATGTTAGAAAAAGAGTGGAAAATCAGAGTGAGGCAGTGTGAACACTGCTTTAAATACTCTAAAGCATTTACTGTGAGCAAGTATGCATTATGATAATAGTTGCTGCTTTTAATACTCTTATTGTTGCCATATTTTTCTCCTTGCTTGTTTCGTTAGCAATATGAAAATGGTCATCAAAGAACATAATTTCCCATCTAACATGCTCAAAAACTCCTTCATGTACTCTTTGATGTATCCTCTTACTTCACCAGAGCAACTGTGGAAAAAGATTTGGACCAAATTTTCTGCACATTCTCTGGTGTTTATGTCCACAAATAGCTTATTACAATAAACTGACTTAATGCAAAAAACAGTGACTTGTAAGTCATTAAGCAGCAGACACTGCTGGAAAACCAATCTAAAGATAGAACATTTTACACAAGCAATAATCAATCTCTCAGATTAAACTGAATTGGTTTTTATTAAACGCTTAAATACAGTCTATACCAATCTCATTTTTAAATTTGATCTCTTTTTATTGAGTATGGTGTGGCATAATTCGAGGCATAACTATTTGCACCATGCATGACCAATTGTGTGCCTTTCCAATTATTCCAATTAGATGCAGACTGATTTATACAACGCGACATACAATAAATCTGAGAGCAAAGTATATTCAGTACATTTCTTCATCATATTAACTGAAGACAGAATGATTAAATATGGAAAAATGAATATTTAGCTCGTTTGGATGTTATTCTAAACCCTCAAAAACTGACAGGTCACAGGTGTTTGTCGCCAAACAATTTAGTTCAGCAGCTGTTCGTTTGCAACTGACTACTCGGCTCTTCCTTTTTCTCACTTCCTCCTGCAGGCAAGATGGGCTGCATGAAATCAACACTGAACCAAGGTCTGAGCAGTGCTGTGGAAAGCAAAATCAGCCAGCAGCCTGTACGTACCGACCAAACGCACTATGTCAGAGACCCTACCTCCAATACAAAAAACAACATAGTAAGTAGTCAGACAGCTGGGCTAAAGGAAATCCTTATTACATGTCACTGATATTTAGCCCGAACTGAAAAGTCAGGACAGAATACAGTCATGATTATTAAAATGAACATATGAAAATGAAGTTGAAAGAGAGCATGACTGACATTGTCAAAATGTTTCCTGGTTGTTTTAGCCTTGTACTTTTCTACAGTGGGAATTTTAAAAACTCAGTTTTTCAAAGAAGATTTTACACAATCTTTCCAAGACAATGTGCAAGAAAGTTTTACTTCCAAAGAAATCAAACTTCCCTTTCTCAAATGATGATACTGTATGTGTCAAAATGAAAAGAATAAACTAATTATGCAGGCTGTGCCAAGATAAAGGAATTAAAACAGATATCACAACATCTACTTTCTTTGTTTTGCAGAATAATTCCCTGTTGCCTGGTCAGGTGTTCCAGAAGATGGAGGGTATTTAACTTTTTCCCCTTATCTGTATTTGCTTTTCTTTCTCCGTTCATCCAAAATCTCATTATAAAGCAGCAGTCATAATTAAGGATAGACCGATACATCAGCCGGCCAATATTTTTGGCCGATATTTGCATTTTTTGCTGGTATCTACTGATAACCCCTCTCAGCATATTCTAGACAGGCATTTATACAGGCAGCAGTTTTTATATATAAATTACACGTCAATGTTTCTTTTTGATATTGATACAAGTGCACTGATTCTTTTTTTAAAATATATTCATTACAAGTTTAATGTTTCTGTTTGATATTTGTTTACAAGTGTTTGTTTAAAGATTTATTTCTGTATTTTCACTTAAAAGAGTTTTCAAAATTAGTTTTTACGGTGTCCTTTATTATATCAATTTTTGTATCAAATGCAGTAAATATTGGCAGGTTGTATCGGCCATCGGCTGAGGCTGATGAGAAAATATCGGTATCGACCCAGGCTGCGCCTTTTTTGGGTTGTTTTCATCCTTAAAAAATCTGTATCGGTCGATCCCTTGTCATAATGCGAGGCTTTTTAGCTTTAATTAAAGTAATAAAATACACAATTATATACGCAGCTATATGTGTATCCAAATAATGATATACCTGCATTGAACAGTATTGGAGTGGAAATTACAGTGTAAGTCACCAGTTTTGACTTTGTATTCTTTTTTTTCTGTTGATCACTCAGAGCTGTTTTTGTGTAAAAGGTACTATATAAATTAAACATTTACTTATCCCTCTAAACTTGACTTCAAAGTAAAGAGATACAAGGGGTTTTGGGCATCTGCTCTACTTGACCCAAACCTGATGAGGATGCAGAAATTTACTAAAATTTACTAAAAGTCACTAGATACAGGCTGCAGTCAGAGTTTGGCCTTTTAAATTCTGACTTCATGTCATTTATTTACTTGCATTTCCAAACTGACCTAAACTGAACCCAATTTCACGACAGAGCATGAAACAACAACATAGGTCCAAAGTCCAAGATGTTGAAGTTTTACAATGATGACAGACTCACACAGAGGGACTGAGATCCGCACGATATTCCGCAAGATACATAGTTTGCATTCCGAATACCAGAGGAGACTTTTTCTCATTTATCTGGTCACACAATGTTACGTAATAACACTCTAACTCAATCACCCAGGCAGATGACATAAACGAAAAGCACATCACAGCTCTCTATTACTGATATAAAAGGAGCAAATGGCATTTTATCCTTAAGGTGGTCAGGTGTAAACTATAAAGGAGAGATATTGTGCACTTTTTTTTCAGCAAATTGAACTTTTCTGAGCCCTTTATATAAATTCCTGGAACAGGATTCAGTCAAAACACCTCAGGGTGACAGTACAATAGGTCTCTGTTGAAGTGTATCTGTAACTTCGTTATAGCAGCCATTTTTATGAGATGAAGAGGGCCAATCCAGCCTTTCTCTTGAGATATTCTTTACAGCTTTGCAAACATAAATTGTGACATATGATTTGTTCAATAATCTTTGAAGAATGTTGTTATTGTAAGAAAGGACATTTAGTACGTAGCATTCGACCTCACACAAGCAAACACAGCTAAACAAGCTCCTAGGGATGCACAATATAATCTGCCCCCTATCGGTATCGGCCTATATAGGCCTTAAAACTGAACATCGGACATCGGCCACCCCTCCGATATTTAACTGATCAGCCCGCTGTTTCTAAAGTCTAAAGAAAAACCCCAAACTTCTTCTTCAAAAACTTTTTTTTTTTTTTTTTTTTTTTTTTTTTTTTTTTTTTTTTTTACTTGTCCTGTCCAGCATCGAAGCAAGCAGAATGGAAATCTGATTGCTTTATTCTGTTGAACAGTTTTGCTTTACCAAGCGGAGCTTTATGAACATAAGGCTCCACTTGATATCATGTTTATTCATTTTATTTTTTTATTTAAACATTTGTCTATTACACCATTCCATATCATACTGCTGGGCCTGACAAGGGGGAAATGAAAGTTAACAGAGGTAATGATAGAAAGTGAAACAGAGAGAAAGGAGTAAGGAAGAGGAAGAGAGAGAGGAGAGAAAACATGAATCCACTTACACAGTTCACTGGTACATCTGTACAGTGATCCCTAAACAACCAAGGTCTCTGTTGGAAAAAAAAATCATACAAACACACACAAACACACGCAGAACTACGCAGAGAAGAGGTACACCCTAGTCATCGCAATGGGAAGTAGAGAAGAGGTACAACCTAGTCATCGCAATGGGAAGTAGAGAAGAGGTACAACCTAGTCATCGCAATGGGAAGCAGTGTCACAGTGTCAACATGCATAATAAAGGGTGCTCCGTGGTGATACAGTCATGCAGATGCAACCTCGTCTCTGCAAGGAGGAGAAAGCCCGCAAGGCTCACGACCCAGGCCCCCAGCAGCCACCCAGAGGCCCAGATCCCAGCTACCCCCCCAAAGAGCGGACATGCATCCCCCCGAAGGGCGGCAAAAGGCGGCCCCAGCCGGAGCCCCCTGCAGTCTGGGGGCCCAGGCCCCAGCGGACCAAGACCAGCAGCTGCCGACCCCACCGGGCGCCGGGGCGTCCCCCGGAGCGGAGACAGCGCCGGGCCCAGGGCCCAAGCGCCCAGGAGCAGCCACCCCCCCCCGGACCCGGGCGGCCCAACCGAAACCCAGGAGGACCGGACCCCCCAGACGACGCCCCCCCAGGGCAGGCCAGCCCCCACCCCAACGTCCCTGCCCCACACACCTGACACCAGGGCGCCACCACCTCTACCACCCCCTACCCCGCCACCACGCTCACACACACACTCCCCACACACCTACCCCAACACTAGGGCTGAAAGATATACCGCCACCGCCCCCGCATCGAGACACGGGCACCCAAGACATCAATACCGCAAGAGCAACCACATACAAGATACAGATCCCCCCTGCGCCCGCCCCGCACAAAAAGCCCCGGAAGCCACAAACAAAACCGCACCCCCCACCAAAGCGCCCGGCCCCCAACCAACCCGCAGCCACACCGCACCACACCGACACCAAGATGCCCGGCACGAACACCGAGATACGAACCTCCGCCCACACCGCCCAGCCCTACCCAACACCTCCGTGTACCCCCCCCACACACACATACACCCACCCACTCCGCTCTCCGACCTTACATACCCACACTCACTCCTCCCTCCACCCCCAACACTCTCCTCCCTCTACCGTCCACACCTACCCCCACCTCCTCATACCCTCTAACACACACATGCACTCCCCCCACATAGCTGCACCAACCCCCTCCCTACCCCCCCACACATACGCCCCCACCTCCCTATACCCCCAATACCCCATACAGTCCCCCCTTACATGTCCAGCCCCGCCCATCCCTCTGACCTATCACACTCCCGCCCTTCCTTCCTTCAGCCCCTCATGACCATCCCTACTAGACACTCACGAGCATGCCACTCCTTCCTCCATCCCCCTTTCCTCCAACCACTTACCCACATCTCCTCCCTCTTCCAGCCCAAGTTCCTCCCTCCCACATTTCCTCTTTCACACTCTCATTCATTATTCTTACATACCCACCTCTCTCTTGCCCATGCCCTCGTGCCTCCTGAGTGGTAGCTCGGGCCGGGGAAGGAGCCGTGAGCTCCAAGCCCCCAACACGTCCCCCCCCCCCCACCACCCCCATCCCCCACCCCCGGACGCAGCAGGCCAGGCATCCCCCAGGCCAGCAGTTCCCCCGCAATGCAGCCAGCCTTAACCACTGGCGCGTGAAGCAGCCACTGTCCCCCCCCTCCCCCAGTAGCGCCCGGGAGACCGGGGTATGAAAGGACCCTGCCCCCCCCCCCCACCCCCCGCTCATGACTGTGTGTGTAAGATGTGTGTTGTTTGCAGTTAAAACTAAGGGGCAGTGCCAAGTCATGCCGGGAGTGGGGTCGCGTAGGGGGCATGACCCCCCAACCGGCCCCTCCCTCCTTCCACACACTATATGGCCCGCCCCTCAGAAGTGGTTGTGAGCTGTTGTTATTTTATGTGTTTAGGTGTCTAAGTGTGGTTAAAACTGGGGAGCAGGCTGTCTCTAGACGTGGCAAGCAAAGGCACTTTTGGTGCCCTCCCTCACCACGCCCGCTTGACACGCACCCTCCCCAAAACCCTACGTGTGTGTGTGTGAGGTAGAGCAGGGGGGGGGGGGGAGGTCTTGGGAAAGGAGACCAGGGGGTATATGAATTCCCCCCTGGAAGAAGAGCCGTTACCGGCATTAGGTACCCCTGCCTCCCGGGATCCCCCCAGGGCAGAAGGGGCAGGCATGGCCGCCCCCACGGCCCGGCGTCTGGCGTTCACCACAGAGGGGCCAGCCTCGGCCCCTGGGGGCGCTCGACCATGCCAGGCCAGGGAGGGGGGAAAAGGGACGGGAGCGGAAAGGGTCGGCGGAGGGGCCAGAGTCACCGGCCCAACATCCCCAGGCCTCGCAAACCCCCCAAGAGGCACGCAGAGCTGCTATTTTTTTTTTTTTTTTTTTTTTTTTTCCCTCCCCCTTTCCTCCCCCACTCTATTGTATCACCCCTAAACCCTACTTCAAACAACCAACGACTTTACCCCCGTCAACACTCCCTCATCCCATCCTCCTCCCACCCCTCCTGTATAGCCAGTTAGTCCCCGCACATCCGCCCCCCCAGTGTCCATGCCCCCCCCCTCCAAACCCAAGCCTGCACCCCCACCCAGGCCGCGCCAAAGCCACCACCCACCCACCCACACACACCCCCCACCCACCTAGCGCCCCGCATCCGATCCCCCCACAGAACCATCCCCGCTCCCCACCCAAGCCCCCCAACCCGACACACACAAACCCCACCAATGCACCACCACCCCCACACCCAAACACCCATCATCCATGCACCCCCACCCACCCACCCATCTCCACACACCCCCACAGGCAGCCACACACACACACAACCGCATTCACGCCCCCCTCCAGTCACACACCCACCCACACATACCAAGGACGGGGACCACGGGGCCACCAGCCCCCCCCACGCCACAAGTCCACCGCCCCCAGCCCCCGGACCACGCGAGACCAACCCGCACGAGACCACCAGTGCAGGCCAGCCCCAACCGACACAGCGGCCGGGCGGGACAGGCACCCGGCGTGGAAAAGACCCGGCCACCCCGCAACCCCCCACCTCCACACACTAGAGCTGAACGATATGGACCAAACCCCACACCCCGACAGCCACGCCAGACACCCCAACATCGATACGACACGACACGACCACGGGTCCGCCGAAAACCAAGCACCCCCGGCGGAAAGCGCAGCTCCGTCCGCGACCCCCAGAGCCCCACACGCAGGACAAGCACAGGGGAAATCCACACCCCCCACATAGCCGCCCCCGCGACACCAACATCCCGGATGCCCACATCCCGACACAGACACGACAACGATACATCCCCCAGCCCCACCACACACACACCCCCACCAGCACACACACCCGCACGCACACAGCAGAGGCGCCCCCGGCGCAGTGACTAGACGTCACCAGGTCGTGAGGACCGGCCAAATCCAGAGGAGGCACGTCCCGCCGGCCCGCCCCCCCCCAGCGCCAAGCCGGGTCCCCCGGCCCCGGAGGCAGGGGCCACCCCGGAGCACCGGGGCCCAGGACCCCCCGCCCCCCCCCGCCCCGGGACGACCCCGGCCACCCGGCGCCAGCCGACAGCCACCGGCCAGGGCCCCACCAGCGACCCGCCCACCGCCGCAGAGCAGCCCCAACCGCTGACCCCCATGCCCCCCATCGGGCTGGATACAGCCCCGCCCCAGCGGCGAGGCAGCCCAGACCCCCCCCCCAAGTCAACCGCCAGGGATCCATAGCCATCAAGCACTCGCCGGCACCCAACCCCCACATCGCCGAGGCGGCTCTCCTACACCAACGTTAAGTGATGGAGCTAATCACAGGGGACCAGAGGGAGTGGAATTCATCTAACTGGTTCTTAGAGGAGGCAGACATCGTCTCAATACTGATATGGTCTACTAAGAAATTCCTAAACTGGCTAATGCTCAGATTATTTTTGGATTTCCAGTTTACCAAGATAGTTTTCTTTGCAATACATAATACAGTAAGTATCATATGTGCATAGTTGGTTACCGTGTTGATCTCATCCAAGTCCCCCAGTAAACACAGTGCGGGGCTTGCAGGAAAGTTACACCTGAGCCACGTTGACAGGTCATCACATACCTGAAGCCAAAACCTCTGGACCGGTGGACAAGACCACAAGGCGTGAAGATAATTGTCTGTTGTATTCTCATTGCAGTGCAAACAAATATTTGAAGGTGACAGACCCATCTTGAACATCCTCTGTCCTGTGTAATGTACTCTGTGTAAAACCTTGAATTGTATCAACTGCATATTTGAGTTTTTAGTCATTAGGAACGTGTTTAAACATATCTGTGTCCATGTGTTTTGGTTAAGGGTTCTGGACAAGTCAGCCTCCCACTTCGAAGTTGGAAGGGAAATTGAATCATCCAGTTTTAATAATAATCTATATATTTTCGACAGTAGTTTGGGGATAGAGAGATTCAGGAATTCTGCTACCCTGACCGGAGTCTGCAGGATCAGTTGGTTAGAGGTATATTTTTTGCTTAATATAGATTTAAGTTGATGGTATTCTAAGAATTTAGTACTACTGATCCCGTATTGTAAGGTAAGTGTATTAAATGACAGGAATTTTCCATTTTCAATGATATGTTGTAATTGTTTAACTCCTTTATCCTTCCAATGCACAAAATTAATCATTTTCTTGTTTTGTAAAATATCCAGGTTATTCCAGATGGGTGTGAGTTTACATGGAATAATAGAAGACTCGGTTAATTTCAGGAATTCCCACCATGCTTTCAGAGTAGAGCAGATGTTGATACTTTTAAAGCATTTATGAGATCTGACTGCTGAACTGATGAACGGCAAATCAGAGACATCCAGATCCTCACATAATGCTTGTTCTGTGTCTAGCCAGGGTTCATCTAGATGGGTAGGTTTCAGCCATTTGGAAATAAATTGTAGCTTATTTGCTAGGAAATAATAATTGAAATTGGGTGAGTCTAACCCTCCCCGGTCTTTTACCTGTTGTAAGGTTTTTAAACTGATACGTGATGGCTTGTTTTTCCAAAGAAATTTGGAAATGTGAGAGTCCAGTGACTTAAACCAACTAGAGGAAGGTTTGGTGGGTATCATTGAGAACAAGTAGTTAATTTTCGGTAGAACCATCATTTTGATGGTAGCAACTCTCCCCATGAGTGATATGGGTAAGTGCTTCCATCGCGTGAGATCTTCCTCTATTGACTTTAATAGCTGGACATAATTTAACTTTATTAACTCTGAAAGTTGTGGAGAAATATTTATTCCTAAATATCTGATATTACCAGACTGTATTGTGGTGTTAGGGATGTTTTGTAAAGTACAATTAACAGATAAAGCTGTAGTCTTGGTCCAGTTAATAGAGTACTCAGATATCATTGAGAATTTATTGATCAATGTGATTGTCTGGGAGAGAGATGTTGATGAGTTCTGGAGGAAAAGCAGTACGTCGTCTGCATAAAGACTTATTTTATGTTCTAGATTTTTGCCGGGGATCCCTTTAATATCTCTGTCCTGTCTTATAGCGGCTGCTAGTGGTTCAATGAAAATGGCAAAAAGTGAAGGGGAGAGCGGGCAGCCCTGCCTGGTGCCTCGCTGTAAACAGAAACTTGGAGAAGTTTGGTCATTGGTCCTCACACATGCATTAGGGTTGTTATAAAGTATTTTTATCCAGTCTATGAAATAAGGACCAAAACCAAATTTATTTAATGTTGCAAACAGGAATTTCCAGTTAACACGATCGAAGGCTTTTTCTGCATCTAACGAGATGATAGTAGATTCCAGATTATGAATGGTAGCATAGTCTATTAGATTAATCAGCCTGCGTGTGTTAGTAGAAGAATGTCGACCTTTAATAAAACCAGTTTGATCAGGATGTATTATCAGAGGAGTTATTTTTTCTATCCTTTTAGCGAGTGCTTTGCTGATTATCTTAAGATCTACATTTATTAATGAGATTGGCCGATAACTAGCTGGAAGTGTCGGGTCTTTACCTGGTTTTAATAATACGGTGATATTTGCTGAATTCATATTTGGTGGTATTTTCTGTTTCTCTTTTATTTCTAGTATCATTCTATAAAAAGTGGGGGCCAGAATTGTCCAGAACTCTTTGTAAAATTCGACCGGATACCCATCTGGGCCTGGGGCTTTATTATTGGGCATATGTTGCAGAGCGTCATGTAATTCACTTATTGAGAGGGGTGAATCTAAAACCGTAATATTTTCTTGTTGTAGTTTTGGAAGAATGATACTATTAAGAAATTGATTAATATCATCATCTGTGGGGTTTATTTGTGATTTATATAGTGTTCTGTAGAAGTTTCTAAAAATGTTATTTATCTGGTCAGGATCATGGCTGATACTTCCTTCTGAGTCTTTAACGGAGGAGATTGTTGCTTTTTCCTTATTTATTTTTAACTGATTAGCTAGAAGCTTTCCAGACTTGTTACCATGGTCGAAGTTTTCTAGACGAAGTCTTTGAACTAAGAATTGTGTTTTTTGGTCTATTATTTTGTTTAACTCGAGCTTGAATTTCCTTATATCATTCAGCATGTGTTCCTCCGGGGAGACCTGGTAGGCGTCTTCTAGTGATTTAATTCTAACTTCTAATTCCGAGATTCTTGCAGCTTCCTTTTTTTTTTCTTATGGGAAGAGAAGGAAGTTATTTTCCCTCGCATTACTGCTTTACCTGCTTCCCAAAGGACACATGCTGGAGTTTCTGGTACATCGTTGTTCTCTAGATAAATGGACCATTCTCTTTTAAAATAGCTGATAAACTCAGGATCTTTCAGTAATGATGTATTAAATCTCCAACTCCTAGTTGCTGGTTTAATAGTTTTATTTCTCAGAGTTAATAATACTGGTGCGTGATCACTGATGGTTATTGGGTGGATTTCTATTTCTGAGATTTCACTCATCAGTGAGCTGCTGGTTAAGAAGTAATCTAATCTAGAGTAGGAATGATGAACTGAGGAGAAGAAGGTATATTGTCTCGTGGTGGGGTGATGAGATCGCCATGCATCACAAAGGCCGAAATCCTTCATGTACTGCTTAACGATATCCGATGAATGCCATATTTTGTTATGTCCTGCTGTACTGAGCCTGTCCATACCTGGATCACATACCATATTGAAGTCTCCGCCCAATAATACCGCCCTATCAGAGTAGTTATGCAAAGCAGAGAAAAATGAGTCAAAGAATAATGGATCATCTACGTTTGGTCCATATATATTTGCAATGCATACCTTAAGATTCTGAACAGTTAATGTGACTATTATAAATCTGCCTTCTGGATCTCTGATTACATCATCAATGTCAAATTTTAACCTGCTATTAATCAGAATTGCTACACCTCTCTGTCTAGAATTATAACCAGCTGAATACACGTGTGGAAACTGTCTTGTCTGAAGGAGATCGACTGAGGAGTTTGATAAATGTGTTTCCTGAAGTAAGACAATGTCTGCCTGAAGATCTTTTAGCCGGTTGAAAATTTTTAATCTCTTATCCCCTGTGCGAGCTCCGCGCACATTCCAAGTGACTATTTTCATTCAACCAACGCTGAAATAAGTGTTACATGCATATTAATAAAGCCGTGCATCTGTTCGCGTATTTCTACCGTAAGTATGAATAGTAAGCTGCAGGCTGAACGAGTCTGTCTGTGTGTGCATCGCGCTGTTTCTTCCTGCAGTGTGTGTGTGCATGCGCCTGTCTGTGTGCCTCCTGCGCTGCGTGTGCTGGAGTTTCTACACCCGTAGTGTTCACGTTTGTAAAGTCGCGAGTGAGATGACAGTTCACTGTGTGGGAGTAAGAAAAAAAAGAGAGGGGAGGAAAGTAGTGAAAAGTGAAACAAGAAAAAGTGACAAAAAACCAGAGGTTTAAAAAGTGCATCCGTGTTGTGAGCCGTGAAGTCGAAACGGTAGTGAGATTAGTAATTATGATCATAACAGATAATAATTCATCTAATCAGAGTTAGGAGGATATGAAACTGAACTGTACCTGACATCAGAAGAGCCACGGGGTGATGTTTGAGTCCCGATAAAGATGTCCGTTAATAAATAATTTATCCACCGCGATGACAGCTCGGGATCCCTCCGTTATGGCTTTTTTCCTGATAGGAAACAGGACTTTACGCCGGTCCAGGATTTCTTTGGGATACTGGTCGTTTACTCCAAAGTTGGTCCCTTTCAGCTCGCGGCCCTGCTTCTTTACTTGCTCTTTTTGTTTAAAGTGAACAAACTTAGCAACAATCGGTCTTGGTCTGCGTGAATCCGGCATTTTACTTCCCATGCGGTGGACGCGATGGAAGCCGATACCATTGACTGTATCGGAGGGGAGTTTTAGTTGTTTATGAATGAAGGCTTTTATTGTTTCCTCGGGGTTTTCGTCTGCCTGCTCTGGGATCCCTGCAAATACCAGATTATCTCTCATGCTCCGAGCCTGCAGATCGATTACTGATTCCCTCATCTTTTTATTTTCTCCTGACAGCCGGTTTATTCCCTCAGTGAGGGACTTAACCGTGTCTTGTAGGTCGGCGTTTGCGGCCGCTAGTGTTTCCACCTGTTTCTGGCTGAACTCCAATGATTCCCGGAGCGCCTGGAATTCTTTATGGAGAACCTCCACCAGGTTCAAACGGGCGTCAAAGCTGTCTACTTTCCTCTCTATGGAGAGAAGGATGTCCACCGAGTTTTCTAATGAAGACATCGCACTAGAGGAATCTCCTACCCGAGCTCTCTTGCCTTTTTTTTCCTCTCCGGAGTAGACGCTGACTTCGGTTTTTTTAAACCTTTTTTCATGGCCTGCTGCTCATGGTACAGAAGATCAATGTAATCCGCCGGGCTGATCGAATCTTCCCGCTTCCCTCCAGGTTGTACCCTTCACTATACTGATTTTTTTAATGATCTGTTTTAATGATTAGTTATTATATTGGCAAATATTAATAAGTTCAAGTTGAAGC